>CM042085.1:32770311-33370311 GCA_023512835.1 Taxillus chinensis
AGGCATTGAAATTATTACTTGTTTGGGTTAACCATGGGTCCCACTTAGGGCTGGCAAGAGGCTGCAGGTCCCCTATGTGGCTGGTAACCCAGGTCCCATATGTGGCTGGTTGTCGTTAAGGACACTGCGAGTCCCACATATGGCTATCTCGAGGTAACTAGGGTACTTGGAGTTAATGGCAGGAAATTCCCGGGGAAGATGAGTTATTGGGGTTAGACTATTAATATTGTTTGGTGACAGGCCTTGTTTTGTGATTCAATATCATTCAAACTGCGATAGAATGTGACACTACACTAGCACAAGCATACACTGATCATACAGACTTAGGAATTCATGTAATAGGGTACTGGAGATGCGGATCACCTACTGGGCACTCGTGCTCACCCTACTTTATTTATATTTTCTACAGGTTGTAGAGGATAGCCGTTGGAGCCACAGCAGAGCTGTCGGGGCATCTTTATGTAGGGTTCACTTATGGACTTATTCTTTACCTTTGATTATTTGGTCATTTCCTTTTTCCGGACTTGGGTCCGTGATAGTTGTACAAACTTGATTAGCTGGACTTCAGTAATATTATTTGTAGATATTTTTATTAATGACTTGTATGTTTCATTGGATTATTTAAAAGTACAATGCTACCCCCGTTGTAGTATTGTGCAAGGTTGAATCAGTCACCAACCCCTCGATCCCTGGAGTGGGCGTGGGGAAGTCACATACCTAGTTCTGTGGGTTTCAGAATTTAGGGGTGTGACAAGTTGGTATCAGAGCATGGTTTAGTCGACCTAGGTTAGTGAGGGGTGGTTGATAGACACTTAGTAGCTTGGAAGACTATAGGGAGGGCGCCTGATCAACACAGTCCTTATATGTGTTATGGGTTGACTGAGGGTTCATCAGATCATCCTAGGAAGCATTTGGGTTGGGTGCATACATGTTGCATGACTGGGTGCATATTAGGCACTAGAAATCATCTGCAAATGATGCTTTAATGATGTGCTTGAATTGATTATACTATTGGCTATTTGTGGCTTGTTTTTCTTTGGTGATTAAATGTGATTGATTGAAAATGCTATTATGCTGGTTTAAGCCTAGGAGGTTTAAGTGAATAAACACATGATTTGGTGAATATAATAAGAGGCTTAGAGACCTCATTATTTGTGTGGCGGACTTGGTTCTGCCTATTGGTTTAAATAATTTGGTTGTTTGACTAGTGCGCAATAGTTAATAGATATTGTTGATATGTGTTGGACAGAATGGCACCCAAAACTAGGGCTCAAGGTCCAGCAGAGGAGCTATCCATTCAGTCCGAATCACAAGGAGAGCAGAGTTCTCCAGTACCTGCCTTGGGTTCAGAGATTGCTACTCAGATTGGGGCTCAAATACTGAGCCAAATCCAGGGTGCCATGCAGGGTACCATGAGGGAGGTGGCCAGAGAAGTGAGCAGGAGGAACTGAGGAAGTAGCAACAGCCTCAGCAGGAGCAACAGCAGGAGGTTCTAGAGGAGAGCCAGCCACAAGTCACGGCAGTTCTGCCTGCAGTACCGATCGACTGGGTGAGTCGGTTCCTAAAGCAGAAACCGACGAAGTTTGAGGCGAATACGCGACTCGATGAGGCCGAGGAATGGGTCAAATGGACAGAGGACATCTTCGAGCTGATCCAGGTGCCCGAGGAGGCTAAGGTCCAATTAGCCACGTATTTCCTAGTAGGTGGGGCCCGCAGGTGGTAGGACGCTGTGAAGCATGTTCACGAGAGCCCGATGGCATGGGAGGACTTCGTGGAGCTCTTCTACCTAGAGTATTTCCCTCGCTCTGTGCAGAAGAAGAGGCGACGAGAGTACTACACACTGGAGCAGGGCAGTTGGACTGTGATGGAGTATGTCACTGCTTTCACTGAGCTAGGGAGATTTGCCCTAGAGTCATGGAAGGTTGAGGCTAATAAGACCCAAGATTTTATAGATGGGCTGAGACCATCACTCAGGAGGGGGTTGAACATGATGGAGTTGACCACTTACAGTGACGCGATCAACAAAGCACTTATTGGAGAGCGAGACTTAAACCAAATCAGGACTCAGAAACCAGGGAGCTCATCGGGGCCTAGCCAAAAGAGGCCAAGAGAGGAGCAGTCTGAGGGATAGGGGGACAAGAGGCCGGTGCCCAAATTTTCACATTCGGGAAACTCAGGCAGCAGTTCTACCACACGATTTTTAGGGACGTGTCGAGCCTGCGGACTTCTGGGGACACAAGGAGGCGGATTGTAGGCGGAAGAATGGCAACCCACTCAAGTGCTTTCGGTGTGGGGGACTGGGACACAGGATAGGAGAGTGTCCTTCTGCCAGCTCATCTAGTGTTGCGGAGCCACATCGACCTCATGACCAAGGCCAAAGGAGCGGGACTCCATATCAGAGGCCAGCTCAGTCAGGACAGTCAGTACAGGGACGACCTGCTACACAGCAGCCTCAGCGGGAGGCCCAGACTTAGAAGGGACAGAGTGATCGAGCTACGACGAGTCAGGCCAGCAACAGTGTGCAGAAGGGGAGGAACTATGCTATCACTGACAGAGAGGTAGAAGTTCCACCAATTGACGAGGCGAGTCAGGGGTCAGCTGCGGTGAGAGGTACGATTTTGGTTTCACGCACTATTTGTACTGTCTTGATTGACACTGGTGTTATACACTCTTTTATCACACACTCCACTGTAGAGGGATTAGAGTTGGATTGTACTACTGTTGATCAGCCCCTTGTGGTTAATACACCCGTAGGGGGCCTGGTGGTGATCGATAGTGTAAGGACCCATACCTTGAGTTAGTCAGTTTCGCCTCCTGAGTAGAGTTTTTCTAGATTTTGACCTAGTAAATGGACTCCAATGAATTCACGTGCAAAAGGAAAGATGCTTAGAATGGTGTCCTCTATCTACCACAGAAGTTTCAGGCCAAACGGACATGTATGTGAGGTGCACGTGATATGGGTCCAATTCACGTGCAAGTGTGGTTGTCTTCTAAATGATGCAAGGAGGCTAGGGGTGAAGTTTGAGAGCATTTGGAGTGCATATGGAGTTGCACGTGAATTGGGGAATTCACGTGCAAATTGGCGTGCAGGCATATTTTTGCATGGTTCCCTTGGTTTTGACATTCTAAGGAACTTTCTCCAAAGGACCATGTTGAAATTCTGAGTATTTTGGCCTATATGGGTGCGGAAAGGTGCTAACTTGTGTAATCAAAACTACGTCGTTTTGATCTTTGGGATTCACTTAATCAAAACTACGTTGTTTTGATGTTGTGTTGTCTATATAAGGAGGAGAAGCCCCACTGTTTTAGGTTTAGGGTTTGTTGCTCCACCAGCCGTCGCAGAGAGAGGGAGAGAGGGAAGGAGAGCTGCTGGAGTTCTGCCGGAGCGTCTTGCGTGGGGAGGACGGCGTTCGGCTTGGGATCAGACTATTGCCGTGTTGTTGCGTCTTACCTGAGGTAGGGATTCTGTTCTTCCTAAATCCTCCTCTGTCCTAGGGTCCTAGGGCAGAATATGGGTTATATCTGTTATATTATTTATATGTAAATTCATATAGGTGTGACCTCCTATATGAATGTTGGCCTTAATGGCGATTTTGGTGTTTCGGTGTTTGTGTGATGCATGAAAAGTGTTTGATAAAATGCCCGTATGACATGCCTGCTACATGTTTGATGAAATGCCTGTGTGAACTTAGCCGTGTGTATATGCCCATTATGTGTTTGGTAATATGTCCGTGTGACTGGACTTGTGGTTTAGTGTATGTATGTATCTGGATGTTTGCTCTATGGCCTGAATGGCCGGGTTTGTGCGCTTGTGAACGGGTGCACACCAAGTGTTTGGTTGTATGCTTGAGTGACCATGGTGTGTGGTGTGCTTGATCGTGGTATCGGCCCGAAGAGGCGGTTAAATAACTTTGCCCGAGGGGCGGTTAAACCAGGGCCCGAAGAGGCGGTTAAATTACTTGGCCTGAAGAGGCGGTTAAATAACTTGGCCTGAAGAGGCGGTTAAATCACTTGCGGTTTAAAGTGTTAGCCTGTGTGGCAGTGGAAGATTGTAAATTGTTGATGTGGTTGTTATTATGTCTGTTGAAATTATTGTATCACGACATCGCACTTGTACACATGGCATGTAGCCGCTAGGAACATGGGAAGGGTTGGGGAGACTTGATCCCCTGCGAGCGTGGTTGCTCACCCCTCCTACTGTGTTTGCTTCTTTTCCAGGGACTTACAGGCGTTAGGTGGATACACCAAGGTGGAAGACCTTATTTACTTACTTGTTTATGTTATTTTTATGGGAACTGATGTAACCCCAATGGGGATGGATTAAAAAGAGGACTTTGTAATAAAGACTGATATGGTTTGTGGACGGCTTTGATGGACTTTATTTTTCTTGAATGTGTTGTGAAAGTTTTAAAATGTTAAAAGGGGAGTCACGTACCGGTTTCCTCGGGTTGGAAATCCGGGGCGTAACAGATAGGGTCTGTTCGAGATGTGAGGTTACTCTCGGAGCTTTTGACCTTCGGTGTAACCTATTTGTGATGCACCTTGATGCCTTTGATGTGATTCTGGGTATGGACTGGTTGACCCGTGTGGAGGCAGTGATTGAGTGTTATAGGCGACGAGTGACCTTCCTCACACCTGAAGGCACACGGGGTACTTTTGTGGGTGAATGGTCTGTTGATGCATGCAAATTGGGGCCTTTGAGGCAAGGATGGGGTGATGTAACCCATCAGTTAGCCAGTCTGACTCTAGTAGACCCCCGACAGGAGAATAGGGCGGTGTTACCTAAGGTCGTGGATCCGTTTCCCGATGTGTTTTCCCGAGGACTTGGTTGAATTACCACCAGAGAGAGAGGTGGACTTCTCGATAGAGTTGCTACCCGGGACAGCACCTATCAGATTGGCAGCTTACAGGATGGCACCAATTGAGCTTCGAGAGCTCAAAAGGCAGATTGACGATCTTTTAGCGCGTGGTTTTATTAGACGGAGTAGTTCGCCTTGGAGTGCTCCGGTGTTATTCGCCAAAAAGGCGGATGGTTCGCTTCGATTGTGTATCGACTATCGACGGTTGAACCAGGTGACAGTAAAGAACAAGTACCCTCTACCGAGGATCGATGATTTGTTTGACCAGTTCAGGGGTGCCCGTTTGTTTTCCAAGATTGATTTGAGATCTGGATACCATCAGTTGCGTGTGCGGGAGTCAGACATCCAGAAGACATCCTTCAGTTGCAGATATGGCCATTATGAGTGGCTAGAGATGACCTTCAGGCTCACTAATGCCCCAGCGGTGTTTATGGGGTTGATGAATCAGATCTTTACACCCTATCTTGATCAGTTCGTGGTGGTCTTTATAGATGATATCCTGATTTACTCCCAAACAGAGAGCGAGCATGAGGAGCATTTGCATGTGGTGTTGCAGACATTGAGGGACCATAGACTATACGCAAAATTCACGAAGTGTGATTTTTGGCTGCAGCGGATGAAATTTTTAGGGCACGTGGTATCATCGGAGGGTATCACGGTGGATCCTGGCAAGATTGAGGCAGTGATGTCTTGGAAGCGGCCAACCAATGTTTTTGAGATTTAGAGTTTTCTGGGGTTGGCGGGTTATTACAGGAGGTTTGTCAAGGACTTCTCCCGTTTAGCTGCACCGATGACCGGTTTGACCCGAAAGGGGGTGTGGTTTGACTGGTCAGATGCTTGTGAGGAGGCTTTCAGTTAGCTGAAGGCCAGATTGACTTCAGCACCTATCCTGGTCCTACCACAGGAGGGTGTACCCTATGAGGTTTATTGTGATGCCTCTAATGTTGGATTGGGTTGTGTGTTCATGTAGGAAGGGCGGGTAATTGATGGTCCCTTGGAGCCTAAAGGGGGGGGGGGGTGAATAGGCTCTTATTAAAACTCTTTCCTTTCTCTCAAGACACAAACACTTATCTAGTTTAAGTGATAAAATCACTGCGGAAGATAACCAGATAGTGGAAGTATTTTGTTTTATTATCACAAGATGAATACAACAAAATAGAAGCAACACTCTCTTACACTGTTTACAAATGAACTCACACACTAGCCAAGTTCTATCACTAAAGATGATAAAGCTCCTCTTTCTTATTCGACTACAACACCCTCTTTCTAATGTATAAGTATGAATATTTATACAAAACATTCCTAAGAGACAACCTTGGAACTTGTAGTTCCGGAATGCGTTCCGCACTAACTATCCCTCGGTAATCTCTCTGCCTTGACTGCTGCGGATTGTGGAGCTCAAGATCTTGGATTTGAAGAGTATAAGTGTCTCTGTGAGTTCCGAGATACAATTAAGGTTGTGTTCACATATCCGGATGATCCACGTGTAAGATTCTTTAGGTTCTCAATACATTCGTCTTACATCGGGACACCACGAGCTGATAACTTTAAATGCGGTTTAGTTGGAGCAGTGTCTTCTTGGTCCGGTGTAATTTTCCTTACTCCGTAGCTAATGAAGCTCGGAACCTTACTCCGTGTCAATGGTTGCTTACTCCGTATCTATTTAGTACTGGAATCCTTAGTCGTTGTCAGCGCTTCCTTACTCCGCATGTAAGTTCCTTACTCCGTATGTAAGTTCCTTACTCCGCATGTAAGTTCCTTACTCCGTATGTAAGTTCCTTACTCCGTATGTAAGTTCCTTACTCCGGGCGAGTCTTGAAAGGTCTGATAACTTATTCCGTGTCTGCGCTATCTTACTCCGCATGTAAGTTCCTTACTCCGTATGTAAGTTCCTTACTCCGTATGTAAGTTCCTTACTCCGCATGTAAGTTCCTTACTCCGGGCTTATCCTTTAAGTTCTTAGTCCATAGGATTGTTCCTTATTCCGTATGTATTTGTTACTTGGTTATTTACCAAGTGTTTGACGACACTCACTCTTGTCCGGATTAGGATTATGTATCCTGTCCTTAGCTTTGCTCTCACGAGTGCATCTCTGGATTAATAACATATCTTCTGCAATGATCAAATAAACACAAAAGATCTCAGATCAAATTACATAAGGCTTTATCAGCATTATCCAAATTCTGGGTTTGATCCAACAGTAATTGCTTATGGTTCCCGTCAGTTGAGGACCCATGAGAAGAACTACCCTGCGCACGATTTAGAGCTGGCTGCAGTGATCTTTGCATTGAAGAGTTGGCAGCACTATCTCCTTGGGGAGAAGTTTGTGGTATATACTGACCACAAGAGTTTGCAGTACATCTTCTCTCATAGGGATCTGAATCTCAGGCAGAGGCGTTGGGTAGAGTATATGCAGCAGTTCCAGTTCGATCTTCAGTATACACCCGGGAAGGGGAATGTAGTAGCTGATGCCTTGAGCCAGAAGAGCCAGGCAACAGTGGCTCTTTGTGCTGTCAAGGAATGGGAGATGATGGGGCAACTAGCTGCTCTGAGCTTACAGCCAATGTAGGGGGCAATGCAGGGTATGCTGAGTGCGGTTATAGCAGTGCCTGAGTTGCGGTGTCAGGTTGAAGGTCAGTTGGGGGATGTTAAGTGTGAGGTTCTTCGAGATCGGATTCAAACTGCCGTACTTTCTGCTGATTCGACAGAGGATTCCGACCATGTGTTGCGCTATCAAGGTCAATTGATAGTTCCATCTTCTCTCTTGGAGGCAGTTCTACGAGAATTCCATCACTCTCGTTTGGCTGTTCACCCTGGGGGAACGAAGATGTATCATGCTGTTCGGCAACAGTTCTGGTGGTCGGGCCTTAAGAAGGCCGTTGCGGAGTTTGTTCGGCGGTGTTTGACATGCCAGCAGGTCAAGGCCGAGCATTTGCGGGCTGCCGGTGAGTTGCAGTCGTTACCTGTGCCGGAGTGGAAGTGGGACCATGTGACTATGGACTTTGTCACGGGGCTTCCTCGTTCCCGAGGCCATGATGCTATTTGGGTTGTTGTAGACCGTTTGACGAAGTCTACCCACTTTATTCCAATTCGTGAGACCGATCCAATCCGGACTTTGGGGCAGCGTTATGTCGATGTGATAGTACGATTGCATGGTGTACCGTTGTCGATCGTTTCTGATAGGGATGCACGGTTCACTTCGCAGTTCTGGCGGCAGTTACAGCGTGCATTGGGCACCCGAGTGCACTTGAGTACAGCTTATCACCCTCAGACAGATGGCCAGTCCGAGCGTACTATCCAGATTCTCGAGGACATGCTCCGTGCTTGTGTGTTGGATTTTGGTGGTTGTTGGGAGGCTCGCCTTCCCTTGGTGGAGTTCTCCTACAACAATAGTTATCAGGCTACGATAGGAATGGCGCCATATGAGGCATTGTATGGGCGACCGTGTCGCTCCCCTCTGTGTTGGGCCCAGGCAGGGGAGGCAGTTGTTTTGGGTCCCGATATGATTCAGGACACTACCGAGTTGGTTTAGCTGATCCGACAGCGGATGTTGACGGCCCAGAGTCGACAGAAATCATATGCTGATAGACGGCGGCGACCGCTTCAGTTCGTCGTAGGGGATCGCGTCTTCTTGCGAGTCTCACCACGGCGGGGGCACAAAAGGTTTAGGTGAGGTTCCAAACTCTCATCTCGATTTGTGGGTCCTTTTCCTATCATTGCTGTTGTAGGACCAGTTGCCTATCGATTGGAGTTACCTCCCGAGCTAGCTCGTGTTCATGACGTTTTCCATGTTTCCCAGCTGCGGAAATATTACCCAGATCCTTCCCATGTGCTTGATTGGCGTGAGATAGAGCTAGCTGATGATGGTTCCGTTGTAGAGGCACCAGTTCAGATTTTAGACTGACGGGAGCAGGTTTTGTAGGGCAAGACGATCCCGTTGGTTCGAGTTTTGTGGCGTCACCATAGTATGGAGGAGCAAACCTGGGAGCGGGAGAGTCAGATGCATGCTCTTCACCCCGAGCTGTTCGAGGACGAACAGTCCTAAGGTGGGGAGGATGGCAAGATCTTTACCATGCGTTGAGGTAGCTAACCTTGTTGTTTTTGTTTATTGTGCTTATGATAGCTAATATTTTTGGTTGCTTGTGATTCGATGAGTTATTGATTGTTTTGTTTGTGAGTGTTATTTAGTTTATGATGCTAGATTATAGCTTGGTGGTGTATAATTAACTTAGCCTGTGAAGTGGAGTGTTACCTCGTTTAAGATAGCTTGTCTTTTCGGGGACAAAAAGTCCTAAGGTTGGGAGGATGTAAAGACCCGTACCTGTGTGAGGTTGAAAGTTAAGCCCGAATAGAGTTTGGAATATCTATTTGGCAGTGTGCCCTTAGCGTTAGCATTTTGAGTCATTATTATCATTAATATGATTTTTAATATGTTAAGTTATTATTGAATATTAATATGATTATTAAAAGAATTATTTAAACATGCCCTGTTATTATTGTTGTACGATTTATTATTATGTAATTGTTATTAATCTGCGTATTTAATGTTGAGGCCTGGTTATTATTATTTATTATTATGTTAGTATTCGTAATATAATTTAATAATACTTGGGGTTAATTTTTATAATAAATTATTATTATTATTATTATTACTATGATTATTCCTGCTAATATTATTATTATTTTTTAAAAAAAATTGATAAGTTTAAATAGGGAGGACTTAGGGTAAAACCCTAAGTCCTCTGTGTGTGCGCAGAATTTGATAGAGAAGAGCGGTGGTTTGAAGCAGTTCTTTTTTGATCCTTTGAAACTTGATTCAGGTAGGTGTTTCTTAATCCTTGTTTGCTATATACGTGAGATGGAGCAATTACAGTCGTATATTTGTTAGATTATGTATGATTTGCTATATTTGTTTGTGTGGGTGTCATCATGCCAACACGAAAGGAGCATCCTCGTTATTGGCACCGAGGGAACGTCCTCATGTGAGAGAGTTGGGAAGGGAGGCGGCGGCGTCTTCTGCCTCATGCGACGGTGGTGGACCAGAGCAGCGGCGGCGATGGTGGCTGCAGTCCCGCGCGGAGGAGAAGGGATGGAAGAGGGGGCGGCGTGAAGCGGCCTGTGCGCCGGAGGAGATGGAAGAGGGGGCGGCCTGAGGTGGTTCGCGCGTCCTCGTGCTCTGCGCGCTTCCACGCCCGAGCGTCCCGCCATGCCCGAAAGAGGAGAGGTGGGGCGACGGCATCTGTGCTGCCGCCGCTGGACGAGCCTGCGCGTCTGCGCAAGTGGTAGCGAGAGGGAAGGGGGCGGCACAGCGTGCCGCCCTATGCGATAGAGTTAGTGTGTTGGGCCGATTCCTTTGGGCCGGTCCAATGTTAAATTTAATTAGGATATATATATATATATTATAATTTGTGACTTGTAAATAATGTATATATGTATATAAATAAATTGTTTGGATTGTTATTATTATTGATGTAAATCCTGATACTGTTAGTTAAAATATCAATTATTGCTTGGGTTAATTTAATTAGTTTAATTAAATAATATCGGATTTGCTATCAATAGTGACATGTTATTTCTGGTTAAACGTTCACGTGAGGTTGCATGATGTGGTGCCAGGCATTGAAATTATTACTTGTTTGGGTTAACCATGGGTCCCACTTAGGGCTGGCAAGAGGCTGCAGGTCCCCTATGTGGCAGGTAACCTAGGTCCCATATGTGGCTGGTTGTCGTTAGGGACACTACAGGTCCCACATATAGCTATCTCGACGTAACTGGGGTACTTGGAGTTAATGGCAGGAAATTCCTGGGGAAGATGAGTTATTGGGGTTGGACTATTAATATTGTTTGGTGACAGGCCTTGTTTTGTGATTCGATATCATTCAAACTATGATAGAATGTGACACTACACTAGTACAAGCATACACTGATCATACAGACTTAGGAATTCATGTAATAGGGTACCGGAGATGGGGATCACCTACTGGGCACTCGTGCTCACCCTACTTTATTTATATTTTCTACAGGTTGTAGAAGATAGCCGTTGGAGCCACAGCAGAGCTGTCGGGGCATCTTTATGTAGGGTTCACTTATGGACTTATTCTTTACCTTTGATTATTTGGTCACTTCCTTTTTCTGGACTTGGGTCCGTGACAGTTGTACAAACTTGATTAGCTGGACTTCAGTAATATTATTTGCAGATATATTGATTAATGACTTGTATGTTGCATTGGATTATTTAAAAGTACAATGCTACCCCCGTTGTAGTATTATGCAGGGTTGAATCAGTCACCAGCCCCTCGATCCCTGGAGTGGGCGTGGGGAAGTCACATACCTAGTTCTGTGGGTTTCAGAATTTAGGGGTGTGACCACCCAAAACTCGCAGCCCTCATCTCTCGGCTCTCTCTTTGGCCGGCCCCAAAAAAATCGATTACAACAACCTTCGATTCATCATCGTCTCTCCCTTTCCCTGATAACCCAAAACTCACCGCCCTCATCTCTCGGCTCTCTCTCTGGCCGGCCCCAAAGTCTGATCACCACAACCCAATTCATTATCCCTCTCCTCGTTTGTCCCACAAAACCCAATCCTCTCGGCTCTCTAGTTCTCTCTCCCCGAATCGCCCTCCTTCATTCGCTCTTGCGCCGACAAAACCCGATCGAAAACCCAAAAGCCTCTCTTCCTCTTTTCTCCCCCCGACCTCCAAGACCTTCATCCACCCCTTTCCCACAACACCGAAACCAGACACATCCCTTTGTTCCCTTTGACCGGCATCACACTTGCCGGTCATCATGGAGCTAGACTCGACCACCCCTGCTGCTTGTCTCATGGTCACCACAAGAAGGATGGAGGACTCCCTAGATTCCAAGACATCGCGATAGTGGGATGCAGGTACCAAGGAAGCACAGAATGCAACTACCGTTGCTCGCCGTTGCTGTTGTTCGATTGGAAGCCAGCGTAGGGGGCTTCCAGTTCGTGCGCGAGAACACGTAGAAAAACAAATTTCGGTAATGCCTTTGTTCCTTGGTGTTTTATGTTTCTTCCCTATCTGAGATGGTTAAATCGATGGTGTGCTTGTATGGATGCTGAAAGACTCTACTCATGCTATCTAAATCCCTATATTCTGTGTGTTCATGAGAAGAGCCGTTTAACCTTTGTGTTTGCCTGAATACCATGGACTGTTTTTAAATCGTTCGGCAGACGATAGACTTATACAATCTCTGTTTTTCATTCTCTATTTTGTCTCCATTTGCTTCTGACTGTGGATAGCTTGTTTTGTTTCCAAGATGATAATCTGATTTTCACGGTTCATGCATGCTTTGATTCGGCTGTCCAAATGTGTGAACACTATGGTGGTTTTCAAAATGTGTAAAGGCTTGGATTTGTTTCCAAAACGGTGACTGCCTTGGGTTTTTTTTAGTTGGGTTCGCGTTAGTGCTTTTCTTTTTGTTTTGTCTGGTTTTCAAAAAAAAAACAAAAAAAAAAAAAAAAGGGGAAGGAAAAGGTCGTTCTCAGTTTGTTCTGCTGATTGTTTGGACAGGTTACATAGTTTGGAAATGTTTGGAAATGATGCGTTGGCCTTGCTCCCCACTGGTTTATCTTGATGTTGGTCGCTGATTGCCTCCTTTATATATATATATATATTTGATGTTTGGTCACTGGCTCTATTTGGTGTGACATGCAGCCCATGGATGTGTGTCCATTGTCTATACCAATTGCTTGGCCTGTTTCGAGTATTCTCTTCTGTTCTCTTCCGTTTGTTTTGTTTTGTCCATTGGCTGACTCGTTTTTGTCGATGGATATTTTTCTTTCACTCTATCTCTGGCGGTGTTTGTTCGATAAGTGGGCTAAATGGGTTAACGGCGTGGAGGTCACCTTCTACCAGCCTGCATCAATTGATTCTGTTGATGTGTTTTGTGTTTTTTTTTGTTTTGTGTTTTGGGCCATAGGACAATTTGTTAGCTTTCGGCATGTAATTAGAGGATGTACAAATATCATAACATGTAGCTTGTAAATCAAAAAAAAAAAAAAGAGAAAAAGAAAAACAAGGGAAAAAGAGAAAAATAGAAAGAAAAAAAAGAGAGAGAAAAAAAAAGAAAAAAAAAGAGCAAAAAAAAAAGGAGTGAGATTGCTTTTTTGTTTTGTGAATAACATAATCACACACACACTTTACTCCCATAAAAAAAACAAACAAACAAAAAAATAATTTCCCAAAAAAAAAAGGAGAGAGTAGTTTTCCAAACAAAAAAATCCCTTTTCAACAAAAAAAAAACAAAAAAAAAACAAAACAAAACAAAACAAAACAAAAACAACAACAAAAAAAACAACAAAAAACAAAAAAACAAAACAAAACAAAGCATTTTCAAAACTTGCCCTTTTGTTAAAGACTTGGAGTTTTTATAAAACGTGTCCCTTTTGTTTTCCTTGCTTTAAAACCTTTTGTTATTTTTAATACTTAGATTTTGATGTGCTTTTCACCTTTAGTGCCTGTAGTAAGTGTGTGATTTAGAAATAAACTCAGCTTTAACTTTTCTAATGCCAACAATTAGTTTAATAAATAGAAAATCAAATTGTAAGATTCCTTTAAGATGTTTAGGACAAATTAGACTAACTTCACGTTAACAAATAATTTACGAAATAAAAACAATAGACCTTTAGGCTGTATGCGAATTTAACTTCATCCTAAGACTAGCTAACTTTAAACAACAGTTAAAACAAATTAGAAACCTCCAAAATCCTAAGATAGGTACCGGAAGGATGCTGTGGGGGTGCTAGTCCTTCCCCACGCTTAATCAACTCCCGAGCCCATCCCCAAGCGGCATAGATTAATTTTTCATTTAGGTGGCCAACCGCACCCCAAAAACGGTTGATGTTGACTCCATATTTTTCACCATTCGGATGGAGGTTGGGGGGGAGCCGCACCCCAAAAGCAGTTTCCCTCCTGGATGAAATCCGGTGATGACATAGGTTAAGAGAGAGGCTTTAGCATAGATCCAAAGACTGAGATTACATCAAAGAAAGAGATTAATCGGTAGGAGTTGGCTGCTAGTTATATGGGAGGAGATTAGGGTTATATGAGGATATATACACTTGAATTTTGTCCTAACCTATGATGTGGGAAAAGAGAGAGCTCCACAATGTTTTAGTTTTAAATTTTTGAAGAAAAGAGAGCTAGAGTGATTGAACATCAATTGAAGATCATAAATCAATCACAAGAGGTCAATAGGAAGAACCCTAGAGTTAAAGGGTTAGTCTACTACAACAAGAGCTGCTTATCTAGATTGCTCACAAGTTGGTAATCAAAATCAACTTGTATTTTAGTTGTTTAGGCTATGGTGTTGAGAAATTAATTTATTCTGATTGTAAGGCTGGAATCAGTGTGATTCAGTAATTGTTTTAATTTTGAGAAGATTGTGATTGGGTAATGAACCCTAAGGGCAGAGTTCCCTAAACTTGTATTAAGGCAGTAAGCTTTGAGTAGTAGTATGCTATCTTAAACCGCATAGTGGAGATTATGTGGTTAGCAAATTTCTAATCACACCGTGGACGTAGCTTTACACATTGTAGGGTGAACCACGTAATTGCTATGTGCCTTATCATTGTTTTTTTTGTTTGGCATACAAACACAGAAATTGAATTGACTAAAGAGATCATCACAAGTAAAAAGGAAAAGGGATAAAAATTATATTGACACACTGATTCACTCCCCCCCCCCCCCCACCCTCTCAGTGCGTATCTGGAATTTCAGTTGGTATCAAAGTAGGTTGAACCTAAGAGGCTTAATAGATTGGTTTAGATCTTCTTGGGAGGTGTTTGTTTTTATTCCTAACTGATAGATGTTTTTGGTATGGGTATGAACTGGTGTACCGAGCTTTGATGGTACACACGGTCATCACCGGATTTCGTCCGGGAGGGAAACCGCTTTTGGGGTGCGGTTCCCCCCAACCTTCATCCGAATAGTGATGAAAATACAGAGTCGCCACCAACCGTTTTTGGGGTCCGGTTGGCCACCTAAAAGAAAATTGATCTAATGCCGCTAGGGGATGGGTTCGGGAGTTTGTTACACGCGGGGAAGGACTAGCACTCCCACGACGCCCTTTCGGTACCTATCTTAAGATTTGAAGGTTTCTAACTTGTTTTAATTATTTAACCTAAAGTTAATTAGCCTAAAGGTGATGTTAAATGTAAACATGGCCTAAAAGTCTACTCCTTTTATTTTCTTAAGTTGTTTGTTGAAGTTGAAATAAGATTCAATTGTCCTAGGCAACTAAGGGAGTTCTAGCAATTTGATTTTTTTTATTTCTAAGTTATTTATTGAAATAGAACATCCAATTAATCCTATGTTAAAAAAGTCTAAAGAAGTCTAGGGAAAGGCAAATGATATTTATTTCCTAGTGTAAAGGTATGTTAAAAAAACCCAAGGCTTAAGTTTGTATTGAAAAGCTCAAGTTCAAAAACCTAAGTGTTTGGGTTTCTATTTTTTTGTTTGTCATGTTTTTTTTTAAGAAAATACATAAATAAATAAAAACACAAGTGTAGTATGTGATAACGTGTCATCCACAAAAATAAAAACTCCCTCTCTCTTTTTTTTCCTTTTCTTCTTCTTCTTCTTTTTTGGTCTTTATCTCTTTTTCTTTCTTTTACTCTCTTTTTCTTCCCTTTTTTTTTTTGCTGTTTTTCGTTTTCGTTTTTTTTTCAGCTTGCAGGTTACAAGTTACAAGTGGTTTACATAATCCATAGGGCCCAAAGCTAGCACGTCCCTAAGGCCAACAGAAACTAACACATTCCTAGACCAACAAAAAAAAAGGAAAATAATATTAACTTTACAACGAGTTCATAACAGATTGTACAGCTGCACTAGGCCAACTCCATTGGCACAGCAAAGAGTCGAACAAGATAAGGAAGGGAACAACCATCATGCCAAGACGTGGACTAAGGCCGCCACTCGTTCCACCAGAAAGACATCACAGGTCAAACATAAATAATGAAAAAAAACAAAACAAAAATGTAATAAAGGATAATAAAAAGATAAATCGAAGACCAAATCACAATCAAAACAAACCAAATGGAAAAATGTAAAAAAAAAACAAACAAACCAACAGCCCAAGCAACCGACCAAACTCCAACAAATAAACCCGGTACTCCAGTAAGCAATGAATAGATACACCAAAAATAAAAGTGTTTGAACAACTTTTTCACATCAGAAACCATCAAATAAAATGCTGAAAGCATGGGTCATAAAGACCGGTCAGTGAACTATGTCAAGACAAGGTCCGAATAAACAAAAGAGAGAACAACACATAAGTGAGCCAAACAAAGAACGATTTTTTTTTAGATCAAAAGTGGGTTCTCTCTTATTCTTCCTCCTCCTTCTTTGTATTATCATTTTTTCGTTTTAAAAATCACAAGAAACAGAATCTATGAGACCACTTCCTTTTTGTTTTTTGCTTGTTTTTCTTGTTGGGCTACTTTAAGATCAGGCTAAGAAACAAACACACATGATCCAATCACATAGCAAAATCATTTTTCCTTGTTGGTTAATATGCCTTCAACCATAAAACATGAGTAATCAAAACCAAAAGACGGCACACAAGATGATTAACCCAACATCTATGCTACGATGAAAGATAACACTACCAAGCACGGCCAACAATCAGACGAAAAAGGGAAAGAAACCAACCGTTCGGACAGGACCTTCCCTCTCTTGCAGTGTCGTGCACGAGCAAGTTACTTTCTTGAGCTTTGGTCGAATGTCGTGGTGTACCGAGACGCCTTCCCCTGCTTGTCACTTCTAGGTGCCCAGAATCCAGTGAGGACGCCCGATGTCCTCTAGCCTAGACGAGGATAGATGATGCTCCTTGGCAGTCGCTGAAGTGAAATCTGAGCAAGGGGGGACAATTTCTCCTTTTTAGTCGAAGTCAAAAGTGACTGAGGATGATAAATGGGGTGAATGGTGGAGATGACGGACGTGGGCTATACTCCAGATAGCCGATGATAGGAAACCCGGCCAAGGGGAGTGGGGACTCGTGATTGGACTTGGTGATGGAGGTTCGTGTGTGTTTTTCAGAAAAGGAGAAGAGGGCTAGAGAACAGATGGTGATTTTTCCAGAGAGCTAGCGAGAGAGGAGAAGAAGAGAGAAGAAGGGTGATGAGGAACAGTGGTGATTGTAATTAGATTTTTGGGGGTAGATTGAGCCGAGAGGAAGAAGAGATGAGGAACGATGGTGATTTTTTTTGGGGCCGGCCAGCCAGAGAGCCAGAGAAAGAGAAGAGAGACGGCAATTGGGTGTTGGAGGTCTAGTTTTTTTTGGAGGAGGGGGAGATCGTTTTTTTGATTTTTTTTTGGGAGGAAGAAAAACTAGGGCCGGGAGAAGAGGAAGCCCAGGAACCGCGCGTGCTCAATCGGGTATAGGGGTTTTATAGGCGAAGAACTAGGGTTATGGCTGGATGGTGGAGCGGCAGCGTTGAATCGGCCATGGGTTAGAGGTGAGGTTTGGTTTTGAGAGAGGGAGGTAATCGGGGTTGAACCATGGTTGAGGCTTGAAGGTTGTGTTGGTGTCGTCGTGGTGATCGGCTGGCGGGGATGTGGTCCCGTGGTGCACCGGTGTCCGTTGCGTGGATTTGGGGAAGATGACGGGCCGGCGGGAGAGAGAGAGTAGAAGACGACAACGCAAGTTGGTGGTGACGATAAGAATGAGTGAGAGAGAAAACGTTTTGTGTGGCTGCCAATTTTTGTTTTTATTTATTATTTGTTTTATTTTGATTTTGATTTTTTTTTTTGGTTTTTGGTTTTGTTTTATTTGTTTTCTAACCAATCAACAGCTGACATGTGTCCTGGAATGGGCAGGAAAAGAAAATAAAAAGAAATTTATTTTTGTTTTTTTGGGTTTTTAACTGATGTCATTTGGTTTTTGGAATCGGTAGGACGACCCGGACTTCGAAACATCTTGAAAAAAATGTTTTTGGACTCAGGGCATCATGATGAACGACCCCGTATCAATTTTATTTGAAAACTATCCCGTTTTTATGGCAAGCCTGAACCGATATTATTTATTACCGAAAAAATAATTTTATTTTATTTTTAATGAGAAAGGCCCCAGGAGCAAATATATACAATATATATGTCAAAATTCTCATAACGACGAGTAGAATAGGAAAATAGGGTTCGTGACCTGATTCGGAGTACTGTTTGAAAAGTCAATTACCGTTTTGACCTTCGATGGCAACCCGAACGCTGTTCTGACTATATCTTATTCATTTGACCTCAGAATTAAGTGCGGTCGATGGCGTTAATCCTCGAATTTGATTTTCTATCGCCCTGAACCGACTCTTTGGCATTTGGAGGCTTTTCTTGAATAATGTCTTGAAATCGGGCATTTGCGGCTCAACGGTCACGACTCCGTTGTTCTGCAAAATTTCAACAAACCAAAGCGACAGAAGGAAAATTGAATTTGATAAAATGTGTCCAACCCGGACAAAATAGGGTCTAACAGCTGCCCCTCTTTGTGTATCATTTGTGTTCAAATGGTGCACAAAGATAAGATGGACTTGTTTTGGACGGGTTGGACTACTTACCTAGCTTACCTGTTGCCAAGGGATGGTTCTGCTGGTAATCGGAGTACTTGCTGGAACTTGGGATTTGCTGGAATAAAAGCCTAGAAGCTTAGTGGAGTGGGAACGAAAAACCTAAAGGGTTGATTTGGATTTGAGGAGACATAAAATTAAAAGCTAGAGCTGACATGAGAGACTTCGCAGAGGCAAGGGGATTACTTGCCTACAATGCATTACAGAGGTCGGAAGATTACCGCCTACGATGCAAAGATACTGACAATTAAAATCCTAGAGCTAACAGGAATGTAAAAGGCTAGAACCTGATAGACTTCGCAGAGGCAGAAGGATTACTTGCCTACGATGCGTTGCAAAGGCCGAAGGATTACCGCCTACGATGCAAAGATACTGAAAATTAAAAGCCAAGAGTTGACAGGAATATAAAAGGCTAGAACCTAATAGACTTCACAGAGGCAGGAGGATTACTTGCCTACGATGCGTTGCAAAGGCCGGAGGATTGCCGCCTACGATGCAAAGATATTGAAAATTAAAAGCCTAGAGCTAACAGGAATGTAAAAGGCTAGCACCTGAGAGACTTCTTAGAGGCAGGAAGATTACTTGCCTACAATGCATTGCAGAGGTCGGAGGATTACCGCCTACGATGCAAAGATATTGGAAATGAAAATCCTAAAGCTGACAGGAATGTAAAAGGCTAGAACCTAAAAGACTTCGCAGAGACAGGAAGATTACTTGCCTACAATACGTTGCAGAGGTCGGAGGATTACCGCCTACGATGCAAAGATACTGGAAATGAAAAGCCTAGAGCTGACAGGAATGTAAAAGGCTAGAACCTAAGAGACTTGTTGGAAACAATGATTGGTATTTGATGGAGATGCTTTGGGGGGTTGGTGAGCTCAGGAGACCTTAATTGGTTAATGGCTTCTAATGTTTGAGGCTTTTGAGAACAACTCACAAAACCCGAACAAGAGAAATACACATGATACATGTATAGATGAATGCAAAATGCATGAAATTCTTTTCTAGACTTAATGGGGGGAGCTTAACCCATTGGGCATTCACTGTTGTTGGTGATCTGCTTCACCTTGATGGGGAAATATCACAACGCTGTTAAGAAGTTATTTTGCTGGGGATCATTCCAGTCATGTTGGGGAACTATGTTTCTTCTTTAGCTGGGGAGTTTGCTAGACTTAACTACCCCGAGTTGAAGAGCTTGACTTGAGCACTATCTTCCTGAATGACAGAGCACCTCTACTGAGTAATATTAGGAAAGATCTTGCTGGGGATAAACATTTTATGTACAAAAGATGGTCTTCTTTTTTTTTTTCAAAACAAGTTTTCAAAGATGATTTTGTTTTAAAAATAATTTCTAAAACATGGTTATGCAATGCATTCATAAATTGTCGTCCTCTCATGGTAGTGGTATGAGCCTCTAGGGGCATAATCCACAAAGTTGACTTGAACTTGACTAGCTTGGACTAGGTAATGGCTCTTGATGGCTTGAGGGTTTGATTTGCAGATTTTGGGGTTGCTTGCTCAATGGTTTAGGGGTTAGACGCACTAGCACTTTGTGGTTTTGAAGGTTTCAGGGACTGGATTGGATAGTCTTGGAGATTGGAAATGTTAATACCCAACGGCTTTGAGGGTTTTTTCTTGTTTATGGATTGTGGATCTTGGTATTCGCTGGGTTTAAGAGTCATGCTGAGGTTAGAGTATTGGCGCTCCATGATTTTGAAGGTTTTGGAGGTTAAGGTCGGATGATAGACTTGAAGCTTTGGAGTTTTTATCCTCATGGTTTGGAAATGTTGATACTTGATGGTTTTGAGGATCTTTGAGATTGAGGCTAGATGGTCTCGCAGTTTCGGGAGGTACCTTGAGAGGTCACTGTGTGAAGTTTTGCCTTGATCTTGTGGTTGAAAGGGCTCTATCTCCAGAAGTTGTTGTTTGGAGCTTTGCATTGCTCTGGAATGTTTGAACACTTCTTGCTTTTATGGTTTCGGGCTTCGCTATTAAAGGTTGTAGCTTTGGCTTCGATTGGATCTGGTCCCTTTGAACATTTGCTGCTTTCATGGCTTTAAATTTTACTCGCAGTGCCCTTTCAGGTTTTCACTACGCCCGCCTTATATGGATTCTGTTGTCTCTTTTGTCTTGTAGATGGCTTTGTATTTTACCCTTGATGCCCTTTCGAGTTTTCACCAAGTCCGCCTCTTGTATTGAAGGTTTCCACCCTTAATTGAGTACTTGAAAAATAACTTTGATCATTCAATTAGAGAGGGCTTTTCTAGGACTGTAACGAAGGTTTGAGGTTTAAGGGTTTATCAAGAAGGGATATAATAGGCTCAAACCTATTCTAGATTGGATATGATCCATAGCGCAAACTGAACTCTTTAGAAGCTGATTCTTTTGCTACTCTTTTTGATTTTTATTTTTATTTTTTTGATGGAGAGGGACTAGATTGCCCCAGTGTAGGGCTCTATCCCTATCAGGAGACTCACGAGACTGATTTTTTTCTTGAAAATTGTTCCGATGGTCGATTTATTCTTTCCTGAACTACCCAGTATGGGTTCAAATCCAAAATGCCCCGATTTTCTTTTCTTTGTTGTTTCCTCTCCTTTTTCCTTGTTTATTGAGTTCCACTTCTTTTTCTCATGCCCCAAAATGCCCCCATTGAAGTTTCCTCTCTATTTATTTTTTTCTTTCTCTTCCTTCTCAACTATGGTTGCCTCAGTTTGTCATGAGTTGTCTCGATGAGGGATTCCATAAGGCACTAACTACCCCAACATATATACTGAACCGCCTCTCTTAAGGGATTTGGCTTTGAAGAACTGCCCCAGTGTGGGGTGAACTATGGATCGGGTAATTTGAAAGGAAATTTCATTATAGGCTCAAAGGGGGTAGCAAAGGTATTATTACAAGGTAGCACAAAAGATAGCCTCTCCTCACTTTAAATGATCAAATGTTTTCTCAAGTAGTTCAAAGAAGAGTTACATCCATTTTCTTGACAGAAGAAACTTTACCTGACAGTCAATCAAGCCCTTTGCTGATGTCCCTCTTCATGGGAATGGAGCTCCCCAAAATTGCTTTTCTTGAACGTCCCGATTTATTGCGCTGAGCTCTTAGAACGATAAGCTATTTGGATCCTTCTCAAGCTTAGGTTATCAGTTTAATCTCCCTTGCTTCATATGCCCCTGTTAGGCTTTACACGTACCATAAGAGTGGACAAGTTATCAATAACTATTGCATACACATATTATAAAATGATAAAAACCATTTTTAAAAAAATATTTATTATCAAAGAGGAGGTGCCTAGCATCTTTTCAAAGCATAAGATAAGGAGTTTCCATGATTTACAAAACAAACTTTTCACCAAAAAGGGGGAATTATTTAAAAACCATGAGTCTCCATGATATTACTCGAGCATTAGCGATCCATCCTCCAGAAAACTCAACTGGTTTGCCCTCCTTCGATGGTATGGGGGTTACCAAACCTACTCCTAGTCACTTGTAGTACCACTCCATGCACGTCATCGAGATCGGTAGACCTTGGCTTAGAAGAGTCACTTTGGGCCTTCGTTGAGAAGTTCGACCACTGAGCATTTCTCATGGACTGAACTTTCCTCTTAAACGAGATACAACCTTCAATATTGTGCCCTATTGCCCCAGCATGATATTCGCATTGGTCATTTGGATTGTACCACTCAGGATAAGGTTGCTTGACCGGGTCCAAAGGAGTTGGAGCTATCATGTGGGCTTGCAGCAGCTCTTTGTATAACTCCGAGTAAGTCATGGGGATAGGGTCAACTTCTGGTTGCTTGATCTTCTTATTCCTTTTTTCTGTTGGACCATGAATGTTACCCGAGGGGTCGCCTCCATATCTCATTGTCACTGGTCTCGATCCTTGCCATGCACACGGATGAATCGGTTGGGGCATATGCATCAAAGAAGTGACACTTGAGTGGCTATGAGGAAATGGGGATGGTATTGGCATGAAGTAAGGGTTTTGGAAAGGAACCAGTCCATGGAATTGCTTCACTCCTTGTGCTACTCCAATAGGTCTTCTCTCAGTTGATTCTACCTTAGTGAGCCCTTCAACCAATTCCATTAGCTTCTGGAGTTGACACTTCAGTCCCTGCAAATCTACATACATTGCTATCTGAGCTTGCTCCACCCTAACCAATCGGTTGTATAGGTCTTCAGCCATGGGATTGGACTTTTGATGAGAATCTGGTTCAATAAGAATGTTAAGCTCTCCCTTTTATTTAATATGAAAGTTATCAATGGAATGCATGACACATATGCATGAATGTTTAGGATGCATGGCTCTGGTGAATGTTATGAAGTGAATGCTATATAAAAAAGTTTATTTATTTCATAACAGAATCTCAACAATGAGCACTTTTACACAGAGTAGTCTTGAAGCACTGAATCATCCAAGAGGCCAACTTCAAGCAGTGACTGAACCCTTCTCTTGAATGCATTACAATCTTCCGTTGAATGCCCAATAGCACCGGCATGGAACTCACAACTCTTTGTGGGATCATACCATTTAGGATAGGGTGGTTATGGCACGGGAATGGATTCTGGTACTAACTTTGGAAACAACTTTTTATAATCTAGTGGCAGTGGCTCGAAAGGTGCTGCTTTGGATGCCTTTCTTCTAGGTCTCTTGTGCTTTAAAGTGGATGATTCAATTTGCCACGCAGCTTGCACTTGGTCCTGGTGAGTAGTCACTTCCGTTATTCTACCCGTCTTGATTCCCAGCTCAATCCTTTCTCCTGATGCCACTAGATCATTAAAATTGTTAGTGACATTCCCTACCATTTTTTCATAGTAGACTCCTTGAAGGGTATTGAGGAAAATGGCCATGAGTTCTTTCTCAGTTAATGGCGGTTGGACCTCCATTGCAACCTCCCTCCAGCACCTAGCATAGTCTCTGAAGCTTTTAGTTGACTTATGTTCCAGTTCCTGTAATGTCAGCCTATCAGGAGCTAACTCTGTAATATGCTTGTACTGGTTCAGGAAAGCAGTTGCTAGATCGTGCCATGTATTGATGAGACTTTTCTGACATTGAAAATACCATTGAAGTGGCCCTCCAGTTAGACTCTCTTGGAAACAGTATATCAGCAGTTTGTCATTCCCTGCATGAGCAGCCATCTTCGTACAATACATGGTCAAATGAAATTTTGGACCTTGAGTACCATTGAACTTCTCAAACTAGGGCATCTCGAATTTTGGAGGTAAGACTATACCAAGAACCAAGCATAGCTCGTCTGGGCTAATCAGGTCATAAGCTTCAATCTTTTCAACAGCTTTCAGTCTCTCTTCAAGTCGCACTATTGCAGGGGATTCAATATCTTCTTTAGGTGCAGGGGACATCAATACATCTGCCTCATGCCTCACAGTCGGTGACGTAAAATGGACTTGACTTGGGATACCTCGATGTGTGGGAGTAGGGTCATGAATTGGTGTCTGCATTTGTGTGAGAGTCGGTGGTTGCAATGTTTCCTGGCCTTGTTGATTTCGGACTCCTTGTCCTAGGTTTCTGACTAATCTCGACATCATTTCTGTCAGACGGTCCATTTGCCCTTGCAAATCCCATAGATTTCTGCACGCTTCTTGATGGGCCTGTTCCAAATTGACCAGTCCTGCCACTATATTCTCTGCCATGGACCAAGATTGCTGCTTGTTTCTGATTGGTTCTGATGAATCAGCAAAATGATAAGCGCCCCATCTTAATTTTTATTTGACTTTTTTATTTGACCCTTTTTTTTGAATGTATGCATGAACCTACATGATGATGATGTTTTGCTTTTTTTCTTTGGGTTTTCTTTTTCTCGCTTTTTTTGCTTTGTTTTATGTTTCGTGTTGTTTTTTTGTTTTTTTGTTTTTTTGTTTTTTTGTTTTTGACACGTATGCATGCATGGATTTACATAACATGATTTATTGGTTCTTTTTGGATTTTCTATTTTTCCTTCTTGTTTTTTTATTTGGTTTTTTTTATTTTAATTTTGATTTTTTTTTGGCATGCATGATGTGACATGATTTTTTTTGTTTTTTGTTTTTTTGTTTTTTTACAATAACATGACCGACTGCGGTGTTTTTTTTTTTTGGATCTTGTTCTGATTTTTTTTTACTGGCATGCATGGATTTACATGATGTGATGAAAGCATGACATGTGTCCTAAGTGTGGGTATTATATGAATTAGAATGTACATATGTGAACAGCATAGATGAAGATGTATCTGAGTAACCCGATATGGGCACCCAATACCCATGGACTAATGAGGACTAAATGTCGCACACCTAAATTGAATGGTGAATTCCTGAATGGACACCTAACCCTACAGTGTTGAGGTGATCTATGTGACCGAAAGAATACATGAGGAAGGAAATGAAATACAAATCCTAGGTGGACTTAGGATGAATGTCAAATTTATGTATCCTAGAAGGTATGACCAATATAAAAGAATGAGACATGGTTAGAAAAAAAGACAATAATGATACAATTTACATAAAAACAAGGTTAGTGAAAACAAATGTATAAAACAAGGTTAGTAAAAAGAACAACACAAATATTTACAAGATAATATACAAAAGAAACGGTAACAAAACAACATGATTGGATGTGAATGAACCTATCCTTCATAAGGAAGGCTAAAATGAGCAAACAACATGTGGGTCAATGTGCCCCTAATGAGCCATGATTTCTCACTCTATCTTATTCGTTGGTCCCCAAGCTTCCTCTCTAGAGGGCTTCGTACACCATGGGATTTACCGGAAGGGGGCCTTAAAAGGACGTGCCTTAAAAGGACCTCAAGCCTGAGTAAGGAGTCCGGGGTCCCTTCGTGGATAATGATCAACGCTTGGGGCACCCTAATAAACCTCGCTAACCTAAACTGTGATAGAAACCCGGATAGAAGGTTTATGCATGAATACAACAATTTAGCGAAAGCAGTTAAAACACAATTATCATGGTATCAAAGCGTGTAAATCAAAACTATCATACAACGGCAATTAAGCACAAAAAATAGATCAATTAAATAAAGAATAAAGAATGAAAGAAATATTTAAAACAAATAATAAACCTCCTAATCTTAGGCCTAACTCTCTAACTATCCCCAGCGGAGTCGCCAGCTGTCATCACCGGATTTCGTCCGGGAGGGAAACCGCTTTTGGGGTGCGGTTCCCCCCAACCTTTATCCGAATAGTGATGAAAATACGGAGTCGCCACCAACCGTTTTTCGGGTGCGATTGGCACCTAAAAGAAAATGTATCTAATGTCGCTAGGGGATGGGCTCGGGAGTTTGTTACGCGTGGGGAAGGACTAGCACCCCCACGACGCCCTTTCGGTACCTATCTTAAGATTTGAAGGTTTCTAACTTGTTTTAATTATTTAACCTAAAGTTAATTAGCCTAAAGGTGATGTTAAATGTAAACATAGCCTAAAAGTCTACTCCTTTTATTTTCTTAAGTTGTTTGTTGAAGTTGAAATAAGATTCAATTGTCCTAGGCAACTAAGGGAGTTCTAGCAATTTGATTTTTTTTATTTCTATGTTATTTATTGAAATAGAACATCCAATTAACCCTATGGTTTTATTAACATCTAAGTTATCTAAAGAAGTCTAAGGAAAGGCAAATGATATTTATTTCCTAGTGTAAAGGTATGTTAAAAAAACCCAAGGCTTAAGTTTGTATTGAAAAGCTCAAGTTCAAAATCCTAAGTGTTTGGGTTTCTATTTTTTTGTTTGTCTTTTTTTTTAAGAAAATACATAAATAAATAAAAACACAAGTGTAGTGTGTGATAACATGCCATCCACAAAAATAAAAACTCCCTCTTTTTTTTCCTTTTCTTTTTTTTTTTTGGTCTTTATCTCTTTTTCTTTCTTTTTCTCTCTTTTTCTTCCCTTTTTTTTGTTGTTTTTCATTTTTTTTTTTTTTTTCAGTTTGCGGGTTACAAGTTACAAGTGGTTTACACAATCCATAGGGCCCAAAGCTAGCACGTCCCTAAGGCCAACAGAAACTAACACATTCCTAGACCAACAAAAAAAAAGGAAAATAATATTAACTTTACAACGAGTTCATAACAGATTGTACAGCTGCACTAGGCCAACTCCATTGGCACAGCAAAGAGTGGAACAAGATGAGGAAGGGAACAACCATCGTGCCAAGACGTGGACTAAGGCCGCCACTCGTTCCACTAGAAAGACATCACAGGTCAAACATAAATAATGAAAAAAAACAAAACAAAACATAAGAGAGGAGAATAGAAAGATAAATTGAAGACCAAATCACAATCAAAACAAACCAAATGGAAAAATGTATAAAAAAAAACAAACAAACCAACAGCCCAAGCAATCGACCAAACTCCAGCAAGCAATGAATAGATAGACCAAAAATAAAAGTGTTTGAGTAACTTTTTCACATCAGAAACCATCAAATAAAATGTTGAAAGCATGGGTTATAACGACCGGTCAGTGAACTATGTCAAGACAAGGTCCGAATAAACAAAAGAGAGAACAACACACAAGTGAGCCAAACAAAGAATGATTTTTTTTAGATCAAAAGTGGGTTCTCTCTTATTCTTCCTCCTCCTTCTTTGTATTATCATTTTTTCGTTTTAAAAATCACAAGAAACAGAATCTATGAGACCACTTCCTTTTTGTTTTTTGCTTGTTTTTCTTGCTGGGCTACTTTAACATTAAAGCTAAGAAACAAACACAGATGATCCAATCACAGAGCAAAATTATTTTTTCTTGTTGGTTAATATGCCTTCAACCGTAAAACATGAGTAATCAAAACCAAAAGACGGCACACAAGATGATTAACCCAACATCTATGCTACGATGAAAGATGACACTACCAAGCATGGCCAACAATCAGACGAAAAAGGGAAAGAAACCAACCGTTCGGACAGGACCTTTCCTCTCTTGCAATACCGTGCGCAAGCGAGTTACTTTCTTGAGCTTTGGTCGAATGTCGTGGTGTACCGAGACGCCTTCTCCTTGCCTTCCCCTGCTTGTCACTTCTAGGTGCCCGGAATCCAATGAGGACGCCCGATGTCCTCTAGCCTGGACGAGGATAGATCATGCTCCTTGGCAGTCGCTGAAGTAAAATCCGAGCAAGGGGGACAATTTCTCCTTTTTAGTCGAAGTCAAAAGTGACTGAGGATGATTAAGGGGGTGAATGGTGGAGATGACGGACGTGGGCTATACTCCGCAGTAGCCGGCGATAGGAAACTTGGCCAAGGGGAGCGGGGACTCACGATTGGACTTGGTGATGGAGGTTCGTGTGTGTTTTTCGGAAAAGGAGAAGAGGGCCAGAGAACATATGGTGATTTTTCCAAAGAGCTCACGAGAGAGGAGAAGAAGAGAGAAGAAGGGTGATGAGGAACGATGGTGATTGTAATCGGATTTTTGGGGGGAGATTAAGCCGAGAGGAAGAAGAGATGAGGAACGATGGTGATTTTTTTTTGGGGGCAGACCAGCCAGAGAAAGAGAAGAGAGACGGCGATTGGGTGTTGGAGGTCTTGTTTTTTTTGGAGGAGGGGGAGATCGGTTTTTTGATTTTTTTGGGGGGAGGAAGAAAAACCAGCGCCGAGAGAAGAGGAAGCCCGGGAACCGCGCGTGCTCGATCGAGTATAGGGGTTTTATAGGTGAAGAACTAGGGTAATGGCTGGATGGTGGAGCGGCAGCATTGAATCGGCCATGGGTTAGAGGTGAGGTTTGGTTTTGAGAGAGGGAGGTAATCAGGGTTGAACCATGGTTGAGGCTTGAAGGTTGTGTTGGTGTCGTCGTGGTGATCGGCTGGCGGGGATGTGGTCCTCCAGTGCGCCGGCGTCTGTTGCATGGATTTGGGGAAGACGACGGGCCGGCGGGAGAGAGAGAGAGAGTAGAAGACGACAACGCAAGTTGGTGGGGACGATAAGAATGAGTGAGAGAGAAAACGTTTTGTGTGGCTGCCAATTTTTGTTTTTATTTATTATTTGTTTTATTTTGATTTTGATTTTGGTTTTGGTTTTTGGTTTTGTTTTATTTGTTTTCTAACCAATCAACAGCTGACATGTGTCCTAGAATGGGCAGGAAAAGAAAATAAAAAGAAATTTGCTTTTGTTTTTTTTTTTGGTTTTTAACTGATGTCATTTGGTTTTTGGAATCGATAGGACGACCCGGACTTCGAAACATCTTGAAAAAAATGTTTTTGGACTCGGGGCATCATGACGAACGACCCCCTGTTAATTTTATTTGAAAACGATCCCGTTTTTACGGTAAGCCTATACCGATATTATTTATTACCGAAAAAATAATTTTATTTTATTTTTAATGAGAAAGGCCCAGGAGCAAATATATACAATATATATGTCAAAATTCTCATAACGACGAGTAGAATAGGAAAATAAGGTTCGTGACATAATTCAGAGTACTATTTGAAAAGTCAATTACCGTTTTAACCTTTCATGGCAGCCCGATTTCTAGAAGATGGATACTAAAGAGTGTCCAAGTGAGAAGATGGATACTAAAGAGAGAAATGTTGATGATGATCAGTACAGGAAAAAGAAGCCACATTTCTAGAAGAAGAGCAAGCAAACAACAGAACAGAAGTTGAACAAACTAAGAAACTATCTTAGTGCTATTTCGAGAGAGTTGAATCGAACAACAGATTTGAAGAGCTCATTCGAAGGCAGATCATATATGTTCATCAAGTCAATAAGTTCGATCCTAAGAGATTTGAAGTGAAGTCTAAAGAACAGTCAAACTACAAGTCTCTAACTAAGTTCATCGAGACTACATATTCGATATAAGATTCGATGAAGACATTCGAAGAGGTTACTGGTTGTCCGAGATAACATGTTCGAAGAAAAGATTCGAAGAAGAGATCTAAACCACTAGGTTTTGCATGTTAAACCGCCTCAGCGTCATCATTGTTTAAGCCACCTTTTGAGATTAAGAATAATGAAAGATTTGGGAAGATTTTCTTCTATGTTTATCATGGATATGTTTCCCGCTTAGCTGATAGGCTTATGTGTATAATTAGGCGAGAGCGTATGATGTTAAAAAAAGAGGGCTTTTAGTGTCAAGAGTGTCCAAGTGAGAAGATGGATACTAAAGAGAGAAATGTTGATGATGATCAGTACAGGAAAAAGAAGCCACATTTCTAGAAGAAGAGCAAGCAAACAACAGAACAGAAGTTGAACAAACTAAGAAACTATCTTAGTGCTATTTCGAGAGAGTTGAATCGAACAACAGATTTGAAGAGCTCATTCGAAGGCAGATCATATATGTTCATCAAGTCAATAAGTTCGATCCTAAGAGATTTGAAGTGAAGTCTAAAGAACAGTCAAACTACAAGTCTCTAACTAAGTTCATCGAGACTACATATTCGATATAAGATTCGATGAAGACATTCGAAGAGGTTACTGGTTGTCCGAGATAACATGTTCGAAGAAAAGATTCGAAGAAGAGATCTAAACCACTAGGTTTTGCATGTTAAACCGCCTCAGCGTCATCATTGTTTAAGCCACCTTTTGAGATTAAGAATAATGAAAGATTTGGGAAGATTTTCTTCTATGTTTATCAGATATGTTTCCTGCTTTAGCTGATAGGCTTATGTGTATAATTAGGCGAGAGCGTATGATGTTAAAAAAAGAGGGTTTTAGTGTTCATTATTAAGAGTTGTTCAAGAGATTAGGTTTCTCATTGTTAGAGCTTGAGTTAACGATCAAGAACACGGCTTGTGTGTCTCTGATCATTGAGTGTTTTGTGTATTAGCTGATTAAGAAACTTTGATTATAAATCAGTTATACAATCTTTGTATTAGTTTCATATTAAATATAAATCTTTGATACTTTGAAAAAACAACTTGTTTATCTTTGACATATCTTTAACAAGATTTGTTTTCTGAATCTCTGTATTTGATAAAAGATTTTTTTAAAAGAAGTTTATTCAACTCCCTCAAGACTTCCAAGGGACCTAACATTCAAGCAACTCTCTTGCACCTCTGCTCCACCCCAAGCCTCTCTCTCTCTCTCTCTCTCTCTCTCTCTCTCTCAAACAAACAAACAAACACAAAACAGAAAACACACATGCACAGATCTACATAAAGCGGACTTGTTGATCTTGGTCATGGCAATAAACACCAGACTAGTTCTAGTGATATTCATTAGAAGAATTCCAATCCGGAAGCACATTTCTATTGTCATTCAAAGTGGACTTCAATTAAGCAATGTGGTGCTTGTAAATCGACATATCCGGTAACAACCACAACAACAGTAAAAAGCCACATCTTGAATTTGGGAAAAAAAAATATATAGGCCAATTCAAGAAGTGAAATTAACTCTCTCTCTCTCTCTCTCTCTCTCTCTCTCTCTCTCTCTCTCTCTCTCTCTCTTTCTCTCTCTCTCTTTGATAAACAATCTTGTATATGAACCCTTAGATGATCCCAACAACAATCAAAAGTATATAGTTGTAAAACTAATTCTCCTCTCTAAGGGAATAACTCAATACCACAGAAATCAAGGATCAAGGAAATCAACATTTCTTTAATCAAGATAATTGTATTTGTCATCATCGGTTTTCGTCCGGGCCCGTTTGGGGTGGGCTTAAACTAAACCAATGGTGAGAAATTTAGAGTCGCCACCAACTGTTTTTGGGGTACAGTTGGATACCCTCTACTTTGAGTAGTTTAAGGTGTGGTCTGCATTATCAGAGCAGGGTTCGGGAGTTGGTTACGTGTACGAAAGGATTAGCACCCCTACAATGCCCTTTCGGTATCTATTTTCGGAGGAGGAGGTTCCTATTTATTTTCACTGCTATAATTTGGTTGAGTTTCCTAGAAAGTCTACGCTTTTTATTTAACTAAGTTATTTGTTAAAGTTATAGTTAATATTGATTGGCCCTAAATTTATAAAGGGAATTCTAAAAGTTTTGTTTTGCTTTTCATTTGAAGTGGAAAATGAAATCCTAAGGTTTTTTTGTTTTGATTTTTATTTTGATTTTTTTTGTTTTGTTTTTTGTTTGTTTGTTTTTTTTTGTTTGAAAATATTTTTTTAAATTTTTTTTTGTGTTTTGTTAAAAACGTTTTATTTTGTTTTTCTTTTTATGTATTTGTTTGTTTTTTTTTTTGAAAATTGAAGTCCTAAAAATTGAAATAATTTTTAATTTTTTTGTTGGAAAATGTTTTTTGTTTTTATTTATTTATTTATTTATTTATTTTTTGTTTTTTAAAATAACTAAAACTAAGAACTAACACATGTTTTTTTTTTTTTGCAAACGTGTTCTCCACTTTCTTTTGTTTTTTTATTTTTGTTTGAAATGGTAAAACTATGAACTAACACAGGTTAAACAATAACATATCAAGTTGTGTATGTGATTGTGACATCCACAAATGAAATAATAACTCACTTTTTTTTCTTTTCTTCATCTCCTCATTTTTTATGCCTCTCTTTGCTTTTTTTTTGTTTTTTTGTTTTGTCTTTACTATACTTTACATATTACAACATATAACATAAAAAGAAATAAAATACAAGGAAAATACAACGAAAAACACTAAAAATTACATCAAATATAAATAAGATAAGCTAAAAAATGAAAACCAGAAAAATACTAAAAATTACATCAAATATAAATACAAATAAGCTAAAAAATAAAGAAACAAATGCAAATTGAACTGACTTTGACTTGAATGGGGCTTCAACACGGGACTTCCATTTGAAATATTCTGTCTGCACCGAAAGTCGCTTGCTCACCCAAATCACCAAATTCCAGCAGCACCAAGTGCAAAATCAACTAGGATTTACTGTGGAGACTGCAATGGTACGTTGAAATTTTTTAGCACATAATGAAAAGACTTTTTTTTTTTGTTTGGGGGAAGGATTTTTTTGTTTTTGGTTTTGGGAAAGGGAGAGAGTTTGGGCGAAAATATGGGTATTCCTCTCTGGGCGTAAGTCTGTGTAAAGGGAAAAAGCTTGGGCGTATAAGTCTCTAGGCATGAAGACTCTAGGGGAAAGGAAAGAACTTTTTAAATGCCTTTGACGCATCCTCTTAATTAAAGCATTAATTAGTGCATTAATCATGGCAACCCCTTTTTTGTTGCCAGATTCCAGCTTTTATCGGATGGGTTAGCGACTTGTGATTACCCTTTTGTTTCTATGTGAGCACATGTGACATACAAGCATTGAAAAACATCTGCATAGCTAATCCCATAAAGCTACAGTGAGCGCACCCCATGAATATTGCCAAACAGCGAAAGTCAAAGGTAGGTGGAGGCTCAAATCCGGATCAAAGGGAAGGCTCAGATCCTTTTTCCATATCAATGGAAGCTTAGTCCGGATCAATGGAAGGCTCGGATCCTTACTCCGTATCAGTGGAGCCCTTAGTCCGGATTAGTGATGTCTTGGATCCTTATTCCGTATCAGTGGAGGCTTAGCCGGAATCAATGGAGGCTCAGATCCTTATTCCATATCAGTGGAGTCCTTAGTCCGGATCAATGGAAGGCTCGGATTCTTATTCCGTGTCAATGGAGTCCTTAGTCCGGATCAATGTTGACTCAGATCCTTATTCCGTATCAGTGGAAGCTTAGTCCGGACGAGTGATGTCCTGGATCTTTATTTCGTATCAGTGGAAGCTTAGTCCGAACCAGTGATGTCCCGGATTTGACCACTTCTCTTCTTTTTTTCCTTTTTCTTTTTTTATATTTTTAATTATCTTTTTACCCCCACCCAAAATGCCAAAATGGACGAACTTTGGGAGATTGTTTGGGAAGTCTCGTATTCGCCTAAATAGTCATTTTGGAAAATCTCACATGGTCACATTTTCGGGCCCTTTGACCAAGGGCATTAACCATCTTTTGGCAAGCTTGACTTTTTTTTGACACATATTGTTTTGGCCATAACTTCTTCGTTTTAAGTCGGAATTGGGCTCGACCAAGTGCGTTAATCTCTAAATTTCATTCTCTATCACTTGGTGTTGGTCTTGGGGCACTTTAGGGGCTTGCAACAGATGTTATCAATTTTGGGCTTTCCTGTTTGCGTCTATGCATCCATCTTGTGTAAGTTAGGGTTAACACCATCTCCAAACCATTCCTTGGTAGTGGGGAATCCTTAAGAACCTGTTCAACAAGGTATATGGCATTGGCAAACAAGTATACAACAATGTGATTAATATGTCCAACTCAGACAAGATGGAATCCAACAGTATTCCCACAATAATCAATCATTTTTCTCTCTTGTTGGTACCAAATGTGATAATGATAATAAAATTCATTCTATTGCATTTCATTTTTGCATATCAAATATGTCATAAGTTTTAAAGTCAAAATTTGTTACTAATTTTGAAAGACTTATTATGGACAAAAATGGATGATGACATATAAAACTTAACAATGTTGGTGTATATTAGAATAAGCGTCAGCCAATTATCAAAGTATCATAACATTAATAATATTAAAGATAATCAATTTATGCATGATCATATTTAACATCACTTAAGAAAAAAGAACTAAGATAAGTAGTTTAGAATCCAATTAAAAGAAGTTAGACTGGGTTTGTTTCATGCATGTTGAATGACCGGGTCTGTAGCTAATTGCAGCGCCCGGCACTCACTTTAAAATATTTTATTTAATGACAGGGTACGGGAAAATTCCTTTAAAATATTTTAAAATTATTTTATTTACTATCCTTTAAAAATAAAATAAAAATTAGTAATTTCACATTATACTAGAAAATATTATTAAAAAACACAAATACTATAAATATTAATATTTTTTGACTGGTACAGTTCCAAACTTGTCAACGTGATTTGGCCGGTACTAATTATCTAATATATTTATGCGACATCCTCTGCATAGCGTTACCTCGTCGGGTGCTAAACGAATATGTTTATTCTTTCAAAAAATGGGAGGTAGAAGACGCGTTTGGGCATTTATATAAATTACCCCAGTCATTAGTGAACAGTAGTCAAAATATTACTTCTATATATATCCTAGAGAGACAAAAATATCCTAGGGAAATTATGACAAATCTGTGAAAATGCCTATCATAGGCAGTATCGAAAACAACTGTTACGTGCAGGCAACACATCTAATTACGTATTGTATCAATTTAAACGAACTACATTATGCTGAAAATATTAGTCTTTAAAAGATTCCTCTACTATTAGAAAATTCTCATATGTGGAGCCCACCTTGTTTGTCCTTTGCCATGTGTAAGCAATGGGGCCGGACCACACGTCTGGGTTGAGGAAAATAGGTTGTTATCAGCAGAGCCGGCCCTGTCCTCTTTGAGCAACGGTCTTGAGGCCTCAAATTTTAGAGTGCATCCGATTCGATCTTTCACTGTTTTTCTCTTTAGTTTCCACCATAATCTCAAGGTTTCTGCTATAATCTCAGGACACTGCTATACTAAGACAGTCTCTCTTATCTCTCTAACTCTCTCGAAGCTTTTATTTTAATTCTTTTTTTATCAACCACTTAAAAAAAGGACTCCGGTCCCTACTAAATTTTGCTTACGGCCACTAAAATTAGGGCCGGCCCTGGTTATCAGGATTTGAGGATAATGGTTTGTTAGATGATTCGAGTTTGAGTTTCGATGTCGTCGTTAAGAATTTTTTTTCAGAAAATTTGTATACAGGTCAGAGTATGCGTACTCCGATTTACTAGCCATTGTTCCCATATAAGGTTCTCTTTTTGTTTAGACATACACGAGCGTCCTCGTGAAACAGTAGAATATCCCGAAGACTAATCATACTGAACTGTCCGTCCGTTCCGTGATGTCCGAAAACTGATCCAAAGTATCAAAAAAACAAAAACAAAAGCAAAGGGCCGTACCTCCTCACGGCGAAGTCCCATTCACACTACTACATGACTGCAATATTCTAGAGGATGATGACGAACGCGCTGATCAATGGGATTTTACGTTTCATGGATAGATGTGAAATCGATGCCTATTTTCTCCCATGCAATATCACGCGTCTGTGTTTAGAATCATGTATAATTGCATCTCGCACCAGCACCACATTGATTGAAGTTGAACAACAAATTTTATTTTGTCAATCACGTGGCTCCTGACGCAAATGTATCAAATTTTTTATTATTATTATCCCTATAACCCCAGCCATTCCTACTCATCATTGCCATGAGTTGAAACTTGAACTGGTATGAGCATGACGGATCATTAATTTTGAATATTTTCTTAGCTTTTTTGGGGGTGAGAAAAAAAAGTTTGTTGTAATAGCTTGCAATGATTTTTCCCTTTCTCTTTCTTTTTCATTTTGGGTTATCTTTCACGATATCGTGGGAACTGGGAACACACTTTAATAAATTTAGTTACAGTCATCTAGAAAATTAGTGTATTTGCCTAAAGTTATTGTATTAAAATATTTATTTTTTATTACATATCTTTATTATCTATAAATAAAAAATAAAATTTTAAAATATTTCTGCAATATACTTTTTATTTTTATCTCTACATTTAAAAATACTATAATATATCCCTCTTCATTTTAAGAAAATAATTATTCATTTTTTATATTATATAATATTAGTTTTTTCTTTCTCCTCACATTTATTCTTTTTTCAGATAAATTAATAAATAAAATGAAAAAATTAAATGAAATAAAATAAATATTATTTTAATAAAAATAAAAATAATATTAAAATTAAAATTATAAAATTACGAAATAAAATAAAATATGATGCAAATAAAAGGATATACTCTGGGCTTATTTGGCATATGCTAGTGCTGTCAAAGGTAACCGTTTCATATCCTTTTGAATATAAAAATAAAATAAGTAGCATATATAATGAATAAAAATGAATTTAAAACAAAAAATCGAAAACTGAAATTTCTTGAAATCGAAAAGAAGGCGTCTTGCACACTTAACATTTTTTTTACTTAATAATTTTAAAAAAAAAAGGAAATATGAATTTATCGAGGAAAGAAAAATAAAAATATAAGAATAACGGTCACAAAATGGGTAGGGCATCGAATCGACTTAAGTCTAGGTTGTTTTTATATTATGTTGATCTAAGTTTTATAAAATCATAATGAAAGTGCCGAACACATTTATTAGTTTTATATTATGTTGATCTAAGTTTTATAAAATCATAAATTAGGTTGGATCATAGAAGCCCCCGAAGCAGCTTCGGAGGTGTTTAGGACCACGCGCAAGGATGGGTTGTTAGTTGAATTAAACGTGGTCATTATTGTCAGACAATAAAATCATCATTGTTAGCCTAGAAAGTCTACGAGATAAGTTTGATGAATCTAGGAGGTAGGTGGGGGCAGATTACGCATATCCTAACTTTCCCGACCCCATTCTGCATCTGACGGATCACAGGTTACGTTCATGGAATCGACAACTGATAAATAATTACTGCTTAAAGTTTTACCCATATTTATGAAACTGTTTTATATTAAACTTGAAACTAGTTTAAATTAAATTATTCACTTGAATTTAATTTTGCTAGTGAAGCTATGATTATAATTTTATTTGAAAATATAATAGTATTAAATATTTAATAACAATGATACCTTATAATTGATTCGATATGCTTGGAATAATTTATTGTCTTGTTAAAAATTATTTGATAATTAAAAGTGTAATTTGATCCGTGTGATTACTTTATTTGTTTTATCTCATTTTTATTCACTTTTCTATGTTTTTTTTTTTGAAAAGAACAACAGCCACAAATACTAATTGTGTTAAATAAATGAAGATCTAGTATATATATATAGCAGAACTTTATTTAAAACCAAACCTTTAATTAAATGTACTCTATTAATTGCCGCATGTAGTCCCTTTTAATTACAAAGTCTACTTTAGAATAATTTAGACACATAAAATAATCTAGTAATTCCTCACTTGATTCTTGTCATAATTTGATTATTCAACAACTTGTTTGTACCATACATTAGATCTATCAAGACATAAATTGAAATGATTAGATCATCTCACAAGTCATCAAATAACATGATTCATTCCATATATCATAAAACCAATTTAATTTATAATTTTCAATTAAGATATACTTTAACCGTTACTTTCATTGTTGTCTCACTAAAACAATACTATATACAACATTATATGAATAACAAATAAATAACCAAAAGCATAACTTTAATTAAAATCAAAAGTATCATCATTAAACGAGCTAAACAAACAAATATAAATATTTAAATATTATGGCAATAAGGAATTGTATATTACATGTATACTTCCAACATAACCAATAACTATCCTTGGTGGTAATCCTTTAGTTAATGAGAACATAAAATCAAATGTAAATTTTCTTGAATCTAGACAACCTGTATAATCTATATCCAAAATAGGATTGTGCAGAAAAACCATCAACCCGCCCAAACCGAACTAACCCGACCAAAATGAACCACCCAAACCGACGAAAAGACAACCTGATATAACTCGACCCGAATAATACCCTGTCCAATTAGTCATTGGATGGATTTCAGTTTGCGGTAGTGAAAGTTAGTCTAAATCAAAATCAACTAATGCCGAGATGGACAGATCGAGCTGAAAATCCCTTTTGCAATCTTTGAGTGATAGGCTTATTCAGCTGCAAAGAGATGTCCGATGGAACAATAAGAAGATGAGAGGGGGCTAGAGACAATCCAGAGCTACTAAATCTGTGGAACAAAATATTAGGTAATGGATTTTTATGGAGGTTTGTTTACCTACAAATCCATCAAGTTGTTTCTTTGAGGGGATGTTACCATTAAAGTGATGATGCTGCTGAAGAACAATAGATGTAAGGCAGACAACAGTGTGGGGAGGGGGAAGCCATGCATGTGCTGTCTGCCACCAGTTGGAGTTCAAATTATTATTGTTTACAATCTATGTTTTTTTCCCAAAGCATTAGACAGTAGACACTAGTAGTCTTTTTTTTATGCTTGCTTTTTCTGTTCGTAAAAGTTTGTATTTCGAAATGTGTGATATTCAGATTTTTTTTTTGTTTCAGCGGGTTAGATCAGGTTCAACCAACCAAACCAACCATACCATCAATTGGTTAAACCTAGATAAATCAATTCGTTGGGCGGGTAGCCCATCTTGACCAACCCAACCGATAATTTTAATTTGGTTCGGATGGACGATCTAACTCGTTCAAACTGACCAATGAATATCCCTAATCCAAATACGTAATTACCTAAAGGCGATTAGACTTCCTATATATATGCATGTAACCCTTAATACCTTGTAAATACATAAACACTATTTTTTTTTTATCTTTTCAATGGTCTATTCTAGGGTTTTTTTGATATCGACCCGACATTTAACCAACAAAACTAATATTTGGCCAAGTGCATACTTAAATATACATAAGTTCCCAACTACAGAAGAATAAGGAATAGACTCCATTACCTTTCATTCTAAATTATTTTTTGGACATTACATCTCACTAAACTTGCCCCCTTTCTAAGATGGAACTATCCCTGCAAATCACTTTCCTATTTTAAATCTCTATAATACTTTATCAATGTAAGCCCTTTGAGATAATACTAACAATCCATGTGACCTATCATAAAATATTTATATTTTTATCACATAAGATGTCTCACCCATATCTTTCATTGCAAATTTATTAGAAAGAAAAATTCTTAATATCATTTAACAAATCAATATCATTTACAACAAGAAGGATATCATCAACATTATGACTAATATAATAAACTTACTCCCATGGACCTTCATATAGATACATTAATCAAAAGTGTTTTAATTATGTTCCCAAATTCAAGAAATCCAGAAACCAGGAAAATGAATCCACATGTATGCAACTAAAGGGTTAAAGGGTTAGGGACTATCACTTATAGAGACTATCCAGTGGGTGCTGTCTCACATGTAATGTTGTTCCCAGTACATCAGTATGTTGTAATTGTTGTCAATAGTGCTAAATACTATAGTAAGTAATGCAATGAAGTATGGAAGTTATAAGTGTGCAGTACAATAGGCAGTGTTTGAATGCTTGGGTTTTAAATATTTTAGCTAAGTATCACTACAAGAAATTAAGCCTGCGGTAACATCAAAGGATATCACTATTGAAAAAGTGTTACGATACGTAGGTATTAAAAAAATTCACTAGGTGGAAACTTGGGTGCGTGATATTTTTGATGCGCGACATATTTTGGATGAAATGTAAATGTTAGCGGCATCAAATTAAATCCCTCTTTGACGCTTACACCAAAACAAAAACAAATACACGCTCACTCTTATTCATCGATAACACCCCACACACACTCTCTCTCATTCATTGATGAACCCTAGCTAGGAATAGTTCTATGCTTCCTTCTCTCACATACCCACCAAGCCAAAATAGGAAAAAGAGAGATCTCCGATCACAGCTAGATTCCCCGATGCTTGAGACAACTCGGTGATGGTCCCCAGATGTGGATGGCTGGTTGGTGGCTGCTCGTGGAGGACCGGTGAAGGAGTGTCGGGGGTTGTAAAAGAGTTGTTAAGGTCATTGGACGGGATTCAATTCTTCTTCTTTTATGATATGTCTTGGCTCTTAAGGCTTCAGGGTGACGTTGGATCTACCGACGGTGGAGATGGAGAATCATTCATGGAGGGGGAGCTTGAGAATGCTCTCGGCTGGAGGAACTGATCAACAAGTTGACAGTTATGTCTTAGGAATCTACCGCCGAAGGCGGTTCTTACAACGTGTTCTTGTTCGCGACTTGCCACGTTCCCCTAGTAAGTGTTTCATTTGATTTTGTTCTTAAAATTACTTATTTGTTTGTTTTTGGTGAAGTAAAACAAGCAACCACGCTCTTTTCTCTCTCCTACAATTCTCGATTGCTGGGTGTTCTCCTATCCGACTGCCCCCATCCAACTACTTCGGCTCTCTCTTATGGCGGTGCGGGGCTTGCCAGGTTCGGTTGGCGGCTTCAATTCTCCTTTGGCTCCTGAAATTTTCTTAGCGGCTGGCCGATCGGTCTCGCATGAGTCCTACTCATGCCTCTGTCGCACGACATTTTTTGTTGTGTACTTTCTTTGTTTACAGTTGGGTCAACAAAGTTTATAGCATGTAAGCAATCGGTCGTTGCTGGAGCCAATGACATGATCATCCGTGTATATAATTACAATACAATGGATAAGGTTAAAGTATTTGAGGCACATACAGATTACATTAGGTGTGTTTCCGTCCACCCTACACTTCCATATGTGTTGTCATCTTTTGATGACATGCTTATAAAGCTTTGGGATTGGGAGAAGGGTTGGGCGTGCACTCAGATTTTCAAGGGGCATTCCCATTATGTGATGCAAATAACCTTTAAGCCAAAAGACACCAACACTTTTACCAATGCATCTCTCAATCGCACTATAAAGGCGTGCATGTACTTTCTTACTGTATTAATTCCATATTTTCTGTAAAGAGCCGTACCTATGTGAGATTGAAGTTAGCCCCTGAATAGAGCGAGGAATATTTATTCGACGGCGTGGCCTTGCATGAGCGTTTTGAGTTATTATTATTATTTTAATTTGGAGCTTATTACTATACGTCATTATTATTATAATTATTTTAATATTTTGAGTTTACTATCATTATGATGCTAATATTATTAATATAATCATTTAAGCATTTGGGTAATTATTATCATGATAATGAAAGTAATGACTATTATTATTATTGATGCCATCACTGAGTTTATTATTATTATTATTATTATTATTATTATTATTATAAATATAAGTATTTTAATATTTTAAGTATATTATTATTATCATTACTAATATGATTTTTTTATATAATATTCGAGTTATTATTATTGTAATGTTATTATTATGATTATTGTAATTATTTTAAGGTAACTATTATTATTATTATTATTAGATTTAATAATATATATATTAATAAGTATAAAAGAGAGACCTAGGGTAGAAACCCTAGTTGATTGTGCATGCGCAGAGGCAAGAGACCTAGGGTAGAAACCCTACCTATATTCAGGTAGTTAGTCCTTGATCTCTTATCATCCCATTGCATGAACATGGTTTGTTTGAGATTATTGCATACTCGATTTTAAAATAATATGCCCATATATATAAATATATAAATGTATCTATATACGTTCGGTCAACTTCCAAATGGGAAGGTGTCCTTATCTTCTTGTACCTGTACCTGCTCGTAATGTTTAGGTGACCAATTTATACTTGTGTGTTTTGCTTCAAAGTGGCCTGCATGATTTCTGTTAGAAATAAAACAAAAAAAAGAAGTGGAAGAGAAGAAATTCGGGCGGAAAGTGTGGCATGCACGGCTGGGCATGCATCAATTGTTTTTTTTATATTCTATAATTAATAATGATTTCAATACCTGAACTAGGCCAATGGCCTGGTCTTCCACGCAAGACCACCAGACTATCAGAGACAGTGTGGTCAGTGGCAGGGCCAGCCCCTCTAGCATCATCATGGTGGGGAAGGGGGCGGTTGCACCAGTGTCGCCCCCAACATGAACAATTCACGCCAGCCCTAGTAGGCCGGCCCTACTCCCCATGATCTTATGGCGTTTTTTTTCCATGGTTCCTTGACCCTAACAATAGATCTCATTTATTCGGTTGGGTCATGTCTGGGCTAAATTTTAATAGTTCATAATTTAGATATTAAATTGGGCTTGATTTAGTTAGTTTAATTAAATAATTAATATTTGAGCTTAACAATTAATTTAATACTATAAATATTATCTGGACTTGGTTGACTAATTTGATTGAATAAATATTATTTGGATTTGATATTGTAGTTAAATATAAATATTATTTGGCATGATATTATTAATTTGTCATTTGGAATTCTATCCATGGCCTAGCATTATTAATTAGACAATATGTAAATATATATATATATATATATATATATATATATATATATATATATATTTGTGGTACATTATTACTAGTTTGGTGATTTAAATATTTTGTCAAGCTACTGTAATGAACACTGATTATTTGGAGTTTCTATTTGTTGATTATATGTGGGAAATTGGTGGTGGAGTTGGTTGGGTTAATCATGGGTCCCACGTAGAGCTGGCAAGAGGCCGCAGGTCTCCTATGTGGCTGGTTAACCCAGGTCCCATATGAGGCAGGTTGTCATTAGGGACACTGCAGGTCCCCCATATGGCTGTCTAGTAGTGCTAGGATTATTGGAGTTAGAAGCGGGGATCTTGCGGATGGTTGGATTATCGGTGCGAACCATTAATGACTGAAATGTTATGTGATGTATTACTTGAGATTAAATGTAATCTAATTGTGATAGACTATGACACTACACTGGCACAAGTATACACTGTTCATGTAGACTTAGGTTCTCATGTTATAGGATAGTGATGTTGGAGATCACCTATTGGGCATTCATGCTTATCCTACTTTATTTCTATTTCCTATAGGTTGTAGGGAGTAGCTAGTGGAGCCATAACGGAATAGGTCGGGACATCCTTGGTTTAGGGTTTATTCTATAGATTTTGTTTGTTTACTATTTTATTATTTTGTTTCTCGGACTTGGGTCCATGACAGTTGTATGAACTTTATTGGTGGAACTTATATGTGAGTTATTTTGTGTGTTGGATATTTATGGAAATTGAATTCATTGGAAAATATAATTTTACCCTTGTTGCAAAATTGTATAGGATTGGGTCAGACATCAACCCCTCGACCCCTGAAGTGTGGACATGGGGTAGTCACGTTCCTAGTTCTCTTGTTTTCAGAATTTAGGGGCATGACATTTTCTCGTTTGGTTGACATTAATGTTCTATTAAGCTTTCTCGAAGGGAATGTATCAGTAGTTTGTCATTGTTGGTATATGCAGCCAACTTGCGGCAATGCATTGTCAAATGGATCTTTGGGCACTGAGTACCATTGAATTTTTTAAAGTCTAGCATTTTAAATTTTGGGGGTAGCATGACCCTAGGCACTAAGCATAGGCATTAGTTGTCCCATAACTTTCTGCTCCTTCAATGGCTTTTAGTTTGGGTTCCATTTGCCTTAAGCTTGGTAGTTGGCTAGTTTCATCGGGAACAGGTAAATTCCTTGCTCCCATGGGATTTTTGGAGAGTGGTGTTCCCACATTTGATGGTGTGACCAGAATTTGACAAGAACTGCCCGGAATTATGTTGGGTTGTGCATAGGTTTTGGAATCTGCTTGAATTGGCCCAAACCTATGCTGTGGGTCTTGTGCTTGCCCCTGGTTAGTTGCTCCTTCAGCTGGGGTTGGCTCCCTTGTGCTTGTCATCTTAATTATTAGGTCCATCATGGCTTTTAACTAAAGTTGAAACTCCTATTGAGCTTGCTCGAGTACTAAGAGTTGGTCCTCTTCATAATTACCCATGCCTTGTTCTGACATAGGTTTGGGTGACTGATTATGGGTCAACCTCAAGTTGTAAGAATGCCCAATCTTGTATCGAATATGGAAATATTGATCTCTTGAGTTTTCTATTTTTTTTGAATGTTTGGTTTTTTATTATGAATGTATGAAATGTATGTAATGAACGGCTACTGATGATGGAAAGCAATTTATTGATTGATGAAGCCAAGTACATTATTGGTGAAAAGAAAACTGAGATAAATCAAGGAGTCTTAATGCATATGCTGCTACATGATTTGGAGCAAGCCTTGATCATTCCAAGTTGTCTTCAAAGTTTCTTTTTTGGCTTATTCTCCAAATTAATGGAGTTTCTTGTTCAATGTTCGGATGGTCTCCTCTTGCTCTTGAACTTTCTACCGCAAAGTTTCGAGTTCTGCCTCCTTTTGAAGGAGGACCTGCCTTGAGTCTCCCTGGGCCTCGGCATATGCTTTGTTGTTGCCGCAATAGAGGAAATGATGGATGGACTTTCGGATGGTAGGGACTTCCACTGATCTTTCTAGGTTTTTGCCATGCTAGATACCCATAGAAAGCCTTGCTTCCAGGCTCAACGTTAGTGTATATAAAATCAAAAGTTTCTATCTCATGTAGTACCAGGATAATCTGTTGACCCCTGAGTTGTCTTCCTTCTTGGAGAGGGGCATAGGGCATCGCTCCCCCAGGACCGAGTAATGGTACCCAATTGTATGGCCCACAATCATAAATCATGTCTACTTTGGGCATCCATGGAGTAGTCCACTCCACTTGGTCCTCCTCTAAAGTCTACAACTCAAGAATCTATTCCTCTTCTGTTTCAAGAAGGTACCACTCCTTCAGGATAAACTCGGGAAATGCACTATGCAGTAATGCCACCACTTCTTCAAGTTATAGGTCTTTGTTTGGGAAGTGGCTTTTCAGCTATGCACAGAGGAGTGGAAGGCATCCTTCGAAATGACCTTGACCTGAGATTCGTAGGTGTGATAATGATCTAATAGTTTCAGCAAGAATTACAGGAACTGGATTGGCTCCTCCCATGGTTTGCATTACTTGTTCACATACGGAGGCGTCAATATATCCCAAGAATTTGGGAAATACAATTAACCCATAAATGGCTAGTGTGGACTGGGAGTAGAATTCCATGCCCAATACGTGATGTATTTTGTGTTTGATCACAGACCAAGGGAGCACTTCAAGTCCTCCTTTGTGGTGCACAATCTGAGCTACTTCCTCCTCTGTTATTCTTAGGGTTTGCGATAGGGTCTGTAGGCATGAAACATGTATGGTTGGTATGAAGACCTGCGAGCCTCCGTTAATTGATTGTCCCAGCAATGTTTGATATTCTTCCACAGTAGGGTCAGATCTTATTCGTTGAAGGTGAAACACCTTTGCTATGGATCCCAGAAATGTATTGCTGCTTTAAGCATAGCCTCATTGATTGGTACACGTGTTAGATGCAGCAAGTCTCTTGTCGATAGGCTGTTTGGACACGCATCTGGATCTCAGGTGCCAGTATGGTTTGCTCGAGACTATCTCTTGAAAAGTCCCTAAGGTTTTGATGGATTTTGGAAGCAGCGTAGGCGACCTTAGTCATGCCTTTCATATTCTCATAATTAGCTAGGAAATGATCAAAGCTTGACATGGCTCCTATAATGAATGTTTTATGCATATGAGATGGGGAACAACAAGAACATTTTTTATTGATGCAAATAGGACAAAAATGTCCACAGATTCAAACAAGTTATTCAAATGCAACTATATGATGCAAGACAAGCTTTCAGTTCCTTTGGAAAGGCAGTTAGGCTTAACACCCCCTTTTCCTTGAAGAGCTCGATACATTACTAGGTTCCCCCTCTTCGAGCTCGCACATTGCCATTGTCCCTAGTTGAGCACTACTGTGGCATATCCTCTCGGTCAGGATGCTACCAATAAGTTTTTTCTACTGTAGGAGGTGCTCCAAAGCCTTGTTCCCCTGTTTGTGAAGATCTGCTTCTATTTTCTCCCGCCAAGAAAGATAAGAAGGGACAATGTCCGGGTAGTAAGCGAGAAAGCCGATTTGTTAAGGTTTTAGCGCAACCTCAAACATTCGAGTAGCAATGGATTCAGCCCTTCCAATGTCGTGGTTAATATCGCATTTCTCCATTCTATGAAGAATCGGGATAATTTGATTATTCCCTAGTTGTCTTGTAACTTGAAGAGGTGCGTAGGCTGTTCTGCCGCATGGTCCAACAAATGGGACCCAGTTGTACCGATCGAAGCTATATGTCATCCATTACAGTGGTATATTCAGTTAGAAGGCAGTCATATTCGCACTTGGAATAAGTTGGCCGCAGCCTTCTTAGCGTAATATAAGCATGTCACGGAATTGTCACTGGACAGACTAGCATTGCAATCCTTGGAGAAAGCTAACAGTGAAAGTTTCAAGACTTTTACCTGAAGATGGATTGAAGCGGCTATGAACGTTCATCCCCCATTAACTGAGCAAGAACTTACCACCCTTTTCATCAGCACTCTAAGGGGCATTTACTACGAAAAGATGGTTAGGAATGTCTCGAGTAGCTTCGCCGACTTAGTTGCCTTGGGAGAAAAAACTAAGGGCGGTATTAAAGCAGATAAGCTCTATGGGAATAAAGTCAAACTGTTAGAAAGCCTGCAGCATCCCATCGCAAGAAGGAAGAAGAAACACAAATAGTATGGCAACCCTCGCTTGACTTCACCCTCTCTAGACCACAATCGAGACAATTCATCATATTAGGATATTACGGAGGACAGCCCATGACATCTTATGTAGCGTCAGTTCTGCCTTCTCAAGTACCGCAGTATCGTCCCCAAGGAGGAAATTTCTATATGCCTCCACCAAACCAACCTCAGCCAACACAGCTGCAACCTGAGTAGTCACAATAACCCTGACAGAATTAGACTTTTGGAAAGATCTGGCAACAAAAATTCGATCCAATTCTTGTTACATACACAGAAGCTTGCACCCGATTATTGGAAGCAGGACTCATTAGTCTAAAAGAGTGGACACCTCCACATCCCAATTGGTACAAAGCTGATGCCCATTATGCATACCATGGAGGTGGAAGCAGACATGACATAGAAAATTATGTCGCTTTGAAAAGGAAAGTCCAACATTTAAGAGATGCTAGTTGGCTAGATTTCTCCAAGATTACTGGTACTCCTAATGTAGGTATCAATCCTCTACCTAAGCACTCGAGCAACATCACAAATATAATGACTGGGCATGGGATCAGCTGTTTAGCTGAAGACAGCCTTCCAAGATCAACAAGGATCAGCTGTTCTTAATCTTACATAATAACGGGTTCTTGGTAACCAAAGGGGTGACTGATGCAACGAGAGGCACAGACTGGGGGAAATGCTGTGTCTATCATAAATCAGCTTGTGGACATGACATTGAAGGATGCATGGAATTCCAAGAAGCTGTACAAGCACTCATTAACTCTCGAAGGTTGGAAATCACAAACAAGTCAGAAGAATATAAGGATTGTATGGCTTCAATGGAGCATACAAAGATATCAGGGGCACCCAAGCCTTTAATTATTGAATATGTAGAGAAATCGAAGATCACCACATTAGCACAAGGGGTTTGATCTCTTGTTATCCAAACCCCACTCCATTCCCTTACAAGGACGATAAAGCAGTACCTTGGAAATATCACTACAAACCAGTCATTAAAGGGAATCCCATGACTGAAAAGAAGACAAGAAGTGGTTGTGCCTATGGATTAGAATAAGCTATTGAGGTTTATAGAGATAAAGGAGTAGAGCGTGATTTACTCCTTATACCTACACCAATGAGCAAGAGTGCTCTTATTTCTGAGGAAGACACAATAGAGTTCCTTAAATTGATCAAACAAAGCGAGTATAACATTGTGACCAACTCAGTTGGCAACCAACTCGTATCTCCTTGCTATCCTTGGTCATGGATTCAACTCCACATAGAGAGGCCCTCATGAAGGTTTTGAGTAAGGCTTATTGATATTCCTAGGTTCCAAGCACAGTAATCTTTAAATAAGGGTTTGTATACAGAGAGGGGGGGGGGGGTGAATCTGTATACTATAAAACTTTCCTTAAGTTTTATGAGTAGGATACTTAGGAGAGTTCTTTCACTGATGCAGTCTTCGTTTGGGTGATGTATTAATGTCTCATGCAAAATCATTCACAAGCAAGCAGGTATGGGAGGGAAAGACAGAGACACACAATATACGTGGTTCGATCAATGTGATCTACTCCACTGTGGTGAGGGTGTACCTATACCAAGTCCAATCCACTATATATCTTGTAGTACAGTAGGGTCTAGCCCTTTTTACAAATAGGATCAACTCTCTCTTCTTTTCAATGCAAATACAAAAACAGTATTGCTCTAGACTTTACTCACTGAAAAAATCTGTCTGCGCAATCTGCTCCTGCGTTGTTGACCGTTTGCTATGGTCGACCTTCAATCACTCCTTTGTCAGACTCACGATCTGTTCTCCAAATGTATGAGGAAGAAAGATAGATTAACTCACTGTTATCTTCCTTTCAATCTCCCTCTCTCTCTATCTGTTTGTATAAACTACTCTACGTCGCCTCTTGTATCTCTGCAGATATGTTTCTTCACTGCACAAAGAATATTATTTGGCGCTCTTTATGTCAGGCACATTCCTTGCTTTTTATAGGCTGGCCGAAGTCTAAAACCCTCCAGCTAGGGTTAAGCATGTTTCAGCCTGTGATCTTCACCGTAGAAACAAGTTAAACCCCTCTCGGATGACGTCCACGTGTTTTGCAGTACTCAGTGTACTTAAAACCACTGCTCGGGTAATGACTTACTAAAACGATGAGTGTCCGCGCGTTTCACTCCTTCGTAGCGCGCTCCGTTCCTTTCACAAGCCACAACCCCAGAGATATTGCCTTGTAGCCTTTCTACAAGTCTACAAGTCTTCCTCTTCGATTCTCTACGAGTCTGAGTCTTCGAACCAAGGGCATTCATCTTCCAATACTTCTACTCCCTGGCTTCGAAGCTAGGTCAGAATCAGTACTACGAGCTTTTAAGCTCTACGAGTCTTCGAGTTGGACAACTGCATTCTGCCTTGGCTAGTAGCTACTTCTGGGTTTGTGTAACAAGTCTTACGACCTTGCGAGCTTTAGTCCACGACCCTACGAGCTACGACTCTGCGAGATGCGGCTCTTCATCTGTCTGCACCTTGAGTCTACGACCCTACGACCTTGTGTCCCTTCAAGGCTTCGACTCTGTACCTCTACGAGGCTTCGACCCTGTGGTCCTTTGAGGGTGCTACGAGCCTCATGGTCTGTCAGTCTACGTCCTGTGAGTCTACGACCTTCAAGTCTTTTGATCCACAACCCACGGGTTTACGACCTTTGAGTTAAGACGTACATAGGTAGACTCCCTCTACGAGCTCACTCTAAGAGATCACTCTACGAAGTTGTCCAACCAAGTACGGCGGATCTTCGACCCAAACCTTCGAGCCTGCGCGTTCCGTTTCCTGCAACATGTTGACAACAATGACAATGTAACCTTGCGGGAACAACAATATCCCCCTTTGGAATTGTTGGCAACATAATAGAATAACACTACTCCTCCTGAACGCCTCCACTGTGTGCCCCCCTTGAATACAGTACTCTCTTTCTTCTCCCCCTTTGCCAACCAATTGCAAAGAACGAGAAGGGGGAAAACAACCGACGCCCTATGCATGAGGAGGTAGCTGTACAGACAGCCCGCTGCGGTGTCTGTCAAACAGCTCCATGGAAAGAGGTTTGGTGAGGATGTTTGCCGTTTGTTCTTATGTAGGAACATACACCAATTGCACAGTTCCCTCTTCCACTTGTTCCTTGATATAGAGGTAGCGATAGTCAATATGCTTGGTCTTTGAATGCTAAACGGGATTTCTGCTAATATTAACTGCACTCTGGTTGTCACACCAGATGTTAACAGGTAACTCCACATCCACTCCCAAGTCTGACAGTTGCGTATGCATCCATACCACTTGAGTACACGCTGCATGGGCAGCCACATACTCTTCTTCTGCTGTGCTACAATCAATACTGTTCTGTTTGCGGCTCAGCCATGCAACACATTTAGAGCCCAGATAAAAACTACAGCCACTTGTAGATCGTCTGTCATCTATGTTCCCAGCCCAGTCTACATCAGTGTAAGCCTGTAATTCATTAGAATCCTTAGAGGGATACCAAAACCCCATTTCTAGTGTAACATTTAGGTATCTAAGAATTCTCTTGACTGCCAGCAAGTGAGACTCCTTCGGATCCACTTGATATCTACTTGCCTGCACACAGCTCGCATCAGATCAGGTTGGGAGGCAGTAATGTATAGGAGGCTTTCAATCATTCCTCGATATTCTTTTTGATTTACGTTTATGCCTTCCTGATCTTTATGAAGTTTGCAGCCTGTCGCCATTGGAGTGTCAACTGGCTTGCTGTCTTCCATACCATACTTCTTTAGCAGTTCCTTGGCATACTTGTGCTGTGATATGAATATTCTGTCAGCAGCTTGCCTAATTTGCAGTCCCAAGAAGTAGGTTAATTATCCTATGAGAGACATTTCAAATTCATCACTCATTTTCTTGGCAAATTCTTCACATAGCCCTGCGTGACTGCCTCCAAATATGATGTCATCTACATGGACTATGATAGCCAGCTGACCTTTATCTGAATTCAATATATATAAATTATGATCCACTGTTCCTTTACTAAAGTTCATTTTCTGTAGATACCCATCCAGTCGGTTGTACCATGCCTTAGGAGCCTGCTTTAGGCCATACAAGGCTTTCTTTAACCTACATACATGTGTCTCATCATCAGCAATCTGTACTCCATCTGGTTGATTAATATAAACTTCCTCTTTCAGCAATCCATTCAAAAATGCAAACTTCACATCCATTTGATAGACTTTGAACCTCTTGTGTGCTACCAATGCAAGAAACATCCTAATCGTTTCTAACCTTGCTACTGGTGCAAATGTCTCATCAACATCTATAACCTCAATCTGAGAGTATCCTTTGCATACCAGTCAAGCCTTGTTCCTAATAACCTTGCCATCTTCATTCAGTTTATTTTTGAACACCCACTTTGTTCCGATGACATTTTTACTCTTTGGTCTAGGAACCGGCTCCCATGTCTTGTTCTTTTCAATTTGGTCCAGCTCATCATTCATTGCTGTGACCCAAGCTTTATCCCTACTGCTTCTCCAACTGTTTTGGGCTCTATCTGAGAGAGCAGGGCAGTAGCCCTTGTAAACATTCTTCTGGTAGTTACACCTGCTTGGGGATCATCAGGGATCTGATCCTTGTCATGTACACTGGACCATGTCCTCCTGGTCTTTTTGGTTGAATCATCTCCAGGGTTGGACTCTTCCTTCTCTTCTTCATCAGACTTCTCTGAGTCTGTGTCCTCATCTTTCTTTTCCTTTTCATGCTCAGTCTCTTCTTCCATTTGAGGCACTGCTTCTTCAAAATTTGGATTCTCATCCTCGGTTACATCCTTCTTCCAATTTTCATCCACTTTAACTTCACTTGAAGTTATAACTTTTCCAAGTCTTGGAAGAAAGACTCTATATCCTTTTGTCTGATATGAGTATCCAACGAATGTTCCTCCCTCAGATCTGGCATGAAACTTTCCTCTTCCTTGCTCCTTTATCTTCACGAAGCAAGGACTTCCAAATATTTTGAAGTATTTGGCTATTGACTTCTTCCCACACCATAATTCATAGGGTGTGCTGTCACGCCCCCGAATTCCAGGGAACCCGGAATTGGGTACATGACTTCCCCTTGCCCGCACCCGAAAGGTCAAGGGGTTGGTGACTAGCACCAATAGAGACTACACCGCGGGTGCTGTCTCAAATGTGCAACCCTGTACAGTCATACATCAAGGGTAATCCTGTACTTTCCCATACATCATCATACATACAATAAGTCAAACAATCATACAGACATCACATCACAAATAGTATGCAAATACAAGTCCACGGACCCATGTCCGGGATATAATACAAACAATACATCATCGTATCATACATCAGAGTAGTGGACACGTCCTCCTGGAAGAAAGTCCTCCACTAGTCCCGGGTCACACCTGAAAAAGGTAAATAGCAAGTAGGGGTGAGCGACAAGCTCATTAGGTGACCCCAACACTCCACAACATGCAAATATACAAGTCTATACTACATGCGCTGTGTACTCGTGCAATGTGTAGTGTGCACAATCATTAGGATTCAGCCTGCAAACAAACATCAGGACCTAGCCTGCCCACACAGGACAACTTGTCCACGATCCTCAACAGGATCCCAGCTCAGGGCACTCAGCCCTACCACAACGTTATATGCCCGGACACAGTGCCACACAGGCCTGCATATGCCTACCACGGCCACAGCGCAATATTCCCGGCCACAGTGCCACACAGGCCTGCCATCAGCGCATATGCCCCCCCCCCCCCCCGTCAACCACATAGCATCATCTGTGCTCCACGGTGAGAACCCAACAAATCATAAAGCCTAAGCCCCAATCCCTCAAACCAACATACCAACACCAATATGGTCTTAAGCTATACAACACTCCCTTTAGAACTGTAGCCAGTTTTCACAAGTCGATCCTTATTCCTTGACTAAGGAAGGAGATACCCATAGCAGCTATTTTCTTGCAATAAAAAGTCCCGACATTGGGTTCCCCTGTCATAACTAAGATAATCTGATTTTTGGAGATTTTTCTGAGATGTCTAACCCCACTTTCCAAAAATCCACTTCTACGAAAAACTGGATTTTTCTGAGATTTTGCACTAAATCCCAATTTTCACATTTTGAAAGAGTGAGAATTTATTTTTCTAGTATTTTTCTTTGAATCCAAATGGGGGGTATTTCGTTATTTACATTGTAACTTAAGTATTACTTGAGGCATAATGGTTTACAATGTAAATGGTCCAGTCCAGTCAAACTGGATCTGCACTATCCAACTGCTCGAAACTGCCTGCTCGAGACACCTTGCTCGACGCTCTGCTCGATGCTGCTCGACACTCTAGACTCGAGCATCATGCTCGAGGCTCCCTGCTCGACACTCTGCTCGAGGCTACATTCTGCTCGACGCTCCCTGCTCGAGGCCTCCGCTCGAGACTGCTCGAAGCTAGCCTCGAGCAGTTCCCCAGTCGCGAACTGCCGACTGCGTTCTTCCCCAATTCGTCCCAAAACCTAATTATACTCGTTAAATCTCCATTTTTAAGCAACAATTCATCCATATTAAGGGTTTCTAATATCATCTAGCCATAGTAAGCTACCAAACAACCTAAATTATCTAGGTTTCATGCTCAATTTCCATTTTCCCCAATTTCTAGGGTTTATCACGAATTTGCATGATTTCATCTAATTCTTACATGTTAATCCGATAAAACAGCAAGAAAAGGGTGAGGAATCAATGGAATACCTACCTGGAATGATTCTTGATGCTTGAACGAGCTCAAAACGCCCCAAATCGAAGGCTCCAAGCTTCCTTCTCTCTCTCTCTCTCTCTCTCTCTCTCTCTCTCTCTCTCTCTCTCTCTAAGCTCTCCAACGCAAAAATGCTGAAACATAACGTGAAAGCTCTCTTTCCCCCTATTTATATTTATGTATTTTCTTTTATTAATAAATCCTAAGAATATTAATTGACCTCCTGAGGTCACGAACTCCAAATTGAGCCCAAGTACAGTCAAAACGCTCAAAATGATGAGCACATCACTATCCAGATATTTTCCAACCCAATTAACTACTCAAATGCAAAGTCAACCAATAAACCCCGAAAAGTCAACAATCAGGCCACTCGGTACCCCGACCCGGAATTGGGCCTATTTACTGTCAAAATGCTCACATTGACGAATACAATATCGTCCAGATGTTTTTAGCAACAGAGAAAGACTATCTCTCAGCCCTACCTAAATATGGGTCTTTACATCATCCCCACCTTAAGACTTTTCGTCCTCGAAAAATAAAACACATGCCCAAAGGACATAGCAAAATTCAAGCTCAAGCACCGCACAACAACCAGACACAAACACATGATCATCAACATGATCACCAACCACACATATGCAATGCAACTCACAACAAGCCAAAAAGGCTTCACAATATTTAACAACAACAAGCTAAACCAAGCTTAACCACATCTCAAACCATATCTCAAGTAACATATGCAAAACAAATGCAGAAAACATAACTCATACCTCAGGGAAGGTCCTCACATCCTCCCCACCTCATGACTGATCATCCTCGAACAGCTCTCTTTCTCCCAAGTTTGCTCCTCTATGCCTCGGTGTCGCCATAACACCCGAACTAGTGGGATCATCTTGCCCCGCAAGATCTGGTCCCTCCTGTCCAAAATCTGTGCCGGCATCATAAGAATGGCACCATCATCAGCCAAGTCTATCTCGCGATAGTCCAACACATGAGAAGGATCTGGGTGATACCGTCGCAACTGAGACACATGGAACACATCATGTACTCGCGCCAACTCCGGTAGCAAAGCTAATCGATAAGCCACTGCGCCTACAGTGGCAATAATCTCAAATGGCCCCACAAAATGAGGGGATAGTTTGGATCCACGTCCAAACCTCCGATGCCCTCGACGCGGCAAAACCCGCAAAAAATACACGATCCCCCACCTCAAACTGCAAAGGTCGACGCCTCTGGTCCGCGTAGGACTTCTGCCTACTCTGTGCTGTCAACATACGCTGTCGAATCAACTGTACTATCTCCGTGGTCTCTCGAACCATATCAGGACCGAGAACCACTGTCTCTCCCGTCTGTGCCCAACACAAGGGTGACCTACAAGGCCGCCCATACAGCGCCTCATACGGAGCCATCCCAATTGTGGCCTGATAACTGTTGTTGTAAGAGAACTCCACCAAAGGAAGGTGAGTCTCCCAATAACCTCCAAAATCTAGGACACAGGCACGTAACATATCCTCGAGCGTCTGAATCGTCCACTCCGACTGACCATCCGTCTGCGGATGAAAGGCTGTACTGAGGTTCACCATGGTACCCAAAGCTCGCTGCAACTATCTCCAAAATTGAGAGGTGAACCTAGCATCCCGATCAGATACAATAGACAATGGGACTCCATGCAACCGCACAATCACATCAAGATACCTCTGTCCCAAAGTCCTCACTGGGTCTGTCTCTCGAATCGGAATAAAATGCGCCGATTTGGTCAATCGGTCCACAATAACCCATATAGTGTCATGTCCCCTGGAACGAGGAAGTCCAGTGACAAAATCCATAGTTACGTGATCCCATTTCCACTCTGGCACTGGTAATGACTGCAACTCACCAGCTGATCTCAGGTGCTCTGCCTTGACCTGCTGATAGGTCAAACACCTCCTCACAAAATCAGTAACAACCTTCTTCAGGCCTGGCCACCAAAACAGCCTCCTCACGACATGGTACATCTTGGTCCCACCAGGATGTACAGCTAACCTTGACTGGTGAAATTCCCGAAGAACCTCCTCCTGAAGAGAAGTGGGAACTATCAGTCTACCCCTATATCGCAGTACATGCTCTGCATCCTCAGTCCAATGAGAAGATGCCTGCCCTGTCTGAATCCTGTCCCTAATGACTTCACAGTCAACGTCCCCCAGCTGATCCTCTATGATCCTGTGCTGTAACTCAGGAACCACAACAACAACACTGAGGGTCCCCCGTCCCCCACTGGTCACCATCTACAACCTCATCGCCGCCAACTGTCCCATCATTTCCCATTCCTTAATGGCACAATGGGCTACCACGGCCTTGCTCTTCCTACTCAGAGCATCTGCCACCACATTACCCTTTCCAGGGGTATACAGCATATCAAACTGAAACTGCTGCAAGTACTTCACCCACCGCCTCTGCCTAAGGTTCAGGTCTCGCTGAGAAAAGATATATTGCAAGCTCTTGTGGTCTTGTATATACCACAAATTTCTCCCCAAGGAGATAATGCTGCCAGCTCTTTAAAGCAAAGATCACTGCAACAGCCAACTCCAAATCATGCGTGGGATAGTTCTGCTCATGTGGTCTCAACTGTCTAGACCCATAAGCAATCGCTTGCCGAGTCTGCATCAACACACACCCAAGCCCCACCCTAGAGGCATCACAATACACCTCGAAAGGTACACCCTCCTGTGGAAGAATCAGGATAGGTGCTGAAGTCAATCGTGCCTTTAGCTCCTTGAAAGCACTCTCACACGCATCAGACCAAACAAAAGGAACTCCCTTCCTGGTCAAGTTTGTCATCGGAGCTGCCAACCTAGAAAAATCCTCCACAAACCTCCAATAATAGCCTGCCAAACCATGGAAGCTACGAACCTTAAACACATTCGTGGGCCTCTTCCACGACATAACCGCCTCGATCTTCTCAGGATCCAATGTGATACCCTCCGAAGATACCACATGCCCCAAGAAGTCCACCTGTTACAACCAGAAGTCACATTTCATGAACTTCGCGTACAATCGATGCTCTTGTAAGGTCTGCAACACAACCTGCAAATGCTCCTCATGCTCCCTCTTGGTCGTTGAATAGACCAAAATATCATCGATGAACACCACAATGAACATATCTAAATATGGAGCAAATACATGGTTCATCAATCCCATAAACACTGCTGGAGCATTCACGGCATCACGAGCCACTCAAAATGCCCATAACGACAATTTAACGCGGTCTTAGGGATATCTGCCTCCCTAACCCTCAACTGATGGTATCCAAACCTCAAGTCTATCTTGGAAAACCACCTTGCACCATGAAACTGATCAAACAGGTCATCGATCCTCGGCAATGGATACCTGTTCTTCACAATCACCTGGTTTAGCTTCTGGTAGTCTATACACAGTCAAAGCGAACCATCCGCCTTCTTGGCGAACAACACTGGAGCGCCCCATGGTGAGCTACTCCGCCTGATAAAGCCTCATGCTAGAGGATCATCTATCTACCTCTTGAGCTCTCTAAGCTCTGTCGGCGCCATCCTATAGGCCGCCAACCTAATAGGTGTTGTCCCCGGCAACAACTCAATCGAAAACTCTACCTCCCTCATGGGTGGCAAACTGACCAAGTCCTCGGGAAACACATATGGGAACTGATCTACAATGGGTGGCAAAATAGCCTTCCCCTCTCTCCTCTTGTCAACCAACGTCAAGCTGGCTAACTGGTGGGTCACATCACCCCACCCATGCGTCAAAGGTCCCAACCTACATGCCTCCTCAGTCCACTCACCCACAAAGACACCCTACGTGCCCTTTGGCGTGAGGAACGTCATACGCCGTCGAAAACAATCAATCTTGGCCTCCACGGAGACCGACCAATCCATACCTAGGATAATATCAAAATCATCTAACTCCATGATATACAAATCACACAACAGTTAACACCTCCAAGTGTTACCTGCCAAGCACGACAAATACTCTTAAGTATCACAATTCCACCCAAAGGTGAAGCAACCATCAAAGACTGACTCATTGTCTCCTGGTCTAACTCCAATCCAGCCACTGTAGCATATGAAATAAAAGAATGGGTAGCACCAGTATCAATCAAAACTGAACAGATAGTATGAGAAATGATGATGGTACCTCTCACCACTGAAGGTCCTGCTCCTGCCTCGTCCACTGGTGGAACCTCTGCCTTGCTGCTGGTAAGGGCAAAAGTCCTCCCTCGTGGCCCACTTCCACTAGCTTGGCCTATTGGGGCCTTGCCCCGCTGATCAACATGACCCTGTGCCTCCCGCTGAGGCTGCTGCACCGCAGGTCGCGTCTACGTGCTCTGTGCCGGCGGCACCGACCTCTGAGACGGAGCCCCACTCCTCTGTCCCTACTCTCTCGGACGAGGGCCTACACTGCTAGTCGAGCTAAGGTTAACACATTCCCTAGCTCCATGTCCCACCTTCCCGCATCGGAAGCATGTCATCTTTTTCCTTGGGCAGTCTCTCGATATATGCCCAGTCAAACCACAACTCCAACAAGTCATAAAGCCTAAGCCATGATCCCTCAAACCAACATACCAACACCAATATGGTCTTAAGCTATACAACACTCCCTTTAGAACTGTAGCCAGTTTTCACAAGTCGATCCTTACTCCTTGACTAAGGAAGGAGATACACATAGCAGCTATTTTCTTACAATAAAAAGTCTCGACATTGGGTTCCCCTGTCATAACTAAGATAATCTGATTTTTGGAGATTTTTCTGAGATGTCTAACCCCACTTTCCAAAAATCCACTTCTACGAAAAACTGGATTTTTTCGAGATTTTGCACTAAATCTCAATTTTCACATTTTGAAAGAGTGAGAATTTATTTTTCTAGTATTTTTCTTTGAATCCAAACGGGGGGTATTTCGTTATTTACATTGTAACTTAAGTATTACTTGAGGCATAATGGTTTACAATGTAAATGGTCCAGTCCAGTCAAACTGGAACTGCACTGTCCAACTGCTCGAAACTGCCTGCTCGAGACACCTTGCTCGACGCTCTGCTCGATGCTGCTCGACACTCTAGGCTTGAGCATCAAGCTCGAGGCTCCCTGCTCGACACTCTACTCGAGGCTACATTCTGCTCGACTATCACGCCCCCGAATTCCAAGGAACCCGATACTAGGAGCGTGATTTCCCCATGCCCGCACCCGAAGGGTCAAGGGGTTGGTGACTAGCACCGATATGGACTACACAGTGGGTGTTGTCCGAGATATACTTGTACATTCATATATCAGGAGTATTCCCGCACATTCCCACATGCCATAAAGCTAAGAAAAAATTATTTTATAAATAATAAAATCATGCTATAAATCCAATACAACTTTCACGGACCCTCATCCGGATATTCAAATATTCAAATCAATTATGTTATACAAAATCCATAAACTAAGTTATACAAAATGTGAAATAAATAATAATTAACTTCACACCAGCCTCTAACGAATGGGTTGATACCTGAAACATGTTAAGAAAGTAGGAGTGAGCACAAATGCCCAGCAGGTGATCTCCATCTTCTCACCATCCTATAACATGAAATCCTGAATCTATATGATCGGTGTATGCTGGTGCTAGTGCAGTGTCCTATTCTATCACAATAAGCCTACATTTAATCACAAAGTATAACACCACACACATTAAATTTCATTCATTAAGGGTACACACTAAACGATCCAACCATTTACGGGATTCCCACAACCAACTCCAAGGATCCCAGTCACTATCAGACGGTCATATGTGGGACCTGCGGTGTCTCTAACGACAACCTGCCACATGTGGGACCTGAGTTAACCAGTCCACATAGTGGATCTACGACCTCTTGCCAGCCCTATGTGGGACCTGCGGCTAACTTAACCAACTCCACCACCAAATCCACACATATAACCACCAAATAATAATTTTAATAATCAATATTCAGTCTTATAGCATTACAAAATATTCAAATTGCTAAACCTACAATAACGTGCCACAAATAACAGTTATATCACATAACTAATAACAGCAAGCTCAAACAATAATTGTTTTATTAAACAAACTATGTCAAGCCAAGCAATACTTTTATTAAACTAACAATATCACAAATGATATTTGTATACGTATAAGTATATATATATACATATATATATATATATACCAAAACAATTAATATTAAGTCACAATTAATAAGGCAATCGCCAAAGTCAATTTAATAATATCAATTTTAGTAATATCGCACTACAAATAAAATCTCCAATGTCAATTTAATAATATCTAGCCCAATCGTATTTACTCTGTTTACCCTACAATTGCAGCCCAAACAATATATTTAACATATCAGACAATTATAACCATGACTTAGGTTTTAAAATGCCCAACTAATTGCATTAGGTCTCAAATAATATTTATTTGTTAACTAATAACATTAAAATTTAAATTGGATCCTAAATAGTTTCATCCCAACCGAACCGCAGATTAGTCCTAAAAAGGACTAAGAGAAATAGAAGGACAGGTCCAGCAAACACGCCAGCCCGTTGTGGCTGGCCATCATACGCGGGGGCAGCAAAGTTGACTAGGCTGTCCACAGACAGCCTGGTGGCCTACGAACCAAACAACCAGGCTGACGGGCCTGGTTTCCAAAGTGCCAAAATTGGCAGACGGAATTAAGAAGAAGGCGAGGGTTTAAGAATTTGTTTTAAGTAATAATAAAGAAAGAAAGCAAAGGGGTGCAGGCACATGCAGCGGAAATCGGATGAAAAAATTGCACACTCCTCGGTCGCACATAAATCTCGGAAAGCGGCTTGAAAGAAAAATAATACTACAAGACCCGGTGGATTAATTCATTAGCCCCCTTGCCGCAGACCTGGTGGATTAATTCGTAAGACACCAGGCTGATTTTCAATATTATTATTCTGATCGAAATACTGCAAGACACCAGGCCGTGCTTCATAAGACACCAAAATAATAATATTACAATTATGAGTAAAAAGGGAATCAAGAGAAACAAATAATTAAAGGAAAAAAAAGGGATGCAGGCCTATACAATCTTACAGGAGCCGTGAAGAGGTAGAAGGGGGTAAAAGTCTACCGAAAACCTATATGTAATTAACCAATCGTGTGTGTGTGTGTATATATATATATATGTATATGTATTATATATAATAAGAAGATGATCAGAACGAAGGCAGGCAGATGGCGTTAAAAGGAGATAAGAGTAGGTGACCCGAACGAGTGGACAATGATTTAAATTCATACAAAAGAAAGAACAGGCCTACCTACGGCTGCTGAATCTGGAAGACAGAAAGAGGGTGAGTGCCGACATCATATATGTATAATTATACCAAAATGCCTATTTGTAAATGCATATATGTATATATAACATGTATTTTCCTTCCTAATCGTCCACGTTCATGCAGTAAAATAGTGAGAAAACGAGGATCACCTACCTGGATCTCGTCTCGAGGAATCGGTAGAATGCGGCTGCTTCAAATTCTGTGCTCCACTCAAGCTCTGCGCACACACAACGCACGTAGGGTTTCACCCTAGGTTTTTCTTTTTATACTATTATATTCTTAGATTTAATAATAATAATAATGGGATTAACAATGATAATTGTAATAATAATAATAATAATAATAATAATCATAACATTAATTATTATAATAATAACTCAACTTCTTAAACAATTATATTATAATAATAATCACTTAAAATATTAAAATAATTATAAAATAATGACATGGTATTAAACTTAAAATGTTAAAATAATAATAATAATAACTCAAAACACTCACGCTAAGATCACGTTGTCTGATAGATATTACTTACTTTATTCAGGGGCTAACTTAATCTCACACAGGTATGGATCTTTACATCCTCCCCACCTTATGACTTTTCGTCCCTGAAAAGCCAACTGACTCAAATGCCACAACTATCACCCTAAGATGTCATAGACCTCAATATCCAACCAAGCCCACACTCACGCAAATACAATTGTTGCCACCTATTCTGACACACTCAAACCATCTTACAAATTTACTAATCCACAAGTAGCGAGATACAATATCTACCATACACCGAAACTAGCATGTAAGAGACCATAAATACAATTGTAAAACAACGAATAACAAACAAAATAGCATACAACAGACACTATAAAATGACATACATCAAACAAAAAAAAGCATAAAACAAACACTCATGTAACACGATATCAGGAAAAATCCTTACATTCTCTCCCCCTTAAAACTTTTTGCCCCCAAAAAGATGAACCGACTAACAATCCTAATGGTAAGGGTCTTTAACTGCAATGATAGGATCTAGAAACCTACCTAGCCATTAACCATTTGCACTGTTAAGGCAACGCTTGGTCGACCCACCAGTAATTAGCACAACACTTGAGGACATACCATTAACCATTACAAAGCAATAATATATTCACCAATTCATATTCCCTTGAACTTACAATGCATCCACTAACCATTCAACCTAATGAGGGGGTTATCATCCCTCTGTAAATTATTTATGGTCTCTTACCAACCCAAAAAGAATTAGATATTCATGTAACACATCCTTAGTTAAGTCACTTGGAACACAACAATAAATCACTCGACTCCAGTGGTAACTCTAGACTACGAATAACTATGGTAACAATAACAAGGTTAAATGGACACCTCAACATATTTAAACTGACACCTCAACATAAATCACCGGATCATAGTCAATACGATCATCTATTAAAATCCAATGACCAATCAAATCAATAAATTCCACCACATATAACTACTGCACGCCCAATACCCAATATCGAGTCACTACCAGTAACCCCCGCCAAATAACCATCATAACAAATCATTAATGAAACAATACCATACCGACAACTCCATAACCGACCACATACTACCTAAAAATTACTCCCATTGATGCCAACGTCACCACCAAAACTAACCAGTCTAATAGAACCCAAAACAATAAGGATTAACACTAGAACTCAAAAATCCATTAAATCACTATCAACTCATATCAACAGGGTAAACGCGCCACCATAATTAAACATTGCATTACCAAAGTCCAACAACCTACCCTCATATAACCAATATCCCCCAACAACCACAACAAGTACATAATGCTTTTTGAGTCATGACCGCATGTTAGAAACGCACATCAACTATGCAACAATCACAGATAAAGCAACCAAACAAAACAACATCAAAATATCAATAATCATGCGAATAACATCAACTCCCGTACATGGGGAAGAAGGTCGCACCCAAATCGGCTCCACCAAACAAGGTAAGAGGCTATTGAATCACAGCCAAGTCCCCTTACAGAGAGGGCTCCACAAACAAGCAACAAGCTCGGCCGACAACCCATCAATATTTACTGGACAAATCAATGCAATTATAAAATTACAAATTAGCTAGGGGATCATCATCATCCCCATTCACTAGCAATTAACCCAGAATCCGTACTACATTTAGCAGCAGTAGAATATAACCTAATCAACATAAAACTATTAACACAACCAACACACCGCAACGGAAAAATCAATACAATCACATTCACAAGTTAACAAGGAAGTGAATTTTTCAAACAACCATCCACTAACATCAACTAACAATGTATAACAGTAGTGAACCAACCAATGTCATACAACAAGATCACATCCATACCATATCATACAACTAACCGCATCAATCAACATGCTTTTTTTTTGTTATTTTATTTTAATTTTAATTTTTTTTAATAACACAGAATCAACATTTAACTATACCTTAAAGACATAGTTACATATTTAACAAGTTCCACAATTCAAATATAGGTGAAAGGTTATTCTTACTTTCCTCTTATAGTGTTCCTATAAGATCATTTTTAAAAATTCTTATAAACTCATAAGAAATATAACTCCCTTTGATTTTCATATTATTTTATCACCTGCTAAATCACTTCCTAACATTTTGAAAAGATAAATTATTAAAATATTTTATCCGACAAAAATGAATTCTTCACCCCTATTCCCAAAGACTATGCCATCACTATCTCCCCCACTGGTTGGCACTTCAAAACTTTTGATTGCCTTAAAACAAAAATGAACAATTATTGAATCTACCAATTTTATCATTGTCTTATTATAATATTTAAGCCTATTATTTGATCAATATATATATTGTTAGCCATAACATTGGCTAATTCTATCATATTATTAAATTCATTGTACTATTTTATTCTTGAATATTTTATCTCATCATTTACCGTTGTTTTAGCTTATTCTTTACTTTAATTAAATCATATTTTCCAACCATCTACTACCTTTGCTATTACCTTATATATCATACGTTCAAACAATCATGATACAACCAGTTCACATCAAACGAAGACATTTATGACCCATAGGTTTACAATAACAAATAAGAGAGCTCTAATACCGTTCTCAGGACATAATCACAAATTACATTGCATCACTCTTGACCCATAGGTCTACACCACATATAACTCACAAGTCCAAACAGTCATTGATGGGACGTTAACCCTCATCTAAACACATCCATCATTCAATTAATCATAACCCATAGGTTCACACCAACAAACAATCAATTGAATACAATTGTTCTAATTAGCAGATGTCAGTAGAGCAATTATATTGCCAACCGGTGGCTATTTATTCTATCAAAGTCACATGCGCAATCAATTCTAGTGCCTTAAATGCACAAGCAATGTCATGTCATGTATGCACCCATACCAATGCATCCTATGATGATCTGACTAACACTAAGGTAATTAAGGACACCATTAAGGACTGTGTTGATCAGGCGCCCTCCCCAATGTCTCCCAAGCTCCAAAGTTTCAATCAATCACCCCCATTACCCGAGGTCCACTAGACCATGCTTTGATACCAACTTGTCATGCCCCCGAATTCCAAGGAACCCGAAACTAGGAGCGTGACATCCTCATGCCCACACCCGAAGGGTCAAGGGGTTGGTGACTAGCACCGATATGGACTACACAGCGGGTGTTGTCCGAGATATACTTGTACGTTCATACATCAGGGGTATTCCTACACATTCCCACATGCTATAAAGCTAAAAAAAATTATTTTATAAATAATAAAATCATGCTATAAATCCAATACAACTTTCATGGACCCTCATCCGGATATTCAAATATTCAAATCAATTATGTTATACAAAATCCATAAACTAAGTTATACAAAATGTGAAATAAATAATAATTAACTTCGGACCATCCTTTAACGAATGGGTTGATACCTGAAACATGTTAAAAAAGTAGGAGTGAGCACAAATGCCCAGCAAGTGATCTCCATCTTCTCACCATCCTATAACATGAAATCCTGAATCTATATGATCGGTGTATGCTGGTGCTAGTGCAGTGTCCTATTCTATCACAATAAGCCTACATTCAATCACAAAGTATAACATCACACACATTAAATTTCATTCATTAAGGGTACACACTGAACGATCCAACCATTTACGGGATTCCCGCAACCAACTCCAAGGATCCTAGTCACTATCAGACAGCCATATGTGGGACCTGCGGTGTCACTAACGACAACCTGCCACATATGGGACCTGGGTTAACCAGCCACATAGGGGACCTACGACCTCTTGCCAGCCCTATGTGGGACCTGCGGCTAACCTAACCAACTCCACCACCAAATCCACACATATAACCACCGAATAATAATTTTAATAATCAATATTCAGTCTTATAGCATTACAGAATATTCAAATTGCTAAACTTACAATAACGTGCCACAAATAACAGTTATATGACATAACTAATAACAGCAAGCTCAAACAATAATTGTTTTATTAAACAAACTATGTCAAGCCAAGCAATACTTTTATTAAACTAACAATATCACAAATGATATTTGTATACGTATAAGTATATATATACATATATATATATACCAAAACAATTAATATTAAGTCACAATTAATAAGGCAATCCCCAATGTCACGCCCCGAATTTCCAACCCGAGGAAACAGGTACGTGACTCCCCTTGTACCCACACGGAGGGCAAAGGGGTTAGGATGCAAACCCCGAATATAACATTTTAAACATCCACAACACATTCAAGAAAGTAATGTTCATAAAAGCAATCCACAATCCAAACCAGTCTTTATTACAACAAAATCCTCTTTCCAATCCCTCCCCACTGGGGTTACATCAATTCCCATAAAAATAACATAAATGGAAGACAGTAAAATAAATAAGGTCTTCCACCTTGGGGTCCCACCTAACGCCTGTATGTTCCTGAAAGAAAACACAACATAGAGGGAGGGGTGAGCAACCACAGCTCAGTAGGGATCATGTCTCCCCAACCCATCCCATGCTCCTAGCGTCTACATGAGTGTGTACAGGTGCAGTGTAGTGACAATAAAATATAAACAAGTTGTATTCCACATTCACATGGCACACACATATCCACAGCCATACAGGCTTAGCCATATAGGCTAACATATCCACGGCCACTAAGGCTTAGCCACACGGCTAACATATCCACGGCCACTCAGGCTTAGCCACACGGGCTAACATATCCACGAATATATAGGCTTAGCCACACGGGCTAACATATCCACGGCCATATAGGCTTAGCCGCAGGCTAACAGTTCCAGTCCCGGGCTTCCACAGCCACCGGGTTCCACAAACACAGCATACAAGGTCACACAGGCATTAAACCAAACACGTAGCATACACACTTTCACAGGCATAATACCAAACACTTAGGTCGCACAGCCCATCAGGCATAAAATCAAACACTTGACATGCAAAGTCTCACAGGTATTTTACCAAACGCTTAACATGCATACATTCACAAACCCACAAACCCAGCCACACAGGCATATTGTCAAACACATACTAGGCATATTCACACAGACATATTCACACGGGCATTTTATCGAACAGTTAATATGCACTCACCATCCAACACCAGAATACATCCAAAAACCGCCATTGAAGGCCAACATCCATATAGGAGATCACACCTATATGGATTACATATATATATAAACAGGTATAATTCCATAATCTGCCCTAGAACCCTATGACAGAGGAGGATTTAGGAAGAACAGAACCCCAACCTTGTATGTTCTCCTGCTCCCGCTTCCACGCAAGACTCCGACCACCCACGCAAGAAGCTCCGGCAGCCACCAGAAGCTCTCCTTCCCTCTCTCTCTCTCTCTCTCTCTCTCTGCGACGGCTGGTGGAGCAACAAACCCTAAACCTAAAACAGAGGGGCTTCTCCTCCTTATATAGACAACACAACATCAAAACGACGTAGTTTTGATTAAGTGAATCCCAACATCAAAATGACGTAGTTTTGATGGAACAAGCTATGACCTTCCCACATCCATACATACCAAAATATTCACAATTCCAACATGGTCCTTTGGGAAAAGATGATTAGAATGACAAAACCAAGGTAACCATGCAAAAACATGCCTGCACGCCAATTTGAATGCCAATTCCCCAATTGGCATGCAGCTCCAAATGCACTCAAACTTCACCCCAAGCCTCCTTGCATCTTGTAGAGGTCTGAGAAGCAAAAATATGCTTGCACGTGAAATGGGTGAATTCACGTGCAGCTCCAAATGCTCTGAAATTTTTGTGGTAGATAGAGGGCCTCATTCTAAGCAACTTTTGTTCTTGCACGCGAATTGTTTGAGGCCATCTACTATACCAAAAGTGAGCTCCAAAATCTGCCAAAACAGCTTAAAATCGCATGTATATGCATAGCATCTTCCTAGGGCATAAATGGACGTTATCACTTGTCACATGCACCTCCCAAAAGTCCCCTCTTGGGCTCATCTCTTACCTCAAACTTGTGCACCAACATCCAAGGTGTTTGTGGTTAACTTCTTACACACGGGTCATTACACCCAAAGTCAATTTAATAATATCAATTTTAGTAATATCGCACTACAAATAAAATCTCCAATGTCAATTTAATAATATCTAGCCCAATCGTATTTACTCTATTTACCCTACAATTGCAGCCCAAACAATATATTTAACATATCAGACAATATTAACCATGACTTAGGTTTTAAAATGCCCAACTAATTGCATTAGGTCTCAAATAATATTTATTTGTTAACTAATAACATTAAAATTTAAATTGGATCCTAAATAGTTTCATCCCAACCGAACCGCAGATTAGTCCTAAATAATTCCTAAATAATTCCATCTGTCTGTCTGTCCGCAGACAGACTAGGCTGACGGGCCTGGTTTCCAAAGTACCAAAATTGGCAGATGGAATTAAGAAGAAGGCGAGGGTTTAAGAATTTGTTTTAAGTAATAATAAAGAAAGAAAGCAAAGGGGTGCAGGCACATGCAGCGGAAACCGAGTGGGAAAATTGCACACTCCTTAGTCGCACATAAATCTCGGAAAGCGGCTTGAAAGAAAAATAATACTGCAAGACCCGGTGGATTAATTCATTAGCCCCCTTGCCGCAGACCTGGTGGATTAATTTGTAATACACTAGGCTGATTCTCAATATTATTATTCTGATTGAAATACTGTAAGACACCAAGCCGTGCTTCACAAGACACCAAAATAATAATATTACAATTATGAGTAAAAAGGGAATCAAGAGAAACAAATAATTAAAGGAAAAAAAAGGGATGCAGGCCTTTACAATCTTACAGGAGTCGTGAAGAGGTAGAAGGGGGTAAAAGTTGACCGAAAACCTATATGTAATTAACCAATCGTGTGTGTGTGTGTATATATATATATATATATATGTATGTATATGTATTATATATATAATAAGTAGATGATCAGAATGAAGGCAGGAAGATGGCGTTAAAAGGAGATAAGAGTAGGTGACCCGAACGAGTGGAAAATGATTTAAATTCATATAAAAGAAAGAACAGGCCTACCTACGGCTGCTGAATCTGGAAGACAGAAAGAGGGTGAGTGCCGACATCATATATGTATAATTATACCAAAATGCCTATTTGTAAATGCATATATGTATATATAACATGTATTTTTCTTCCTAATCGTCGTCGTTCATGCAATAGAATAACGAGAAAATGAGGATCACCTACCTGGATCTCGTCTCGAGGAATCGGTAGAACACGGCTGCTTCAAATTCTGTGCTTCTCTCAGGCTCTGCGCACACACAATGCACGTAGGGTTTCACCCTAGGTTTTCCTTTTTATACTATTATATTCTTAGATTTAATAATAATAATAATGGGATTAACAATGATAATTGTAATAATAATAACATTAATTATTATAATAATAACTCAACTTCTTAAACAATTATATTATAATAATAATCGCTTAAAATATTAAAATAATTATAAAATAATGACATGGTATTAAACTTAAAATGTTAAAATAATAATAATAATAACTCAAAACACTAACGCTAAGGTCACGTTGTTGAATAGATATTACTCACTTTATTCAGGGGCTAACTGAATATCACACAACTATGGATCTTTACATCGACGATCCCTGCTCAAGGCCTCCGCTCGAGACTCTGCTCGAAGCTGCTCGAAGCTAGCCTCGAGCAGTTCCCCAGTCGCGAACTACCGACTGCGTTCTTCCCCAATTCGTCCCAAAACCCAATTATACTCGTTAAATCTCCATTTTTAAGCAACAATTCATCCCTATTAAGGGTTTCTAATATCATCTAGCCATAGTAGGCTACCAAACAACCTAAATCATCTAGGTTTCATGCTCAATTTCCATTTTCCCTAATTTCTAGGGTTCATCACGAATTTGCATGATTTCATCTAATTCTTACACGTTAATCCAATAAAACAGCAAGAAAAGGGTGAAGAATCAATGGAACACCTACCTGGAATGATTCTTAATGCTTGAACGAGCTCAAAAAGCCCCAAATCGAAGGCTCTAAGCTTCCTTCTCTCTTTCTCTCTCTCTCTAAGCTCTCCAACGCAGAAATGCTGAAACGTAACGTGGAAGCTCTCTTTCCCTCTATTTATATTTCTACATTTTCTTTTATTAATAAATCCCAAAAATATTAATTGACCTCCCGAGGTCACGAACTCTAAATTGAGCCCAAGTACAGTCAAAACGCTCAAAATGATGAGCACATCACTATCCAAATATTTTCCAACCCAATTAACTGCTCAAACGCAAAGTCAACTAATAAACCCCGAAAAGTCAACAATCGGGCCACTCAGGGCCCCGACCCGGAATTGGGCCCAATTACTGTCAAAATGCTCACATTGACGAACACAATATTGTCCAGATGTTTTTAGCAATAGAGAAAGACTATCTCTCAGCCCTACCTAAATACGGGTCTTTAAATGTGCAGTCTATTCTTGGTCTTAGTGTTACTCTGTTCAGAAGATGTACTGCGATTCTTGTTGCCTCTGTCCAAAACCTTGCATGTAGATTAGCTTCCAGCAATAAGGTTCTACCCATTTCACTGACAGCCTTATTTTTCCTTTCAACAACTCCATTTTGCTGTGGAGTCTTTGCTGCTGATAATTGATGCTAAATCCCATGTTTATTCAGATATCTTTCAAAGGCTTCATTTGTAAACTCAGTACCCTGATTAGATCTCAATATCTTAATCTTTCGACCACAGTCATTTTCAGCCATTCTTCTATACTTTTTGAAGCACTCTAAAGCTTCTGTTTTGTGCTTTAGATACATAATACAAGTTCTTCTGGTGAAGTCATCCACAAACAAGATGAAATACCTTTCACCATTGAGTCCCTTATTTCTCATTGGTCCACATAGGTCTGTATGCACAATGTCTAGAGCTACTTCAGAACTGTACTTTTTTACTTTATAATGAAATCTGGCTTGTTTTCCATGTAGGCATGCTGATTCAGATGTCCCAGTCTTCTATGCCAGAGTTCATTTTCTTCTACTTTTGTCATATGACAGCTATGGGTCTTGCTCTCATCAATTACATACAAGTCCCCATCTGTCCTTCTTCCAGCTGCTACTGTGTTGCCATTTTTTCTCTTTACTTGACAACCAATTTTAGTAAAGGTCACTTCATGACCTGCATCACACAGCTGACTAACAGATGCGAGATTATACTTCAATCCTTCAACATGCAACACATCCTTCAATTTGTCCTTACCCCATTTGGCAGAGCCTAGCCCCTTGATCTTCAGAGAGCTATCATTTCCAAATCTCACTTTGCCAGATTTGTCTTTGTTTACATCTGAAAGTTTCTTCAGGTCACCAGTCATGTGACCTGAGCAGCCACTATCAAGGATCCACTGTCTGTCTTTGATGTCTGCTTTCAATGCAATCTCAGCAATGTGAGCCACTTCTTTCCCTTTAGCCTTATATACTTGTTTTACTTTAGACTTGAAGCACTCTCCCTGTTTTACTTTAGACTTGAAGCACTCCCCCTGAGATGTAGGCTTCATAGTCCTCTGAGATGCTATCACTTTCCTTTTCTCTTGAACTTTCACAGTATCCTTTTTCTTATTCTGCTCAGGAATAAGTACTCTTTTTGCACTGTGTCGTTCACTCCCGCAATTATCACAAACATCCAAGTCCGAAAGTACAACGAACTTGTTGCTTGTTGTTAGACCTCGGCCAGGGCACTCACTATCACAATATTGTCCGCTTTGGCACTCACACACCCACCCATGGGCCGCAGCCCGCACGGATTTGTTTCTAACGAGCTGCGACCCGTTAAAATGCGTTGTGACAAGGTGCACATGAGCCTCCTCATTAGGACGACCTCAATGTTTGCCATAACTGATGTGGGATTGATCTATGGGACGTTAGAGACCCAACAGTCTCCCCCCCAATCCCACCATCGGTCTAGAGGACCCGGCTCTGATACCACTTGATGGTCCCTTGGAGCCTAGAGGGGGGTGAATAGGCTCTTATCTAAACTCTTTTCTTATCTCTTAAGACACAAACACTTATCTAGTTAAGTGATAGAATCACTGCGGAAGATAACCAGATAGTGGAAGTATTTTGTTTTATTATCAAAAGATAAATACAACAAAATAGAAGTAAGACTCTCTTACACTCTGTTTACAAATGAATTCACACTAGCCAAATTCTATCTCTCAAAAACGCGCTTCTTCACAAATGTACAAGTATGAATATTTATACAAACATTCCTAAGAGACAACCTTGGAACTTGTAGTTCCGGAATGCGTTCAGCACTAACTATCCCTCGGTAATCTCTCTGCCTTGATTGCTGCGGATTATGGAGCTCAAGATCTTAGGTTTGCAGAGTATAAGTGCCTTTGTGAGTTCCCAAATATAATTAAGGTTGTGTCCACATATCCGGGTGATCCACGTGTAAGATTCTTCAGGTTCTCAACGAGTTTGTCTTACATCGGGACACCACGAGCTGATGACTTTAAATGCGGTTGAGTTGAAGCAGTATCTTCTTGGTCCGTTGTAATTTTCCTTACTCCGTAGCTAATGAAGCTCGGAACCTTACTCCGTGTCAGTGGTTGCTTACTCCGTATCTATTTGGTACTGGAATCCTTAGTCCGTGTCAGTGCTTCTTTACTCCGTATGTAAGTTCCTTACTCCGTGTGTAAGTTCCTCACTCCGTATGTAAGTTCCTTACTCCGTATGAGTGAGTGACCCGGATTCCTTACTCCGCATCTAGTTTCCTTACTCCGTGTCTAATTTCCTTACTCCGTGCGATTGAAGAGTATCCGGATGAATAGTAGACCGTGTCCGTAGTAAACAGAGTGTGGGGAGAGAAAAGTAAATTCCTTTGCTGTCCAAAAGTCGAAGAGAAGAGAAGTACCACAACACTTCAAATCCGAGACTATGGACTGGATTTATCAATGAGGGTGCAAAGAAATCCTGAACCTGTAGCTTAAAAAGAATGAACTAAAGGTACAAAAACTTAACAGGTAAGGATTAGTACGGATAAGAGAAAATAGTCTGTTAAGAACTACATAATCCGAACTAAAGTGGAACAGAACTTATGCATTACAAAGAATGTAATAGACATATACATACGAGAGAATGATCATATTACTGAATCAGGGCATATGTCAGATAGAAATACACAAGTTCATATAGGTCAACATAGCGAAACCGTCTTGCTGAACAACGTAGCTAAGATTAATTAAAGATCATATGATTTGGCCAATTTAGGATTCATGAGTGAAAAATGTGGAAGCGAACACATGTCAAAAGTAAGCAGGTGATTAGCCGATTAAAATGCATGGTTGAAGAAAGAAAATACATCCAAGCATGCCACTTTTCTGATCCAAAACAGCATGTCCTGTCAGATCCGGAAGTAAAAGTTTAGAGGAGGGAGTATCCGAGACATATTAGGGATTCATTACTGCTCCCTCGTAGATCATTTAATCCTCTCAATGAAAAGCTCCCCCTCAAATAGACAGATTAAAAGAGGTCATGAGACATATACGGGGGGTATTACTGAATAATATATAAAGCATTTTCTCCCCCGTAGATTGTGCAATCCTCTCGATTGACATTTCCGGTTTGTAGAATTCAGCACTGTCTATCTTATTAGAAAACTATACTTCAGAGGCTGACCAGACTACGATTGAGTATTCATCCACCAGGCATTCCGAGCTAACCCATTTCATTTCTTCAACTATACATGTTAATAGAGTAATCTAAATGAACATGCTGTTGTCATGTGGTGATTAGTGAAAATTAAGATCATGAAACCAGAAAGAGGTAAATCATATAAACTTTAATCATGTTAGCTTAAACGACTTCAGTCGGGAAACGCAAGCATCCTCCCAAAATGAAGTTGATATTAATATCAGAAGCATGAAACCGTTAATCAGTAAGTATGATCAGCATTAAAATCAGTATGTATCTTCCACTTTCAATAAAAGCACAATGCATGTTCTGATAGTAAGTATACTATTGGGCAAATTAAATGTGAAGCTATGCAGAGAAGTCAAGCATACCTAATCGGAAGAGTAGTTCGGAGAATCTTGCATCAGGTAGGGGCTTTGTAAGTATGTCTGCCAGTTGATCTTCAGTAGCAACATGTTCCAGTGAAATGTGATGTTTGAGAACATGGTCGCGTATGAAGTGATACCTGACCTCAATATGCTTCGTCTTAGGGTACATGACAGGATTGTTGCTAATAGCAATTGCACTAGTGTTGTCGCAGTAGAGTGGAATAGATGACATGTTGAACCCGTAGTCAGTAAGTTGACTTTGCATCCAGGTAGTTGCTGCGCAAGCAACTCCCAGCAGCTATATATTCTGCCTTAGCAGTAGAGGTTGATACGGAATTCTGCTTCTTACTGAACCATGAGATCAATCTATTTCCAAGAAACTGACACGTACCACTTGTGCTCTTCCTGTCGATGCGACATCCAGTGAAGTCGGCATCAGAGTATCCGGATAAGGTGAAGTTTGACTCCTTTGGGTACCAGAGTCCCAAATTCATCGTTCCCTTGAGATACCGTAATATCCGTTTAACATGAAGCATATGTGACTCCTTGGGATTCGCCTGATATCGTGCACAGATGCAAGTAGCAAACATAATGTCCGGGCGACTTGCTGTAAGATACAGCAAGGATCCTATCATCCCTCTGTAGTCAGTCACATTTACTGATATGCCGTCAACATCCGGATCTAACTTGGCACTGACAGGCATGGGAGTTTTGACGGGAGATGAACCTTCCATACCAAACTTCTTAATAAGATCGCGAGTGTATTTAGCTTGATTAATGAAGATTCCTTCCTTCAATTGTTTAACTTCTATTCCGAGGAAGTAGGACAGTTCTCCCATCATGCTCATCTCAAACTTGCCTGTCATCAACTTAGCAAACTCTTCACAAAGCTTCGGATTCGTTGATCCGAAAATGATATCATCCACGTATATCTGTACGATCAGAGTGTGTCCTTTCTCTTTTCGTAGAAATAGGGTGGTGTCTATCTTCCCTTTTTGGAAGTTGTGAGCAAGTAGGAATTCTGACAGTGTGTCGTACCAGGCTCATGGAGCTTGCTTCAAACCGTATAAAGCTTTCCGAAGCTTGTAGACTAGATGTCCTGCTTTAGGTTCAATGAAACCGGGAGGTTGTTCTACGTAAACCTCCTCTTGAAGATCTCCATTCAGGAATGCGCTCTTGACATCCATTTGATAAACTATGAAGTTTTCATATGAAGCATACGCCAGAAACATCCGGATTGCCTCAAGTCTTGCTACTGGAGCAAAGGTCTCATCATAGTCTATTCCTTCTTCTTGACGATATTCTTTGGCTACTAGTTTGGCTTTGTTCCGGATTACTATTCCATCTGTATCAAGTTTGTTCCGGAACACCCATTTAACGCCAATGACTTATTGAGACTTAGGCCTTGGTACTAAGGTCCACACATTATTTCTCTTAAATTGATTCAGCTCTTCTTGCATGGCTTCTATCCAATTTGAATCCTGAAGAGCTTCATCTACCACCTTTGGTTCTATTTGAGATAGAAAACACGAGTAGAGACTCATGTTGGAGGTGGCTGCTCTTGTTCTTACACCAACAGTGGGATCACCAATCACTTGATCTGAGGGATGGTTTCGGGTCCATCTGTAATTCTGTGCATGTGATGGTTGATCGTGAATAATTTGAAGCTCTGCTAGATTAGGTGGTTCACGTATATCTGCTGGTTGAGCTTCTTCCGGACCAGTTGTTTCTGTATTAGAAGGTACGGTAGAACTAGATGGTTCTTCAACACTGTTTCTGTCAGTGTTAACTAGTCCGAACGGACTTAAAGGTGCTCCGGAATTTTGGGTATCCGTAGGAGTATGTCCGGAGCTAAACGGTAGTCCAGAGTCCGAGTCATCCGTAGCATCGTCCAAATCATTTCTTTGTGCTCCGCTGGTGCCGCTTGGTTGGTCGGTATGTATAATGAGAACAGTCATAAACTTTGAATAGTCGATGTTGTTATCTTGAACCTGTACGTTAGAACTTGAAGAAGCAACTTTTGACCAATCAAGGTTAGTTTCATCAAAGGTCACATGGATAGATTCTTCAACTTTAAAAAGTTTTCTATTGAAGACCCGATAAGCTTTGCTATGTAATGAGTACCCGACAAAGATCCCATCATCAGATTTTGGTTCAAATTTATTCCGAGGTTCTTTGCCGTTGTTCAGTATATAGCAAGTACACCCAAAGGCTCTGAAATGTGAAATTGAAGGCTTTCGTCCTCTCCACATCTCATAGGGTGTTTTCATGGTAGATTTATTTATTAGAGTTCCGTTTCGAACATAGCAGCGGTGGACACGACTTCAGCCCATAGACTGAGAGGAAGCGTTGCCCCTGCTAACATAGATCTGCCAGCCTCGACTAAAGTGCGATTCTTGCGCTCAGCTACCCCATTTTGTTGAGGAGTTCTGGGCGCAGAGAAGTCAAGTTGTATGCCCTGTTCAGAACAATATGATCTCATTTCTGAAAAATCACATTTTGTACCATGATCACTCCTGATGCACTTTATGCTCAGTCCTTGTGATTTGCTTATCCAGTTGAAAAGATCTACAAGATGCTCAAAAGTTTGATCCTTTGATTTCAGGAACATCACCCATGTGTACCTGGTGAAATCATCGATAACCACAAGGGTATATCTCTGTGACCCGGTGATGGAATAGAAATAGGACCACAGAGGTCCATATGAAGAAGTTGTAGAGGAGCAGTTATTGAATTAACTGATTTGCTCTTAAAGCTATGTTTGGTCTGCTTGCCCAGTTGGCATTCTCGACAGAGAGAGTCTCTGGAGAACTTGAGTTTAGATAGACCAGTGACAAGATCAAGTGACGCTAATTTAGACAAAGTCTTAAAGTTTAAATGTGCGCATCGCTTGTGCCATAGCCAACTATCTTCATCTGATGCTTTAGTGAGGAAGCATACAGAGTCGAAGAATTATTTCTTAAGACCACCGAGTAAATGTCCCCATCTCTTGATCTGGATAACTTAACATCTCCTGGATAAGTTTTCTCTTCTTGTCAGGTGTTGGACAAAAAGGAAACAGTAAATCCTCTGTCACATAAATTACTGACACTTAGCAAATTATGCTTTAAACCTTCGACTAGTGCAACTCTAGTGATTAATACACAGCCGTTAGTTAAGGTGCCATACCCGACAGTCTTACCTTTGCTGTTGTCGCCATATGAAACGGATGGACCTCGTTTATCATTAATTTCTACAAGAAGAGTCTGATCACCCGTCATATGTCCGGAGCATCCACTATCGAGGATCCACTTGCTTTGATTAATCTTTAACTTCAAGTGATCCGGCAATGCATTCCAGAGATGCTCCTGAAAGACAACAGTTTACACTTTTGGTGCCCAAACTTGTTTCGGGCAGTTAGAGAGAGCAGCAGTATTGTCAACAGTTCCGGATTTGATTTTGCTAGGACTTTTAGCTCTGCAAGTTGACTTAACCTTGTTAATTTCAACTGCTTCTTTTATTTGGGTTTTCTTGGGAGAGACACTCCTTTGAGGTTTAGATTTTGTTTTGCTCGAGGAAACCCTTTTATTAAACTGATCTTTATTGGATTGAATTTGATTACAAAGCCAATTATCAGATAAACTCCAACATTCATAGTGATAATGACCCATTTCCCTACAGATGGAACAGACACTATAATGTGAAGTACAAACAGGGGATACAAGTCTCTTAGATTTTACAGACTTTCTACTTTATTCCCTGTGGCCTAATCCATTGCGTTTGGGTGACGCGCTCTTGGCCCTAGATGCGTCAGCCTTAGCCTTGTCTTTCTTTTTTGGGTGCTACAGTTTTGGCTTTAACTGCAGTAGCCTTCCCTTTATCTTTAGTTACGGGTGCTACTGCTTCGGGAAGTGCAGTAACGGCCTCAACTCCACAGTCATAAACTATAGTGCCACCTGAAATGAAACCATCCAACGGTTTAGATGTACTAACAGGATATAAGTTGGTTAGTTTAGGAGTGAAATCCGGAGGACACTCAGTAGCTTGAGCTATGGAAATTGATGGTTTGGAACCTAGGCCAGGTTTGACTAGGATGTTGTCAGGATCAGTCCTAAAGGTAGAGGCTATTTCCCCGGATTTTAGCCACTTACGATTTATTTCCTTTTCCTGTTCCAGTTCATTTTTGAGTCTTTTTATTATAACTTTTAGACCTGAGAGATTGGTATTTAACAAATGATTTTCAGCTCTTAGATCGTGATACCAAGCTTCTTTTCCTCTGAAGTCAGCAATGTCCTTTTCGAGTCTATTAATAGTAAATTCAAGACGTTTATTCTGACTTTCCATATCTTTGTACATTTGAGTAATTATTAGTCTCTCATTCTTTTCATGATCACATGCAGTAGTAAGAGATTCTAATTTACTCAGGAGCTCAGAGATAGAAGGTACCTCAGTATTTGCCATGAGGCAGACCTTCGGCTTAGTGGTTGGCTCATCATCCGAGGATTCCTCCTCTTCTTCCGAGCCACTCATGTATTTTGTCACGAGCGCCTTCCTCTTGTTCTTGCTGTTGTCTGAGGTGGAGTGGCGAGGAGTTACCTTATCACTTTTCTCGGCCACTTTTGATTTGGACCTGCATTCCTTGGCCCAGTGACCAGTTTTCCCACAGTTGAAGCATTCCTGGGAACTGGACTCCAGTCGCTCCTTCCTTTGGAAAGATGATGATGAGTGTCTCCTGAACCCTTTTTTGCTTTTCCGTAGGAATCGCTCAAAGGATTTGACGAGAAGTGCTATCTCCTCCTCCTCGTCAGAATCAGAATTCTCGGACACGTCCGTATCATCATTCCTCAGTATGTTTAGACATTCTGTAGCTTTGAGAGCTACCCCCTTTTCTTTCCGAGCTATTTTCTCATCCCGGTCAGAGTACTTAAACCTAACTTCGTGAGTCTGCAGCTCTCCATATAGTTCTTCAAGGGGAACATACTGCTAGTTCTTGTCTGATTGCATCTGGAGTTGTTTGGAGTAGTAGCGATCCGGCAAGGAGCGAAAGAACTTGTCATTGATCTGAGATTGAGAATAGTGCTCATTGACAGTCTTCAGCTCAAGAATGAGCTTGCCGAATCTCCGATAGATGCTTTCGAGTGATTCGCCCGGTTTATGATTGAAACTCTCAAAGTTCTGCCTGAGAGTATAGATCACGTTCTGCATCTGGGACTGACTCCCCTCATAGAGGATTGTCAGTTTGTCCCAAACAGCTTTTGCTATTGTGCAGCCCTGGACGTCCGTGAAAGCCTCGGAATCCAAAGACGATGTAACATAAGCCAGAGCCTTTTCACTAGCGCACTGCCAGGCTCTTTTATCATTGGTAAGTTCAGTATCTGTCTTTGGCCTCCTAACTCCATGTTCTCCGATAGTCATCGGAATTGGAATCTCCTGATGAAGACATGGCCACATAAGATGATCATGGCATAACATAAACATCTTCATGCGAGCTTTCCACTGGGAGAAAAGCTCAGGTGTGAATTTGGGCGGTTTCGTCAGAGTAAAGCCAGAACTCCGTGCTTGAGAAGCGGCGGCAGCAGCAGGTTGAGGTGGGTCGACATTTTCACTGCTGCTTCGATTCGGAATGGGCTCCTGTGCACCTCCGGAGTTAAGGCGAGTGTTGAATAGCATACTGCTTTCTTCGGCCATTTCTGAGATTGAAAGAGTGGGATCTTTACTTAGAACAAATAGAACTTGCTCTGATACCACTTGATGGACCTCGGCCAGGGCACTCACTATCACAATATTGTTCGTTTTGGCACTCACGCACCCACCCATGGGCCGCAGCCCGCACGGATTTGTTTCTAACGATGTGGGATTGATCTATGGGACGTTAGAGACCCAACACCTGTGGTAATCGGCCTTGGCTTCCACTAGCATGAAGTTTCTTCATGATCTTGTTTCTGACAGTAAGTGCAGAAACTTCTAACTGGTTTCTTTCTTTCCTTCTGATGCAAGTTCCTTGTGGATGCCGTTATAACAGTTCTAGGACTTTGCACCAGATACCTCCACCAAAAGTGTCTGGCCATGTGTCCCCACACTGCACAGTAGTAACAGTGACCCTGAAAGCTGGTGTTGTTCACACTCTGAACAACTGGGATCTTCTTCAAAATAGGCCTGGCCTTGACGGTTGGTTTCACAGGTTTACGTTCTTTCTTGAGGGGCACCCGAACACTTGAAGAAATGACATTTGCATTAGATTTCTTCACATTCTTGGAATGCTTAGATTTCTGAACGCATTTGGTCACTCCATTGAGCTTGGACTCCTTTGGATGTCTCTTCATCTTCTCATCATTTACGCCACCCTTCCCTTTTATGTTGCTCGGGATCACGTCACTCACTCTCTCCATTTCATCCAGTAGATTGTCATGGGAAAAAGGATTGACTACCTTCGTAGGATTATCTGAATTGATAGCCATTCCCGTAACATGCGGTGTCACCTCGTTCTTCTGAGCGTCTGGTGCTTTGATGAGTGATCTGATCTGGGAGCTGCCAGAGGTTGAGGCTTGACTGGCTTCATCTTTTGAGATCTTTTGTTGAAGGCCTTCCAGTTCTTCTTCAAGCAATTGGATTGTGGTGTCTCTTGGTGGTAAGTTCTGTGGTGATGTCATCATAAATCTTGATCTGCTCCTCTAACTTGAGCTTTAGATTGACAATCTCCTTGCAGAACGCCTTGGAGTCCACCAACACCCTATCCTTCTCACCTCTGATTTCACCAAGCTCTCCCTTGGTTAGCTTGAGCTCTCCCTTGAGTTGCTTTATCCTGCAACCTCTCTTGCGGATCTCCTCAGTAGCAAGCTCTAGCTCCTCCTCCAGATCTACTTCTTCTTCTACTACCTCATCCTCCTCAGAGGCAGTGCTGCCATTGTCTACCTCTATCTTGGCGACAAAGGCACAATCTGATGAACATTCCACTTCATCATCAGATTCAGTAATCCGGCTCATGTAGTTCTTGTGTGAGCCCTTCTTCTTCTGTGGAGCTGCTGGTTTTCTTGTGGAATAGCTTCTTCGATATGATGACTTCTTCCACTTTGTATCTTCTTCATCCGAGGCTTCATCATCCGAGTCATTAGCTTTCACTTTGCATTGAGATGCAAAATGCCCCCGCTTTCCACATTTAAAACATCTGAGGGAAAGCCCTCCTTTCCCTTTTCCTCCAACTTGCTTTCCTGCTCCATTCTTTCTAAATTTTCTGGTGAAGTAGGCTACCACCTCATCTTCACCATCTTCACTGTCACTGTCCTCTTGTTCGTCTGAGGACTTAGCTTCCTTCTTTAATTTTAATTTTCTCATAGCCTTGGAGGCTACTTCTTTTGTTTCCTTGGCTGTGGGCTGGGATGTAGATGTAGATGCCTCTTCATAAGAGTGCAGTTTCATCTCGAATGCAGTTAAACTGCACTGAAGCTCCTGCAATGACATTGTCTCCAGGTCTCTGCTATTCTCCAAAACTTCCACCCTTGGAATGAATCTTTTGGGTAAAACTCTTAACACCTTCTTTACTATTGAATTTTTTTTTTATTTTTGCCATGACATCTCATGTCATTAACAATTTCAGTTAATCGCACAAAGAACTCTTATATATTTTCTTGCTCCTCCTTTTTAAGAGCTTCGAACCGTTGTGTATACAATTGCAGCCTGGTTTCTTTTAATCTGCCATCTCCTTGATAGACACTTTCCAGTCTATCCCATAAATCCTTCGCAACCCTGCAGTCCATCACCTTTGCATATTTAGAGTCTGTGACTGCTGATGTAATGACACTCAGAGCTCTGCCGTTTAGCTCATAGGTTCTTTTTTCAGCTTCTATGGGTTCTCTGTTGTTGGCTGGTTCTATATATCCGTCTCTGATTACCCGCTCAACGTCCATACCCATGGACATAAACACAGTCTCCATCCTCGCTCTCCACATCTTATAATTCGTGCCATCAAAGATAGGCACTCTCTTAACGTAGTTGGAGCTGGTACTCGGTCCGCTGATTGGAATCTCCATTTAAAGACTCTTGCTTGGTCACTAAGCTGTTAAGCCACAGATCTCAAACAACACTAACTTATCAAGCTGTGCGATCACTTCTCCACAGAGTGATAGATCTGCCTCCAGTGAGAACTTAGCTCTGATACCAATTGATATTCCCAGGTTCCAAGCACAGTTATCTTTAAATAAGGGTTTGTATACAAAGAGGGGGGTGAATCTGTATACTATAAAACTTTCCTTAATTTTTATGAGTAGGATACTTAGGAGAGTTCTTTCACTGATGCGGTCTTCGTTTGGGTGATGTATTAGTGTCTCATGCAAAATCAGTCACAAGCAAGCATGTATGGGAGAGAAAGACAGAGACACACAATATATGTGGTTCGATCAATGTGATCTACTCCACGGTGGTGAGGGTGTACCTACACCAAGTCCAATCCACTACATATCTTGTAGTACAGTAGGGTCTAGCCCTTTTTACAAATAGGATCAACTCTCTCTTCTTTTCAATGCAAATACAAAAACAGTATTGCTCTAGACTTTACTCATCGAAAAAACTGTGCCCGCGCAACCGCTCCTGCGTTGTTGACCGTATGCTATGCTCGACCTTTAATCACTCCTTTGTCGGACTCACGATCTGTTCTCCAAATGTATGAGGAAGAAAGATAGATTAACTCACTGTTATCTTCCTTTCAATCTCCCTCTCTCTCTCTCTCTCTCTCTCTCTCTCTCTCTCTCTCTCTATTTGTATAAACTACTCTACGTCGCCTCTTGTATCTCTGTAGATACGTTTCTTCACTGCACAAAGAATATTATTCGGCACTCTTTACGTTAGGCACATTCCTTGCTTTTTATAGGCCGGCCGAAGTCCGAAACCCTCCAGCTAGGGTTAAGCATGTTTCAGCCTGTGATCTTCACCATAGAAACAAGTTAAACCCCTCTTGGATGACATCCACATGTTTTGCAGTACTCAGTGTACTTAAAACCACTGCTCGGGTAACGACTTACTGAAACGATGAGTGTCCGCACGTTTCACTCCTTCGTAGCGCGCTCTGTTCCTTTCACAAGCCACAGCCTCGGAGATATTGCCTCATAGCCTTTCTATGAGTCTACAAGTCTTCCTCTTCGATTCTCTACGAGTCTGAGTCTTCGAACCAAGGGCATTCATCTTCCAATACTTCTGCTCTCTTGTCACGCCCCGGATTTCCAACCCGAGGAAACCGGTTCGTGATTCCCTTTACCCACGCAGTGGATAAAAGGGTTAGGATACAATATGCCCACACAGAACACCATACATTTCACAACAAATATTCAGAGAGACAATCATACATATATATTAAGTTTAAACCATTATTAACTTGTCCAAACATGTTTGTATTACATTTAACTCCTCAATGCAATATCTCCACACTGGGATTACAAAGCTCTCACAGAAATAACAAAACACAAATAACAGTAAGCAAAGCCACAAGCAGGTCTTCCACCTTGGTGTTCCCACCTAACGCCTGTAGGTCCCTGTAAAGAAAATAACACGGTAGGAGGGGTGAGCAACCGCAGCTCAGTAGGGATCATGTCTCCCCAACCCATCCCATGCTCCTAGCATCTACATGCCATGTGTACTAGTGTAGTGTCGTGATACAAATTATTTTAACAGATATAATAACAACCCACATCAGCAAATACAATCATTTCCACAGCCACACAAGCTAACAGGTCTACAGCCACACAGGCTAACACATGAACAATCTCGGGCTTCCACAGCCACCGGGTCCCAAGAGCAGTCCCGGGCTTCCACAGCCACCGGGTTCCACAAAACAATCCCGGGCTTCCACAACCACCGGGTTCCACAAAACAGTACACATAGCCACTTAGGCATAACATCGAACATATAATAGGCATAGTCACTTCGGCATAACAGCGAACACATAATATGCACAGTCACTCATAATCAACAAACACATAATATGCACAGTCACTTAGGCATAACAACAAACACATAATATACACAGTCAATCAGGCATAACAACAAATACATAGCATGCATGGCCTTGCAGGCATAATCTCAAACACTTGACATGCGTGGCCTCATAGGCATAATCTCAAACACTTGGCATGCATATATACATGTATCCAAACAACACGCCATTGAAGGCCAACATTCATATAGGAGGTCACACCTATATGAATTTACATATAAATAATATAACAACAGGAACGATATCCAACAGTTCATTCACTACAGGGCCTAACCCCGGATTAGGTACAAGAAGACAAAAACCCTACCTCAACAGGTTCCTTCACGCTCTTGCCTCCACGCCAAATACCGTCCACACCCGCGAATCACCACAGCAGAATCAGGAGCTTTCCTTCCCTCTCTCTCTCTCTCTCTCTCTCTCTCTCTCTCTCTCTCTCTCTATGACGGCTGACGGAACCCTAAAACCCTAAACAGAGGGGCTCCCCCTCCTTATATAGACACCACAACATCAAAACGACGTAGTTTTGATTAAATGAACCCCAGCATCAAAACGATGTAGTTTTAATCGCACAAGCTACAACCTCTCTGCATCCATACAAGACAAAATACTCATAATTCCAACATGGTCCTTTGGGAAAAGATGATTAGAATAACAAAACCAAGGTGACGGTACAAAAATATGGCTACACGCCATAATGCACGTCATAACCCCATATGACGTGCAACTCCAAATGCTGTGAAATTCTACCCCAAGCTTCCTTGCATCATGTAGAAGGCCGGCATGCAATAAAAACCTTGCACGTCATAATGCCCATATGACGTGCACTTTATTTCTGCCTCCCTAGGCTGCCCTCTTTCGTCAAAAGTTCCCTATTTGGTAAATAAAATGATTTTCCTGAAGTCCATGAATAGAAGTTCCCCCAAAACTAGAAAATTGCCACTCAAATGGCAAAACTGTAACTAACTCCACACATCCCAAAACACAGGTCATTACATCTCTGGCTTTGAAGCTAGGTCAGAATCAGTGCTACGAGCTTTTAAGCTCTACGAGTCTTTGAGTCGGACAACTGCATTCTGCCTTAGCTAGTAGCTACTTCTGGGTCTGTGCAACAGGTCCTATGACCCTGCGAGCTTCAGTCCACGACCCTACGAGCTACGATTCTGCGAGACGCGGCTCTGCATCTGTCTGCACCTTGAGTCTACGACCCTACGACCCTGTGTCCCTTCAAGGCTTCGACCCTGTACCTCTACGAGGCTTCGACCCTGTGGTCCTTTGAGGGTGCTACGGGCCTCATGGTCTGTCAGTCTACGTCCTGTGAGTCTACGACCTTCGAGTTAAGACGTACATAGGTAGACTCCTTCTACGAGCTCACTCTAAGAGATCACTCTACGAAGTTGTCCGACCAAGTACGGCGTATCTTCGACCCAGACTTTCGAGCCTGCGCGTTCCGTTTCCTGTAACATGTTGACAACAATGACAATGTAACCTTGCGGGAACAACACTTATGCCCCCTCATCTATATCCTTGGCAAATCTGAATAGTCACGTCAACAATATCGTGGTAAATAACTTCCTTAGTTTTAGCGATGATGAGCTACCTTCGAAAGGTACTAGGCATGTCAAAGCCTTACATATATCTGTCAAATGTAAGGATCACATTATCTCTCGTGTCTTGATCAATAATGGGTCATCCCTAAACATCATGCTGATCCAGATTCTGAAGCAGCTACTAATAGATTCATCTCATGTTTGCCACACCAACATGGTGGTGAGAGCTTTTGACAATGAAAAGCGAGAAGTAGTGGGTACACTAGATATCCCTTTGCAAATTGGTCCAAGTGAGTTTATAGTTGAATTCTAGGTAATGGACATCGCTCTATACTATAGTTGCTTGCTTGGAAGACCATGGATTCATTTGGCAGGGGCTGTGCCATCGACACTACATCAGAAGCTTAAGTTTGTGGTAAACGGCCAACTCATCTGCGTGTACGGAGAAGCAGAGATTCTGGTTTCTAAACCTATGTCTATTTCTTACATTGAAAATAGTGAGGATATACTAGAATGCTCTTACCGTTCGTTCGAAGTGGTTAGTGCAACATATATCCCAAACAATGGAAAGTCACTGGACATAGGAGCCTTATTCCCAAAGGCTACGAAGATGGTTTCCATAGTCATGCTTAAACTAGGGCATAAGGAAGGTCAAGGTCTTGGTGCACAAGCACATGGGATTAAGGAACCGATAGTCAGACAAAGTACTAGAGAAAGGTACAGATTAGGCTATAAACCTACCAAAGCTGACAAATTGAGGTGAATTGCAAGGAAGATAGAGTTCCGTTTGGCGAAACTAGAAAAAAGGCCTCTCCAAGGGTAGAGGATAACATTTCCACCTCTTGGGACTATGTTCCAGAGCACTAGTTTTATCAATCAGAGAGGAAGGAAGGCACCATAATTATGTTGAAAACCGACAGTGGAGAACGAGAAGAGATCGGTCGGTATGCAAAGGATATCCAGGGCATCAGCTGAACAATTGGAGCATTGTGGACCTCCTGGCCAAGTAATGATCGAAGAAACCTAGCTGGGGATTGTTTCGGTTTTATTATTTATGTTTTCAAATTCCAAGCAATGGTTGTAACTTTTTTGAAGTATTTAATAAGATGAGACTTTTTCCAGAAGCGTATCTTCTTGCATTGCATGGCATGTGCATCATCACATTTAGTTAAACTAGTCTAACTTTTACCGGTAGGTACGATCAAGCTGATAAGGATATATGTTAAGTAAAAAAGAAACAAGTTGCTTAAGGTTTGACCATAATCCAGATTGGGAACAACTAGTATTTGGGGCAAAGGAAGCTGACATAGAAGAAGACTTTGAGCCTCCGAAAGACATCATGCGCGCGTTAGAAAAGGATGATAGACTCATTGTTCATAATGAAGACCCGACCGAGATTGTTAATTTTGGGACACTTACTAAGCCGAAAGAGCTAAGACTGGATCTATAATCGTTGAGGAAATCAAAAGCCAATTGATTGACCTCCTAAAAACCTATATTGATGTTTTTGCATGGTCTTAAAAGGATATGCCGGGGCTAAACACCAACATAGTGTAGCACTAGTTGCCACTAAATCCAGAATGCACGCCAGTCCAGCAGAAGCTATTGCGAATGAGACCAGCAATGATACTAAAGATCAGAGAAGTGGTCATGAAACAATGGGATGTCAGATTCCTTAGTGTAGCTTGATATCCAGAATGGGTTGCTAACATTGTGCTAGTCCAAAAGAAAGGAGGGAAAGTCTGTATGTGTGTAGACTACCGTGACCACAATAAGGCTAACCCTAAAGACAATTTTTCACTCCCCCATATCAATGCCTTGGTAGATAACACTGCAAAGGATGCCATGTTTTCTTTCATGGATTATTTCTCCAGTTACAACCAAATTCGGATGGACCCTAACTATAAAGAAAGGACCACATATACAACTATCTAGGGCACCGTTTGCTACAATGTCATGCCTTCTGGACTCAAAAATGCTGGGGCAACATATTAGGGGGCCATGGTAACACTCTTCCATGACATGATACACCAAGAGGTGGAGGTCTATGTCGACATCATGATTGCCAAGTCAGGAAAGGAGGAGGATCACATAGAAGTATAGCGTAAGCGATTTAACAGATTGCGCAAATACCAGCTAAAGCTAAATCCGGTTAAATGTACCATCGGAGTTACATCAGGAAAACTACTAGGATTTGTTGTTAGTCAAAATGGGATAGAGATTGTCCCCGACAAGGTCCGGTCCATCTAGGACATGCCCAGACCAAATACTATCAAGGAAGTTAGTGGTTTTCTCGGGCGGCTCAATTATGTTGCCCGCTTCATCTCACAGCTTACTGCAACTTGTGAACCTATCTTCAAAGTGCTTCGCAAGAACAATCCCGAAATTTGGAATGACGAATGTCATTAGGCTTTCGACAAAATCAAGGAATATCTGATGAACCCACCAATTTTGGTTCCTCTGACCCCCAACGAACCGTTGATCTTGTCCTTGACAATTCGAGACACGTCCATGGGTTGTATATTGGGACAACTTGATGAAACAAAGAAAAAGGAGCAAGTCATTTATTACTTGAGCAAGAAATTTATGTCATGTGAAGAGAAGTACACTCCTTTAAAGAAGGTTTGTTCCGCCCTCGTTTGGACAACACGAAGGTTAAGACAGTACACTCTCAAGATATGACCCACTGAAATATCTGTTGGAAAACCCGACAATGACAGGAAGGATTGTAAAATGGCAGCTGCTTCTATTCAAGTACGACATCATATATGTACCATAGAAGGCCATCAAAGGAAGTGCCATCACAGATTACTTAGCAGACAGGGCCTCAGAAGATTCTAAGCCCGTGACTTCTGATTTTCCAGATGACTCTATCAATCTCATTGAAGAGAATCAAGAATAAGATACATGGATCTTATGGTTTCATGGAGCCTCGAATTTATCCGGTCATGGCATTGGAGCTGTGTTAATCTCTCCAACCGGTTGCCACTACCCCATGGCGGTCAAATTGGCTTTTCCTTGCACAAATAATGTAGCAGAATATGAAGCATGCATCATGGGTCTTCAAGAAGACTTAAGCAAGGGAATCATAAAACTTCAAGTATTTAGGGATTCAGTCTTGGTAATTTATCAGGTCTGTAAAGAGTGGGAAACCCGGAATCCCAAACTCATTCCCTATGAAGAGATGATATGTGACATGGCAAGACTATTTGATGAAATCTTATTTGAACATGTATCCTAAGACCATAATTGGATTCTCGATACCTTGGCAACTCTATCAGCCCTCCTTTGGTTAGATACCATCTTAGAAGTACCATCTTTCGATATCTACATACAAAAAGTGCCAATTTTCTGTACAATGACTAGTGCGGATACCAGCGTGAAGTCATGGTACCACGATATGAAACAATATTTGCTCAAAAGAAAGTGATATTCCCAATATCCAAGCTAGATTGAATGGGTATATGGGTTTGTATACAGAGATAGGGGTAAATCTGTATACTTAGAACTATTTTCTTTTAATTTTAAGAGTAGTGTAATACTCAGAAGTATTCTACAGATGTAGTTGGTGTTTAGGATGGCATATTAGTATCTCATGCAATATCAGTTAACAGAAGGTATGTATGGGAAGAAAAAGATAAAGACACATGGATTACGTTGTTCGATCAAAGTAATCTACTCCACAATGGTGAGGGTGAACCTACACCGAGTCTAATCCACTATATACTTTCATTACAGTAGGGTCTAGCCCTTATTACAACAAGATTAACTCTCTCTCTTCTTTTAAATGCAAATACAAAACAATATTACTTTAGTACTCACTCACTGTGAAGGATTGTCTAGCATAATCTGCTCCTGCGCATTCAACTAGTTGCACTGCTTGACCTTCAACCACTCTTTTGCCGAATTTACACACTGTTCGTCAAAGTATGAGGAAGAAAAACAGATTAACTTACTGTTATCTTGTTTTCAATCTTCCTCTCTCTCTCTCTCTCTCTCGTATATTGAACGAACTACTCTATGTCTCTTTTATATCGTCGCTGATACATTTCTTGTCTTCTGTGATATTCTGATGCACTGCTTAAAGTAAGGCATATCCCTTGGTTTTATAGGTCAGCCTTAGTAAGAAACCCTTCTGCTAGGGTTAAGCATGTTTCACCTTTTGATCTTCACCATTGAAACATGTTACGCTAGCCTCGGATGACGTCCACGTGTTTTCCAGCACTTAGCGTGCTTAGAGATGCCGTCCGAGTGATAACTTATTTAAATGCAGTCTTCAGTGCATTTTGCATCTTTGAATAGCCATAGCCTCATAGATATATATGGCTCGTAGCTTCGCTGTTACTTCAATCTACCTCCGAGTCTTTATCTACGAATCTTCGAGTTTGAGTCTTCGAACCTTGAGAATTGATCTTCCAATTCTTCTGCTCTCTGGCTTCGAAGCTAGGTTGGAATCGGTGCTCAACTGACACCTCACTCTATGACCCTTTGTCTACGAGTCTCCAGTTTCACGTCAGTTACAACTGCACTCTTCCTTGGCTAATCATCTATTCACCTCAACGGGTCTACTAATCTTCGACCATGCGAGCTTCGACTCTGTGAACTTTGACTCTACAACACTGCCACTTGATACCTGATGGGTCTTCGAGCCTGCAAGTCTTTTAGTCTCCGAGATGCTGCTCTACACCTTCGGTCTTTGAATCTTCGACCCTATGGATCTACGAGTCTGCGATCTTATGTACCTTCAGTGGTGCTTCGAGCCTGCTAGCCTGATGATCTTCGACCCAGCACCTTCGAGTCATCTGATCTTCGACCTAGTAATCTACGAGTCTTCGACCCAGATCTTCAACATTGGTAAGTACATAGTTAGACTCCCTCTACGAGCTCACTCTACGAAGTTATCCAACCTAGTACGGATCTTCGACCCAGCGTTTACCCACTTCCACATAATGATGACAACAATGACAACCAATAAGATCATGGGAATAACAATCTCCCCATTTGGCATTGTTGGCAACATATGTGAACATGCTCTGAGCTTATGAACGTTCGAGGCTCTCTCCTTGAATACCTCACACTGTACTCCCCCTACATACAGTACACTTCTCTTTTCTCCTCCTTTGCCAACCAATTGCAAAGAAATAAGGGGAACCCCCTGTAATACCGTTAGGCATGAGGAGGAACTACACAGACAATCCACGTCTGTGTCTATCAAACAATTTGATGGATAAAGGTTTTGTGACGATATCAACAGTTTGTGCTTAAGTGGGAACATACACTAGTTGCACATTTCCCTCTTCCACTTGCTCTTTGATGTGGTGGTAGTAATAATCAATATGCTTGGTCTTCGAATGATGAACAAGATTTCTGTTGATGTTAATTGCACTCTAGTTATCACACCAAATATTAATAGGCATTTCCACATCCACGCCCAAGTTTGACAATTGTGTGTTCATCCATGCCACTTGAGTACATGCAACATGTGCATCTACATATTCAGCTTCGGCTGTGCTGCAGGCCACACTGTTCTGTTTACGACTCAACGAGGCAACGCACTTAGAGCCCAAATAAAAACTGCAGCCACTGGTAGAGCGCATGTCATCAATATTTCCAGCCCAGTCTTCATCAGTGTATGCCTGTAATTCAATGGAGTCCTTAGAGGGATACCACAACCCCATTTCAAGTGTACCTTATAGGTATCTAATGATCTGTTTGACTGCCAGCAAGTGAGACTCCTTAGGATTTACTTGATATCTACTTGGTTGACACACAACTTGCATCAGATCAGGTCTGGAGGCTGTAATGTATAAGAGGCTGCCAATCATGCCTCGATACTCCTTCTGATTGACACTCGAGCCTTCCTGATACTTGTGTAGTTTGCAGCCTGTAGCCATTGGCATTTCCATAGGCTTGCTATCTTCCATTCCATACTTCTTTAGCAGTTCTTTGGCATACTTATGCCGTGATATGAAAATCCCCCAGATGTTTGCCTTATCTGCAACCCTAAGAAGTATGCCTGTTCTCCTATGAGAGACATTTCAAGTTCATCACTCATTCTTTTTGCAAATTCTTCACACAACCCTGAATGACTTCCTCCAAAGATAATGTCATCTACATAGACTATGGTAGCCAGCTGACCTTTGTCTTAATTCAGAATATAAAGATTATGATCTATAGTTCCTCTGCCGAAATTCATTCTCTTTAGATATCCATCCAGTCGGCTATACCATGCTCTAGGAGCTTGTTCAGGCCATACAAGGTTTTCTTTAATCTGCACACATATGTCTCCTCATCAGCGATCTGTACTCCATCTGGTTGCTCAATGTACACTTCTTGTTTTAGCAAACCATTCAAAAATGAAGACTTTACATCCATTTGATAAACCTTGAATGTTTTATATGCTGCTAATGCAAGAAACATCCTGATTATTTCCAGCCTCACCACTGGTGCAAAAGTTTCGTCCACATATATTCACTCAATTTGAGAATATCCCTTGCATACCAGTCTAGCCTTATTCCTAACAACCTTGCCATCCTCATTCAGTTTGTTCCTGAACACCTATTTTGTGCCGATGACATTCTTGTTCTTGGGTCTAGGAACCAACTCCCATGTCTTGTTCTTTTTAATTTGATCCAGCTCCTCATTCATTGTTGTGATCCAAGCTTCATCCTCTACTGCCTCTCCAACTGACTTTGGTTCAACTTATGAAAGCAATGTAGTAGCTCTTGTAAATTTTCTTCTGGTAGTTACACCTGCTTTGGGATCACTAAGGATTTGGTTCTTGTTATGTACACTGGACCATGTCCTCCTAGTTTTCTTGTTTGAACCTTCTCCAGGATTGGACTCTCCCTTCTCTTCCTCATTAGACTTCTCTAAGTCTGTGTCCTCATTCTTCTTTTCTTTTTCATGCTCAGACTTTTCTTCTTTTTGAGGTTCTTCTATTTCAAAGTCTGAACTCTCATCCTCAGATACATCCTTCTTCCAGTTCTCATCAACCTTAACTTCGCTTGAAGTTATGACTTTTCCAAGCCTTGGAAGAAATACTCTATATCCCTTTGTCTGATATAAGTATCCAACAAAAATTCCTTCCTCAGATCTTGCATGAAACTTTCCTCTTCCTTATTCCTTTATCTTAACAAAACAAGGACTTCCAAATATTCTAAAGTACTTGGCTGTTGACTTCTTCTCACACCATAATTCATAGGGTGTGCAGTCTGTCTTTGGTCTTAGAGTTACTCTATTTAGGAGGTGTACTGCTGTTTTTGTTGCCTCTGTCCAAAACCTTGCATGTAGATTCGCTTCCAGCAATAAGGTTCTGCCTATTTCAATGATAGCCCTGTTCTTTCTTTCAACAACTCCATTTTGTTGTGGAGTTCTTGCTGCTGAGAGTTGATATTGAATCCCATGTTTATTTAAATATCTTTCAAAGGCCTCATTTGTAAACTTTGTACCCTAATCAGATCTTAAGATCTTAATTCTTCAACCACTGTCATTCTTAGCCATTCTTCTGTACTTCTTGAAGCAATTTAGAGCTTCTATATTGTGCTTTAAATACATAATGCAGGTTCTCCTGGTGAAATCATCCACAAACAAGATGAAATATCTCTCACCATTGAGTCCCTTGTTCCTCATAGGTCCGCATAAGTCAGTATGCACAATGTCCAGAGCTGCTTCTGAACTATACTTGTTTACTCTATAATGAAATCTGGTCTGCTTTCCATGTAAGCATGCTGAGCAGACATGCTCTCTATCTCTTTTAATATCTGGGATATCTCTGATAGCCTTGCTATTAACAAGTCTTCTCATATTCTTCTGATTTAGATGTCCAGTCTTCTATGCCAAAGTTTATTCTCTTATGTCTTTCTTATATGACACCTATGGGTCTTGTTTTCATCAATCACATACAAGTCCCCATCTGTCCTTCTTCCAGCTGCTACTGTGTTGCCATTCTCTGTCTTCACTTGGCAACCAGTTTTAGTAAAGGTCACTTCATGACCTGCATCACACAACTGACTGACGGATGTTAGATTGTACTTCAATCCTTCAATGTGTAGAATATCCTTTAGTTTACTCTTTCCCCATTTGGAAGACCCTAACCGCTTGATTTTTAAAGAGCTATCATTGCTAAATCTTACCTTGCCAGACTTGTCTTTATTCACGTCTGACAATTTCTTTAGGTCACCAGTCATATGACCTAAACATCCGTTATCAAGGATCCACTGTCTGTCCTTGATGTCTGCTTTCAATGCAATCTCAACAATATGAGCCACTTCCTTCCCTTAGCCACATAGACTTGTTTTACTTTAGACTTGAAGCGCTCTTCCTGTTTTACTTTAGACTTGAAACACTGCCCCTAAGGTGTAGGCTTCATAGTCTTCTGAGAAGCTTTCTCTTTCTTTTTTCTCTTGAACTTTCACAGTATTCTTCTTCTTATTCTGCTCAGGAATAAGCACTTTTCCAGAACTGTGATGTTCACTCCCACACTTGTCACAAACTTCCAAGTCTGCAAGTACAACAAACTTGTTGTTCATGGAAATAGGCTTTGGTTTCCACCAGCATGAAGTCTCATCATGTCCTTTTTTCTGACAGTAAGTGCAGAAACTTCTAATTGGTTTCTTTCTCTCCGCGGGATAAAAGCTCCTTCTAGCTATCTTTAGCTCTATTCTAGAAGCTTGTATCGGATACCCTCACTAACAGAATCTTGCCATGTGACCCCGCACTGCATAGTAGTAGCAGTGACCCTAAAAGCTAGTGTTGCTTAACTTTTGTACATTTAAGATCTTCTCCAGAATAGGCTTGGTCTTGATGGTTGGCTTCACAGGCTTTCCTTCTTTCCTGTGGGGCACCCATGCACTCGTAGACATGACAATTACATTAGATTTCTTCACATTCTTGGAATCCTCAGATTTCTGAACGCATTTGATCACTCCAGTAGTCTTGACCTCCTTCGGTGTCGCTCCATCTTCTCATCATTTACACCACCCTTCCTTTTCTTGTTGATTCTGGTCACAATAGTGGTTTGCGTAGGATTATCATGGAAATCTGGATTGATATTCTTCCTATCTACCGGTAGTGTTACCCTAGTTTTTTGAGCATCTTGTTGTGTGATGAGTGAAGTGATCTGGGAACCTCCAAAGGTTGAGGCTTGACTGGCTCTGTCCTTTGAGATCTTTTGTTGAAAGCTTACCAGTTCTTCTTCAAGCCATTGGATAGTGGTGTCTCTAGTGGTAAGTTCATTGGTAATGTCATTACATATCTTGATTTGCTCCTCTAGCTTGAGCTTTAGGCTGACAATTTCCTCGCAGAACTTCTTGGAGTCCTCCAGCACCTTGTCCTTCTCCCCTTTGGTCTATGCAAGCTCTCCCTTGACTTGCTTAAGTTGCTTAATCCTACATCCTCTTATGTGGATCACTTTTGTTGCAAGCTCTAGCTCCTCCTCCAGATCAACTTCTTCTTCTTTTGCCTCATCCTCCTCTGAGACAGTGATGTCATTGTCTACCTTTATTTTGGAAACAAAGGCATAATCTGATGAGCATTTATCCTCATCATCAAATTCAGCAATTTGGCTAATATAGTTATTGTGTGAGCCCTTTTTCTTCTGTGGAACTGCTAGTCTCCTTGTGGAACTGCGTCGTCGGTATGATGACTTCTTCCACTTTGTATCCTCTTCATCCGAGGCTTCCTCATCCGAGTCATTAGCTTTCACTTTACATTGAGATGCAAAGTGCCCCCGCTTTCCACACTTAAAACATCTTAGGAAAAGTCCTCCTTTCCCTTTTCCTCCAGCTTGCTTTCTTACTCTACCTTTTCTAAACTTTCTAGTGAAGTAAGCTACCACCTCATCTTTACTTTCTTCGCTATCACTGTCCTCCTGTTCTTCTGAGGACTCAACTTCTTTTTTTATTTTTAATTTTTTTCATAGCCTTAAAGGCTACTTCTTTTGATTCCTTGGTTGTGGGCTTGGGTGTTGATGTAGATGGCTCTTCATAAGACTGCAACTTCATTTCGAATGCAGTTAGACTACACTGTAGCTCTTGCAATGTCATCGTTTCCAGGTCTCGACTATTTTCTAAAACTTCCACTCTTGGGATGTGTTATTCCTGCGAGGTTGAGTTGTCATTGTTGTCAACATTATGCAGAAATGGAATTCGCAGGGTCGAAGATCCGTACTTGGTTGGATAACTTCGTAGAGTGATCGCCTAGAGTGAGCTCGTAGAGGGAGTCTACCTATGTACGTCCTTAACTTAAAGATCTATAGACTCATAGCTAGTATGGTCGAAGGTCGTAGATCAGGCGACTCGAAGGTCGTAGACCAGGCAACTCGAAGGTCGAAGGTCGTAGACCAGGAAACTCAAAGGTTGAAGGTCGTAGACTATCAGACCACGGAGCTCGAAGCACCCTCGAAGGACCACAGGGTCGAAGCCTTGAAGAGGCACGGGGTCATAGTTTCACAAACCCAAGGTGCAGACAGGTGAAGAGCCACGTCTCGCAGACTCGAAGTGAAGACTTATAACATGCAGGGTTGTAGATTGAAGGACCTGTTGTGGAGACACGTGAACAATTAATCAGCCAAGGCAGAATGCAGCTGTTATTGACTTGAAGACTCGTAGAGCTCAAAGGCTCGTAGAATGAGATGTTAGTTAAGCACTAATTCTGAACTAGCTTCGAAGCCAGAGAGCAAAAGGAAGTTCGAAAACTCTGACTCGGAGAGTCAAAGATGAAGACTCATAGACTCGTAGAAATGCTACAAAGCAATATCTTCGAGGCAATGGCTAGTCAAAGGAATGGAGCGCGTTGCAGAGGAGCAAAACGTGCTGAAGTTCATCGTTAAGTAAATCGTTACCCAGGCAGCGATTTTAAGTACGCTAAGTACTGAAAACACGTGGATGGCATCCGAGGGTGGTTTAACATGTTTCAGCCATGAAGATCGAAGGAAAAAACATGCTTAACCCTAACAGAAGGGTTTCTGACTTGGCTGACCTATAAAAGCAAGGAATATGCCTGACTTGCAAGCAAGCGCCCATAATTTTTTGAGCAGACAAGAAACATATCTGAAGAGATAAAAAGACGACGCAAAGTAGTTCATACAATATACAAAGAGAGAGGAAGATTGAAAGAGAGATAACAGCGAGTTAATCTGTGTTTCTTCCTCATACATTCAAAGAACAGATTGTGATTTCGGCAAAAGGAGTGGTAGAAGGTCGAGCATAGCAAACGACTGAATACGCAGGAGCAGATTGCGTCAGACAGTTCTTCACAGTGAGTGAGCTTTGGAGTAATACTGTTTCTGTATTTACATTTAAAAGAAAAGAGAGTTGATCCTATTGTAACAAGGGCTAGACCCTATTGTATTGAAAGGAGATAGTGGATTAGGCTCGGTGTAGGTACACCCTCACTACCGTGGAGTAGATCATATTGATCGAACCACGTAAACCGTGTGTCTTTGTCTTTTACTTTTCATGCATACCTGGTGTTTAGTTGATCTTGCATGAGACACCAACATACCACCCAGACAAGAACCACACCTGTTGGAATACCTCTAAAGTATCCTACTCTTTAAAACTAAAGGAATAGTTTTAAAGTCTATAGATTCTCCCCCCTCTCTGTATACACACACGCATACCAAGACGATCACGCTTGGAGCCTAGGAATATAAATTGGTATTAAAGCTAAGTTCTCACTGGAGGCAGATCTATCACTTTGTGGTGAAGTGATCTCAGATCGATATATTTGTGTGTTGCTGACATCTCTGGCTTAATAGCTTAGTGACCAAGCAAGAGTCTAGTTGGTATATATTTTAAGAGATGGAGATTCCTATCAGCGGACTGAGTACCAGCTCCAACTATGCAAAGAGGTTGCCTATCTTTGATGGCACAAATTATAAGATGTGGAGAGTAAGAATGGGGACTGTGTTTATGTCCATGGGTGTGAACGTTGAGCGGGTAATCAGAGATGGTTATATAGAACCAGCCAATAACAGAGAACCCACAAAGGTTGAAAGAAGAACCTATAAGCTGAACGGCAGAGCTCTCAGTGTAATTACATCAGCACTCATAGACTCTAAATATGCTAAGGTTATGAACTGCAGGGTTGTAAAGGATTTATGGGACAGACTGGAAAGTGTCTGTCAAGGAGATGGTAGATTAAAGGAAACCAGGCCATAATTGTATACTCAAAGATTTGAATCCCTCAAAATGGAAGAGCAGAAGAGTATACAGGTGTTCTTTGTTCGTTTGACTGAGATTGTCAATGACATGAGAAGTAATGGCAAAAATAAAAGGAACTTTGCAATTATAAAGAAAGTGTTGAGAGTTCTACCCAAGAGATTCATCCCAAGGGTGGAAGTTTTGGAGAACAGCTGAGACTTGGAAACGATGTGTTTGCAGGAGTTGCAGTGCAGTCTAACTGTATTCGAGGTGAAGCTGCACTCTTATGAAGACCCATCCACTTCAACATCCCAGCCCATAACCAAGGAAGCAAAAGAAGTAGCCTTCAAGGCTATGAGAAAATTAAAAATTAAGATGGAAGCTGAGTCCTCAGAAGAACAAGAGGACAGTGATAGTAAAGACAGTAAAGATGAGGTGGTAGCCTACTTCACCAGAAAATTCAGAAGGAATGCAGCAGGAAAGCAAGCTGGAGGAAAAGGGAAAGGAGGACTTTCCCTCAGATGCTTTAAGTGTGGAAAGCGGGGGCACTTTGTATCTCAATGCAAAGTGAAATCTAATGACTCAGATGATGAAGCCTCGGATGAAGAGGATACAAAGTGGACGAAGTCATCATACTGAAGAAGCAATTCCACAAGGAGACCAGCTGTTCCACAAAAAAAGAAGGGCTCACACAAGAACTACATGAGCCGGATTACTGAATCTGATGATGAGAATGAATGTTCATCAGATTGTGCTTTTGTTGCTAGATAGAGGTAGACAATCGCAGCACTGCCTCCAAGGAGGATGAGGCAGTAGAAGAAAAAGTAGATCTAGAGGAGGAGCTCGAGCTTGCAACAAAGGAGATCCGCAAGAGAAGTTGCAGGATAAAGTAGCTCAAGGGAGAGCTCAAGCAAGCCAAGGGAGAGCTTGGTGAAATCAAAGGTGATAAGGATAAGGTGTTGGAGGACTCCAAGAAGTTCTGTGAGGAAATTATCAGACTAAAGCTCAAGCTAGAGGAGAAAATCAAGATCTGTGATGACATTACCACAGAACTAACCACCAGAGACACCACAATCCAACGGCTTGAAAAAGAACTGGTAGGCCTTCAACTGAAGATCTCAAAGGACAAAGCTAGTCAAGCCTCAACCTCCAGAAGTTCCCAGATCACATCACGCATCACTCCATAAGAAGCTCAGAGAACCGGGGCGACACTATAGGCGGGCATGGTTGTCAATTCAGATTTCCATGACAATCCTACGAAGCTTACTATCATGCCTCAGACTAGCAAGAAAATGGAGAGAGTGAATGACATGAAGATGGAAAGACACCCGAAGGAGTCCAAGACTACAGGAGAGATCAAATGCATTCAGAAATCTAAGCATTCCAAGAATGTAAAGAAATCTAATACATATGTCATTTCCACAAATGTTCGAGTGCCCCTTAAGAAAAAAGGTAAACCTGTGAAACCAACCGTCAAGGCCAAGCCTGTTTTGAAGAAGATCCCAGTTGTTCAGAAGCTAACCAACAACTGCTTTCAAGGTCACTACTACTACTGTGTAGTGTGGGGTCACATGGCTAGATTTTGTTGGTGGAGGTATCCAGTGCAAGCTCCTAGAACTGCAGTAAAGACATTTAGAAGGAACTTGTACCAGACTGAGAGAAAGAAACCAGTGGGAAGTTTCTGCACTTACTGTCAGAAACAAGAACATGATGAAGCTTCATGTTGGTGGAAGCCAAAGCCCATTACCACGAACAAAGTTTGCTATACTGGCAGACTTGGATGTTTGTGATAATTGCGGTAGTGAACATCACAGTGCAAGAAAAGTGCTTATTCCTGAGCGGGATAAGAAGAAGAACACTATGAAGTTGCAAGAGATGAAGAAGGAGAAAGCATTTTAGAAGACTGTGAAACCCAAGCCTAAGGGGGAGTGCTTTAAGTCTAAAGTAAAATAGGAAGAGTGCTTCAAGTCCAAAATAAAACAAGTTTATATAACTAAGGAGAAGAAAGTGGCTCATATTGCTGAGAATGCATTGGAAGCAAACATCAAGAACTTACAGTGGATCCTTGATAATGGTTGCTCAGGTCACATGACTGGTGACCTAAAGAAACTGTCAGATGTGAACAAAGACAAATTTGGCAAAGTAAGATTTGGCAATGATAACTCACTAAAGATCAAGGGGCTAGGATCAGCCAAATGGGGAAAGAATAAACTGAAGGATGTTCTGTATATTGAAGGATTAAAATATAATCTAGCATCCGTCAGTCAGCTGTGTGATGCAGGTCATGAAGTGACCTTTACAAAAAGGTAAAAAGTGAAAATGGCAACACAGTAGCAGCTGGAAGAAGGACAGATGGGGACTTGTATGTAATTGATAAAAGCAAAACCCATAGCTTTCATATAACAAAGGTAGAAGAAAATGAACTCTGGCATAAAAGACTGGGACATCTGAATCAAAAGAATATGAGAAAACTTGTTAATTGTAAAACTATCAGGGATATCCCAGATATTAAAAGAGAAAGAGAGCATGTCTGCTCAGCATGCTTACATGGAAAACAAGCCAGATTTAGCTACCATGTAAAGGAGTATAGTTCAGAAGCAGCTATGGATATTGTGCTTACAGACATGTGTGGACTAATGAGAAACAAGGAACTCAATGGTGAAAGGTACTTCATTCTTTTTGTGGATAATTTCACCAGGAGGACCTACATTATGTATTTGAAGCACAAGACAGAAGTTCTGGACTGCTTCAAGAAGTATAAAAGAATGGCTGAGAATGATTATGGTCGAAGGATTAAGATCTTAAGATCTGATCAAGGTACTAAGTTTACTAATGATGCCTTTGAAAGGTATTTGAACAAACACGGGATTCAGCATCAACTTTCAGCAGCGAGAACTCCACAACAAAACGGGGTTATTGAAAGGAAAAACAGGGCTGTCATTGAGATAGGCAGAACCTTGCTACTGGAAGCTAATCTTCATGCAAGGTTTTGGACAAGGGCAACAAGAATAGTAGTACATCTCCTGAACAGAGTAACATTAAGACCATGAACAGACTGCACACCCTATGAATTATGGTGTGGGAAGAAGTCAACAGCCAAATACTTCAGAATATTTGGAAGTCCTTGCTTTGTGAAGATAAAGGAGCAAGGAAGAGGAAAGTTTCATGCCAGATCTGAGGAAGGAACATTCATTGGATACTCATATCAGACAAAGGGATATAGAGTGTTTCTTCCAAGACTTGGAAAAGTTATAACTTTAAGTGAAGTTAAAGTGGATGAAAATTAGAAGAAAGATGTAACTGAGGATGAGAATCCATATTTTGAAGTAGCAGAACCTCAGATGGAAGAAAAGACTGAGCATGAAAAAAAAAGAAAGATGAAGACACAGACTCAAAGAAGTCTGATGAAGAAGAGAAGGAAGAGTCCAATCCTGGAGAAGATTCAACTAAAAAGACCAGGAGGACATGGTCCAGTGTGCATGACAAGGATCAGATCCTTGGTGATCCCCAAGCAGGTATAACTACCAGGAAAAAGTTTACAAGGGCTACTGCACTGCTCTCTCAAATAGAGCCAAAATCAGTTGGAGAAGCAGTAGAGGATGAAAGTTGGATCACAGCAATAAATGATGAGCTGGACCAAATTGAAAAGAGCAAGACATGGGAGCTAGTTCCTAGACCAAAGAGCAAAAATGTCATCAGAACAAAGTGGGTGTTCAGAAATAAACTGAATGAAGATGGCAAGGTTGTTAGGAATAAGGCTAGACTATATGCAAGGGATATTCTCAGATTGAGGGTATAGATGTTGATGAAACATTTGCACCAGTGGCAAGGCTAAAAATGATCAGGATGTTTCTTGCATTGATAGCACATAAGAGGTTCAAAGTTTATCAAATAGATGTGAAGTCTGCATGTCTGAATGGATTGCTAAAAGAGGAAGTTTATATTGAGCAACCAAATGGAGTACAGATTGCTGATGATGACACACATGTGTGCAGGTTAAAGAAAGCCTTGTATGGCCTAAAGCAGGCTCCTAGAGCATGGTATAGCCGACTGGATGGGTATTTAAAAAGGATGCATTTCAGTAGAGGAATAGTGGATCGTAACTTGTATATACTGAATTCAGACAGAGGTCAGCTGGCTACCATAGTCTATGTAGATGACATTATATTCGGATGAAGTCACTTAGGATTATGTGAAGAATTTGCCAAGAGAATGAGTGATGAATTTGAAATGTCTCTCATAGGAGAATTAACATACTTCTTGGGATTACAAATCAGGCAGACTGCTGAAGGAATCTTTATATCACAGCACAAGTATGCTAAAGAACTGTTAAAGAAGTATGGTATGAATGATAGCAGGCCTGTTGGAACACCAATGGCTACAGGCTGCAAATTACACAAAGATCAGGAAGGCGTGAGTGTAAATCAGAAAGAGTATTGAGGCATGATTGGAAGCCTCCTATACATTATAGCCTTCCGACCTGATCTTATGCAAGCTGTGTGTCAAGCAAGTAGATATCAAGTAGACCGGAAGGAATCCCACTTGTTGGCAGTCAAGCGAATTCTTACATACCTACAAGGAATACTAGAAATGGGACTATGGTATCCATCTAAGGATTCAATTGAACTATAGGCTTACACTGATGCAGACTGGGCTGGAAATATTGATGATAGACGTTCTACCAGTGGCTGCAGTTTTTATCTGGGTTCAAAGTTTGTTGCATGGTTGAGCCATAAACAGAACAGTGTGGCCTACAGCACAGCCGAAGCTGAATATGTGGTTGCACATGCTGCATGTACTCAAGTGGTATGGATGAACACTGAATTGTCAGACTTGGGAGTGGATGTGGAGTTACCTGTCAACATTTGGTGTGACAACCAGAGTGCAATTAATATTAGCAGGAATCCCGTTCAGCATTCAAAGACAAAGCACATCGACTATAGATACCACTACATCAAAGAACAAGTGAAAGAGGGAAATGTACAACTGGTGTATGTTCCAACCTAGGAGCAAACTACTGATATTCTCACCAAACCTCTATCCATCAACTTATTTGATACACACAGACGCGGGTTGTCTGCGCAGCTTCCTCCCTCCGCCTAACGGCGTGGAGAGTGTTCCCCCCTCTCGGCTTTGCAATTGGTTGGCAAAGGGGGAGAAGAATGTTGTGCGCAGGGGGAGTACAGTGGGAAGAGTTTAGGGGGTGCAAAGCAATGTTTTCTAGGCTCCTCGAAGAGTCGAAGGTCTGCGCATTCCGCATATTGCCAACAATTCGGAAGGGGGAGATTGTTGTTCCCGCGAGGTTGAGTTGTCATTGTTGTCAACATTATGCAGAAACGGAATTCACAGGGTCAAAGGTCTGGGTCGAAGATCCGTACTTGGTTGGATAACTTCATAGAGTGATCTCCTAGACTGAGCTCATAGAGGGAGTCTACCTATGTACATCCTTAACTTGAAGATCTGTAGACTCATAGCCAGTAGGGTCGAAGGTCGTAGATCAGGCGACTTGAATGTCGTAGACCAGGAAACTCGAAGGTCGAAGGTCATAGACTATCAAACCATGGAACTCGAAGCACCCTTGAAGGACCATAGGTTCGAAGCCTTGAAGAGGCACAGGGTCGAAGTTTCATAGACCCAAGGTGCAGACAGGTGAAGAGCCATGTCTCACAGACTCGAAGTAAAGACTCGTAGAGTTACAGCATCCAGGGTCGTAGAGTCGAAGCTCGCAGGGTCGTAGATTGAAGGACTTGTTGCGGAGACCCGTGAATAGTTAATCAACCCAGGTAGAATGCAGCTGTTACTGACTCGAAGACTCATAGAGCTCAAAGGCTCGTAGAATGAGATATCAGTTAAGCACTGATTCTGATCTAGCTTCGAAGCCAGAGAGCAAAAGGAAGTTTGAAGACTCTGACTCGGAGAGTAGAAGATGAAGACTCATAGACTTGTAAAAATGCTACAAAGCAATATCTTGGAGGCGATGGCTAGTCAAAGGAACGGAGCGCATTGCGGAGGAGCAAAATGCGCTGAAGTTCATCATTTAAGAAAGTCGTTACCCAGGCAGCGGTTTTAAGTATGCTAAGTATTGAAAAACACGTGGATGTTATCCGAGGGTGATTTAACATGTTTCAACCATGAAGTTCGAAGGAAGAAACATGCTTAACCCTAACAGAAGGGTTTCTGACTTTGGCTGACCTATAAAAGCAAGGAATATGTCTGACTTGCAAGCAAGCACCCATAATTTTTTGAGCAGACAAGAAACATATCTGAAGAGATAAAAAGGCGACGCAAAGTAGTTCATACAATATACAAAGAGAGAGGAAGATTGAAAGAGAGATAACAATGAGTTAATCTGTCTTTCTTCCTCATACATTCAAAGAACAGATTGTAAGTTCGGCAAAAGGAGTGGTTGAAGGTCGAGTATAGCAAATGGTTGAATACGCAGGAGCAGATTGCGTCAGACAGTTCTTCACAGTGAGTAAGCTCTGGAGTAATACAGTTTCTGTATTTACATTTAAAAAAAAGAGAGTTGATCTTATCATAACAAGGGCTAGACCCTACTGTATTGAAAGAAGATAGTGGATTAGACTCGGTGTAGGTACACCCTCACCACTGTGGAGTAGATCATATTGATCGAACCACGTAAACCGTGTGTCTTTATCTTTTACTTTTCATACATACCTGCTGTTTAGTTGATTTTTCATGAGATACCAACATAGCACCCAAACAGGAACCACACCTGTTGGAATACCTCTAAAGTATCCTACTCTTTAAAACTAAAGGAATAGTTTTAAAGTATACAGATTCACCCCCCTCTCTGTATACACACATGTATACCAAGACGGTCGCGCTTGGAACTTGGGAATATCAGGATGAATCTCTTGGGCAGAACTCGCAACACCTTTTTTTACAATTGCATAGTTCTTCTTATTCTTGCCATGATTTCTCATGTCATTGATAATATTTGTCAATCGTACAAAGAACTCCTGTACACTTTCCTGCTCCTTTATCTTGACAGCTTCAAATCTTTGCGTGTACAGTTATAGCCTGGTTTCCTTTAGTTTGCCATCTCCTTGATAGATACTCTCTAGTAAATCCCATAAATCCTTTGTAACCCTGCAGTCCATGACCTTTGCATATTCAGAGTCTGTGAGTACAAATGTAATAACACTCAAGGCTCTGCCATTTAGCTTATAAGTTCTTCTCTCAGCTTCTGTTGGTTCTCTTTCGTTGGCAGGTTCTATGTAACCATCTCTGATTACCCGCCCAACATCCATACCCATGGACATGAATACAGTCTCCATTCTCGCTCTTCACATATTGTAATTTGTGCCATCAAAAATAGGCACCCTCTTTGCGTAGTTGGAGCTGGTACTCAGTCCGCTGATAGGAATCTCCATTATATGTGTTTACTTAATGAATTCTTGCTTGGTCACTAAGCTATTAAGCCACAAATCTCAATAACTCAAACTTATCAATCTTTGAGATCACTTTTCCACAAAGTGATAGATCTGCCTCCAGTGAGAACTAAGCTCTGATAATAATTGATATTCCCAAGATCCAAGCTAGATCGAATGGGTATATGGATTTGTATACAGAGAGGAGGGTGAATCTGTATACTTAAAACTATTTTCTTTTAGTTTTTAAGAGTAGTGTAATATTCAGAGGTATTCTACAGATATAATTGGAGTTTAGGATGGTAAATTAGTGTCTCATGCAATATCAGTAAACAGCAGGTATGTATGGGAAGAAAAAGATAGAGATACACAGATTATGTCATTCGATCAAAGTGATCTACTCCACGGTGGCGAGGGTGAACCTACACTGAGTCTAATCCACTATATGCTTTCAGTATTGTAGGGTCTAGCCCTTATTACAACAAGATTAACTCTCTCTCTCTCTCTCTTCTTTTAAATGCAAATACAAAACAGTATTATTTTAGTACTCACTCACTGTGAAGGATTGTCTAGCATAATCTGCTCATGTGCATTCAACTATTTGCACTGCTTGACCTTCAACCACTCCTTTGTCAAACTTACACACTGTTCGTCGAATGTATGAAAAAGAAGAAGAGATTAACTCACTGTTATCTTGCTTTCAATCTTCCTCTCTCTCTCGCTCTCTGTGTATATTGAATGAACTACTCTACGTCTATCTTATATCGCCGTTGATATGTTTCTTGTCTTCTGTGATATTCTGACGCACTGCTTAAAGTAAGGCATATCCCTTGCTTTTATAGGTCAGCCTCAGTAAGAAACCCTTTTGCTAGGGTTAAGCATGTTTCACCTTTTGATCTTTACTGTTGAAACATTTTACGCTAGCCTCGGATGATGTCCACGTGCTTCCCAGCACTTAGCGTGCTCAGAGATGCTGTCCAAGTGATAACTTACTTAAACGTGGTCTTTAGTGCATTTTGCATCTTCGACTAGCCACAGCCTTGTAGATATATATGCCTCGTAGCTTCGCTGTTACTTCAAGCTACCTCCAAGTCTTTAGCTACGAATCTTCGAGTCTGAGTCTTCGTGTAAGGACCCGTACCTTGAGTTAGTCAGTTTTGCCTCCTGAGTAGAGTTTTTCTAGATTTTGACCTAGTAAATGGACTCCAATGAATTCACGTGCAAAAGGAAAGATGCTTAGAATGATGTCCTCTATCTACCACAGAAGTTTCAGGCCAAATGGACATGTATGTGAGGTGCACGTGATATGGGTCCAATTCACGTGCAAGTGTGGTTGTCTTCTAAATGATGCAAGGAGGCTAGGGGTGAAGTTTGAGAGCATTTGGAGTGCATATGGAGTTGCACGTGAATTGGGGAATTCACGTGCAAATTGGCGTGCAGGCATATTTTTGCATGGTTCCCTTGGTTTTGACATTCTAAGGAACTTTCTCCAAAGGACCATGTTGAAATTCTGAGTATTTTGGCCTATATGGGTGCGGAAAGGTGCTAACTTGTGTGATCAAAACTACGTCGTTTTGATCCTGGGTTTCACTTAATCAAAACTACGTCATTTTGATAGAGGGAGGCCTATATAAGGATGAGGAGACTCCTTGTTCTAGGGTTAGGGGTTTTTCAGCCACTGCAGCCGTCGTGGAGAGAGAGAGAGTTAGAGAGAGGGAAAGGGGGAGAACTGCTGGTTGCTGCCGGAGCATCTTGCGTGGGGAGGACGGCATCTAACACGGGAGCAAGGAGGATCTTCTTTAAGGTAGGGGTTCTGTTTTCTTATACCTGATCCGGGGTTAGGCCCTATAGTGAATTACCCGTTGGATATTGTCCTTGTTATCATACTATTTATATGTAAATTCATATAGGTGTGATCTCCTATATGAATGTTGGCCTTCAATGGCGGGTTGTTTGGATATATGTATATATGCCTGCCAAGTGTTTGAGATAATGCCTGTGAGGCTGTGCATGTTATGTGTTTGAGATAATGCCTGTGAGGCTGTGCATGTTATGTGTTTGAGGTAATGCCTGTGAGGCTGTGCATGTTATGTGTTTGAGGTAATGCCTGTGAGGCTGTGCATGTTATGTGTTGAGGTAATGCCTGTGAGGCTGTGCATGTTATGTGTTTGAGGTAATGCCTGTGAGGCCACGCACGTCCAGTGTGTTAGATTATGTCTATGTGGCTGGTTTTATGAGCTTGTGGATATATGCATGCTAAGTGTTCGATGTTATTCCTGTGTGACTAAGCATACTAAGTGTTTGATGTTATGCCTGTATGGCCATGTGTGCTGCGTGTTTGCTTGTACACCCGGTGGTCGTGGAAGCCTGGGACTGTTTTGTGGAACCCGGTGGTCGTGGAAGCCCGGGACTGTTTTGTGGAACCCGGTGGCTGTGGAAGCCCGGGGCTGTTCTTGGAACCCGGTGGCTGTGGAAGCCCGGGACTGTTCTTGAAACCCGGTGGCTGTGGAAGCCCGGGACTGTCCTTGGAAACCCGGTGGCTGTGGAAGCCCGGGAGTGTTTATGTACTAGCCTGTGTATGATTGTATTTGCTGCTATAGCCTGTAATTATGTCTGGTGGAATAATTGTATCACGACACAGCACTTGTACACAAGGCATGTAGATGTTAGGTGCATGGGATGGGTTGGGGAGACATGATCCCTACTGAGCTGTGGCTGCTCACCCCTCCTACCATGTTGTTTTCTTTACAGGAACCTACAGGCGTTAGGTGGGACCCCAAGGTGGAAGACCTTATTTATTTTATTGTTTATGTTATTTTATTATGGGAACTGATGTAACCCCAATGGGGATGGATTGAAAAGAAGACTTTGTATTAAAGACTGATCTGGTTTGTGGACTGCTTGATGGACTTTGTTTTTCTTGAATGTGTTGTGAATGTTTGAAATGTTCAATTCTTGGTTTGTATCCTAACCCCTTTGCCCTCCGTGTGGGTAAAAAGGGGAGTCACGTACCGGTTTCCTCGGGTTGGAAATCCGGGGCGTGACACTTCGAACCTTGAGAATTGATCTTCCAATTCCTCTTCTCTCTGCCTTCGAAGCGAGGTTGGAATCGGTGCTCAACTGACGTCTCACTCTATGACCCTTTGTCTACGAGAGTCCAGTTTCACGTCAGTTACAACTGCACTCTTACTAATCTTCGACCATGCGAGCTTCGACTTTACAACACTGCCACTCAATACCCGATAGGTCTTCGAGCCTGCAAGTCTTTGAGTCTTCGAGATGCTGCTCTACACCTACAGTCTTCGAATCTTCGACCCTGTGGATCCACGAGTCTACGACCTTGTGTACCTTCAGTGGTGCTTCGAGCCTGCTGGCCTGATGATCTTCGACCCAACACCTTCGAGGCATCTGATCTTTGACCCAGTAATTTATGAGTCTTCGACCCAGATCTTCGATATTGGTAAGTACATAGTTACACTGTAACGCCCCCAAATTCAGGACCTCCAAACCGGGTACGTTAATGGAAATTAAATATACAAGTTTGATGTAAATTTCAAACTTTTAACTATTTCGTCAAACAAACCATTAATTACTATAACCTCCAATCCAAGATCTGTAAGGTTTAGGGGTTTATAGACAAAGTGTTCTTAACCCATCATTACATAACAAAGCACACGAGTTATCAAACTTAATAAATCTTTAAATTCCACACAACTTTATTTCCAAGCACGTCTCGACTCCCTATCCTAGTTTCTCTATTCCTTTATTTACCTGGGGCTAGAAAAGAAATCATAAAAAGGGTGAGCTCAAATAGCCCAGTAAGCGTAAACATAAATGGGCAAGGAAAATCATAAAAATATCGAACATAAGAAATAACATAAAAGATTTCATAATGTTTGCACATCATACGTGATCAATATTTCACAAGGGAATCATAACATAGAAGATTATATTTGGACATCGTATCATAACATCATGATCCAGGTTAACTACCCAGATACCATATCATAACATAACATATTATCAGCTGGATTGACACTCTCCAGTGATGTTCTTTACCCAATGCATTGGAGGTCTTTTTGGAACCACCCATCATAAACTTACTTTGTCCAACATAAGAGAGATCATAACAAGATCAATTCATTTCATAAAACAAATCGTAGAATTTCATGAAGCATAGTTAAGTATAAAACATAAGGTTATCAATGATGATCCCGATTTTCAAAAAGGTCATCTACCCCAATTAATAAAATGAAATAGTAGAGAGAAATCAAAGAGACTAATGTCCCTTACGAATAATTAATAAAGGGAGGTTAATAAAAGGTGAGTAATAGAAAGCAACAAGGACATAGAAAGGGAAAATGAAAGGAAAAGAAAATCCTTACAATCCGCTTGTCATTCTCCACGTTCTAAACCTTGAAAACATATCAAAACACTAAATTAGCATTAATGCTTGAAAGTTTGTTTTAGTTTATTCCTTTTATTAACCTTACTCATAAATAAATATCACACATATCTCTTTCTTTCTTTCTCTTTTTTTTATATCTTTTAATAGGCATACCGTGCTTGTAAGGTAGGTTATTAATTTGGGTTCCATCTTCTATTGTGGTTCCATCTCCTATGTCGATCCTATACATCGTAAGCATTGAGTTGTGCAATAAGTATGTTATATTCCTTGAGAGTTTTTGAATAAGATTTACTTTCTGTATTGGGTGAACGGAAAAGACATTCGATAAGCCTATTTTTCCTACGTGTCTACCACCTTAACCATGATGGGTTATTAGACATGGGTGTAAATGAAAGATCTAGAGGAGATAAGGATGGGGGTAGCTGTGAGGTTAAAGCATTAGAAATTGGGGTTGTGGAAGAAGAAGGACGATTGTCGGGGGAATTCATTATGGAAGTTGTTCCTTACGATCCTCCGCTTTCTAGAAAAATAAAAACATCAAGTTAATATTATCATATTTTCACTTTAATTAAATAATAAAAATTCTATGATGGAATAACATATTTTAAAATAATTACATATGTACAATATATATATATATATATATATATATATATATATATATATATATAAGGTGGCAATGTTAACCATGCATGTGTATATGAGGGGGTATAACCAACCATGTAGATAATATATATATGAGGTGGTAAAACCAACCATGAATATAGTATATATAAGGTGGTAAAACTAATCATATAGATTTAGATAATAAATAATAAGTAACTTCAAAGTTTCAAAATCTTGAGTATTACCTTTCGTAGAACTTCGACGCTTGGTAAGTACCAAAAACAAAAGAGGGTTTGAGTAAAGTATTTGGGGTGTTAAGGGGGCTTAAGGGAGTGTTTTTAAATGGAATTTCATGGTATGGCTTGAGGGACTTGTGCATTAAGAGGGGAGGCAAAACACTCCTTATATAGGGCAAGGATGGTGGTAGGTGAAACTTTTGTCCTTAATACTTTATTTTCTTCCCTAATTTTCTCCTTTTCAAATCATTTGATTCTTATCCCATTATTATCTATCACGTGGCCCTTTTGTTTCCCCCTTTTTCGAATTTTTAAGATTTTTTTGACTTTAAAGGTTCTTTCGGTCACAAAAGTCACATGGGTGCATAACCTACTATTTTGACTATAACTTTTTAGATTCTTAATAAATTTCAATAAGACCACTTGGGATGGATTCCTAAATTAATTATCTACATTTTGAGACCTATTCTAAATCATTGGACTTGTATATCAAAAGTTATTGGGTTTTGAAGTGAGACTGAAAATTCTGGGTGTGCTACTAGACCTTTGTGTATTGTTTAAATTGTTTTACCTAATGGGCTGCTCCAATGAGGCTGAAATTTTAATCAAAGATATATAACTAAATTTGGAGTACCTTGTAAAAATATCAAGTCGTGTGGAGCTACACAGATAAAGTTATAAATTTTTTAAGATGACTTCCAGAACTGCGCTAGTCTATCCTTCCTAAACATAACTATTGGCCATGGAGTATTAATGAACATTTTTGTATTTTACAACTCTGAATAAATTTTGAAGTGATAAATTCAAATTTGTATCTTATTTGATTTAGATTCATCATGTCAACCAAGAAATGATTTATTTAATATAATTAAACAAACGATTGAAATAATTATATTGTTAGGTAAAATAACATAACACCTCATTAGAAAATACACTTATTTTCTTAAAATGTAATTTATTTATGAAAAGTAAATCTTATGAAATATATAATTATCATACATGCTATCAAATAATATATATGATCAAAATAGTTTAATTATAAACATAAAATAACATAATAAATATTTATTATTTTATTAAAAATCTCGGATCTTACATAGACTCCCTCTATGAGCTCACTCTAAGAGTTTACGAAGTTATTTAACCCAGTACGGATCTTCGACCCAGCGTCTACCTGCTTCCACATAATGTTGACAACAATGACAACCAATAAGATCATGGGAACAACAGAGAGTATCCTGTAAAGGCCTCAGAATCGGAAAAGAGAAGTATCTGGTAGACAAGTGTTATCTGCTTCTTAGATAGGCCAGTCCTCTACAAACGCAGTTACAACATGATTATACTATGCTGCGTGAAGAAAGACAAGGTAGCTCAAATCCTCAATGAAGTCCACAACGGTAATTATGGAGCACATGTGAACATACATGTTCTATCCCTACAGATCATGCGGATGAGTTACTATTGGGTTACCATGGAAAAAGATAGTACCAATCATGTGTGCACATGCCTTAAATGTCAAGTTTATGGAGACCGGATCCAAGCACCTCCATCCTATTTGCATACAATAACGTCCCCCTGGCGTTTCGCTATGTGGGGGATGGATGTCATCGGAGCCATTTCACCTAAGGCTTCCAATGGTCACAGATTCATCCTAGTAGCAATAAACTACTTCACCAAATGGGTGGAAAGCAACTTTTTATGCTCGAGTCACTTAATCAATGGTGGTCAGGTTCCTTTGAAACAACATTATTTGTCGTTATGGGCTTCTCAAGCAAATCATAACTAATAATGTTGTCAATTTGAACAATCGAATGATGGACAATTTATGTGAGAGGTTCAAAATTCAACATTGTAATTGGACACCTTATCGTCCCAAGATAAATGGAGCGATTGAGGGAGCAAATAAAAATATTAAAAACATCATTTGAAAGATGACTAAGACATACAAAGATTGAAGCGAGAAATTGCCATATGCACTGCATGCTTACTGGACTTCTGTGCGAACATCAACCGGGGCAACCCCTTTCTCCCTAGTCTATGGTATGGAGGCAGTCCTACCAGTTGAAGTAGAGATCCCATCTCTCAGCGTTCTTAGAGATACCCAGTTGGACGAAGTAGAATGGGTCAATGACCGTTTTGAGCAACTAAATCTAATTGAAGGAAAACGTCTTGCCGTATTCAGTCAAGGCCAGTTATACTAACAAGGAATGATGGCCAACTTCAACAAGGGGACTTGGTCCTAAGGAAAATACTACTGACACAACATGATCACAGGGGCAAGTGAACTCCCAACTATGAAGGTCCATATGTTATAAAAAGGGCATTCTTAGGAGGCGTTCTAGTCCTCATAGAAATGGATGGAGTTGAACTCTGAAATCCTGTTAACAGAGACGCTGTAAAGAAGTTTTATGCTTAGCTCCCCTTAATCTAGCTGAGTCAAATCTCCCGCTTTAGTTCTTTGCATGAATGGGCCAAACTTTGTCCCCACTATAGGCATATGGAAATCAAGCTTGAGTTTGACATGAAAAAGGAAGTTTATGACCCGAGAGCGGACTTGGTGAAAACTTGAAAAGGTGCCAAGGGTAAAATACAAAGCTCAATAAAATAAAGAAAGGAAAGTTGGACTTGGCAAAAACCCGAAAGGGTGCCATGGATAAAATACAAAGCCAACCAAAACAAGTGTAGCAATATCGGGATCCATGATCTTCCAACAGAGCCAAGGCGAGATACAGCCCTTGAACTCCTCAAGCAGACGGTCATAATAAGCAACAAAGTCGTCACACTACTCTAAACCAGAGACTGGACTATAAATCAAAGGACTGATCAAATCTTAAGCATGCTCAAATCAACTCTAAGAGACTTGTCTTTAAAAGCTATCACCCCTATTCTATAAAAGGGAGTTTAGTTTAACTTTGAATGATGATAAACAAATTATACCCTATGCAATGATGTAATTGTATGTGCAAAATGTCTTATCGAAATAAACTCAATTTTTACTATTTAAATCATTATAAAATCGTTCATTCCCCAGTTCGATTTCCTTAAAATTTGCTTTTTTGTGAGGTTCGCATGAGGCAAGCACAAAGCCCTAGGCCTTTTCCTTAAGACAAGCCATAGCTCAAGCTATTGAACAGTTTATTCCGCAATAGAAGAAGCGAAGCTTAACTCATCTGGCAGAATGTTTCCCAGAGAAAATGAACCAAGATTCTTAAAATTTTCTGCATATATCTCATGCATATTCCCAAAACTTATGCATCTCATGCACCTCATGCACCATCTCTACATGTGCCATGTTTACTCTTTGCCAATGGCAAGACTATTGTCACAGCACCACATCCCAGTCTCCTCAATAGACACCTTAGAAGCTCACCCTGGAAGCAAAAAGTTCATCCCCAGCAAATAACCAATGCATTCAAAACCAAGGCAACTTTCAAATGGTCACTTCATAGAGCAATCTCTTAGAGTGAACTCGCAGAGGGAGCCATGAAAGAGCTACTTTTCATCATGTCTTACCTTCAACCCTAGATATTGATCCTTTTATTTTTCGACCCTAGATGTCGCCCTTTTTCTTTTCCGGTATCGACCCTACATGTCATACCGCCCAATCTTATAGTCGTGCTCACCAGCACACAAAACCTCTAGCCCTAGATGTTGATCCTTTTATTTTTCAACCCTAGATGTCGCATTTTTTCTTTTCTGGTATTGACCGTAAATGTCATACCTCTAGCCCTAGATGATGATCCTTTTATTTCTTGACCCTAGATATCACCCTTTTTCTTTTTCGGTATCGACCCTAGATGTCAAATCTCCTAATCCTATAGCCATGCTCACAAGCATACAAAATCTCCCAATCTTATAGTCGTGCTCCCCAGCACGAAAAACCTCCAACCCTAGTTGCTGATCCTTTTATTTTTCGACTCGCCTTTTTTCTTTTTTGGTATCAACCTTAGATGTCATACCTTTAACCCTAGATGTTGATCCTTCTTTCAACACTAGATGTCGCCCTTTTTCTTTTTCGGTATCGACGCTAGATATCATACCTCCCAATCTTATAGTCGTGCTCATAAGCATGCAAAACCTCTTAATCCTATAGTCATTCTCACCAGCATGCAAAACCTCCAGCCCTAGAAGTTAACCCATTCATTCATTCCTAGCCCTAGATGCTAGTCCTGTTCATTCAACCCTAGAGGTCATGCCTCTAACCCTAGATGCTAATCTCTAGGCCCTGAATACTATCTCAATCTTATTTCTGTGCTCACAAGCATGCAAAACCATAGAATATCAAACTCCCTAGAAAAGAGGGTTAACTTGCCAAAATGGTTATTTAGTTATCTTTGCATACTGTTCATACACAAACAATGTGCAAAGAGGGCAGTTGTTGAACCACATTTTGATTGGGCCAGATTGTAATCAAACTCAGCAAGGAAATCCAAATTGAAAGCCCACTTCTGGATGACCTCAAAACGTATCAAGACTAGTACTAAATAGTAGAAGATGAAACTTGGGAGACCAACGCATTTGATTGGGCCCAATTCCAACTTAAAACGAGAAAGTTATGGCCAAAACAGTGTTGGTCATAAAAGCCCAAGCTTGCAAAAAGACGGTCAAAGCCCCTAGTCAAACTACCCAAAATATGACTATACGAATCCGAAACATCAGAGTCAAATCCGGAGCATTAGGTCAAATCCAAGTGATCATTAATACAGAGCAAGGAATCCAAACTTCTCACTAGCACGGAGTAAGGAATCTGAGCATTCCTTAACACGGAGTAAGGAATCCGAGCTTCCCACTAGCACGGAGTAAGGAATCCGAGCCTTCTACTAGAATGGAATAAGGAATTTGAGCGATCCTTAATGCGGAGTAAGGAATTCAGGCCTTCCACTAGCAAGGACTAAAGAATCCAAGCAATCCTTAGCACGGAGTAAGGAATCTGAGTGATCATTGACATGGAGTACGGAATAAGGAATCCAAGCGATCCTTAAAATAGAGTAAGGAAGCCAAGCCTTCCACTAGTCCGGAACAAGGCTCCAATGATACGGAATAGACCTCAATGATCTGGATAAGTCTCGGCTCCTTATACCACAACATCCATGTTTCGATCGCACCCTATGCAGTAGTATCCATGATTTGTAGCTTCAATAATCCAGATTGATCTGCAGCATCAATAATCCAGAATGGTTCGCAGCATCAATGATCCGGATTTAGCTTCCAATGATCCAGATTGACTTCCAATTATTTCCAAAACCCAGATTTAATATCATTCACTCCCTCATGCCTTTCAGGACACGTTTTCCATGAAAAACTCTTTGCGATGTTCTAGAACTCTCATTTTTTAAATAATGGCAGCCGACCGGACGTTTAATCATAGACTCCTCGAATAGTATGGGAGACATCTGAAGTTCTGAGGCATTTAATGGAGACGCTCCCTCGATTTCCAAGAAGGCTGACTATCCCCTCCACAACCTCTATAAAAGGCCACTCGCCCAGACGGAAAAGAGGGGGATTATCTATTGTCCATTATCTGTCAAGAGCATTAGACGGATAAAAAGAGGCAATACAGAAGTATACACCACCACCTTTTGCCACCGTTTTCCGAATCGTTCTCCACCACTCCTCAAGCATTCCAAAGAGTCAGATACAACAGAGCATCAACCTCAATACTTCCAGGGCCTTTCTTTCTTTCTCCTTTTATCTTCTTGTTTTCCTAGACAAAACACTAAGATAAAGCCTAAATCTTTTTAAAAAACAAATGCCCTAGTGGCCGTGGGATTGAGCCCCATGCTCATATCCTCGCCACCTGGCCAACATTGTCCGTAGTAGTGAATCTGAGCTTTATAGTATGCACTCCATGCTACCAAGCTTTCTTTGTGTTTTCCTAGATAAAACCTCAAATTCTTTTAAAAAATAAGGCCCCGGTGGCCGTGGGATTGAGCTCCATGCTCATTTTCTCGTCACCCAGCCAACATAAATTGTGGTAATGAATTCGAGCTTCATGCTGTGTTCTTCATGCTACTACCTTTCTTTCTGTTTTCCTAGATAAAACAAAAGAATAACATTTAACATTTTCCTTCTTTAAACATTTTCCTTTTTTGTTATTCTCTTCTACCTCCTTGCCCCAAGGGATCAACTCCCACGTTTGATTTTTCTAATAAAACCACCCGCATTCTAAAATAAAATATGAAAAGAAAAGAAAGGAAATTAAAACAAGTAAGCACCCATAGACAAAGACTAGGTACCAATTTTGGGCATTTTTTTGTTATTCTCTACTTCCTTCCCCACATGTAATCGACTTCCGAACCTGTTCTTTGGAACCATAGACCCTTCTAAGTGGCCAAGCACACCTTCATTTTGGTTGGTGGCGACTCAGTTTTTCTATCTCTCTTTTTGCTTCTGTGCGAGCTGCGTCAATGATAACTTAATGAAAAAAATTTCATCCAAAAGAGTATCTCGTGCAAGTCACAAGCCCGGACAACACCAAGTGATGATACAAGGCAATGGTAGAGGTACCCAAGTCAGGAAGGAAATGAAATTCCAGGTAAATCAGTGTATTAGTATAATTTTTGCCCCTTTCCTTTTTACCCGTGATGATCTCTTTAGACAATTCAATTTTTGGGTTTGTATGCCAAACAAAAAGAAACAACAAGGAAAAAGCACACAATAATTACGTGGTTCACCCTACAATGTGTAGAGCTACGTCCACGGCGTGATTAGTAATTTTCTAACCACAGAATCTCCACTATGCAGTTTAGGATAGCACACTACTACCCAAGGCTCACTACCTCAATACAAGTTTTAGGGTCTCTGCCCTTGGGTTCACTACTCAATTACAATCAACACAAATATAGCTAAACCTCATTAGTTCTAGCTTTACAAAGTGTATAAGAATGATTTCTCAAATTTGAAACACAACCAGGCTCACTGTCTCAACAACCTAACCACAAGCTGATAGAACCACCAACCTGAGAGAAATCGAATTGAAGCTCTTGATGTTGAAGTCTAACCCTTCTCCTTTAAGGTTCCTCCTTCTGACCTTTGGAATGATCAGAACACACCCATTGTGACTAATTTATGATCTTCAATTGATGTTCAATCACTATAGCTCTCTTTTTCTCAAATATTATCAATAAAATTGCTTTGGAGCTCTCTCTCTTCTCTCCTCATAGGTTAGGATAAAATTCAGGTATATATATCATCATATAACCCTAATCTCCTCTCATATAGCTAGCAGCCAACTCCTAGCCATTGATCTCTTTCTTTCATGTAATCTCAGCCCTTGGATCTAGATTAGAGCCTCTCTCTTAACCTAATATAGCATCCAATTCTCCACCATTGATCTATTCTTTAATATAATCCTACCCATTAGATCACCTCTTTAAAGATAAATAGATCTCAACCCTTCATCTAGTGAACTGTGATCTGCATGCACTAATGTTGGTATTTTAACCATAACTTTCTCCAAAATACTCGAATTTAGTTGAGATCAAAAACAAAGTTGTAGATATTGAAGTCCTCTATTTACTAGTGCAATTTGGTGCAATTGGGAGCTAAAAAAGCCTATACGTGTCTATGCACGTGTCCACCATTCTATTTACACGTGTCGAGTGAGTAATTTGCCCATAACTTTCTCTAAAGAGCTCAAAACGACTAAAGCAAACTTGTAAAACTTGAAGTTATCTATCCATGGCTAAAATTTGGTGCAATTATGAGCTAAAGAACCCCTGCACGTATCCATATTAAGTTGCATGTGTCGAAACATTTTCACCCAAATTTGCTTCTCTAGTTCTCCTCGTTTAGATGGAACAATTTGGAGTTGAAAACCTCTTGCATGTGTCCACAAAAACTTGCACGTGTCCACACTTTTTCACCCAAATTTGCTTCTATGGATCTCCTCTTTCAGACAGAACAATTTGGAGCTATAAACCTCTTGCACATATCCACACTAAGTTGCACGGTTCCACACTTTTTCACCCAAATTTGCTTCTATGGATCTCCTCTTTCAGAAGGAACAATTTGGACTTGAATGGATGTTTATCTCTATGTTCATTTCAAGTTACAATATGGACAATGGTTGACAAAACTATGGTTGACAACAGTAACAACACAAACAGCTATGCCAACTCCTAACAACTCACATTGAGAATAACAATCTCCCTCTTTGGAATTGTTGGCAACCACTTTTCTCTCCACTATGTCATATCGCCACTTTTTCATTCACTGCACCATTTCTAACTATCTTTGAGCCACTAGAAAACCTACAGTTGAAAAATACATAATGAGTTCAACTTTGTTGAGCCTGTTGAACTACTGAATGTGGACTGCAATCAGAAAATCCCCTTTAATCTCACATTACACCTCCTGCAAAAACAATTCTTGTGTGCAGTCATACACACACTCCCCCTATATAAGGCATCTCATCCACTCTACACCTTCCCTTGTCAAAGGATAGTTCTCCCCCTGGAAACAACTTCCCCTTATAGAAGGAACTCTCCCCCGTTCTAGGACATCTCTCCCCCTTTGACAACAATTCCAAAGAATTGAAACAAGGCTTCATGACAAGTAGATACCAATTGAAAAGAAGTAGGGGTTCTCACAGGAACCTGGAGGGTATCTGGGGTAAATGCTACTCCCTCAATGAGAGGGATACACACCGAGACTAGCTCATTGTTGCTCAAACAATTCTCGTGGACTGAGGCTTAGTAAATATGTCAGCTATTTGTTGCTTGCTGATTACAAAGTCAAATTGAACAACCTTCCTCTCCACTTTTTCTCTCAGAAAATGATACCTAATGTCGATGTGCTTACACCGGGAATGATGAATACTATTCTTACTCAGATTTATGGCACTTTGATTGTCACATTTGATCATAGTTGTGCCTGCAACTCCTTTAGTCAAGTCTCTGAGCTGTCTCTTCATCCAGATAACCTGAGTGCATGCTGAAGTCCCTGCTATATATTCTGCCTCTATAGTACTCAAGGACATACTCTCTTGTTTCTTACTGAGCCAGGAAACACATCTGTTGCCTAAAAAGAATGCTCCACCTAACGTGGACTTTCTATCATCTCTATAACCTGCCCAATCAGCATCACTATAAGCAACCAAAATTATATCAGTATTTTGAGAATACCAAAGCCCATAGTCACTAGTTCCCTTCAGATATCTTAGAATTCTCTTCATAGTAGTCATATGTCACTCTTTTGGATTTGCTTGATATCGTGCGACAAGACAAACTGCTTGCATGATGTCTGGTCGTGTGGCTGTCAAATATAATAAACTACCAATCATGCTCCTATAGAGCTTCTGTTCCACACTTGGACCCTCTTCATCCTTAGAAATCTGATAACCTACCTCCATAGGGGTAGAAATGGGCTTACAATCTGACATGCCAAACTCTTACAAGATGTCTCTGATATACTTTGCTTGAGAGATGAATATACCATGCTTCCTCTATTCAACTTGCAGACCCAAAAAATATGACAACTCACCTATCATTGACATTTCAAACCTAGCCTGCATCAGTTCAGCAAATGCATTACACAATTCACCTCTGTCACCAGCAAAGATAATATCATCAACATACATAACCATTGCAAGCTGACCTCTATCACTCTTCCTGATATATAAGTTGTTGTCTACTGTACCTTTCTTGAATTGAACTCTTCTAAGATACTTATCAAGCCTAGAATACCATGCTCGTGCTGCCTACTTTAAGCCATACAGAGCTTTCTTCAATCTGCATACCTTGGTTTCATCATCTGATTCATCTCCAAGTATGAAACCATTTGGCTGTTCCATATATACTTCTTCTTCCAAATCTCCATTCAATAAGGCTGACTTCATATCCATTTGAAAAATCTTATATTTTAGATGTGCAGCAACTGCCAAAAACATCCGAACACTTTCTAACCTTGCAACAGGGGCAAAAGTTTCATCAAAGTTAACTCCTTCCACTTGTGAATAGCCTTTACATACTAGTCGTGCTTTGTTTCGAATGATTTTGCCATCCTTATTCATCTTGTTTTTATAGACCCATTTGCAGCCAATCACGTTCTTGTTCTTGGGTCTATCCACTAGCTCCCATGTGTTGTTTTTCTCAATTTGGTCGAGCTCATCATCCATAGCCTTCATCCAAAAAGGATCACCTTGAGACTCTCCAACTAATGTAGGCTCAACCTGTGAAATTAAAGTTGTAGCTTGAATTTGTCTTTTGGTCCTCACTGGTGTATTGACATCACCAACGATTTGTGCTCTTCCAACTTCAACCACTTGAGAGTTCGCTAAACTCTTCTTCTTTCTAGTTAACTGTGATTTTGTATCATCAGCTTTTGACTCTGAATCACTATCACTGCCAAAGCCTGCCACTTCCTTATCTTCATTGGTAGTGGTCACGGTAGACTCTATTTCTCCCAGTGGATCATCAACCATTATTGTTGTGGTCTCTTCTGAGTTCTGTATCTCCACAACCTTCATATCACAGCTCTCAACCAGCTTTTGTAACCTGTAATTATAAACCTTATATGTCTTCTTGGTGTAAGAGTAACCCAAAAACATCCCTTTATCGGCTTTCTTATCAAACTTGCCGATACGATCCTTCCTCTTAATATAGCATGGACTTCCAAATACCTTGAAATGTTTCACTATTGATTTATGTCCATACCATAATTCATATGGAGTCTTGGTAGAATTAGACCTTAACAAGGTTCTATTTTGCATATACACTGCAACCTGTGTGGCCTCCTTCCAAAATCTTTGTGGAACATCATTATCTATCATCATAGTTTTTGTCATTTCCACAACTGCTCTATTCTTCCTTTCTACCACTCCATTCTGCTGTGGTGTTCTTATGCTAGAGTTTTGATGAAGAATCTCATGCTTTTCCAAATAAGCCTCAAACTCCCCAGAAGTGAATTCACTACCATGATCTGACCTTAATGCTTTGATTTTAACCCCAAGATGATTTTCTAATCTTTTCCTATAGTCCTTAAAGCATCTGAATGCATCACTCTTGTGCTTGAGATGAATAATATTGGTCAGTCTATTGAAGTCATCAATTAATAACACGAAGTACCTCTCACCATTGGTACCTTTGGTTCTCATAGGTCCACATAAATTAGTATGTACTAGACTCAGCAAACTTGAGTTGTTGTGCTCCTTTGCTTTATGCATTATACTTGTTTGCTACCCTTCTTGATAAACACCACACACTATGTCTCTGTCCCTCTGTAGATCAGGCAAATCTGCCACAGCTTGATTAGTTACTAGGGCTCTCATATTTTTTTGATTTAGGTGCCATAATCTCCTGTGCCATAGCTCATTCTCATCTGCTTTGCTAAAATAGCAAGTTTCTTCATTTGTACCTTGGATATGGTACAAATTTCTATCTATTCTCTTACCTCTAGCAATCACATCTGCTGATCCCTTCTTCTTAATAAGACAACTTTTGTTTGTAAAGACAACATCATGTCCATCATCACATAGCTAACTGACACTCAATAGACTGTGTCTCAACCCTTCAACCAGATACACATTTTCTGACTGCAATTGATTACCTCTGATTTTGGCTTTTCTTTTCCCTCTGATTTGTAGTAACCCATTGTCACCAAATTTGACTATGCCACTGCTCTTCTCTGTATATAAATTCAGAAGCTTCCTGTTTCCAGTCATGTGTGATGTACAACCACTGTCTAGTATCCAAGTTGTATCATTGCTATCTGCCTTTAGTGCTACCTGAGCTACATTAACCTTCTCGTTTGGCCTGTACTCCATTTTGGTAGTTGGAGCTTTTCTTATATTTTTCATTTGCTGAGCTATCTTTGTCTTGACATCAGATTCCTTGACTAATCTGTTCTGTACTTGCTGATGTTGCTCTTTTGGGATTCGTTCTGGTAGGATGGTCATGCATCTTCTAGTTATGTGACCCTTCTTACCACACCTGTAGCAATAAATATAATCCAAATTGAACCTATGCCCTCTGCTCTATTGGGTTCTGTTACATTGCTCAGATTTGTGTCCTTGCAATCCATAACTGAAACAATACCCTTTAAATCTTCTAAGCCTTTGAACTTTTTGTTCTGGAGCTTGCCTCATATCCATAGTGGTAGTCTTCTTCTAATTTATTGTTGTCTTTGACTTTTCAGCTTGCTTTGATACCTCCCTGGTGATTTCACTACATTTGCCCTTGATTTTGGCTTTTTGATCATCATTGCTGATTTCCCTTGCTTTTGAGCTTTCTGGATTTGTAGACTCTTTGTTTTGTAGCTGCATCCTAAGCTCACAAACCTTAGCCTCCAACTGCTCAACATTTAATCTTCTTGATTCAAGTTCTTTAGTGAGATCATCTACAGTCTTGATATACTCTTCAATCTTCACTTTTGATTCCATCAACAGTTTACTGGAATCGTTGTAAAGAACTTCAACAGCTTTCTTTTTTCTTTAGAGATTTAATTATAGCCCTCTATTCTATAATCTTCTTTAGAGCTCGATTCAGTTCTTCTCCAAAGTCATATTCTAGTTCTTCCTCTTCATAATCTTCTTCTTGTGGAGGTTCATCTTCTTCCTGACTTTGTTGTTGCATGGACACCATGAAAACTTGTTTTTCAACAGCATCTGATGCCTCCTCCTCAGCTGAACTTGAATAATCCAAAACAGCACTAAGATAGTTTCTTAGTTTGCTCAGCTTCTGTTCTGTTGTCTGCTTGCTCTTCTTCTAAAAAAATGGCTTCTTCTTCCTATATTGATTATCATCAACATTTCTCTCCTTAGTATCCATCTTCTCACCTTGACACTCTTAAGCAAAATGTCCTCGGTCTCCACAATTGAAGCATGTGACGGTAGACTTATCCTTTCCTTTGCTTTTTAGACTTGTCTTCTTTCTAAATTTTCTAGATAACAAAGCCTGTAGCAACTCCTCTTCTCTATCAATATCATCTCCACTGGTAAATGCCTCTTCTTGGATAAGTTTAGCTTTTTCCTTTTTGGCATGAAATGCTATCTCTGCTGACTCCTCTTTCTTTTTCTTTGAAGGTTCACCATAGCATGCTACCCTCATCTCATATGCAACTAATGTGCTTCTCAATCCATCCAATGTTATGGTCTCATATTGTCCACTTGCTTCTATAGCTGACACCTTGGGATTGTACACAACCGGCAATGATCTCAATACTTTCCTTACAATTTTAGAGTCACTAATCTCATAACCATGCCCTCTACACAAATTGATTATGTCATTCACTATGTTAAAGAAGTCTTCCAGTTGATCGTTTTCAGTCATCCCCAAAGCTTTATATTGAGCTTTGTATACTTGTAAATTAGCCTCTCTAACCTTAGTGTCACCTTCATGAACACTATTCAGTTTGTTCTACATGTCAAAACTTCTTCGATCAGCATCATTCCAGATATCAGGGCTCTTTTGACAAGTACACTTGGTGGTTATTGCTTGAGAAAAAAAAATACCTTGAGTGGCAAGATATTTCAACATCCTACCTTTCTATCTCTGATTGTTTGTACCATCAAAACTCGGTAAAGCTGTTCTCATACTCATACTAGCAAAATCCATTATACAGGAATAAAAAAAACACCCCTTATGAAGATCTAAACCAGGTTGTTAAGCCTATCAGGTTTAACCCTGCTCTGATACCAATTGAAATTCCCATATACACATTGAGAGGGGGGTGAATCAATGTATTAATATAATTTTTACCCCTTTTCTTTTTACCCAAAATGATCTCTTTAGTCAATTCAATTTATGTGTTTGCATGGCAAACAAAATGAAATAACAAGGAAATAGCACACAACAATTACGTGGTTCACCCTACAATGTGTAGAGCTACGTCCACAACATGATTAGCAATTTGCTAACCATAGAATCTCCACTATGCGGTTTAGGATAGCACACTATTACTCAAGGCCCACTGCCTCAATACAAGTTTTAGGGTCTTTGCTCATGGGTTCACTACCCAATTACATTCAACACAAATATAGCTAAACCACACTGGTTCTAGCTTTATAAAGTGTATAAGAATGATTTCTCAAATCTGAAACACAACCAGGCTCACTATCTCAACAACCTAACCACAAGCTGATAGAACCACCAACTTGAGAGAAATCGAATTGAAGCTCTTGATGTTGAAGTCTAACCCTTCTCCTTTAAGGTTCCTCCTTCTGACCTCTTGAATGATCAGAACACACCCATTGTGACTGATTTATGATCTTCAATTGATGTTCAATCACTATAGCTCACTTTTTCTCAAATATTATCAATAAAATTGCTTTGGAGCTCTCTCTATTCTCTCCTCATAAGTTAGGATAAAATTTAGGTATATATATCATCATATAACCCTAATTTCCTCCCATATAGCTAGTAGCCAACTCCTAGCCATTGATCTCTTTCTTTGATGTAATCTCAGCCCTTGGATCTAGGTTAGAGCCTCTCTCTTAACCTAATACAACATCTAATTCTCCACCATTGATCTATTCTTTAATATAATCCTACCCATTAGATCACCTCTTTAAAGATAAATAGATCTCAACCTTTCATTTGGTGAACTGTGATCTGCATGCACTGATGTTGGTATTTTAACCATAACATTCTTCACAATGCTCGAATTCAGTTGAGATTAAAAACAAAGTTATAGATATTGAAGTCCCCTATTTACTGGTGAAATTTAGTATAATTTGGAGCTATAAAAGCTTGCACGTGTCCACCATTCTATTACCATTCTGTTTGCACGTATTGAGTGAGTAATTTGCTTATAACTTTCTCTACAGAGCTCAAAACGACTTGAGGTCAAAAGCAAACTTGTAGAGCTTGAAGTTATCTATCCATGGGTCAAAGTTGGTGCAATTCTGAGTTAAAGAACTCCTGCACGTATCCATATTAAGTTGCACATATCCAGACATTTTCACCCAAATTTGCTTCTCTGGATCTCCTCTTTTAGATGGAACAATTTGGAGCTGAAAACCTCTTGCATGTGTCCACAGAAACTTGGACGTGTCCACACTTTTTCACCCAAATTTGCTTCTATGGATTTCCTCTTTTAGAAAGAACAATTTGGAGCTAAAAACCTCTTGCACGTATCCATACCAAGTTACACGATTCCACACTTTTTCACCCAAATTTGCTTCTGTGGATCTCCTCTTTCAGACGGAACAATTTGGACTTGAATGGATGTCTATCTCTATGTTTATTTTAGGTTACAACAAGGACTATGGTTGACAACAATGACAACACAAACAGCTATGTTAACTCTTAACAACTCACATTGGGAATTTGAGAGTTTGTCATTTGGGTGTTTGGGCATGGGTAAGGACACTTGACTATTCGGTTAGTGGGAGTCCAAGGGCGCAGCGCCACAGTGGGGGTCTCGGTGAGATGGCTTGTCATTTGAAGGATTGGTTGATGCAGCCTTAGTCGATGTGGGATAGTTGTCAACATGGTCGACCTAGCCTAGTAGTGGTCGATATCGACCAATGGAGATTCCAGAGAGTGAAGAGTGTTTAGTTGATGCGAGGATGATTTTCGATGTGAGGTCGACATGGTCGATGTGGCAAGAAAGTGGTTAGGTCAACCAATAGGAGTTTCCAGAGAGTTTTCTCAAAGAGTGATCGACCTAACTTGGTGTGGTTGACGTGGGGGCGTCAACCATGCGTGGTTTGGTGCAAAATCGACCTTTGGTCGATGTGGGAGGTTAGTCGACACGAGAAATGTTGGCCGATGTGGTCAATATAGGGGTGTTTTTCGTCGATGTCGACCCTACAATATCATATTTTTGATATACATCATTCTATTTTTGTGATTTTAGGGTTCTGGGTATTCTATTTCGATGTTGTCGGAGAGAGAGAAAGGAGAGAGAGAGAGAGAGAGAGAGAGAGAGAGAGAGGGAGGGAGAGGTGAGAGAGAAAGAGGAGTCCTAATCGGTTCGATCGTTGTTACGTTCTTCAGTGTGGAAGGGATCTAGCAAAGAGGAGCAAGGTGGAAGGCGTATTCTTCGATTTGGAACTCTAAGTTTTACTAAAATTCAAGGTAGGGATTCTGTTATGTTCTCTTACCCCCTTTAACTGTTGATTATTCGATTAGGGATTTGTTTTAGGGCAACGGGGTAATTGTATAGATACATATGTAAATTCATATAGGTGTAATCTCCTATATGAATGTTGGTGTTTAGTGGCATTCGATGCATATGGTTGTTTTGTTTTATTTGTGATTAAAAGAGATTAAATGCTTATTTTCGTGGTAGTTGGTTAAGGATCGAGTTATGTGGGTTAGTGGTCGTTAGGTTGTTTGCCTTGACTAGGGGTTGTTGTTTATCTCATGATGCATCCTTTCATGCTTCATGGTAAAGTCTCATAGGGAAACTATGGGATCACTAAAGCATTCACAGTTGAGAATTAGTGTTATGAGGCTTAACATAGGCTAATTACCTTAAAATGAGGCTTATGTGATATATAGATATGTGTGTGCGTGTGTGTTTACTGTTGGTTGATGCATATTATCATGAATTGTATATGGTATGGTAATTTATGATGTCACACCCCCAAATCTAGGGTACCCGGAACTAGGAACATGATTTCCCCTTGCCCGCACCCTAAAGGTTAAGGGGTAGGTGACTAACACCAATTGAGACGACACCGCGGGTGCTGTCTCAAATATGCAACCCTATACAGTCATACATCAAGAGTAATCCTGTACTTTCCCATACATCATCATGCATACAATAAGTCAAATAGTCATACAGACATCACATCACAAACAATATGCAAATACAACTGTCCACGGACCCATGTCTAGGATACAATACAAAATAATACAAAATACAGTACTGTATCATACATCAGAGTAGTGGGCATGTCCTCCTGGAAGAAAGTCCTCCACTAGTCTCGGGTCACACCTAAGAAAGGTAAACAACAAGTAAAGGTGAGCGACAAGCTCAGTAGGTGACCCCAAACGTCCACATCATGCGAACATATAAGTCTATACTATATGCTTAGTGTACTTGTGCACCGTGTAGTGTGCACAATCATCAAGACACAGCCCGCGAACAAACATCAAGACCCAGCCTGCCCGGACAGGACAGCTTGTCCTCGATCCTCCATGGGAACCCAGCTCAGGGCACTCAGCCCTAGCTTCACGAGCTCAATGGCTCACGAGCTCAACGGCTCAACACAACCCTCAACAGGATCTCAGCTCAGGGCACTCAGCCTTAGCTTCACAAGCTCAATGGCTCAACACAGGCCTTAGCCTCATGGTGAAAACCCAACAAGTCATAGAGCCCAAGCCCCAATTCCTCAAACCAACATACCAACACCAATATGTCATTAAGGTTGACCATACCCCCTTTATAACTGAAGCCAATCTTCACAAATCGATTATCATTCCTTTACCAAGGAAGAAGATGCCCATAGAAGTTGTTTTCTTGAAATAAAAAGTCTCGGCATCGGGTCCCCATATCATAACTAAGATAATCTGATTTTTTGAGGATTTTTCTGAGATGTCTAACCCCACTTTCCAAAAAGTCACCTCTACGAAAAACTGGACTTTTTCTGAGATTTTACACTAAGACCCAATTTTCACATTTTGAAGGAGTGAGAATTTAATTTTTTAGTATTTTTCCTTGAATCCGAAAGGGGGGTATTTGGCTATTTACATTGTAAGTTAGGTAAAATGGGTCCAGTCCAGTGCAGTTGCACTGACTTGAAGCTGCAGAACTACCTGGCTCGTACCTGCGGAACTGCAACTCGTAGTTGCGGGACTGCGACTCGTAGCTGCGGAATTGCAGCCTTGAAGACTCGAAGCTGGGACCTTCGACTACGGATCTTTGACCCTACGACTACGGGTCTACGGATCTTCGACCCTACGACTATGGATCTATGCATCTTCGACCCTACGACTACGGATCTTCGACCCTACGACCCAAAATCTTTGAACCTACGACTACAGATCTACGGATCTTCGACCCTGTGACCCAAAATCTTCAACCCTATGACCCTACGACCCAAAAACTTTGACCCTTCGACCAAAATCTTTGGGTCTTCGTCCTTTCAACCCAATAGTTCACCTAGGGTACTGTTCATTGTCGTTTTTGCCTGTTCTTCATTTGGAATCAACTCAGCAACCCCCAGACACTCACAAACACACGTTTTACGCAACAGACTACGAGATCTTCCTCAGAGCGCATCCTAAACGACTCTAAATCGCACAGTACAACAAAAATACGCATATAATTGCAAATTTCCAGAAATCTAGATCTAAATCCAGATTTCCATGGTTGACTTCTCAACCCTCGTGGAATACGCAGTTAAACAACCCCAGATCATAGAAACACATATCCAAACTGATATAAATCAGTTCTTAACCACAGATCTTATGTTAAACCATTAGATCTACCCCAAAATTGGATTTCCCCCAAAACCTACGGTTCATGCTTAATTCCATAAATTATGATAAATTCGTGCATACCAAAAACAGAATAAAGATAAGAAGTTCAAGGACACCTACCTGAAGTGATTCTTTAAGCTCCACGAACCCAAATCGCCCCAAATCGCCAAGGCTTCAAGCTTCCAAGCTCTCTCTCTCAAACGTACAAATGTGATAGCGTAAAATGAAAGCTCTTTCTTTTCATTATATTTATATTTCTACCAATCATTGACCACTAATTGACCCAGTCAATAATTGACCTCCTAACACAATAATTGACCTCCAAGGTCCCGAACTCCAAATTGAGTCAAATTACAGTCAAAACGCTCGAAATGATGAGCACAACACTATTCAGATATTATCACACTCAAATGACCGCTCAAACATAAAGTCAACCAATAAACCCCAAGAAAGTCAACAATCGGGCCACTTGGGGGCCCAACTCGGAATCGGGCCCAAGTACTATGAAAATGCTCACATCAACGACTACGCTGCCGTCCAGATAGTTGCATTCCCATGGAATGGCTATCTCTCAACACTACCCAAATACGAGTCTTTACATCCTTCCCGCCTTAGGACTTTTCGTCCTTGAAAATAAAACACATGCCCAAAGGACATGGCAAAATTTAAGCTCAAGCACCACACAACAACAAGACACAAAACATGATCATCAACATGATTACCAACAACATAGGTGCAACGCAATTCGCATCAAGCCAAAAAAAACTCATAAGATCTAACAACAACAATATGCTAAACCAAGATTAACCACATCTCAAGGACACACATGCAAAACAATGCATAAAACATAACTTATACCTCAGGGAAGGCCCTCACATCCTCCCCACCTCAGGACAGATCATCCTCGAACAGCTCAGGATGAACAACCCACTACTGGCTCTCTTTCTCCCAAGTCTGCTCCTCCATGCCTCGGGGTCGCCATAACACCCGGACCAATGGGATTGTCTTGCCCCGCAAGACCTGCTCCTATCCAAAATCTGTGCTGGCATCTCAAGAATGGCACCATCGTCAGCCAAGTCGATCTCGCGATAGTCCAACACATGAGAAGGATCTAGGTGATACTATCTCAACTGAGACACATGAAACACATCATGTACTCATGCCAACTCTAGTGGCAAAGCTAATCGGTAAGCCACTGCACCCACGGTGGCAACAATCTCAAACGGCCCCACAAAATGAGGGGAGAGTTTGGATCCACGTCTAAACCTCCGATGCCCTCGACGCGGCAAAACCCGCAAAAATACACTGTCCCCCACCTCAAACTGCAAAGGTCGACGCCTCTGATCTGCGTAGAACTTCTACCTACTCTATGCTGTCAACATACGCATAATCACATCAAGATACCTCTGTCCCAAAGTCCTCACTGGGTTTATCTCTCGAATCGAAATAAAATGCGCCGATTTGGTTAATCGGTCCACAATAACCCATATAGTGTCGTGTCCCCTGGAACGAGAAAGTCTAGTGACAAAATCCATGGTTACATGGTCCCATTTCCACTCTGGCACTGGCAATGACTGTAACTCACCAGCGGATCTCAGGTGCTCTGCCTTGACCTGCTGACAAGTCAAACACCTCCTCACATAATCAGCAACGGCCTTCTTCAGGCCTAGCCACCAATATTGCCTCCTCACGGCATGGTACATCTTGGTCCCACCAGGATGTACAACTAACCTAGACTGGTGAAATTCCCGAAGAACCTCCTCCTGAAGAGAAGTGGGAACTATCAATCGCCCCCTATACCTTAATATATGCTCTGCATCTTCAGTCCAATCGGAAGATGTCTGCCTAGTCTGAATCCTGTCCCTAATGACTTCACAGTCAACGTCCCCCAACTGATCCTCTATGATCCTGTGCTGCAACTCAGGAACTGCGACAACAACACTGAGGGTCCCCTGTCCCCCACTACTCACCATCTGCAACCTCATCGCCGCCAACTGTCCCATCATTTCTCATTCCTTAATGGCACAATGGGCTACCATGGCCCTGCTCTTCCTACTCAGAGCATTTGCCACCACATTACCCTCTGAAGATACCACATGTCCCAAGAAGTTCACCTATTGTAACCAGAAGTCACATTTTGTGAACTTTGCGTACGCCGGTGCTCTCGCAAGGTCTGTAACATAACCTGCAAATGCTCCTCACGCTCTATCTTAGTCGCTGAATAGACCAAAATATCGTTAATGAACACCACAACGAACATATCTAAATATGGAGCAAACACTTGATTCATCAATTCCAGAAATACTACTAGAGCATTCGTAAGCCGAAATGGCATCACGAGCCACTTATAATGCCCATAGCGACAACTAAACGCCGTCTTAGGGATATCTGCCTCCCTAACCCTCAACTGATGGTATCCAGATCTCTAGTCTATCTTAGAAAACCATTTCGCACCTTGAAACTGATCGAATAAAACATCGATCCTTGGTAATGGATATTTGTTCTTAACAGTTACCTGGTTCAGCTTCCGGTAGTCTATACACAGCCAAAACGAACCATCCGCCTTCTTGGCGAACAACACTGGAGCACCCCACGGTGAGCTACTCCGCCTGATAAAGTCCTATGCCAATAGATCATCTATTTGCCTCTTGAGCTCTCTAAGCTCTGTCGGCGCCATCCGGTAGGCCGCCAACCTAATAGGTGTTGTCCCTGGCAACAACTCAATCGAAAACTCTACCTCCCTCACAGGTGGTAAACTGACTAAGTCCTCGGGAAACACATCCGGGAACTGGTCTACAATGGGTGGCAAAATAGCCTTCTCATCTCTCCTCTTGTCAACCAACATCAAGCTGGCTAACTGGTGGGTCACATCACCCCACCCATACCTGAAAGGTCCCAACCTGCATGCCTCCTCAGTCCACTCACCCACAAAGACACCCCGCGTGCCCTCTAGCGTGAGGAACGTCATACGCCGTTGAAAATAATCAATCTTGGCCTCCACGGAGACCAACCAATCCATACCCAGGATAACATCAAAATTATCTAACTCCATTATGTACAAATCACACAACAGGTTAACACCCCCAAGTGTTACTTGACAAGCACAACAGATACTCTCAAGTATCACAATTCCACCCAAAGGTGAAGCAACCATCAAAGACTAACTAATTGTCTCCTGGTCTAACTCTAACCCAACCACCGTAGCATACGAAATAAAAGAATGGGTAGCACCAGTATCAATCAAACTGAACAGATAGTATGAGAAATGATGATGGTACCTCTCACCACTGAAGGCCCTGGTCCTGCCTCGTCCACTGGTGGAACCTCTGCCTCTCTGCTGGTAAGGGCAAAAGTTCTCCCTCATGGCCTATTGCCACTAGCCTAGCCCATGGGGGCCTTGCCCCGCTGATCAACATGATCTTGTGCCTCCCGCTGAGGCTGCTGCACCGCAGGTCGCGTCTGCGTGTTCTGTGCCAGCAACATCAACCTCTGAGATGGAGCCCCACTCCTCTATCCCTACTCTCTCGGACGAGGGCCTATACTGCTGGTTGAGCTAAAGGTAACACATTCCCTAGCTCCATGCCCCACCTTACTGCATCGATAACATGTCATCTTTTTCCTCGGGCAATCTCTCGACAAGTGTCCGGTCAAACCACAACTCCAACAAGTACCTGACCTCCGGCTGGCTGAACTCTCACGGGGTCCCACCGCCTGGCTAGAAACCCTCTGCACTTGCCTCCTCTCAGGCTGAGCGGCACTACTCTCCCCACTATGCCTCTTCTTGCTCGGACCTGCCGAACCTCCCGGTCTCTGAGCTCTCGCCTGATCCTGACCTCGCTCAATAATAAGTGCCTTGTCGAGCACATCCCTGTAGTTAGTCAACTGCATCACCTCCAGCTTATTTTTCAAAGATGGCCTTAAGCCCTGAATAAAGTTTTGTGTCTCACGGGATTCCTTTTCCCAAGCCTTAAGAGAAAACCGCCCTAAATTTGTGAAGGTTTGCACATACTCACCCACAATCTGGCTAACCTGCTGAAACTTATAATACTCTCTCTGTCGTACATACTGCAACAAGCTGGGAAAATACTCCCCAAAGAAGCGCTCCACAAACTCTCTCCAGCTCATCTGACTGCCATGGACAACTCTAGTGGACTCCCACCACCTACGTGGGATACCCAATAGATAGTGCATCGCCACTCGCACCCGCTCCTCATCTGGCACCCCAATCATCTCAAAGATGTCCTTTGTCCACCTAATCCAGTCCTCGGCTGCCTCTGGCCGTGAACTATCCTCAAAAGTCCTGGGTGCATGTTTCAATAACTGTACATCCCAGTCCACTCCTCATCATGTTGGCTCTATCACGACCTCCTGCTGGTGCACGTCCTGCACCACCCTCGCCTCCTGCTACTGCTGAGGCTGAGGCTGCTGCCTCTTCAGCTCATCCAACTCCCTAGCCATCTCCCTCATCGAGCCCTGCATACCCTGCATGGCCTCCTGTAACTGAAGCAAAACCTGAGCCAAATCAAGTCCCACAACGGGAGCCAGCGAACTCTGATGCGGGCTCTGCTACCCCTGGTGCCCCGACTCTATCGTGGGCTCCTCTGCCGGGCCCTAGCCTCGGACAACTCTCCTCGGTGGTGCCATCGCACTTCCCACAACAACAAACAACAAACGATCAACACTAGCACTACTAGCAAAAACAGCCATCAGAGGCACAATCATCTCGTAGGTTCTCACCACACGACCCATAGGTCCACAACCATGCATATAGCATCGTGTCACCCCATAGGGCACACAAAATCAAGTCCTAGCTCTCACGGCCACTTGCCATTCAGGCACCACATACAATCATATCACACACAAAAACAATCTAGTGCCCTATATGCACACAATCATACCACTAAACATGCATCCGTCCCCACATATGCTCCTAGGATGATCTAACTAACACTAATATAACCTAAAATACATGTAAGGATTGCGTTGATCAGGCGCCCTCCCTACAATTTTCCAAGACACATGGAATCAATTAACCACCCCTCACTAACCTAGGTCCGCTAAACCATGCTCTGATACTAACTTGTCATGCCCCCGAATCCAGGGTACCCGGAATCAGGAACATGACTTCCCCTTACGCGCACTCGAAAGGTCAAGGGGTAGGTGACTAGCACCAATAGAAACTACACCGCGGGTGTTGTCTCAAATATACAACCCTATACAGTCATACATCAAGGGTAATCCTGTACTTTCCCATACATCATCATGCATACAATAAGTCAAACAGTCATACAGACGTCACATCACAAATAGTACACAAATACAACTGTCTATGGACCCATGTCCGAGACACAATACAAAATAATACAAAATACAATACTGTATCATACATCAGAATAGTGGGCACGTCCTCCTGGACTTGTAGCTGCGGAATTGCAGCCTTGAAGACTCGAAGCTGGGACCTTCAACTACGGATCTTCGACCCTACGACTACGGGTCTACGGATCTTCGACCCTACGACTACGGGTCTACGGATCTTCAACCCTACGACTATGGATCTATGGATCCTTGACCCTACGACTATGGATCTTCGACTCTACGACCCAAAATCTTCGACCCTATGACCCTACAACCCAAAATCTTTGACCCTTCGACCCAAATCTTTGGGTCTTCGTCCCTTCAACCCAACAGTTCTCCCAGGGTACTGTTCATCATCGTTTTTGCCTGTTCTTCATCTGGAATCAACCCAGTAACCCCCAGACGCTCACAAACACACGTTTTACACAACAGACTACGATATCTACCTCAAAATGCGTCCTGAACGCCTCTAAATCGCACAATACAACAGAAATACGCACATAACTGCAGATTTCCAAAAATCTAGATCTAAATCCAGATTTTCATGTTTGACTTCTCAACCCTCGTGGAATACGTAGTTAAATAACCCCAGATCACATAAACACATATCCAAACTGATATAAATCAGTTCTTAACCACAGATCTTATGCTAAACCACTAGATCTACCCCAAAATTGGATTTCCCCCAAAACCTAGGGTTCATGCTTAATTCCATAAGTCATGACAAAGTCGTGCATACCAAAGACAGAATCAAGATAAGAAGTTCAAAGACACCTACCTAAAGTGATTCTTTGAGCTCCACGAACCCAAATCGCCTCAAATCGCTAAGGCTTCAAGCTTCCAAGCTCTCTCTCTCTCAAACGCACAAACGTGATAGCGTAAAATAAAAGCTCTTTCTTTTCATTCTATTTATATTTATGTCAATCATTGACCACTAATTGACCCAGTCAATAATTAACCTATTCAATAATTGACCTCCCAACACAATAATTGACCTCCAAGGTCTCAAACTCCAAATTAAGTCGAATTACAGTCAAAACACTCGAAATGACGAGCACAATACTATTCAGATATTATCACACTCAAATGACTGCTCAAATACAAATTCAACCAATAAACCCTGAGAAAGTCAACAATCGGGCCACTCGGGGCCTCAACTCGAAATAGGGCCCAAGTACTATGAAAATACTCACATCAATGACTACACTACCATCCAGATAGTTCCATTCCCATAGAATGGTTGTATCTCAACACTACCCAAATACGAGTCTTTACAACTTTCGTGACACGCAAGCCCAAGGTCTCATTCTATAGTTTCAAAAATCGAGGTTCACCTTTCGGTCCTTCCCCCAATTATCCAAGACATGTAGTAAACACGAATTCAATTAATAGAATGAAATCGTTTATGAAAAAGATAAGAAATAATTAAATAAAAACTCGTACAATCAAGAAATTGGGATTACGCTACCCCCAATCCCTAGGAAGAACGGATTATCCCCTAAGAATTTGAATAAACATATCTATATATAAAATAATGAAATTGGGATTACAAAGGAAGAAAAGAAAACAAATCAACCTGTCACGAAGGTGTACAAACGATCCTATCCTAAAACCAATGTGTTCTTTATCCAAAATTACATAAAATTCTCCAAAATCAAAAGAGAAATCTAAAATCAAAACTAAGGTTCTTGAGCCGCCAAGGACGGCTCCCCTATGGTTCAAAATCCCTAACTTTAACCTAAACATGGCCCTTATATACTCCCCCAATTATTACATTAAAATAATTAAGAAAAATAAATAAAATAAAAAGATAAGGGGAAATGTCGTCCACACAGGCCATGGCCACCACAAACTCGCAGTCATGGCGATAGTACGCTGGATATTTGTGAAGGTCGGTGGCCGTTGATTTTGCGGCCACAGCGAGAACTTTTTCGTGAACAGTAAAAGACGTCTGCCATGGTCAGGCATTGCGTCACCATGGCCTGTGTAAAGTGCTTTTTAGCTGTCCAACAACATTTGATGCCAGTTTTACCCTTTTTCAACTCTGTTTGGTCTAAATTGCTCCAAGTACCTACAAAACACACCAAAATACACAAAACACGACAAAAATACTAAAAACACATATTAATCAAATAAAACATAACACAAACACAATAAAACACTCTAAAAATGCATATAAAATGGGTTCATAAACCAAATATTTGGTGGATTGCGTCATGGCTGGTAAGACGCATAGATTTTGGCTAAGGGATGATTACTTGCTCTACACACAAGGGGAGCGTGTTTTTGTTATGAAATGGGGAAATCTTTGGAAGGAGATTTTCAAGGAGTGTCACAATTTGAAATGGGCGGGACATCCTTGAATCGACCGTACCTTGGCGTTAGTGAGAGAACCTAGTACTGGCCTTAGATGGATGAGGACAGCCAAGTGTACATGAAGACTTGTCTTGTGTGCGAATAGGATAAGGTGGAGAATCGGAAACCAGCAGGGTTATTGGAACTGCTGCCTACTTCGGAAAGACCATGGGAGAGTGTTTCAATGGATTTCATTGTTTGTCTTCCAAAGTCATAGGGTTGCAGTATGATTATTGTGGTGCTCGATCAATTCTCGAAGTATGGAGTCTTCATTGTCGCTCTGAAGGATTATACAGCAAATGACACAGTCCGATTATTTTGTAAGCACATGGTGAAATATGAGGGCATTCCAAAGTCAATTGTGAGTGACAGAGACTCACGATTAATAGGAATATTTTGGACAGAGTTATTCCGTATTATGAGATCAGACTTGAACCTCTCAACAAGTTTTCACCCACATATGGATGGGAAGATAGAGCGTGTCAATGGGCTATTGGAGATATGCCTGAGGCACTATGTGAGTGCTAATTAGGGAGATTGGGTGAAGTTGCTGGACATAGTCCAATTCTCATATAATTTGTAGAAAAGCGAGTCGACGAATGTGAGTCCATTTAAGCTTGCGATGAGTCAAAAATTGATAACACCAACTTCTTTCACCATTGGCTATACGGGAAGGAGTCATACGGCATGCAAGTTTACAATGGGGTGGTATGAACAAACTGATATTGGCAGGGCTTACTTGCATAAAGCAGCTAAGAAGATAAAGAAGTTTGCATATCAAAATCGGTGGTTTTTCAAGTTCGAGGAAGGAGACATGGTGATTGATAACGTGCATTTATACCATTATTCTAGTGTATATTTAGGGCATTAAAGAGCATGACTAGAGCTTAATTTACCCATATTTCATAGATATTTGCTCTAACCCCTTAGGAAGACACTACTTGTTCTAGATGTGTGTTTTTGAGTTATTTTGGCAGGTTTTTAGGTGATTCCTTCTCAAATAAATCAACTAGATCACATTGTCTAGTAAAGAGGAAGCTTGTGGCAAAATATGAGCTCAAAAGGAAGCATTTTGAAGGCTACAAGCGACAAGGCCGCAAGAGGCCTCTTCACACACTCAATATCGAGTAAGCACATTTTGATTTATTTGACCATGAAGATGACCTTACTAATATCATGTTCAAAATGGAAAGTTGCTCCAAATGATGCCCTCTACCTCTCATAAAAATTTCAGAGCAAAAGGACAACAAACGATTTTGCACATGATATTGGGATTTGATTTTTTTGACCTTGTAGAAGGCTTCATATGATCTCACATGCAGAATAAAAGTTGTTCCAAATAATGTCCTCTACCTCTCATAAAAATGGAAGACCATTTGGAGGTGCCCGTGACAATGACCCTTGTCACGGGCGAGGATATTTTTGCATGGAAGGCTTCTATTTGTTGTGATAAAGTCCTAGGTGAAGTTTTGAGCAAATGGAGGTGCCCGTGACAATGACCTTTGTCACGAGCAAAAATGTTTTTGCACAGTCACCTTTGTTTTGTTATCTTGATGATCTTTTCCTAAAGAACCTAGTCCATATCGTGCTTGGTTTGGGTTGTATAATGGCTGGAAGGTAAAATCGCCATCACTTGTCAAAGCTACGCCGTTTTGATTACTGATGATAGCTGGCGACTAGGGCACACATTACACAACAGCCTCCTCTATAAATAGAGGCCCTAAAGGCACATTCTTACACAGCAATCTTGAGAGAGGGAACGTCTAGGGTTTGGAGAGAGAGCTTGACGGCTGGGAAGTTCTAGAATTGAAGTTCTGCTGCTCCTGGTTCTAAGATGATGTTCTTTATTTGTTTATACTTTATCAAGAACATGTGTGAGTAGTTTTCTTAATCTAGGGGAGCAATGTATCCCCCTATGCTGCTGTACTGATTCTATGAATATTGGGTTTATTTTATTGAATTGCTTGATTTATGAATTTTTTCTTCATCTTCTATATCTAGGCTGTATACACCTAGGTTTCTTAGCCCTAGTCTGGGGCAGATCGTGGATTCATAGCATATTTGTGATTAGTGTGACCATTATCCTTTCAGAAATATGATAAATAGGCTTTGTTTGTTGCTGCCATGATGACCATTCAAGCATACAACACTTTGAAGGTCTGTCAATGACCAATTACAGTACCTTAGCTCATGTATAGCATGCTATCATTTAAATAATCCCATGAACCTTAAAATCAGTAGAAACAGCGTAGGGAGGTGAAATTGTGATCCTAGATGCCTTTAATCTTTGAGTTTTAACCTTAAAATCAATTTTGTTGTCTTTGATATTTTAGAAAACCACATAAAAATTAGATCTTTAGTTTAAAAAAGAGAACTTTTTGCCAAGACATTTTATAGAACAAGAGTAATTGGGTGTTTTGATTTAAGAACTAGAAAACTAAGCTAATCCCTGTGGGTTCTACCCCTTGCTTGTTGCTATTCTTTTATTGCAAACTTAGGAAATTTATCATCTTGAAGAGAGATTTAATGACATTAGCTAGCTTTTTTAGAAAGGCTAAAAATCTGTCTATCAAATTGGCGCCGTTGTCGGGGATTGTACGGTTAACTAGTTTTTCAAAATCAACATTGAGTGAAATCGTTTGAATTCTGATCTTGGTGTTTAATTCTGTCTTTTATTTTCTGTTATTTTGTGTTTTATTTATTTATTTTGTCTTGTTTGGAACTGTTGGGTGTGTTCTTGTCGTTTTACAGGAACGTTCACCAGGTGTTTGAGAAAATTCTCAGCTGTGTATGCGACGAAGGGAACTTGTGCCATTTAATCCAGAACCTGAACGGATAATTAGAGATCATCGTAGGGCAGCTAGGGAAGCTGCGAGGGAAGCTGAAGAAGCACTGCAGGGTTTAGAGGATACAGTTCTTGACATTATGGAGGATACGAAACCTAATGGCAGTGTCCAGCAAGGAGGGGCCAATTATAATGGCCAATATCCGGAAGATAAGGGTAACAAATTTTGGCCCAGGACCTTCTTGGACTATGCGAGGCCAACTATGTCGGATCATTACTCTGGGATTAGGAAAGCAAGAGTCCAAGCAAATAGCTTTGAGCTGAAAACGGCATTGATCAACATGGTGAGCAATAATGCATTTGGAGGAACAGCAGTGGATGACCCACATCAGCACTTGATGAGATTTTTTTTAGATGTGTGACACAATCAAGCTCAACAATGTGTCGGAGGAAGCAATAAAGTTAAGACTTTTTCCCTTTTCCTTAAGGGATAAAGCTCTTGGATGGTTCAACAACTTACCGGCTGGTTCTATAAATACTTGGGAGGAGATGCAGACTAAATTTATGTCTAAGTATTTCCATCCTTCCAAGGTGATCCAGCTAAGAGGGGAAATCAGCCGATTTAGGCAAGACGAGATGGAGACTCTTCAGGAAGCTTGGGAGAGATTTAAAGACTTGGTAAGAAGATGCCCTGACCATGGAAGACCCCAATGGATTCAAATCGAATCCTTTTACACTAGTCTTCAGTTTCACTCACAAGACAAGGTGAATGCAGCTGCGAGAGAATGTCTAATGAATTTGGAACCTGATGTAGCAGCTGAACTCTTAGAAAAACTGTCTTTGGCTGATTGGCAGTGGTCATTATGGACTTCAAGGCCAAAGGAGAAGATAGCTTCAGTTGATAACTCTTCCAATGACATGCAAGAGCAGATACGGGCTCTAGCCAAAAGCATGGAAGTACTGGCTCTTAAGGTTGGAGGACCAGCCAAGCTCCACCAGGTAGTTGAACAAGCATGAAGTGGAGCTAAAGAAGCAAACTTTGGGGGGAAAGGGTATGTATTAGAAGCAACCCTTCTTCCATGAAAAGGTCAATGCTATCAGCAACAAAATCCCAACCAAGGTTACCAAAAAAGGATGAAGCCCACTTCTTATCTCACTACAATTTTCTCGACCGGTCTACTGAAGGCCCGAGGGAATCATAGAGAGACGTCTTTGGTGAAGGTGGGCTCATTTATTTTTCTAGCAGATTTTGTGGTATTAGAGATGGAAGAAGCTATGGGAGTTCAGTTACTCCTAGGAAGACCTTTCTTGAGGACAGGGTGTGCTTTGATTGATGTAGCTCAAGGTAAGTTAACCTTGAGGATAAATGAAGATACCATAGTCTTTCATATGGAAAGACCTTTGCAAGGACAAGAAGAGGGAAGCTATCTCTGGATAGAAGACTTGAGGACTTAGTGGAAGACTTCCTAAATGAGCAGATCGAACAATAAGCTGATGAAGTACTTCACACATCAGAGATCCAGCAGCAAGAGACTGAGGAATTGATCACTGACGAGGAGGAACAAAAATCCAGTCCATTGGAGCAAGCTAAGGAGGAGCATGACAAGTCAACAATCCTAGCGCCAGAACTGAAGCAGTTGCCTGGACACTTGAGATATGAATTTCTAGATTCCATAAATAGATTTCCAGTAATTGTTGCTTCAAATTTAAATGCTTTGGAATGTGAACAATTGCTAGAAATTCTAAGGAAACATAAAAAGGCCCTTGGTGGAATATTAAAGATATTAGGGGCATTAGTCTAGGGTTGTGCATGCATAAAATCCTCATGAATGATGATTTTAACCTCACTATTGAAAGACAACGAAGACTGAACCCAGTAATGAAAGAAGTTGTTAGGAAAGAAGTTCTAAAATGAAAAAATGTTGGGATCATTTATGCTATCTCTGATAGTGAGTGGGTTAGTCCTTTGCATGTTGTGCCCAAGAAAGGGGGCATGACAATGATTAGGAATGAAAAGAATGAATTGATTCCATCCCGAACCGTGACGAGGTGGAGAGTCCGTCACGCCCGGATTTCCAACCCGAGGAAACCGGTACGTGACTCCCTTTTACCCACACGGAGGGCAAGGGGTAGGATACAAAACAAGAATTTAACATTTTAAACATCCACAACATTCAAGAAAGTAATATTCATTAAAAGCAATCCAATCCAAGTTTATTACAACAAAATCCTTTCCCACCTGGGGTTACATCGATTCTCATAATAAAAATAACATAAACAAATTAAATAAATAAGGTCTTCCACCTTGGGGTCCCACCTAACGCCTGTAGGTTCCCGAAAAGAAAACAACATGGTAGGAGGGGTGAGCAACCACAATCAATAGGGATCATGTCTCCCCAACCCATCCCATGCACTGGTATCTACATGCCTTGTGTATAAGTCGTTGTGTCGTGATACAATTATCCCACCAGATATGGTTACAGGCTATAACAAGAAACACAATCATACATGGGCTAGTACATAAACACTCCCAGGCTTCCACGGCCACCGGGTTTCAAGAACAGTCCCGGGCTTCCACGCCCACCGGGTTCCACAAAAGATCCCGGGCTTCCACACCCACCGGGTTCCACAAAACAGCCCCGGGCTTCCCTCACCACCGGGTTCCACAAACAGTCCCGGGCTTCCACGCCCACCGGGTGTACAAGCAAACACGACACACATGGCCATACAGCATAACATCAAACACTAAGTATGCTTAGTCACACAGGAATAACCTCGAACACTTAGCATGCATATATCCACAAGCTCACAAACCCACCACACAGGCATTTCCACAAACACATAACATGCAGACCTCGCAGGCATAATTTCAAACACTTGGCAGCATATACACATAACTATATTCACAGGCTTTTCATCAAACATATAGCATATAGATCACGGAACCACACCAAAATGCCATCGAAGGCCAACATTCATATAGGAGATCACACCTATATGAATTTACATATATATATATAAACGAGATACAAACCCGGAATCCGCCCTAGGACCCTAGGACGGGAGGGTTTAGGAAGAACAGAACCCCTACCTTAAAGCAGCCTCTTCCTTGCTCCCGCGCCAAACGTTGTCCTCCCCACGCAAGATGCTCCCGGCAAAGAATCGCAACTCCCCTTCCCTCTCTCTCTCTAGCTCTCTCTCTCTCGAGCGAGAACGGCAAGAAAGGAACACAAGAACCCTAACTCAAACTCAAGCCCTCCTTATATAGACACCATTCACATCAAAACGACGTAGTTTTGATTAAGTAAATCCCAGGATCAAAACGACGTAGTTTTGATTACACAAGCTACAACCTTTCCGCATCCATACACACCAAAATATTCGAATTTCAACATGGTCCTTTGGAGAAAGTTCCTTAGAATGCCAAAACCAAGGGACCCATGCAAAAATATGCTGCACGCCAATTTGCACGTGAATTCCCAATTCACGTGCAACTCCATATGAACTCCAAATGCTTTAAACTTCACCCCTAGCCTCCTTGCATCATTTGGAAGACAATTACACTTGCACGTGAATTGGACCCATATCACGTGCACCTCACATACATGTCCATTTGGTCTGAAACTTCGTGGTAGATAGAGGACATCATTCTAAGCATCTTTCCTTTTGCACGTGAATTCATTGGAGTCCAACTACTAGGTCAAAATCTAGAAAAACTCTACTCAGGAGGCAAACCGACTAACTCAAGGTACGGGTCCTTACATCCTCTCCCCCTTAAGACTTTTCGGTCCCCGAAAAGAAATGACATACGAGGAAAACAACCACAAACTACCCATTTGCCACCCGGCAAGCCACAACACCCAAATGGGTCATACACCACACACAAGACAACAAAGACATAATAAGTACCACCATAATCCATAACCACAATAATGCACAGAACACATGTTCACATGGCACGAATACACATTTCAAAGCACATCACAAATAAGAACACATGTCTTTAAAAGACAATACAAATACATCAACTAATACAAGAAAACACATCACAAGGAAACATCACTATCCCTTGGCCAACACCACCTCCCACGCTTAAGATTGTTGGGTCCTCGAACAAGTCCGGGGTGTCTGCTCCCGCATCACGGACTCCCGTTCCCATGTCTCCTCCTCAATGCCACGGTGCTGCCACAGCACGCGAACCAAAGGAATAAGCACGACCACGCAAAAGTTTCTCTCGCCGATCGAGGATACGAATAGGGGCCTCAATGACGGACATGTCATCCTCAATGTCCAACGTCCCCCAATCAATCACGTGAGTGGGGTCAGGGTGATACTTCCTCAAGCGGGACACGTGAAACACGTTGTGCACTCGACTCGGCCCGCGGTGGTAACGCTAACCGGTAGGCTACAGGCCCTACACGATCCAGGAATCTCAAAAGGGCCAATAAACCGCGGAGATAGCTTGGAACCTCGCCCAAACCGTCGATGTCCACGGCGTGGAGAGACACGAAGGAACACATGATCACCAACAAAACTCCAAAGGTCGCCGCCGCTGATCCGCATAAGATTTCTGCCGACTCGAGCCGACAACAAACGCCGACGAATCAACTTCGACCTTCTCGGTAGCCTCTTGAACCAATCGTGGCCCCAAGAGGGCTGCCTCTCCTACCTCGGTCCAACACAAGGGTGATCGACACGGCCGTCCGTACAACGCCTCAAAAGGAGCCATCCCAATGGATGCCCGATAGGCTGTTGTTGTAGGCAAACTCCACCAAAGGAAGGTGAGTTGCCCACGAACCCCGAAATCTAACACACAGGCCCGTAACATGTCCTCCATGGTCTGATTCGTCCGCTCGGTCCGACCGTCCGTCTCAGGGTGAAAGGCTGTACTCAAGTGAAGCTTGGTTCCCATAGCCTCCTGCAAACCGGCCCGAAACGGGAAGTGAACCTCGAATCCCGATCGAGACAACCGATGATGGTACCCCATGCAGTCTCACAATCTCGTTCATGTACAGTGACTCAAAGTCCCAATGGAGTCCCGCTCGCGAACAGCAAGAAAATGGGCCGACTTTGTGAGTCGATCCACAATCACCCAAATCATGTCCTTCCTCCCAGTGGTGGGTGGAAGACCGATCACAAAGTCCATCGCGATATGGTCCCACTTCCACTCCCGCTATGGGCAAGGGTCGTAACATGCCCGCCGGCCGCCGATGCTCGGCCTTCACCTGCCGACACGTGAGGCACCGCGAAACAAAGGCAGCCACATCGCGTTTCATCCCAGGCCACCAAAAATGTCTGCGAAGCGCATGGTACATCTTCGTACCCCCCTGGATGCACGCAACCCTAGATTGGTGAAACTCCCTCATCACCTCATCCCTGAGGGAAAAGCTACTACCAACCGCCCCTGAAATGACAACTCATGCTCCGGACCCTCGTCCAGTCCCCGAGATAGCTCCCCGGCCTCAATACGGGCACGGAGAACCTCACACTCAATGTCACCCAGCTGTTCCTCCCGGACGCGCTGGTACAACTCAGGCACTACCACCAAAGGACGCGGGACCGTCTCACCATCACGAACAACAAGCCGCCACCGCAACGTCGCCAATTGCTCCATCGGCTTCCACTCTCTCACGGCCACCTCGGCTTTCCCTTTTCTCGCTCAATGCATCAGCCACAACATTACCCTTGCCCGGGGTATAGGCAAGAGTAAAATCAAAGGTCGCAAATACTCCACCCATCTCCTTTGCCTCAAATTCAAGTCCTTCGAGTAAAGATGTACCGAAGGCTCTTGTGATCCGAGAACACCACAAACTTTTCCCCCAAGAGGTAGTGCGCCAACTCTTCAGGGCGAAGATGACAGCAGCCTAACTCAAGGTCATGAGTAGGATAATTCTGCTCATGAGGCTTCATTGCCTCGACCCATAAGCTACCACACCGTGCCCCTCGCATAAGCACACACCCCAAACCAACCCTGGACGCATCACAGTACACCTCATATGGAATATCCTCCCTAGGCAACCTCAACACAGGTGCGGTGGTCAAACGGGTTTTGAGAGTCTCAAACGCCCGTCGGCACTTGTCCGTCCACTCAAACTTCACGCCCTTCCGAGTCAACGCTGTCATAGGCGCCGCCAAACGGGAGAACCCCTCTACAAAACGACGATAGTACCCCGCCAAGCCAAGAAAACTACGGATCTCAAAAACGTTGGTTGGCCTTGCCCACGATGCCACGGCCTCAATCTTGGCTGGGTCCACCCTAACCCCCTCAGTGACACCACATGGCCAAGAAAGTGAACCTCCTGCGGCCAAAACTCACACTTGCTAAACTTAGCAAACAGCTGCTGGTCCCTCAAGGTTTGCAACACTGTTGCCAAGTGCTCCACGTGCTCCCTCTCGGTCTTGGAATACACCAAGATGTCGTCGATAAACACCACCACGAACGAGTCTAAGTATGGGGCAAAGACTTGGTTCATCAAATGCATGAACACTGCTGGTGCATTAGTGAGCCCGAAAGGCATCACTACCCACTCATAATGCCCATACCTGCACCGAAAAGCCGTCTTAGGGATGTCCTCCTCCCTAACCCCCGAGCTGGTGATACCCTGGACCGTAAATCTATCTTGGAAAACCACTGGCCCCACTCAATTGGTCAAACAAGTCATCTATCCGAGGCAACGGGTACTTGTTCTTCACGGTCACCGAATTCGACTTCCGTAGTCAATGCGAGAGACGAAGCGTGCCATCGGCCCTTCTTAGCAAAGAGCACCGGAGCACCCCAAGGTGAGGTACTTGGTCTGATATACCCCTGGCCCACCAACTCCTCAATTTGCCTCTGAAGCTCCCTCAGCTCGGCTGGCCCCATACGATACGCTACTTGGGAAATCGGACCTGTCCCCGGCACCAACTCGATGGTGAACTCCACACTCCTCTTAGGTGGCAAACTCCTCAACTGCTCAGGAAAAACATCCTGAAATTGGTCCACAACGAACGGGCCACACCCTCTTTTCCACCTTACCCTCCTCGCCAAAGGTCGGGGCTGCCAACTTGTGGGTAATGGCACCCCACCGGTCCAACACCGGCCCGGCCCGACTCGCCTCACAATCCCACTCCCCCTGCAGGGTGCAAGAGGTCCCTGCAGGTGTCACAAAGGACACACGCCGCCGATAACAATCTATCTTGGCTTGGAAAGCCATAAGCCAATCCATACCCAAGATCAGGTCAAACGCCCTCAAAGGCATCACATGCAAGTCAAAATGCAGCTCCACCTCTCCTATGGTTAACACACAGTCACGACACACTCGTCGTACCTCAATCATGCCTCCCACCGGAGACTCCACAACTAGGGGCCTCGCGGCCTCCACACAGGCTAACCCCAAACTATCTATCACAGGCTCAGCAACAAACGAACACGATGCACCCGTATCGAAAAGAACAGAAGCTAAGGTACGGGAGATCAAGAGGGTACCTCTAACCACCGATGGTCCTGCTCCACCCTCAGCTGGTGGGGGTGGTAGCTCAGCCTCCTCCTGGTATGTCGCCTCCAGCGCAAACACCCTCCCTTGGCCCGTGCCACTGGTCGGCTCACTTCATTGGACGCTTCCCGCTAAGGTTGCCTCCCAGCCTCGGTCTCGGCCGCCGCTCCGGCCTCCCCCGAGGTCGGGTCCGACCGGATCCCGCCTGGCTGGCCTGCCACTGACGAGCTGGTCTCTCAGCTGGTGCACGAAACCTGGCATCACTCCTTGTGTTGGATGTCATGCCTCCAACTCCCCTGTTGCCACTCCGGCAAACCCGGCTCGGATGGCCCTCTCGTCCACATCTATGGCATTTCCAGTCCCTCTTTGGACACTCCTTCCTCAAGTGGCCTTGCTCCCCCACAGCGGTAACAACCGCCGGGGAGACCCCCTGTTGGACCGCCTGTCTGCCACCGCCAAAGCCGGACCTCCCCTGGGTTCACCAATGTCCGTCCCCCTGCTGCGGAAGGAACTCGTTATCCCTCTCCTCCGTCTTGAGCCTCTTGGACCCTGCATCTCGATCAGGCCCCACTGCACCGGCGCCCCCGATGGGCCTGCCTCCCATCATCCGGTTCTCTCGGCTATACGGGCCGTCTCCACGGCCCTCGGCATAGGTCCTCAAGCGTAGAATCGCCACCCTCTCCCTAAGGGCTGGCCTGAGACCCAAGGTGAACTTGTGGGCCTTCGGTCCTCCCTTACCACAATCTCAGGAGCAAACCTACTCAATCTCCGAAACTCCCGCTCATATTCGGGTACCGTCTTGGATCCCCTTCTGCCGCCAAATTCTTCCCTCTTTTGCCATCTCACCGATTCCGGAAGAACTCATCTTGGAAGAGTTGCAAGAACTCCTCCCAAAACATGAGTTGCACTGCACGGCTCCCCGCAACACTCGTCCACCACTCCAAAGCGTCCCCTCCAGCTGCCCGGTGCCGGTCGCACCTTATCCTCCTCCCGGGGCGGGAGAAAGGAGAACACGTGCTCAATCCGCCTCAACCATCGCTCTTCTACCACAGGATCTTCTCCCCCCTTAAATCGCGGAGGTTGTTCCTTTCGGAACCGTGTCACCACGTCATCCTCTGCACGGGTCGGTACACCACCCAGCCGAACTCTCACGCTCACGAGGCAGCTCTCTCCCTGGTGGTGGTGGTGGTGGCACCACCGCCGTGCCGCCATCTCACGGCGCACCTCCTCCCGAACGTCCTGCCGGAGTCCCTCCCGTAGCTCTCGTACCTCCAGCCGGATGCCTTCTTGTAGCCGTGCCGTAACAACGCATGCCCTCCAACGGATGGTCCCGCACCCGGACCCTCATGGGCGGGATGACTCATCACCATGCCCCGGACGCACGTGTCACTCTCCTCGGCGGCATTCTTACTACACGAAGTAAGAAGCACAACGTCAAAACAATTTTATAATCTATCGCGTCACTACCTCTACCCCCACTGATCAATTCCACTATCACGTGATGTTACACACATACATTGCATCGATCACATTGCACGATTCAGTACACATTGCCAAACAAATCGAGTTGCACATTTCACTTAATCATATGATTTTATTCACAGTTTAGCATACATTCACAAACAATTGCAACTAATGCCCTAATGCCAATGCATGCAAATCCTACTACAAGACCGGACTACCCGAGTACACCTTGGAGGCTCAAAGAGGACCATGTTGATCAGGCATGTCCCTCCAGGCTCCTCCAAAGGACTCAAGATAACCAAGTCCGCCCACTACCCTAGGCCAACTAGACCATGCTTTGATACCATATTGTCACGCCCGGATTTCCAACCCGAGGAAACCGGTACGTGACTCCCCTTTTACCCACACGGAGGGCAAAGGGGTAGGATACAAAACAAGAATTTAACATTTTAAACATCCACAACATTCAAGAAAGTAATATTCATTAAAAGCAATCCAATCCAGTTTATTACAACAAAATCCTTTCCCCACTGGGGTTACATCGATTCTCATAATAAAAATAACATAAACAAATTAAATAAATAAGGTCTTCCACCTTGGGGTCCCACCTAACGCCCGTAGGTTCCGAAAAAGAAAACAACATGGTAGGAGGGGTGAGCAACCACAGCTCGGTAGGGATCATGTCTCCCCAACCCATCCCATGCACCTGGTATCTACATGCCTTGTGTACAAGTCGTCGTGTCGTGATACAATTATCCCACCAGATATGGTTACTAGGCTATAACGACAAACACAATCATACATGGGCTAGTACATAAACACTCCCGGGCTTCCACGGCCACCGGGTTTCAAAGACATCCCAGGCTTCCACCCACCGGGTTCCACAAAAGATCCCAGGCTTCCACAGCCACCGGGTTCCACAAAACAGCCCCGGGCTTCCACAGCCACCGGGTTCCACAAAACGGTCCCGGGCTTCCACTGACCACCGGGTGTACAAGCAAACACAAGACACATGGCCATACAGGCATAACATCAAACACTAAGTATGCTTAGTCACACAGAATAACCTCGAACACTTAGCATGCATATATCCACAAGCTCACAAACCCAGCCACACAGGCATTTCCACAAACACATAACATGCACGACCTCACAGGCATAATTTCAAACACTTGGCAGGCATATACACATAACTATATTCACACAGGCTTTTCATCAAACATATAGCATATAGATCACGAACCACACCAAAATGCCATCGAAGGCCAACATTCATATAGGAGATCACACCTATATGAATTTACATATATATATATAAACGAGATACGACCCGGAACTGCCCTAGGACCCTAGGACGGGAGGGTTTAGGAAGAACAGAACCCCTACCTTAAAGCAGCTCTTCCTTGCTCCCGCCAAACGCTGTCCTCCCCACGCAAGATGCTCCGGCAGCAAGAATCGCCAACTCCCCTTCCCTCTCTCTCTCTAGCTCTCTCTCTCTCTCTCAGGCAGCAGTGCAAAGCAAAGGAACACAAGAACCCTAACTCAAACTCAAGCCCTCCTTATATAGACACCATTCACATCAAAACGACGTAGTTTTGATTAAGTAAATCCCAGGATCAAAACGACGTAGTTTTGATTACACAAGCTACAACCTTTCCGCATCCATACACACCAAAATATTCGGAATTTCAACATGGTCCTTTGGAGAAAAAACCCCCCCAGCTCCTTAGAATGCCAAAAACAAGGGCCCCAAAAAAAAATTTCCCCTCCCCCCTTATTTCCCCCGAATTCCCCCCTCCCCCCCCCCCAACCCAAATCCAAACTACTTTCCCCCCCCACCCCCCCCCCCTTTCTTCATTTGAAATAAACCTTCACTTGGACCTGAACCTGAACCCCCCCCCCCCCCCCCCCCCCCATTTCTTCTGATTTGTTTTGGAAATAAATGGAAGTGTATTCTTTTCCTCCTTTCCTTTGTTTCTTTTCTTTTCCGTGAATTTTCTTACTACCCCCAAAAAAGAAAAAAAATTAACAAACCGCCAAACCCCCCGGTGGCACCCCTCCGGGTCTTTTAGGGAACCTGGAGAACACAGGAAGCTAAATAAGGCCACTAGGAAGGATCACTTTCCACTTCCTTTTATTGATCAAATGCTTGATAGGTTGGCTGGGTATAGCCATTACTGCTTCCTAGATGGGTATTCCAGGTACAATCAGATCATGATTAAACCCGAGGACCAGGAGAAAACAACGTTCACTTGCCCTTTTGGTACCTTTGCATTTAGGAGGATGCCATTTGGGCTGTGTAATGCACCTGTGACCTTTCAAAGGTGCATGATGGCCATTTTTCAGGGCCTAGTGGAGGAGATAATGGAAGTATTTATGGATGATTTTTCTGTGTTTGGTTCTTCTTACCAACAATGCTTAAAAAACCTATATACTGTCCTGGAAAGATGTGAAGAGAAAGAACTTGTCCTCAATTGGGAGAAATACCATTTTATGGTAAGTGAGGGCTTAGTCCTTGGGCACAAGGTGTCCGCTAAAGGTTTGGAGGTGGATAGAGCTAAGATATCCACCATTGAAACCCTGCCACCTCCAACCGATGAGAAAGGGGTGAGAAGTTTCCTAGAACATGATGGGTTCTATAGGAGATTTATTAAGGACTTCTCAAAAATAGCTAAACCCCTAAGTGTATTGTTGGAAAAAGACAAAAGATTTGACTTTAATGATGAATGTTTAAAAGCTTTTGAGGTCACAAGTTGGTGTCACCCCTGTTATAGTTACTCCGGATTGGGAACAACCATTTGAGCTTATGTATGATGCGAGTGACTATGTTGTGGGGGTAGTTCTAGGGCGAGGAGAGAGAAAATTTTTTGGGTGATTTACTATGCTAGTAAGACTCTAGATAATGCCCAACAAAACTATACCACTACCGAAAAGGAGTTGCTAGATGTGGTGTATGGTCGCAACAAGTTTAGATCTTACCTCTTTGGGTCTAAGGTTGTTGTTTATACCGACCATGCAGCCTCTTAAGTATTTTTTAGCTAAGAAGGAAGCTAAGCCACATTTGCTGAGATGGGTTCTCCTCTTACAGGAGTTTGATTTAGAGATTAGAGACACCAAAGGAGCCTTAAACACTGTTGCAGATCACCTTTCTCGAGTTGAAAATGCACCTAAGTCTTTACCTATCTCTCATGACTTTCCTGATGAGGCAGTGCTTCAAGTAAGCCAGCTTCCTTAGTTTGCTGATATAGCAAACTATTTAGCCACTGAGTTTATACCTAAGCAATTTGATTACCACCAGCGAAAGTGGTTCATAGCTGATGCCAAGAAGTATATTTGGGATGACCCTATCCTCTATAGGAGGTGTGCTGATCAGATAATTAGGAGGTGTGCCCCTGAGGAGGAAATGGATGATATCTTGTATCATTGTCATGCATCAAATTATGGGGGCCACTTTGGAGTGCAAAGAACAGTGGCTAAAATCATGCAATGTGGGTTTTACTAGCCCAACATGGTTAAAGACACCTACATCTTTATTAAAACCTGTGATAGATGCCAAAGGGTAGGTGAACTATCTAGGAAGAATGAGATGCCCTTAACTGGAATCCATCCAGTTGAAATCTTTGATGTTTGGGGCATAGACTTTATGGGGCCATTTCCCATTTTTGATGGGTATTCATACATTCTGTTGGTTGTAGATTATGTGTCCAAGTGGGTAGAGGCAATCCCAACAAGAGTGAATGATGCTAGAGTGGTGACTAAGTTCCTCACAAGAAACATCTTTAGTCGTTTTGGGACACCGAGGGCTATTATTAGTGATGAGGGTAGTCATTTTTGTAACAAACTGTTTGATAAATTGTTGGCAAAGTATGGAGTTAACCATAGGAAGTCCTTAGCTTATCACCCACAAGCTAATGGGCAAGCTGAAGTTTCCAATAGGGAAATAAAAGCTATTCTTGAGAAAACTGTTGGAGGAAATAGAAAGGATTGGTCTCAAAGGCTTGATGAAGCCTTATAGGCTTATAGGACAGCCTACAAGACTCCCATTGGAATGTCCCCTTACAGAATCCTATATGGGAAGTCTTATCATTTGCCTGTGGAATTAAAACACAAGGCACAATGGGCCTTAAGGAAATTCAATTTTGATCCACAAGAAACCAAAGAGCTTAGGATGACTCAATTAATTGAGTTAGATGAGTTTAGAATGGATGCCTATGAGAGTGCTAAGATTTATAAAGAAAGAACAAAGAAATGGCATGATAGGCAATTAAACAAAGAAGTCTTAACCCTAGGACAAAAAGTTTTATTGTTCAACACTAGATTGAGGTTGTTTCCAGGGAAGTTGAGATCCAAATGGATGGGGCCATTTGTGATAACTGATAAGAAGCCATATGGGAGCTTTAAGCTCCAACCTGAAGATGGCAAGAAATTTTGGGTTAATAGAAATAGGCTGAAATCTTTTTATGACCCAACCCAGAGGGAGATTGTTGATTCCCTCTCTTTTGAGCCTACATGATTATATCTTGCAGTCTAGCTACAGACTTTAAATAAAGCGCTTGTTGGGAGGCAACCCAATTGCTTTTCTTTTATATTTATTTTATTTTTACTTGTTGTTTGCTAACCATGGTGCAGGAGATATAGTTTGGTTTTCATTAACCCTTTTACAGGCCTAGAACTTCTTATTTGGGCTTTCAACTTCAGGATTTTTCTATACAGCCCAAGTACTAGCCTAACTGCCAAGCTCAAGCTGGATTTTCAAAGCTGCAACTCAAAGACACAAGGGATTTTCAAGTGGGAATCATGCAAGGGCATTTGACACATTTTGTACCTTGAAAAGGGACCTACCAACCAGTGAAATTTGAGCAAAAATGGAGCACATTTGAGCCAAACACGGCTTGCAAGTGACAATGCATGTGATATCCAAAAGGCTGTCTCCTAGGTCGAACAAAAGAAAATGTGTTTTCTCAGCTCAGAAATTGGGGAGAAATCCACCGACGGGTAAGTATCTTCCTACTCCTTACTTCATGCCATGAGGACATAGCATACTTTAAGTGTGGTGTGGGGAGTGCCTTGAGCCACTTGTTTGTCCTTTATGTTGTGTGATTGCATGTTTTGTTTTTTGGTTTTTGTTTTTTTTGGTTTGTTTGTTAGTGTCATTTTTATTTTGTGTGATTGTTTGAGTTGCTTGATTATATGATTTGCATGTGGAGAGGCATGGATACTAGGTATGCGATTTTGGCTTAAATTTTAAATTTTTTTTATGCCACATTCGTATCATGTTGTGATTAGGGTGTTAAGTTAATTAAGGTGTGTTATGATTTGATTTAATCATGTCCTTATCTCTTGAATGATATCACCATGTTTTTGGAGCTGGAATTTGAATATTAGCTGAGCATGACATGCTAGGATAATACTTAGTGACCCTTAGAGTTGAGTGAAGAGAAAATCTAAAGGAAAATGAGAAAAACCTCTTTCTAGCCCTTGAGTGACATTCATGGTTTATGGGGTAATAGTTTTCTTTGATCCTCTTAACTTTCAACATTGGTTATTTAATGGTAGGAGTTAAGTAAGCATGATAATTACTTATTAGTGCTCGATGCTTGGTGTGTTGCTAGTGATATAGGGCCATTTAAGTCACTTTAACTTCCAATGTATCCTTGTTTTGGTTTTGTTGTGTTATTTATGTAGAAGGCTGTAATGCACAATGTGAAAAGGCCCATCACTTAATTTGATAATGGGATGTGAGACACTTAGTGTATTCCCTGTCTCTCCCTACTTAGCAAAAATGGCAAGGGGTATGCATTAGAAAAACTAGTCTTATTTATGTGCTATGTAATAAAAGAAAAGGTGAGTAAAAAAAGAGTGAATAATCCATCATGGGAGAGTATAAAATGCAACCTTGTAAGGTTATTATTTAAAAGAAGTGTGAAAAAAAAACAAAAAAAAAACAAAGTTTTTCAGAATAAAAGCCATAATGGCCGAGTTGTGTTAGTTTAGAGAGTGTTGAGTTCAAATCTTTGGCTCAAGGTGTCTTTTCATCAGTCATTAGAGTAGAGTGTGAGTTCATCGAGCATAGAATAGTGTGCGAGTTTTCAAACAAAGTAGAATAGAGGGTGTGTTACCTTTGATGAGCACAATAAAGAACTCTCATGTTTGCTTGGCAAGAACTTAATCAATAGCCAATGGAAAAGGTTGAGGGGAGTTTATCATCCCTTTTGATAACTACTAGGTACTGTTATTGGGCGTGAAATTGAGAGAAAAAAAGAGTTTATATTTGAGTGAGGCAACTTTCTCCTTGGTGAGAACTTTAAGGGAAGCTAGGAGCTATTTTATCATGGAATGCTTGCCGATATCCGAGTTTTCAATAATGATATTGCATGTTTGTTGGACTTGTAGTATAGACATGACTGAGCTAACTTATGATTCATTTTGGTTATTTAAATTCCCATTTCATCATGATAAAGTTGCATGCTTAGGAAACCATGACACTCCTCGATTTTTATTTTTATTTTCATTCCAGTGTGATTGTGTGTTTGTTTTCTTTTTGCATGCTTGAGGACAAGCAATGGTTCAAGTGTGGTGTATTTGATAACGTGCATTTATACCGTTATTCTAGTGTATATTTAGGGCATTAAAGAGCATGACTAGAGCTTAATTTACCCATATTTCAAAGATATTTCCTCTAACTCTTTAGGAAGACACTACTTGTTCTAGATGTGTGTTTTTGAGTTGTTTTGGCAGGTTTTTAGGTGATTCCTTCTCAACCAAATCAGCTAGATCATATTGTCTACTAAAGAGGAAGCTTGTGGCAAAATATGAGCTCAAAAGGAGGCATTTTGAAGGCTACAAACGACAAGGCTGCAAGAGGCCTCTTCACACACTCAATGCTGAGCAAGCACATTTTGATTTATTTGACCATGAAGATGACCTTACCAATATCATCTTCAGAAGTGAAAGTTGCTCCAAATGATGCCCTCTACCTCTCATAAAAATTTCAGAGCAAAAGGACAACAAACGATTTTGCACGTGATATTGGGATTTGATTTTTTTGACCTTGTAGAAGGCTTCATATGATCTCACGTGCAGAACAAAAGTTGTTCCAAATAATGTCATCTACCTCTCATAAAAATTGAAGACCATTTGGAGGTGCCCGTGACAATGACCTTTGTCACGGGCAAGGATATTTTTGCATGGAAGGCTTCTATCTGATGTGATAAAGTCCTGGGTGAAGTTTCAGAGCAAATGGAGGTGCCCGTGACAATGACCTTTGTCACAGGCAAAAACGTTTTTGCACAGTTACCTTTGTTTTCTTATGCTAATGATTTTTTCCTAAAGAACCTAGTCCATATCGTGCTTGGTTTGGGTTGTATAATGGCTGGAAGGTAAAATCGCCATCACTTGTCAAAACTACGCCGTTTTGATTAATGACGATAGCTGGCGACTAGGGCACACATTACACAGCAGCCTCCTCTATAAATAGAGGCCCTAAAGGCACATTCTTACACAACAATCTTGAGAGAGGGAACGCCTAGGGTTTGGAGAGAGAGCTTGACGGCTGGGAAGTTCTGGAATTGAAGTTCTGCTGCTCCTGGTTCTAAGATGATGTTCTTTATTTGTTTATGCTTTATCAAGAACATGTGTGAGTAGTTTTCTTAATCTAGGGGAGCAATGTATCCCCCTATGCTGCTGTACTGATTCTATGAATATTGGGATTATTTTATTGAATTGCTTGATTTATGAATTTGTTCTTCATCTTCTATATCTAGGTTGTATACACCTAGTTTCTTAGCCCTAGTCTGGGGCAGATCGTGGATTCATAGCATATGTGTGATTGGTGTGACCATTATCCTTTCAGAAATATGATAAATAGGCTTTGTTTGTTGCTGTCATGATGACCATTCAGGCATACAACACTTTGAAGGTCTGTCAATGACCAATTACAGTACCTTAGCTCATGTATAGCATGTTATCATTTAAATAATCCCATGAACCTTAAAATCAGTAGAAACAACATAGGGAGGTGAAATTGTGATCCTAGATGCCTTTAATCTTTGAGTTTTAACCTTAAAATCAATTCTGCTGTCTTTGATATTTTAGAAAACCACATAAAAATTAGATCTTTAGTTTAAAAAAGAGAACTTTTTGCCAAGACATTTTATAAAACAAGAGTAATTGGGTGTTTTGATTTAAGAACTAGAAAACTAAGCTAATTCTTGTGGGTTCGACCCCATACTTGCTGCTATTCTTTTAGTGCAAACTTAGGGAATTTATCATCTTGAAGAGAAATTTAACGACATTAGCTAGCTCTTTTAGAGAGGCTAAAACTCTGTCTGTCAGTGATGTTGAAAAACCTTTCGCGCCAAACTAGGATGCTCAAAAAGTTACACAAAGGTTTGGTGTGCCAGTATAAAGGACCTTTTCAGGTACTCAAGCGAGTTGGAAAGGTATCATACAAGCTAGAACTCCCAACATATTTATAGAGACATCAAGTGTTTCACATGAGTCTAGTCAAACCCTATCATGCTAATGAACACACAAGTAGGCAACAAGCGGTAAGAGCCCCGGTTACAACAGACAAGAGTCACGGCAAGGATATCAAGATAATACATTCTCGAAGAGTTGTGGCAAGAAAGGGTATAGTACCAAGTTATGTGGAGTACTACATAAAGTGGAAGGACAAACCCGATGAAGAGGCGACTTGGGAATGGGGAGAGGACTTGTAGCAATTCCCTGAAGAGATTAAGGCATATAATGCAAGTATTGCATCGAGGGCGCTGCGAAGTTGAGTGGGAGAGAATGTCACACTTGAAGAATTTTGTACTACACGTGTAGTGTGGGGACTTATATACCATTATATATAATGTTTCCTGGTTCCAAGATAGGGCATAAACACGTCATCAAGGATATTGTAATAGGTTAGATATCCCCTGATGTGTGAGATGTAGAGTTAGTGTCATCGTATATGTTATATTAGTTTGTATGTTTTTTGGTGGCAAAGACAAAATAGCACTAACCTCTATAGATCAAGGCTCTATAGGATAGTTTCAATATTGTAAAACTTTCCTTACATCAATACAAGATATCATATTTCTCATAGTGCTTCCATGTGTGTCTTTTCTATTGTATGTGTAATTGCTTATAGGTTCCAAAATCGAAGGAGACAATCCGACTGAAGATCTAGGATCAAAGGAGTCGCTCCGATTGAAGATAGGCTAAACTTAGGGGACCGAGATACAATGGAAACTAGGTACCACACGGGTGATGTGCTAAAGATAAATCTGGCCCCGTGACACTTGTTAGCTTTCAAAAATCAAATATATTACTATACAACTCTAATTGACCTTAGATTGGTCTTATTTTTCTCTATTTCCTAAAAATATATTGGTGGCCAAATACTATGGAAAGAAGTTCAGAATTCTTAAAAACTCTCAAAAGCATTTTATTTGGTGCTTTTTGTGTAAATGTGTTTGGTTTTGTCCTTGCTCGAGGACGAGCAAGCGGCAAGTATAAGGGATTTTGATCAACCATTTTATATACATTACTTGCATGTGTTGATCCCCTATTTTATTATGATTTTAGAGTGTTTTATGTGTGTTCTTAGTGTTTTGGTATATTTTGTATGTTTTAGTGTGTCTTGTAAGTTTGGGGGCAAACCGATGTAAAATGAAGCTAAAAGAAGAAAACAATTGTTGTGATACCTAAATTGCACGAGAATTTTTTTTTTTTTTTTGTATTCTTATCAACATAAAAATTGAGAGCTAGGATTTATAAAAATTATAATAATTTAAAAATTAAAATCTGTACATTAAATTTTGACAATAAATTTTGGTACACTTCGTATATCAAACATTCTTCTAAGCAAATAAATATCCTATGGTTGATTTAGTTATTATGTGTTGGCATTTTAATAGATCAACCAGGGAAGAGTTTCCCTCAAATATGCGTTTCTACTTTTCCATTGGCTCAATTGTGAGTCCTAAGTGCTTTCATTTTCCTCGCCAATTGAACTGCTAGTGTGGAATGGGCTAAAATAAAAAATACTATTTGCAATTTGGGTTATTGCATCATCGTATCATCGCATGATGTGATGCACATTCATTGATCGCTAAAAGTGTAATAACTTTTTCCACAATAAATGTGTGACATGGCGACCGTAGCATTACTCTAGTATTTCCTTTATAACTATTAAGAAAATCCGTGCCAGTTTCCACATTATGACATCAACTATGATGTCTCCAGGGTGCGATTTGTTCAACTGTTTGTTGAAAAGATGGATTAATTAACTTAGTGTCAAAGCTCAAGAGTCCTTTGACATATGGCCTATAAAACATTTGTGAGGTAGGCTGGCCACATGGGAAGCAGTAATTTCTAAGCGCCACATGATGTTTAAAAATTAAAAATCGTCAATGTTGAATGCCTTTGCTTCTCTTGTTTCGAACGAAAAGTGAAAGCTAACGCCATCCAATTTAATCCTTTTAATGATGGCATTGCATTAATCGTATATGACACATTTAGATGAATATGATAATTAAGTATTATTGGTAAATAAGTACTAATAATCACAAAGTACTTCACATTAAAATCCAATATAGTTTTTTATTTGTATTATGATAAAGATACGTACAGGTAAATTCTCATTAAAAAAACTAGAGGCAATTGTCACACCCGGAATAGCATGGTACTGGTGGGCGTCTCTCAAGTGGCGTAGGTGTGCGTTACTTGCGAAGGGGCAAGGCGGAAAGCATAGTTGATGTAGACGGGATAGACTCCACGGCAGTTCGTGCGAGAGATCGATAGAGCCCTTTCAAAGTTAAGATGTATCAACCTAGTTAAATATGGGAGTACGTCACTAGTTAAGGACTTAACAATGAAAAAGAGACTTAGTCATCCCTACACAAACTAATTGAGAACTAGAGCCGTTTTCATGATGAGCCCAAGGCAAAACGAAACCAGTCTACGTGTGCCCCAATCAGTATGACTTACTCGGAGCATCCACCAGGGTGACCGAGTGCTGCACGGGTGAAAAGCCTCATCCCGTGACAAAAATGGTATTAGAGCGGTTGTGGCCCGTATCCAGATTCGCCGAGCATTCTCGCGACAGTTATGCGTGGTCCTGAATCCCAAGTTGGGAGGGAGTCCCTAAAAGATAAGAGTTGACCAGGTGAAGGTCTTGCACGCAACACGTCCACCAAAGTCGCTGGTAGATGTGCTAGGGCGGAGTACCCGAGGATGGGATAGAGTGGCATTGAGGGAGTCGTAAGGAGCACGCTGAACGATCTTAGTTCCTCCGAACTCACATGGACTCAACAAGGGCATTGTGTCATGCCTCAGATTTCTCAACACCGAGAAACCGGTTAGTGATGCCCCATGCCTCGCACCCAAGAAGACAAAAGGGTTAGTGAATGCTCACCTAACAAGGCTCTGTCAAGGGTGCTGCCCCAAAACCGGCTGCAATCTCATTCCTGACATGCATAAACCATATAATATCAACAACATCTCTACAACATATATCATTGTTGGATCAAACTTAGAATTTGGATGATGCGGATAAAACCCTATGTAATTTGATTTGAGACCTTGTATGTTTATTCTTGGTTGTTGCAGAAGATAGAACCTTAATCTGGACCTTCACTCGTGAGAGCAAAGCTAAGGACAGGATACACAATCCTTATTCGGACCAACATGAGTGTCGTCAAACACTTGGTAAATAACCAAGTCTTTATACGGAATAAGGATCACTCGTGCGGACCAAATGCTTAAAGTTATGGACTAAGGAATCCACGTCTTACACTTAAATGGACTAAGTTAAATAAATGCGAATAAGAATCCTAGTCTACATCTTGCACAGAGTAAGAGAAAGTTGTCGCGGAGTTAAAAAGCTAAGCCTTCCACTCAAGTGCACTAAGGACTTGAAAACACGGAGTAAGGAATCCGAGTCTTTCATTCATACGGAGTAAGGAAGGACTTATGCAGAATAAGGACCTGAGTCCTTTGTTCGCATGGAGTAAGGAAAAAAGATACGGAGCAAGGAATCCTTTTACTCAAGTGGAGTAAGGATGCTCTAATATGGAGTAAGTCATCCGAACCTTCTACTCATGCGGAGTAAGGAAGCACTGACACGGAATAAGCTCTCCAAACCTCTCATTCATACGGAGTAAGAAAGCACTGACACGGAATAAGGATTCCAGTGTCACACCCCGGATTTCCAACCCGAGGAAACCGGTTCGTGACTCCCCTTTACCTATAAGGAGGATAAAGGGGTAGGGTACAACATTCCCACACAGGACACCATTTAATAAATTTAAGATACATGTAACATTCATAAACCAAACAAATCTTTATTACAAAAAAGTGAATGAAACACACCATCAAAATGACGTAGTTTTGATAAATGAAACACACCATCAAAACGACGTAGTTTTGATAAATGAAATCCCACCATCAAAATGACGTAGTTTTGATAAATGAAACACACCATGAAAACAACGTAGTTTTGATAAATAAAACATAAACTAACCACTCCGCTTCCACACAGGACAAAATACCCATAATCCGAACGTGGTCATTGTCACACGCATCCTCTACATGCTCCCACTTGAGCTTATTACACTCTCTAACAACCAAGCCACGAAGACTCGTAGAACCACTCCCTCGAAGACTCGCTCGAAACACGGCCTCGAAGATCTGTCTCGAAGATCAAACCTTCGACCCTCAAACCTTCGAACTTCGACCCTTAGTCTTCGACCCTACGACCCAAATCTTCAGGTCTTCCACCTTTCGACCCAAGCATTCGCCCAGGGTATTGTTCATCTTCATTCCATCTTGTTCTACCCAAGACACGGGTCATTACATCCTCTCCCCCTTAAGACTTTTCGTCCTCGAAAAGAAACTACATGCCACTAGGACTGCGAGGAATAACAAACACAGTATAACAGGACATACGTCCGCAAGCTCACAAAGCACCACCACAATCATAACCACATGTATCACAATGCATATGCCACATCACAAACACAAGTCTCAATCCCAAAAACATATCTCAAATATAAACACACGTCTAAAAGACAATACAAATACACCAAATCATAAACAACCAATACAAACAATACAAATACACTAAATCATAAACAACCAATGCAAGAAAGCACATCACTATAGCCGCCTCCCACCCTTAAGATTGTTCCTCCTCGAACAACTCTGGGTGCTGCTCACGTATCATGGACTCACGTTCCCATGTCTCCTCCTCAATGCCACGGTGCTGCCACAGCACGCGAACCAAAGGGATAGCACGACCACACAAAAGCTTCTCCCGCCGATCTAGGATACGGATAGGGGCCTCAACAACGGACATGTCATCCTCAATATCCAATGTCCCCCAATCGAACACATGAGTGGGGTCAGGATGATACTTCCTCAACTGGGACACATGGAACACATTGTGCACCCGACTTAACCATGGTGGCAATGCTAACCGGTAGGCCACTGGCCCCACACGAGCCATAACCTAAAAAGGACCGATAAACCGCGGAAATAGCTTGGAACCTCTCCCAAACCGTCGATGTCCACGACGTGGAGAAACACGAAGAAACACATGATCTCCCACAGAAAACTCCATCCTCACACCCTCAGCTGACACCAGATGGCCAAGAAAACGAACCTCCTGGATCCAAAACTCACATTTGCTAAACTTAGCAAACAACCGCCGGTCCCTCAAAGTTTGCAACACTGTTGCCAAATGTTCCACATGTTCCTTCTCAATCTTGGAATACACCAAGATATCATCTATAAACACCACAACAAAAGAATCCAAGTATGGAGCAAAGACCTGGTTCATCAAGTGCATGGACACCGCTGGTGCATTAGTGAGCCCAAAAGGCATCACTACCCACTCATAGTGCCCATACCTACACCGAAAAGCAGTTTAGGGATGTCCTCCTCTCTAACACTTAACTGGTGATACCCCGATCGCAAATCTATCTTGGAAAACTATTGGGCCCCACTCAACTAGTCAAACAGGTCATCTATCCAAAGCAACGGATACTTGTTCTTCACAGTCACCAAATTAAGCTTCCTATAGTCAATGCAAAGACGAAGCGTACCGTCCACCTTCTTTGCAAAGAGAACTGGAGCACCCCAAGGTGAGGTACTCGGGCTGATATACCCCTGGCCCGCCAACTCCTCTATCTGCTTCTGGAGCTCCCTCAACTCAGCTTATCCCATACAATGAGCTACTTGGGAAATCGGACCAGTCCCCGGTACTAACTCAATGGTGTACTCCACACTCCTTTTAGGTGGTAAACTCCTCAACTCCTCAGGAAAGACATCCTAAAATTGGTCAACAACCGCTGGCCACACCCTCTTTCCCACTTTGCCTTCCTCAACCTGTGGGTAATGGCACCCCATTGGTCCAACACCGGTCCAGCCCGACTCGCCTCACGATCCCACTCCCCCTACAGGGTGCAAGAAACCCCAGCAGGTGACACGAATGTTACCCGATGCCGATAACAATCTATCTTGGCCTGGAAAACCATAAGCCAATCCATACCCAAGATCAGATCAAACGCCCTCAATGGCATCACATACAAATTAAAACTAAGCTCCACATCTCCTACGGCTAACACGCAGTCACGGCAAACACGTCGCACCTCAATCATACCTCCCATCGGAGACTCAATAACTAGGGGTCTCGCTGCCTCAACACATACTAATCCCAGTCCATCAACAAGAAGTTCAATAATAAACGAACAGGATGCACCTGTATCAAAAAGAGCAAAAACAAGCGTACGAGATATCAAAAGGGTACCTCTAACCACCGAAGGTCCCGCTCCACCCTCCACCGGTGGAGGTGGTAACTCAGCCTCCTCCTGGTATGTCGCATCCAGCGCAAACACCCTCCCTTGGCCCGTGCCACTAGTCGGCTCGTGCCACTAGTCAGCTCACTCAATGGACGCTTCCCGCCATGGCTGCCTCCAGCTTCAGTCTGCTGCCGCTCCGGCCTCCCTTGAGGTCGGATCTGGTTCGATCCTGCCTGACTAGCCTGCCACTGACGAGCTAGTCTCTCTGCTGGTGCACGGAAACTGGTATCACTCCTCGTGCTGGGTGTTAAGCCTCTTGCTCCCCTATTGCCACTCCTGCAAACCCAGCTCAAATGGCCCTCTCGTCCACAGCTGTTGCATCGCCAGTCCTTCTTAGGACAATCCCTCTTGAAGTGGCCTTGCTCCCCACAGCAATGACAACCGCTGGGGAGATCTCCTGCTGAACCTCCCTGCCTACTGCCGCCAAAGGTGAACCTCCCTAGGTTCACAGATGGTTGACCCCAGCTGTGGAAGGAACTACTATCCCTCTCCTCAGTCTTGGACCTCTTGGACCGGGAATCTCGATCAGGCCCACCCTGTAACTGGCGACCCTGATGGGCCTGCCTCATATAATCCAGCTCCCTCTCAGCTATACGAGCTGTCTCAACAACCTCAGCATAGATCCTCAAACGCAAGATCGCCACCCTCTGCCTAAGGGCTGGCCTAAGGCCCAAAGTGAACTTGTGGGCCTTCAGGTCCTCCTTAGCCACGGTCTCGGGAGCAAACCTACTCAAGCTCCGGAACTCCCACTCATACTCGGGCACCGTCTTTGATCCTTGCTTCAGGCTGCCAAATTCCTCCCTCTTCTACCATCTCAAGGACTCAAGGAAAAACTCATCGTGGAAGAGTTGTAAGAACTCCTCCCACAGCATGAACTGCACTGCACAGCTCCCCGTGACACTCTGCCACCACTCCAAAGCATTCCCCTCCAGCTACCGAATGGCTAGTCTCACCTTATCCTCCTCCAGGGGTAGGAGAAAGGAAAACACATGCTCGATCTACCTCAACCAATGCTCAGCCACCACGGGGTCCACTTCTGCCTTGAACCTTGGAGGTTGTTCATTTCGGGACCTCGTCACCGCATCTTCCTCTGCACGAATCGGTACGCCACCACATGAACTTTCACGTTCATGAGGTAACTCCCCCACTGGTGGTGGTGGTGGCACCACCTGCTGTGCTGCCATCTCACAGTGCACCTCCTCCCGAACCTCTTGCCGGATACCCTCCCACAGCTATCGGACTTCCAGTTGGATACCCTCTCGCAGCTGAGCCAATAACAGCACATGTCCTCCAGTGGACTGCCCCGCACCCAGACCCTCATGGGCAGATGACTCATCAGCCACTACCCCGGATGCACGAGTCACTCTCCTTGGTGGCATTCTTACTACACAAAGTAAGGAACACAAACGTCAAAACGAATTCGAATCTATCGCGTGTCACTATCTCTACCCCACTTATCAATACTACTATCACAAGGCATTACACACATACATTGCATCAATCCACATTGTAGTCATGCTCAAGGCATTCCAAGAATATTCAGAGTTGCACAGTTCACACATAATCAAGTTATTCACCTTTTCACACATCACAACAAATGCAACTAGTGCCCTAATGCCAATGCATGTAAATCTTACATCAGGTCTGGACTACCCCAAGTACACCTTAGAGGCTCCAAGAGGACCGTGTTGATCAGGCACGTCCCTCCAGGCTCCTCCAAAGGACTCAAGACAACCAGATCCGCCCACTACCCTAGGCCAACTAGACCATGCTCTGATACCATACTGTCACACCCCGGATTTCCAACCCGAGGAAACCGGTTCGTGACTCCCCTTTACCCACAAGGAGGATAAAGGGGTAGGGTACAACATTCCCACACAGGACACCATTTAATAAATTTAAGATACATGTAACATTCACAAACGAAACAAATCTTTATTATAATAAAATCCCTTACAATATCTCCCCATCGGGGTTACAAGGTCTCACAAAAATCACATACTACAAATAACATTAAACAAGCCACAAAACAGAACCGTCTTCTACCTTGTTGTTCCCACCTAACGCCTATAGGTTCCTGAAAGAAAACACATCAGAGTAGGAGGGGTGAGCAACCACAGCTCAGTAGGGATCATGTCTCCCCAACCCATCCCATGTTCCTAGTATCTACATGAGAACGTGCGTAGGTGCAGTGTAGTGACAAGATAAAAGCAGGTTATATTCCACAGTTAAGTATCGATCCCACAAGTCATAGAACAGGTACAAACATTGCCACAGCCACACAGGCTCACATATCCACAGCCTCTCAGGTGCTACACAAGCCAGCATATCCATAGTTACAAACATTACCACAGCCTCTCAGGCACCACACAAGCCAACATATTTACAGTTCCAAACATTGCCACAGCCTCTCAGGCGCCACACAAGCCAACATTTCCCTAGCCACACAGGCTAAGATAAACAATTCCAGCTACCACAGCCACCGGGTTCCAACAAACACACAGCACACAAAGCCACACAGGCATAACATCAAACACATGATTTGCATAGTCTCACAGGTATAACATCGAACACATAGCGTGCACACATTCACAGGCTCTCAAACTTAGTCACACAGACATAAAAACAAACACTTAGCATGTATAATCCCCAGCCTCACGGCATATATACAAATATCCAAGCAAAATACGCCATTGAAGGCCAACATCCATATAGGAGATCACACCTATATGGATTTACATATAGATATATAACCAAACAGCCACAGAATGCCTACTACAAGGCCAAAACCCTGGGATAGGTTCAAGGAAACAGAACCCCTACCTCAAAGATCCTCCACGCTCTTGCCTCCACGCCTAACGTTGTCCAACCACGGGAATGACAACGGCAGCCACAAACTGGAGCTCTCTCTCTCAATCTTCCTCTCTTTCTCTCTGCGACGGCTGCGGCGGCTGACAACAAAAACCCTAAACCTAAAACAAAGAGAGCTCCTCCTTATATAGACCTCACTTATCAAAATGACGTAGTTTTGATAAATGAAATCCCACCATCAAAACAACGTAGTTTTGATAAATGAAATCCCACAATCAAAACGACATAGTTTTGATAAATGAAATCCCACCATGAAAATGACGTAGTTTTGATAAATGAAACACATCATTAAAACGACGTAGTTTTGATAAATAAAACATGAACTAACCACTCCGCTTCCACACATGACAAAATACCCACAATCCGAACGTGGTCATTGTCACACGCAGCCTCTACACGCTCCCACTTGAGCTTATTACACTCTCTAACAATCAAGCCACGAAGACTCGTAGAAACACTCCCTCGAAGACTCGCTGGAAACGCGGCCTCGAAGATCTGTCTCAAAGATCAAACCTTCGACCCTCAAACCTTCGAACTTCGACCCTCGGTCTTCGACCCTACGACCCAAATCTTCGCGTCTTCCACCTTTCGACCCAAGCATTCACCCAGGGTATTGTTTATCTTCGTTCCAGCTTGTTCTACCCAAGACATAGGTCATTACATCCAGTATCAAACTAATACGGAGTAAGCAACCACTAACACGAAGTAAGGATCTGAGCTTCACTAACACGGAGTAAGGAACTTTACAACGGACTAAGAAGATGCTACTTCACTTGATCGGCTTCGCATTTAAAGTCATCAGCTCGCTGTGTCCTAATGTTAGACAAACTTGTTGAAGATCTAAATTATCTTACATGTGGAACACACGGAGATGTGAACAGAGCTTTAATTGCACTTGGGATCATGCGAAGTAATTCAATGTTTAAAGAGCCAAGATCTTGAGCTCCACATCCGCAGCAATTAAAGCAGAATAATTTCCGAGAGGAATTCAATGCTACACGGTGCTCGGAAGATCATGTTCTAAGAATGTTTTCCAACGGATGGCTATATATATTAAGACTTGTATGTTTTCATAAATGCGCGTACATGTACAAGAGCTCTTAGAGATTAAATTGGCTAGTGTGTGAGTTACTGTAAACAGAGTGCTAGAGAGTTTATTAGTAGATCGAAAAGCTTCATTAGCTTTAATCTGCTATATTTTATTGTAATTATCTTTTGATAATAAAACAGAATACTTCCACTATTTGGTTATCTTCCGCATTGATTCTATCTTTTAACCAAACAAATGTTGTGCCAGATGTCATCACTGGTTTTCGTCTGGGCCCGTTTGGGGTGAGCTCAAACTAAACCAATGGTGAGAAATTTAGAGTCGCCACCAACTGTTTTTGGGGTACAGTTGGGTACCCTCTACTTTGAGTAGTGTAAAGTGTGGTCTGCGCTATCAGAGAAGGGTTCGCGAGTTGGTTACATGTAGGGAAGGATTAGCACCCCTACAACACCCTTTCGGTATCTACTTTTGGAAAAGGAGGCTTTCTATTTATTGTCACTGCTGTGCTTGGGTTGGGTTTCCTAGAAAGTCTAGGCTGTTTATTTGGCTAAGTTATTTGTTAAAGTTATGGTTCAATTGATTTACCCTAAATTTCTAAAGGGACTCCTAAAAGTTTTTGTTTGAAGTGGAAAATGAAATCCTAATTTTTATTTTTGTTTTTATTTTTGTTTTTTTTTGTTTTTTTCTGTTTCGTTGTTTTTTTTGGAAAATGTGTTGTTTTTTCTTTGTTTTGCTTTGTTTTGTTTTTGTTTTGTGTGTTTTTTTGTTAAAAAACATTTTGTGTTTTTTTCCTTTTGTTTTTAACTTTTGAAAGCTTCTCTTTTTTTGTTTTATTTTGAAAACTCAAAGTCATAATTGCGTATCAAAGTAACGAACACATACATTAAAATAAATAAGTATGGAGTGTGTGATTATGACATCCACAAATAAATAAACATAAAAGCACTTTTTTTTTCTTTTTTTTTCATCTTCTCTTTTTTTTCCTCCTTGCACTCTCTGTTTTTTTTTGTTTTCACTATATTTTACATATTACAACGTACAACATACAAAGAAGGAAAATACAACGGCAAATACTAAAAATTACATCAAATATAGAGATAAGCTAAAAAATGAAAACCAGGAAAATACTAAAATTACATTAAATATAAATACAAATAAGCTGAAAGAAAAAAAATTGAGCAGCAAATGTAAATTACACTGACTTTGGCTTGAATGGGGCTTTATCACGGGACGTCCGTCTGAAATATTCTGTCTGTATTGAAAGACGCTTGCTCACCCAAATCACCAAATTCCAGCAACGCCAAGTGCAACGATCAGCTTGGACGTACTGTGGAGACTGCCAAGGTACGCTGGAATTTTTTTTGTTTTTATGATGGAAACGTAAGAAAAAGAGAAAGAAAGGGCAGACTGGAGTTGTTTTTTTGTGTCTTTCTTCTGCTAGGAAAAAAAAGAGCTGGAATGAAAAAGTTGGGAAGGATGGGCAATTTGGTTTTCAGAATGGCAGAAAGCTATCTGGGTGTTTTTTTTGGATTAGGGAGCTGGGTGTGAAGATGGCAGAAGAGCTTTTTTGCTTTTGATTTTCGGGAAAAAGGTTTTGGTGAAGATCTGGGCAGGCATTAAAGGCTTCTGGTGTTTTTTTTTAGGATGAACCTGATAGAAAATGGCAGTCAGGGAGGGGTTTTGTCTTCAGCGTAATCTCTCTTCTCTTTCGCATGGACAGAAAAGAGAGTTAGTTGCATCTCATTAATTGCTGCATTTAATGCTTTGTCGGTTGTATTATTGATCCCAGTATTATTAATTTCTAGATTCTGTGCTTTGTTTGGTGGTTGGATGACCTGTACATAAAATGGGGCAACTTGTGATTGCTTTTTTGTTCTTTTGTGAACATAGGCGTTGAAAAGCATCTCTGACGATTGCCAGCAAATAAAAACGCATCCCATGAGCAAACAACGAGAGAACCAGCGAGAGAGGCCAAACAGCGAAGGTCAGTGGTCAAAAGGTCGTAGTGTCGGCAGGTCAAAGTGTCGGCAGGGTCGAAGGTTGGTGAGTCGAACGTTAACGGTCAATGGGTCGTAGGTCAACGGTCAACAAGTCGTAGGTCAAACCTTGAAGGTCAAGGGTCGAAGATCGAAGTGGCGAAGGGTCGAAGGTCCACGGGTCGAAGTGTCGGCAGGTCGGAGTGTCAGCAGGGTCGAAGGGTCACTCCTCGAAGATCAAGGGTCGAAGATCAAAGGGGCGAAGGGTCGGCAGGTCGGAGGTCGGAGGTTTATAGGCTTTGAGGCTTTGAGGCTTCGGGGCTTCGAGTCTTCGAGGCTTCGAGGCTTCGTGGCTTCAAGTCTTCGAGGCTTCGAGGCTTCGAGGTTTCGAGGCTTCGAGGCTTCGAGGCGTCGAGTCTTCAAGGCTTCGAGGCTTCGAGGCGTCGAGTCAAGTTTTTTTTTAATTTTTAATTACTTTTTTACCCCCACCCAAAATGCGAAAATGGACGACCTTTCGGGGAATGTTTAGGAAAACTCGTATTTGCTCAAATAGATGTTTTGGAGAATTTCATATAGTCACTTTTCCGGGCAGTTTGACTAGGGGCACTGACCATCTTTTGGCAAGTTTGACCTTTTCCAACGAAAGTTGTTTTGGCCATAACTTCTTCATTTTTCATCAGAATTGAGCTCAGTCAAGTGCATCATTCTCCAAATTTCCTCCTCTATCCCCTGGTATTGGTCTTGGGGTACTTCAGAGACTTTTGCAAAGGTTATCTATTTTGGGCTTCCCCATTCGTGTAAGTGTATCCATTTATGGACCTATTCAACAAGCTATAGGGCATGGGCATAATGGTATATAGAAAAACATGAGGTTAGTATGTCCAACCCAGACAAAATGGGGTCCAACAGCTACCCCTCTTTGTGCATTGTTTGTATACAAACAGTGTACAAAGATAGGAAGGAGTCATTTTGGACGGGTTGAAGCACTTACCCGACTTACCTAGCACAGAGGAAGAGTAAAATGCGATGGTTGGGTCTATCCCCAAGAGGGAAAAGGGGCTTCGTAGGCCGGTGGACTCGGATAATAATTTGATAAGGCATCTAGGGCCGCCTATGATGTAAAGATACTGGAGATTGAAAGCCTACAGCAACGTAATACGCTTGAACTGAACATGAAAAGCCCACAACAACGATAGGCTTGAACTGAAAAATGGAAAGCCCACAACAATGATAGGCTTGAACTGAAAAATGGAAAGCCCACAACAACGATAGGCTTGAACTGAAAAATGGAAAGCCCACAACAACGATAGGCTTGAACTGAAGCTGAAAAAGCCCACAGCAACGATAGGCTTCAACTGAAAAATGAAAAGCCCATAGCAATGATAGGCTTGAACTGAAAATAAAAAGCCCACAACAACGATAGGCTTGAACTGAAAAATGGAAAGCCCACAGTAACGATAGGCTTGAACTGAAGATGAAAATCCCACAGCAACGATAGGCTTGAACTGAAAAACAAAAAGCCCACAGTAACGATAAGCTTGAACTGAAAAATGGAAAGCCCATAGCAACGATAGGCTATAACTGAAAAATGAAAATCCCACAGCAACGATAGGCTTGAACTAAAAAATGAAAAACCCACAGCAACGATAGGCTTGAACTGAAAAATGGAAAGCCCATAGCAACGATAGGCTAGAAATAAAAAATGAAAAGCCCACAGCAACAATAGGCTTGAACTATCAAGACTTGTTAGAGACATCAATTGGTATTTGAGGGAATACTTTGGGGAATTGGTGAGCTTGGGAAGTAACCCAATCTGGGCTCCCTCTGCGAGTTCACTCAAGGAGATCGCTCTACGAGATGACCTAAAAAGGGAAAAAAATTGTTCATGTGTCAAAAGGATGCTTTGGGGAAGTGGCAAAGAAAGATTTAGGGTTGAACAAAAGATTCTTGGAGGGCTTGATGAGAAGCTTGCTGAGAATGAGCTCTTGGAATCTTCAGATGCATGGAAAGAAAATAATGCATGGAATGCAATGTGGTGTATGCAAGGATGCATAGTGAAATGAATGACTCAATATGGGTTAGGGGTTTATCTCCCTGCTGTTGGAGAGTTTGGATAACATCCAACTCGTTTGGAGAACTCTTTGTCTCTCTGGCTGGGGAGTCCGTTCTATCTTTGCTGGGGAACTCCCTTTTGTGGATGAAGGGTCTATTTAATTTAGCTTCGCCGCATTGAGGAGCTTGACTTGATGACTTCACTGGGGATATTGGTATTTTGTGGCAATATTGGTACTTTGCATTTGAAGAGATTGACTTGTTTGAGGTTTTTAAGCTTGACCCTACTCATAAGGTAATGCCAAAAGAGCCTACTGGGATTCAAAATATTCTAATTAGATGTAAAATGAAGACAATGTAACATGATTAAAGAGATGGAAAAGGGGTTATTGCTAGTTTGATTCCACAAAACATATGTATATCATAAAAAGGGCCCCTTGTTATACTCTGTAAACAGAATCACAAGTTTTAAAAAGCATAATATACAAATTTGATTCGAGTGTGCCTTAGGTTTGACTGAGTCTTCCACCTTTGTTTGCTTCTTTGCCTTTTGTTGGAGCTGTGTATTTTACCCTTGGTGCCCTTTCGGGTTTTCACCAAGTCCGCTCATTGCTGTCATGCTTTATTCCTTCCATGTCTCAGAAGAACGATTAGGGAACTCCTCATTTGGATGGGAGAGTCAAGCATAGAATTTTTTCACTACATCGCTATTCATTGGGTTAGGGAGCTCATCACCATCCATTCTGGCAAAGATTAAGACACCTCCTAAGAATGCTTTCTTCACAACATATGAGCCTTCATAATTGGGAGTCCACTTGCCTCTATGGTCATGTTGAATTGGTAAAATCTTCTTGAGGACGAGGTCAACCACTCGAAACCTTCTGGGCTTCACCTTTTTATTGTAGTTGTTCATCATTCTCTGTTGATATAGCTGTCCTCTGCAAACAGCTGCCAAGCGTTTGCCTTCAATTAAGTTCAACTGTTCATAATGACTTTGGGCTCATTCTGCTTCTTCGAGCTGAGTATCCTTTAGTACTCGGAGGGAAGGTATCTCCACTTCGACAGGTAAGACTGCCTCCAGACCATAAACCAAAGAAAACGGAGTTGTCCCAGTTGATGTTCGTACTGAGGTGCGGTAAGCATGCAAAGCATATGGTAGCTTCTCATGCCAATCTTTGTATGTTTCTATCATCTTTCTGATAATGTTCTCGATGTTCTTATTGGCTGCTTCAACTGCTCTATTCATCTTCGGGCGATAGGGGGTCGAGTTGCGGTGTTGAATTTTTTACGTTTCGCATAATTTACCCATCATCCGACTGTTCAGATTGGCGGCATTATCTGTTATGATCTGCTCAGGAAGTCCATAGTGGTAGATGATATTATTCCGCATAAATCTAAGTACCACAACTTGTGTGACGTTGGCATATGATGTTGCTTCTACCCACTTGGTAAAGTAATCGATAGCCACCAAAATGAAATGATGACCATTGGATGCTTGCGGAGATATCGGTCCGATCACATCGATGCCCCAAAGTAAAAACAGCTACGGGGAAACCATCACATGCAGTCCGGATGGCGGTACTTGGATTTTATCGCCATAAATTTGACACTTGAGGCATTTGCGCACATATTCAATGCAATCCTTTTCCATGGTGGCCCAATAATAGCCCATTCGCATGATTTGCCTTGTTAATGCATATCCATTTGCGCGTGAACCCCATTCTCCTTCGTGCGCTTCTTTCATTATCTTTTTCGACTCTTCTTTTGCCACATACCACAGTAACACCATGTCATGATTTCGCTTATATAGAATGGGACCATCAAGGTAATAATTGGATGCCGACCTTCGAATATTTCCTTTATCAGACTCAGAGACCTCTGCTGGGTATTCTTACTTGAGCAAATACTGTTTGACATCATCAAACCAAGGCTTTTCTTCGTATTTCCTTCAACGACCATGCAATGTGCAGGAGTATCTTGTATACGGATATTGAAAGACTGGACTTCCAACGTTGTGTCTAGCCGAAGGAGGGAAGCTAGAGTCGCCAGCGCATCAGGAATCTGATTGTATTCCCTGGGCATATGCTCAAACGTGATGTCTTCGAATTGCTCAGCTAACTCTGTAACATACTCCCGATAGGGGATTAGTTTGTGGTTTCGAGTCTCTCATTCACCCCTTACTTGAAAAATGATGAGTGCCGAATCGCCAAATACTCGTAATTTTTTGATTCCTCTGCTAATTGCTTCTTAAGTCCCATCACACAGGCCTCATATTCTGCTACATTGTTGGTGCAAGGGAAGGTTAACTTTGCTGCCATTGGGAAATGTTTGCCCTTTAGAGATATCAAGATGGCTCCAATGCTGTGCCCCAAAAGACTGGAGGCTCCATCAAACCACATAGTCCACATGTTTGATACCTCGGCTATAAGAATGTTGATGTGCTCATCTGGAAATCCAATAGTCATAGGCTCGTAATCTTCTAGTGCTCTATCTGCCAAGTAATCAGCTATTGCACTCCCTTTGATGGCTTTTTGAGGCACATAGATGATATCATATTCCAATAGGACCAATTGCCATTTGGCAATTCTTCCAGAGATGGATGGCTTTTCCAAGAGATATTTGAGTGGATCATGCCTTGAAATCAGTCATATGGTATGATAAAGAGTGTACTGCCTTAATCATCTTGTTATCCACACAAGGGCACAACATGTCTTTTCCAACGGTGTATAGTTCTCTTCATTGATGGTGAACTTCTTGCTGAGATAATAAATGGCTTGCTCCTTCTTGCCTGTAGAATCATGTTGCCCCAAGACACAACTCATTGAGGACTCCTGAACAGTCAAGTATAAGATCAAGGGTCTGTCTGGCACTGGGGGGACCAAAACAGGTGGATTGGACAGATATTGCTTTATCCTGTCAAATGCTTCTTGACATTTGTCGTTCCAAACTTCAGGGTTATCCTTCCGTAATGTCTTGAAAATGGGTTCGCATATGGCCGTTAATTGTGAAATGAATCGGGCAATGTAATTCAACTGTCTAAGGAATCCTCTGACCTCCTTGATAATTTGTGTTGGGGGCATCTCTTGGATAGCTCAAACCTTGTCTGGATCAATTTTCACTCCTTTTTGGCTCACAATGAAACCTAACAGTTTTCCCGACATGGCTCCAAAAGTGCATTTTTTCGGGTTCAATTTGAGTTGATATTTCCGTAGTCTATTAAAAAGCTTACGGAGTACTTCTATGTGATCTCCAGTGCTCCGCGATTTAGCTATCATATCATCCACATAGACCTCGACTTCTTTATGCATTATGCCGTCGAATAGGGTCACCATGGCTCGCTGATAGGTTGCCCCCGCATTCTTCAGTCCAAACGGCATCACATTATAACAAAATGTGCCCCAAAGTGTCGTGAAAGTGGTCCTCTCCTTGTGTTCGGGGGCCATACGAATCTGGTTGTAGCCCGAGAAGCCATCCATGAATGAGAATAGAGCATGCTTTGCTGTGTTATCCACTAGGGTATCAATATGAGGAAGCGGGAAGTTATCTTTTAGGCTGGCCCAGTTCAGATCTCTATAATCGACACACATGCGTACTTTGCCTCCTTTCTTTGGTACTGGTACAACATTGGCCACCCATTCTGGATAATGGGAGACACTTAGAAACCCTGCGTCCAATTGCTTTTCTACTTCTTCTTTAATCTTCAGCAGCAGCTCCGGTCTCATTCTTCGCAATTTCTACTGTACTAGCTTGCACTCTGGCTTCACTGGTATGTGATGTTGTACTATGTCTGTGTCTAATCCTGGCATATCTTGGTATGACCATGCAAAAATGTCGACGTAGCTCCTTAACAGCTCAATTAATTGCTTTTTGATGTCGGTAGCTATTAAAGTCCCTACCTTCAATTCTCTTGGTTCGGCAACCATCCCCAAATTCACTATTTCTACTGGATCCTCACTTGGAATGCATAAGCGATCGTCCTTTTCCAATAGGCATATGATCTCTCCCAGTAGCTCGGGTGTCTCCTCTACCTCATTCTCATCAGCTTCAAACACTGGTTGTTCCTAGTTTGGACTTTGGTCAAACCTTAGGCATCTCGTTTCGCTTTCGCATACTATATTTTCATTGACATTGTGATACCTGCTTATAAGAGAATGACAAGTTGGTAACCAAATATGATATGCATATGTCATGAATGGAATGCACCATGAAACATTTGAAACAAGGTACATTTTATTGGAAAGCTTTTAATAAAAACAAATGTTCACCGCTTGAAAAGACATTAAAATAGAATACATTAAATCCTAATGACCCCATAAGCATTACATTATGAGGAGGTCCAGGCTGGTCCAATTGTTCAATGGCTGGTTGGGATCCTCTCGCACCAACTGAACCATCTCGCTTGGTGCATGCTTGTCTGTGTCCAGTGCAGCCACAGTCCCAGTTTTAGTTTCGGCTTGGCTTTTGTGGACAAACCCCCCACTCTGAAAAGTATCATGTAAGGGGGGAAAGCTCCTCCTTTCTTCTTGTACTGGTCTTTTCTGCAACCTTACCATTCTGATTTCCCTTTTCTTGGTAGCTTCCCTTTGTCTGTCAGCTCTTGTAGGCATATAGCCTAACCCAAACTTCTCGGTATTTTCTCGGATGGTCAACGGTTTCTGAATTCCTTGAGCGCTTGGGCCTAATCCTTGCCCTAGTTTGTACCCCTGTTTGATCATGGTGGCTGCGACCATTCTTGCAGTCTTTGAGAGATAATGGATTGGGGCAGAAGTGACATTCACCATCTCAAACGCCCGATACAAGCATTCTGCTATATCTTCATTGTTCTCAACATAAGGAATCGATGTTGGCTTGGTGACTAGGAAACTTGTTTCCCCAGAGATGCTAATGAGCTGATCTCCCATTGCAAATTTCATCTTTTGGTGGAGGCTTGACGGCACTGCTCCTGCCATGTGGATCCAAGGTCTTCCCAACAAACAGCTATAGTAGGGTGTAATGTCTATCAGCTGAAATTCCACCGTAAAAGTCGCTGGCCCAATTAGGAGTGGAATGTCCAGAGTTCCCACCACATCACGTTTGCCTCCATCGAATGCTCGTACCTTCATTGTAGAAGGGCGCATATAGGATGCATCGACCGGCAGTTGTTGCAGTATATGTAAGGGCATAATGTTCAAGGTAGAGCCATTGTCGATAAGTACTCGAGCTATAGTGTGCTCCTTACATTTGACTGTGATGTGCGGAGCCTTTATATGCCCCTTTCCTTCCTGGGGCAGCTCGTTATCTCCAAAGCTGATGACGTTGTTCATAATGAGGTTACTAGTGACTCCATCGACATTTGCCACCGGGATGGTTGGAGGAACATAGGCTTGGCTCAGAACCTTCATTAGTGCTTCCCGGTGAGGTTGGGAATCCATCATTAATGAGAGCAATGAGATGCGAGCTGGTTATCGACTCAGCTGGTCCACAATGTTATACTCGCTCTGCTTCATGAGTTTCAGAAATTATGTTGTCTCTTCTTCAATGACTGGTGCTCCTTTCTTTGTTACCTCCAGTGTTGGCTCAATGTCTGGTTCGACAGCTTTTTCTTTCCTTGCTTTGTCAACCATATCAGGGGCATAAGCACGACCACTCCGGGTTTTCTTTTCTGCTGCGGTGGCTCCCTGAACTACCTCACAGTTGTAGTTCCATGGGACTGCATTATCTGTCTTGTAGGGGAAAGGGGCAGGGACATGTATGGTGAGAGGTGTAATTCCATGAGGCAGTAGTGAGATTTCTGGAGTCTTAACATTCAAGACAAGGGGGGTTGGCACCCACGATGGTTTGTATGACAAGTCTCCTTGGATCATGTGGCTTTGACTGTCTGTCTCTTCCTTGGAGAATTCGATCATCCTTTGGTCCATGAGTTTTTGCACCACCTCGAAAAACTCACTACATTCTGCGATGTCATGTCCCCATGACATCTTGTGATAAGGGCATTTTTTCCCCATTTGTTCCGTTTCCTGCCTCTGGCGTGTCTTTAGCAAGTATATAGCCATGTTCCTATAGCAGGGTAAACAAATATGTTTTCTCCATTTGTACTTGGGAGACCTTCTCTAGCCGTCCTTCATCCTCGATACTAGTAACATTATTGGAGTGTTCTGGGAGAGGATTGCTGTTCACATTTGGCGTCCCAGTCAGTGCAGAAAAGTCTAGCCACTTCGCATCCTTCAATGCCTGAACCTTCCTTTTGAATGTTATACAATTTTCGATATCATGTCCAGCTCCACTTGTATGATATTCACATCTAGCATCTGGCTTGTACCAGGCCGGGGGAGGAGACTTTATTTCTCCCAAGGGTATAGGGGTTACCATCCTTGCCTCTAAAAGCTTGGGGTATAATTCCGGATAACTCATTGGAATTGGGTCAAACTCTTGTCATGGTCGATGAGGAGCCTGATTCGCTCCTGCCTATTGAGTCTGGGCCCTTGGTTGCCCCTGTCCTTGGAACGCAGGTCTCGGTCCGTCTGGAGCTGACGCCCTTGGTTGCTCTTGGTACGGCGCCCCCGGTTGAAATGGGTTTGGTGCCATTGGATATGGAAATGGAACCCCTCCTTGTAGTAAGTAGGGAGTGAATTGGGGAGCAGGAGCAGGTGCAGCATAGGCAGCTACTGGTGACCCTTTGTAGCACCCCGGTGCTTGGTAGAATGTTAGTTGTATTGGCGGGTGCGAGGGGTATACCAGGTTGGTCTCATTTTCCTTCTTCTTTGCTGGTGGTTAAAACCTTTTTGATGCCTCAGCCGCATCACCCTTTAGATTTCTTCCTTTAATTCCAGTTTCTACACGTTCACCGGATGAAACCAAGTCTGCAAAGCTGCTGGAGACGTTATGTCACGCCTCGGATTTCCAACCCGAGGAAACCGGTTCGTGACTCCCCTTTACCCACCCGGTGGGCAAGGGATAGATGTACAAAATCCAACACATTCATAATAATCCACAATAGATAGCAAAAAGGTGAACCACTTATCTTTATTAAGTTCCAAAATCCATTATATCATCTCCAATTGGAGTTACAATAGTCTCAACATAACATTTGACAAAACTCAAATAACAAAAGGAGTAAAGCCACAAGGCAGAAAGTCTTCCACCTTGGTGTTCCCACCTAACGCCTGTAGGTCCCTGTGAAGAAAACAAACATAGTAGGATGGGTGAGCAACCACAGCTCAGTAGGGATCATGTCTCCCCAACCCATCCTATGCTCCTAGTATCTACATGCCGTGTGTACAAGTGTAGTGTCGTGATACAATTATTTCAACTAATATAACGGTAAGCCATCAGCAAAAACAAATATTTCAAACAGCCACACAAGCTAACACAAGAGCAGTCCCGGGCTTCCACAGCCACCGGGTTTCACAAAACATAGTACACATAACCACTCGGGCATAAAATCAAACACTTAGTAGGCACATATTCACAAATGTACAAACCCAGCCACTCAGGCATAAAAACAAACACTTGGCATGCACACCTTTACCAACTTACAATTCTAGCCGTACTGGCATATTATCAAACACATACTGGGCATATTCATACAAACATATTCACACAGGCATTTTATCGAACATTTAACATGCACTGCCCACCCAACATCAGAATCACACCAAAATGCCATTGAAGGCCAACATTCATATAGGAGATCACACCTATATGAATTTACATATAAGTATTATAGCATTAACGATAGAAGCTTTACAAATATCCACAGGGCCTAACCCCGGAACAGACCAGGAAAGACAGAACCCCTACCTTGAAAACGTCCTTCTGCTCTTGCTTCTACGCTAGACGTTGTCCAACCACGTGAATGACAACGACAGCCACGAACTGGAGCTCTCTCTCTCTCAATCTCCCTCTCTCTCTCTCTGCGACGGCTGCGGCGGCTGGCAACAAAAACTCTAAACCTAAAATAAAGAGAGCTCCTCTTTATATAGACCTCACTTATCAAAACGACGTAGTTTTGATAAATGAAATCTCACCATCAAAACGACGTAGTTTTGATAAATGAAATCCCACCATCAAAACGACGTAGTTTGGATAAATGAAACACACCATCAAAACAACGTAGTTTTGATAAATGAAACACACCATCAAAACGACGTAGTTTTGATAAATAAAACATGAACTAACCACTCCGCTTCCATACAGGACAAAATACACACAATCCGAACATGGTCATTGTCACACGCAGCCTCTACACGCTCCCACTTGAGCTCATCACACTCTCTAACAACCAAGCCACGAAGACTCGTAGAAACACTCCCTCGAAGACTCGCTGGAAACGCGGCCTTGAAGATCTGTCTCGAAGATCTAACTTTCGACCCTCAAACCTTCGAACTTCGACCCTCGGTCTTCGACCATACGACCTAAATCTTTGGGTCTTCCACCTTTCGACCCAAGCGTTCGCCCAGGGCATTGTTCATCTTCGTTCCAGCTTGTTCTACCCAAAACACGGGTCATTACACGTTACCTATCAACTTCTCGTAGTATACACCTTTTAGTGTGTTGATAAAAGAGTAGTGAGTTCTCTTTCAGTAAGGGGAGGTTGGACCTCCACAGCGGTCTCTCTCCATCTTCGTGCATAATCTTTGAAAATTTCCTCGGATCCCTTTTCCATGGACTGTAGGGTTAGTCGATCTAGTGCTAACTCGGTGACATGTTTGTATTGTGCCAGGAAGGAAGTAGCTAATTCTTTCCATGTCTTGATGCGGTTTCCATTTAGCTGAAAGTACCAGCGAAGGGATGCCCCAGTTAGGCTTTCCTGGAAACAATGCATGAGGAGCTTGTCTTCACCAGCATAAGCAGCCATCTTTTGACAATACATGGCTAGATGTGTCTTCGGACATCGGGTCCCGTTGAACTTCTCAAACTGTGGCATTTTGAACTTTGGTGGCAGCACCACTCCAGGGACCAGACATAAGTCTTGTGGGCTGGTCATGCCATAGCTATCGATGCCTTCTATGGCTTTCAATCTTTCCTCCAGTCGTCTTAAAGCAGGGGACTCAATGTCCTCCTTCGGGGCTGGAGACCCCATTACCTCCATTGCATGTCCCGATGCAGGCATAGTGAAGTGAGTTTGTTTTGGAGTTAGGGGTTATGCCATAGCAGGATGATAGGTGGGTGCTTGGCTTGGTGCCAGATTGGGCAGTTAAACTACTTCTAGCCCCTGCTCTTGATGGTGATTGGTAGTTCCCCCTATCGGGGTTCCTCTTGCCGAGATTCTTTTTCTTTCTTCAGTCAGCTTGGTGAGCATATCCATCATCAAAACCATTTGCCCCTGCAGGGCTTGTTGTGATTGTTCTAAACCCATGAGTCTATTCTCTGCTTCGTGTGCCATTGGTTGTGGCTGTGATACTTTATTGCGGCGAGATCTGAGATTGTAAGAGTGCGCAATCCTGGAAAAAGTCTGCTACCTACCTGGGTACAAGTGAATTTTATTTGATTTTTTTTCATTTGATATGCATGTATGCATGAATGTATATGCGGAGGGTTAGAGAAACAAACAACTTTATTGCACACAATACAAATATACAATGCTGAAATGCCATGTAACATGAAAGCTATCGCTACATGATCTTAAAGCATTCTTCCAATCATCTCCTAAGTAGCACGGCGCCTCTTCCTCTAGGGTGGTCGCTCACCTGGTTCCTCCCTCTGCCGCTGTCACGCCCCCAAATTCCAGGCAACCCGGAACTAGGAACATGACTTCCCCTTGCCTGCACCCGATAGGTCAAGGGGTTGGTGACTAGCACCAATAGAGACTACACCGCGGGTGCTGTCTCAAATATGCAACCCTGTACAGTCATACATCAAGGGTAATCCTCTACTTTCCCATACATCATCATGCATACAATAAGTCAAACAGTCATACAGACATTACATCACAAACAGTATGCAAATATAACTGTCCACGGACTCATATCCGGGATACAAACATAATACAATACACAATACAGAATACATCATCGTATCATACATCGTAGTAGTGGGCACGTCCTCCTGGAAGAAAGTCCTCCACTAGTCTCGGGTCACACCTGAAAAAGGTAAACAACAAGTAGGGGTGAGCGACAAGCTCAATAGGTGACCCCAACACTCCACATCATGCAGACATACAAGTCTATACTACATGCTCTGTGTATTGGTGCACTGTGTAGTGTGCACAATCATCAAGACTCAGCCTGCAAACAAACATCAGGACCTAGCCTGCCCACACGGGACAGCTTGTCCACGATCCTCAATAGGATCCCAGCTCAGGGCATTCAGCCCTACCACAGCGCTATATGCCCGGACACAGTCGCCACACCGGCCTGCCATCGGTGCATATGCCTGCCATATCAACCACATAGCACCATTGGTGCATCACGGTGAGAACCCAGTCAAGTCACGGAGTCCATGCCCCAATACCTCACACCAACATACTAACATTAGCATGGCATGTCATTGTCAACATTTCCTTTGGAACTGTAGCCAGTCTTCACAAGTAAATCCTCAATCCTTGATTTATGAAGGAAGTACCCATAGCAGCTATTTTCTTGAAATTAAAAGTCCCGGCATTGGGTTCCCATAGCATAAATAAGATAATCTGATTTTTGGGGATTTTTCTGAGATGTCTAACCCCACTTTCCAAAAATTCACCACTACGAACTTTTAGGTTTTTCCGAGATTTTACACTAAAACCCAATTTTCACATTTTGAAATAGTGGGAATTAATTTTTCTAGTATTTTTCTTTGAATCCAAATGGGGGGTATTTCGTTATTTACATAGTAACTTAAGTATAATACTTTATAGGTTACTATGTAAATAGGTCCAGTCCAGTGCTGTTGCACTGCCTTGTAGCTTCAGGACTGCGACTCGTAGCGCGGCACTGCAGCGCGCCTCGGAGACTCGTAGCGGGAGCTGCGACTCGTAGCAGCGCGCCTCGAAGACTCGAAGCGGGTCTTCGATCTTCGACCTTCGGACTACGATCCTACGAACTACGGACTTCGAACCTACGAACTACGAACCTTCGAACTATGGGTCTACGAACTACGAACCTTCGACCTACGAACCTACGAACTATGAACCTTCGAGCTACGAACTACGGGTCTACGAACTACGACCCTACGACCCAGAACTTCGGGTCTACGAACTACGACCCAGGAACGCGCCCAGGGTACTGTTCATCGTCGTTTTTGCCTGTTCTTCGTCTGGAACGCGCCCAGAAACCCCCAGACACGCACAAACACGCATCCTACGCAACAGACTGCGATATTTACCTCGTAAGGCGTTCAGAACGCCTCTAAAACGCAAGGAAACAACAGAAACACGCATCAAATTCCAGATTTCTAGAAATCTAGCTCTAAACCAAAATTTCCATGGTTGACTTATCAACCCTCACGAAAAACACAATTAATTAACCCCAAAATCACAGAAACCTATATCCACAATGATATAAAACCGTTCTTAACCACAAATCTTATATTAAACCATTAGATTTAACCCAAAATTGGTTTTCCCCAAATTCTAGGGTTCATGCTCAATTTCAAAAGTCATGATAAATTCGTGCATACCAAGCATAGAATCAAGATAAGAAGTTCAAGGACACCTACTTGGAATGATTCTTGATGTTCGAACGAGCTCAAAACGCCCCAAATCAAAGGCTCCAAGCTTCCTTCTATTTCTCTCTCTAAGCTCTCCAACATAGACGCAGAAAATGCTAAGACGTAACGTGGAAGCTCTCTTTCTCCCTATTTGTATTTTTGCCAGTCAACTGACCTTGACCCAGTCAATAATTAACCTCCAAGGCCCTGAACTCCAAATTGAGTCAAACTACAGTCAAAACGCTCAAAATGACGAGTACAATACTAGACTGATATTAGTACACCCAAATGACCGCTCAAACGCACAGTCAACCAATAGACCCCGAAAAGTCAACAATCGGGTCAAACGGGGCCCCGACTCGGAATCGGGCCCAAGTACAGTCAAAATGCTCACATCGACGACTACACTACCGTCCAGATAGTTACATTCCCATAGAATGACTATCTCTCAAAACTACCCAAATACAAGTCTTTACAGCCGCAATATGGTCTCGACTTCTTTTTCCCTCCGCTGCAACCTCTGCAGAGTTCCTTCTAACGATGCTTCTAACCTTTGGGTCTGTTGCCTTAGAGTCTGATTCTCTTGGAGGATAGCTCTCATGTCCGAAGTTAACTGTGGCTTGTGTTGTGCCCTCCAAGATATATATGCAGGATAAACACCAGGCTTTGGACTATTGGGCTGGATCTTGTGTGGAGTGGACCATGCCTGATACATCTTTTTGCCTTTTTCTATGAGCATGGTTCTATCATAGGTGAAGTCACAATCTTCAGTGTAGAATAACACAGGGATAATCTGATGATGCCCAACTTGTCTTCCACCCTGCAGTGGTGCATATGCAGTTCCTCCCCAAGGACCTAGGAGTGGGACCCAATTGTAGTCCCTGCAACTATAAGTCATGGAGACCACCAGCATCCAAGTAATGTCATCTTTTGTGAGGTTCTCTAACTTCTTTTTCCAGCTTTCAAAGTCTTTAGGTAGGTTCCACTTGCTGAGCAAAATATCCAGTATTGTTGTGGCTGTTACTTGGTAAACAGCAGGAAAACGAGGAACACTACAGGGGAAATGACCTTGCAACCAGGTGCATAAGAGAGGTAGGCACCCCATGAACTGTCACAAGCCTTTACTCCTCAGATAAGTAAGAGATCGAATGGTTTCAGCTAACATAGCAGGAGTAGGGTCACATCCTTTGAGCACCTACTGGACCAAATCTACAATTGCTCCATCGATGTGGGCTGGTATCCTTAGAAAGATGACTAGCCCATATATAGCTAGTGTAAGCAATTTGTGCGCCCCTGCTTCTGTCGCGGTCTGTATCATTTCTTTGATTGTTTCCCATGGAAGATATTCCCACCCACCATAGGTTGTGGCCGCCGGTGAGTCCCATACTGGCTTTCCTATTATCTCAGCAAAGGCCCTTCGACATGATCTTCTGGGCTCCTGGTAGATAGATCTTCATTTTGTTTTCCATGGGGATATCCAATAATCTTCTGTATTCTTCTATTGTGGGAACAAGATCTATGTCGTTGAAGTCAAAGCACCGCCGTCGAGCCAGAAATATATGGCTGCCCTAAGCATATCCTTATCGGCCAGTAGCTCGGTCACATGGAGCAAATACCCAAACTGTTGTATATATGCTTTTCCTTTCATCTGACCACTGCCTCCATATTGTCTGTACCTCTTTAATGTAGTCCAACTGATCTTCTATGATAACATGTTCTGCCTTGTAGGCTTCTCCTAGTGGAAAATCTCCAAGGCGAAGTTGGATGTCCCCAGATGCTTGGGCCACCACTGCGACAACCTCTTTATCCTGAAGGTTTTTTAGGAGATGACTGAAAGTTGCCATGCCTATATGAATGTCATGTTATGCATGATGACAAGTTAGGATGGCAGTTAAACGCATAAACACTTATCAAGGTAGATGTGCAGGATAAAGGAATAAACTAATAATAATATGTGGAGGAGATGACTTAAGGACTACCCTACAAAACAAAGGTTAGCATGGTATGGAATAAACAAACAACATGAGGGTCAATGCCCCTGATGGGCTTCTATTGCTACACCTATCTTATTCGTTGGTTCCCAAACTTCCTCAATAGAGGGCTCCGTAAACCATGGGATTTACCGAAGGGGGGTCTTAAAAGGACGTGCCTTAAAAGAACCTCAACCTTGAGTGAGGAGTCCAAGGCCCCATTGCGGATAATGATCAACGCGCTGGGGACCGTACTGAACCTCGCTAACCTAAATTGTGCTAAACCCGGGTATGGGGTTATGCATGGATGCAACAAGTAAGGAAAGCAGTAAATCATAACTATCATGGTAGTTAAAGCGTATAAATGAATCGCAGTTTAAAAATAAACGACAACTATAATGGCAGTTAAACAAGTAAATCACTATTACGGCTAGAAAATAACTCTACCACAGTACAATGAAAATAACCTCCTAATCCTAGTTCTAGATCTAACTCTCTAAAGTGTTTATGTCCCCAGCAGAGTCGCCAGTTGTCATCACTGGTTTTCATCCGGGCCCGTTTGGGGTGAGCTCAAACTAAACTAATGGTGAGAAATTTAGAGTCGCCACCAACTGTTTTTGGGGTACAGTTGGGTACCCTCTACTTTGAGTCGTGTAAAGTGTGGTCTGCGTTATCAGAGAAGGGTTCACGAGTTGGTTACGTGTAGGGAAGGATTAGCACCCCTACAGTGCCTTTTCGGTATCTACTTTTGGAAAAGGAGGTTTTCTATTTATTGTTACTGTTGTGCTTGGGTTGGGTTTCCTAGAAAGTCTAGGCTGTTTATTTGGCTAAGTTATTTGTTAAAGTTATTTCCTAGTATGTGTTTGTTAAAGTCTAGCACCCTTACAGGGACTCCTAAAAGTTTTTATTTAAAGTGGAAAATGAAATCCTAATTTTTATTTTTATTTTGTTTTCTTGGTTTTTGTTTTTTTTTGTTTCGTTGTTTTTTTTTTTGTTTTTTGTTTTTTTGGAAAAAGTGTTGTTGTTTTTTGTTTTGCTTTGTTTTGTTTTTGTTTTATGTGTTTTTTTGTTAAAAAACGTTTTGTGTTTTTTTCTTTTGTTTTTAACATTTGAAAGCTTCTCTTTTTTTTGTTTTATTTTGAAAATCCAAAGTCATAAATCCGTATCAAAGTAATGAACACATACATTAAAATAAACAAGCGTGGAGTGTGTGATTATGACATCCACAAATAAATAAACATAAAAGCACTTTTTTTTCTTTTTTTTTCATCTTCTCTTTTTTTTTCCTCCTTGCACTCGCTGTTTTTTTTTTGTTTCCACTATATTTTACATATTACAACGTATAACATACAAAGAAGGACAATACAAGGGAAATACAACAACAAATACTAAAAATTACATCAAATATAGAGATAAGCTAAAAAATGAAAACCAGAAAAATACTAAAATTACATTAAATATAAATACAAATAAGCTAAAAAAAAATTGAGCAGAAAATGTAAATTACAATGACTTTGGCTTGAATGGGGCTTTATCACGGGACGTCCGTCTCAAATATTCTGTCTGTACCGAAAGACGCTTGCTCACCCAAATCACCAAATTCCAGTAGCGCCAAGTGCAACGATCAGCTAGGACGTACTGTGGAGACTGCCAAGGTATGCTGGGATTTTTTTTGTTTTTATGATGAAAATGTAAGAAAAAGAGAAAGAAAGGGCAGACTGGAGTTGTTTTTTTTTTTTGTCTTTCTTCTATTGGGAAAAAAAGAAGAGCTAGAATGAAAAAGTTGGGAAAGATGGGCGATTTGGTTCTCTGAATGGCAGAAAGCTATCCAAGTTTTTTTTTTGGGGGGGACTAGGGAGCTGGGTGTGAAGATGGCAGAAGAGCTTTTTGCTTTTGATTTTTGGGAAAAAGGTTTTGGTGAAGATCTGGGCAGGCGTTAAAGGCTTCTGGGCATTTTTTTTTTTAGGATGAATCTGAGAGAAAATGGCAGTCAGGGTGGGGTTTTTTCTTCGGCGTAATCTCTCTTCTCTTTCACGTGGACAGAAGGCTGGATTTAAAAGGGTTAGCTGCATCTCATTAATTGCTACATTTAATGCTTTGTCGGGTGTATTATTAATCCCAGTATTATTAATTTCTAGATTCTGGGCTTTGTTTGGTGGTTGGATGACCTGTGCGTAAAATGGGGCAGCTTATGATTGCTTTTTCGTTCTTTTGTGAGCACAGGCGTTGAAAAGCATCTCTGACGATTGCCAGCAAACAAAAACGCATCCCATGAGCAAACAGTGAGAGAACCAGCGAGAGAGGCCAAACATCGAAGGTTAGAGGTCAAATGGTCAGAGGTCAAAGGGTCGTAGTATCGGCAGGGTCGAAGGTTGGTGAGTCGAAGGTCAACGGTCAACGGTCGAAGGTCAACAGTCAATGGGTCGTAGGTCAATGGTCAACGGGTCGTAGGTCAAACCTCGAAGGTCAAGGGTTAAAGATCGAAGTGGCGTAGGGTCGAAGGTCCACAGGTTGAAGTGTCGGCAGGTCGGAGTGTCAGCAGGGTCACTCCTCGAAGATCAAGGGTCGAAGATCAAAGGGGCGAAGGGTTGAAGGTCCACGGGTTGAAGTGTCGGCAGGTCGGAGGTCGGAGGTTTACAGGCTTCGAGGCTTCGAGGCTTCGGGACTTCGAGTCTTCGAGGCTTCGTGGCTTCAAGTCTTCGAGGCTTCGAGGCTTCGAGATTCAAGGCTTCAAGGCTTCGAGTCTTCGTGGCTTCGAGGCTTCGGGGATTGTTTAACTTTTTTTTTTGAACTTTTAATTACTTTTTTACCCCCACCCAAAATGCGAAAATGGATGACCTTTCGGGGATTGTTTAGGAAGACCCGTATTTACTTAAATAGATGTTTTGGAGAATTTTGCATAGTCACTTTTCCAGGTAGTTTTACCAGGGGCATTGACCATCTTTTGGCAGGTTTGACCTTTTCCAACGAAAGTTGTTTTGACCATAACTTCTTCGTTTTTCATCGGAATTGAGCTCAGTCAAGTGCGTCATTCTCCAAATTTCCTCCTCTATCACCTGGTATTGGTCTTGGGGTACTTCAAAGACTTGTAGCAAAGGTTATCTATTTTGGGCTTCCCCATTCGTGTAAGTGTATCCATTTATGGAACTATCCAACAAGGTATAGGGCATGGGCATAATGGTATATAGAAAACCATGGGGTTAGTATGTCCAATCCAGACAAAATGGGGTCCAACACTAGAGACGAAGAAGAATTTTCGATAAGAGCCTATTCACCCCCCCTCTAGGCTCCCCGGGACCAACAGGTGGTATTAGAGCAAGTCTACCTGCTCAAAGTAGAGATCCCACTCTTTCTCTCTCTCAACAATGGCCGAAGAAAGCAGTATATTGTTTAACGCTCGCCTTAACTCCAGAGGTGCACAAGAGCCCCCCCCCCCCCCCCCCCAACTGCAGCAACAGTGAAAATGTTGATCCAAGCACAAGTGCTCAACCCGGAGCTCCCGCTGCTCCTCAACAATGGAGTTTTGGCTTCACTCTGACAAAACCATGAAAATTCACACCTGAGCTTTTCTCCCAGTGGAAAGCTCGCATGAGGATGTTCATGATATGTCATGATCATCAGATGTGGCCGTGTCTTCATCAGGAGCTACCTATTCCGATGACTATCAGATAAAATAGAGTTAGAAGGTAAAAGACTGATGCTAAATTCACCAACGAGGAAAGAGCCTGGCAGTACGCTAGTGAATAGGCCTCTAGCATACGTAACATCGTCTTTAGACTCCGAAGCTTTCACAGACATCCAGGGCTGCACAACAGCGAAAGCTGTCTGGATAAACTAACAATCCTCTATGAGGGAAGTCAATCCCAAATGCTGAACGTCATCTATGCTCTCAGACAAAACTTTGAAAGCTTCACTCATAAACCTGGCGAATCCCTCGAGAGCATCTATTGGAGATTCGGCAAGCTCATTCTTGATCTGAAAACTGTCAATGAGCACTACACACAATTTCAAATCAATGACAAGTTTTTCTGTTCCTTGCCGGATCGCTACTACTCCAAGCAGCTCTAGATGCAAGCTGACAAGAACTGGCAGTATGCTCCCCATGAAGAACTATACGGAGAGCTACGGAGAGCTACGGACTCATGAGGTTAGGTTCAAATACATTAACCGAGATGATAAAATAGCACGGAAAGAAAAGGGGATAACTTTTAAAGTTACGGAATGTCTGAGCGTACAGTGCAATGATGATACGGAAGAGTCAAAGAACTCTAACTCAGACGTTGAAGAAGAAATAGCTCTTCTACTCAAATCCTTTGAGCGGTTTCTGAGAAAAAGCAGAAAAGGATTCAGAAGAGGCTCCTCATCATCATCAAGAAAAAAGGAGCGATCGGAGTCTACTTCCTAAGATTGCTATAACTATGAGAAACCGAGGCACTAGGCCAAGGATTGTAAATCAAAATCAAAGACAGACAATAAAAGTGACAAGGTTAAACCCCGATGCTCCACCTCAGAAAACAACAAGAACAAGAAGAAGGCGTTCGTCACGAAGTATGTCAGTGGCTCGGAAGAAGAGGAGGAATCCTCTGACGATGAGCTAACCGAGAAGCCGAATGTCTGCCTCATGGCAAATACTGAGGTACCTTCTATCTCTAAGCTTATGAGTATATTAGAATCTCTTAATGTTGAACATGATCATGAAAAGAATGAAAGACTAATAATTACTCAAATGTACAATGACATGAATAGTCAGGCCAAACGTCTTGAATACACTATCTCTAAACTTGAAAAAGACATAGCTGCCTTTAGGAGTAAAGAGGCTTAGTATCACAATCTTAGAGTTAAAAATCATTTGTTAAATACCAACCTAAATGGCCTAACTGTTAATCTTAAAAGACTCGAGAACAAACATGAAAAGGAAAAGGAAATAAATCGTAAGTCGCTAAAATCAGGGGAAATAGCCTCTACGTTTAGGATTGATCCAGACGATATCCGAGTTAAACCTAGCCTTGGCTCCGAACCATAAACCTCCACATAAGCTACTGAGTGTCCCTCGGACTTCATTCCGAAACTAACCAACCTTTATCCTGTTAGTACATCTAAACCGTTGGATGGTTTTATTTCAAGTGGCACCATAGTTTATGATTGTGGAAGAGAGGCTATTATTGCTAATCCCGAAGTAGTAGCACCCGTACCTAAAGATGAAGGGAAGGCTGTTGCAGTTAAAGCCAAAACTATAGCACCCAAAAAGAAAGGAAAGGCTAAGGTTGACGCATCTAGGGCAAGAGCGCGTCACCCAATCGCGAAGGACTAGGTCATAGGCAACAGAGTAGAAAACCTGTTAAACCTAAGAAACCTGTATTCCCTGTTTTTACTCTGCATCATAGTGTCTGTTCCATTTGTAGAGAAATAAGCCATTATCAATATGAGTGTTGGAATTTATCTAATGAATGGCTTTGTAATCAAGTTCATTTTAATAAAGATCTGTTCGTCAAAAAGGGTTCTTCTAGCAAATTTAAATCGTTATCTCAAAGGAGTAACTCTCCCAAGAAAACCTAAATAAAAGAAGCAACTGACACTAACAAAGTAAAGTCAACATGGAAAGCTAAAGTTCCTAACAAAGCAAAATCCGAAACTATTGACACTGTTGTTGTTTCCCCTAACCGCCCGAGACAAGTTTGGGCACCAAAAGTGTAATCTGTTGTCTTGCAGGAGCATCTCTGGAATTCATTGTCAGACCACTTGAAGTCAAAGATCAATCAAAGTAAGTGGATACTTGATAGTGGATGCTCCAGACATATAACAGGTGATAAGTCTATGCTCGTAGACGTTACTAACAAACGAAGACCATCCGTATCATATGGTGACAACAGTAAAGGTAAGACTGTGGGGTATGGCACTTTAACCAACGACTGTATATCAATAACTAAAGTTGCACTAGTCAAAGGTTTGAAGCATAATCTGTTGAGTGTCAGTAATTTATGTGACAAAGGATTCACTGTTTCCTTTATGTCCAACACCTGCACAGTTAGGGAAAACTTATCCGGAGATATTAAGTTATCCGGATCAAAAGATGGGGACATATATTCAGTGGTGTTAAGAAATAATTCTTCTGATCCTGTATGCTTCCTCACAATAGCATCAAATGAAGATAGTTGGCTATGGCACAAGCATTGCACTCACTTAAATTTTAAAACTTTGTCTAAACTAGCGTTACTTGATTTGGTCACTAGTCTGCCCAAACATAAATACTCCAGAGATTCACTCTATCGAGAATGCCAACTTGGTAAGTAGACCAAGCATAGCTTTAAGAGCAAATCAGTTAATTCAATAACTGCTCCTTTGCAACTTCTTCATATGGACCTCTGTGGTTGTAGAGTCTTAGGACTTTGCGAGTCCCACATCAGCTGAAGAGGAGAACGAAGCGTGCCTCTTAAGAGGGCATGGAGACCTCTCCTGGCATGAGACCTTTTGGGGTGCCTGTGTGGCACTGCCAAGAACAAAACCGAGGATTAGGCTTGGGCCCTGAATCGGACAATATCGTGCTACGGGAGACTTGAGCTGTTACAGATGGTATCAGAGTTGGGGACTAGGTCGGTGTGCCATAGTCCCACGGGGACATGGGCCTCCTAAGGGGGGTGGATTATAAAGTCTTAGGACTTTGCAAGTCCCACATCGGATGGAGAGGAGAACGAAGCGTGCCTCTTAAGAGGGCGTGGAGACCTCTCCTGACACGAGGCCTTTTGGGGTGCCTGTGTGGCACTGCCAAAAACAAAACTGGAGATTGGGCTTGGGCCCTGAACCAGACAATATCGTGCTATGGGAGACTTTGGCTGTTACAGTGGTCACATTTCTATTGATTCTCTTGCTAGTGCGAGATACACCCTCGTGGTTGTCGATGACTTCACCAGGTATACATGGGTGATGTTCCTGAAATCGAAGGATCAAACGTTTGAACATCTTGTAGACCTCTTCAACTGGATAAGCAATTCACAAGGACTGAGCATTAAATGCATCAGGAGTGATCATGGCATGGAATTTGACTTTTCAGATATGAGGTCGTATTGTTCTAAATAGGGCACTCAGCACAACTTCTCTGCGCCCAGGACTCCACAACAAAATGAAGTTGCTGAGCGTAAGAATCGCACTTTAGTCGAAGCTGGTAGATCAATGTTAGCAGGGGCAAAGCTTCCTCTCAGTCTATGGGCTGAAGTTATGTCCACTGCATGCTATGTTCAGAACAGAACTCTTATTAATAAGGTTATCATGAAAACACCTTATGAGATGCAGAGAGGTAGGATCTCGTCAATCTCTCTTTTCAAAGCTTTTGGGTGTGCTTGCTACGTGTTAAACAACGGCAAAGAGACCCGGAGTAAATTTGAGCCAAAATCTGATGATTAGATCTTTGTCGGATACTCGTTACACAGCAAGGCTTATCGCGTTCTCAATAGAAGACTTTTAAAAGTTGAAGAATTTATCCATGTTGCTTTTGATGAATCTAACCTTGATTGTTCAAGTATATGATCTTCAAATTCAAATGTGCAGGATCATACGGACACGATTGACTATTCACAGTTCAAACATATCCCTGCCACTACCATTGATCAATCACCGAGCACCAGGAGCAAGATGAAATGTTACTGATGATGCTTCCGAAGAATCGGACTCAGGACTTCCACTCAACTCCGGACCAATTGATACAGACATCCAAAACACCAGAGAACCTTCTAGTCCATCCGGACCAGTTAATACTGAAAGTTACAGTGCCGAAGAACCTCAAAGTACTTCTGGAACTGTTCATCATACGGATACAACTGGCCCGGAAAAAGCTCAACCAGCCGATGTACAAGATCCAACTGATCTGGCAGAGCTTCAAATCGTTGATTACTCACCACCACTTGCGCAGAACTATAGGTGGACTCGAAACCACCCATCAGATCAAGTGATTGGTGATCCTACTATTGGAGTAAGAACGAGGGCAGCCACCTCCAACTTGTGTCTCTACTCTTGTTTTCTATCACTGATAGAGCCAAAGGTGGTGGATGAAGTCTTTCAAGATTCAAACTGGATAGACGCTATGCAAAAAGAGCTTAATCAGTTCAAGAGGAACGAAGTGTGAATGTTAGTACCATGGCCTAGGTCACAAGTCATTGGAGTTAGATGGGTTTTCCAGAACAAACTAGATACTGTTGGAATAGTAATCCGGAACAAAGCTCGACTAGTAGCCAATGGATATCGTTAAGAAGAAGGCATTGATTATGACGAAACCTGTGCTCCAGTAGCTAGACTTGAGGCGATCCGAATGTTCCTGGCGTATGCATCCTATGAAAACTTCACAATTTATCAAATGGACGTCAAGAGTGCTTTTCTTAATGGAGATCTTCAAGAGGAGGTTTATATTGAACAACCTCCAGGATTCGTTGAACACAAGGCTGAACATATGGTGTACAAACTACGGAAAGTTTTGTATGGATTGAAGCAAGCTCCAAGAGCCTGGTACAACACACTGTCAGAATTCTTACTTGCTCACAATTTTAGGAAAAGGAAGATTGACACCAAATTATTTCTACGGAAAGAAAAGGGACATTCTATGATCGTAAAAATTTATGTAGATGACATCATTTTGGGATCATCTAATCCAAAACTTTGTAAAGAGTTTGCGAAGTTGATGACTGGCAAGTTTGAAATGAGCATGATGGGAGAATTATCATACTTCCTTGGAATAGAAGTCAAACAAATGAAAGAAGGAATCTTCATCAACCAAGCTAAGTACACACAGGACTTAATCAAGAAGTTCGGAATGCAAAATTCAACCCCCGTGAAAACTCCCATGCTAGTCAGTGCCAAGTTAGATCCTGATCTAAACGGAGAATCAGTAAATGTGACTGAATACAGAGGTATGATAGGATCATTGCTGTATCTTATAGCCAATTGCCCATATATCATGTTCGCAACCTGTATATGTGCAATATATCAGGCGAATCCTAAAAATTCACACATGCTTCATGTCAAAAGGATATTGCGGTATCTTAAAGGGATAGTGAATTTGGGACTTTAGTATCTAAAGGAGTCCAATTTCTCTTTATCCGAATATTCCGATGCTGATTTTGCCGGGTGTTGCATCGACAGAAAGAGCACCAGTGGTACTTGTCAGTTCCTTGGAAACAAACTAATCTCATGGTTTAGTAAGAAGCAGAATTCCGTATCAAAGTCAACTTACTGTGCGGAATACATAGCTGCTTGGAGTTGTTGTGCTCAGCTTCTCTGGATGCAAAGTCAACTTACTAACTACGGTTTCAACATGACATCTGTTCCACTCTACTGGGATAATACCAGTGTGATTGCCATCAACAACAATCCTATCATGCACCCAAAGACAAAGCATATTGAAGTCAGGTATCATTTCATCCGTGATCATGTTCTTGAAAAGCACATATCTCTCGAACATGTTTCTACGGATGATCAACTCGCAGACATACTCACCAAGCCCCTACCTGATGCAAGATTCTCTGAACTAGTCCTCAAATTAGGTATGTTTGACCTTTCTGCATAGTTTCTAATTTATTCATCCAATAGTATTTTTTTCAGAACATGCATCATGTTTCATGATGAGCGATAGACACTTACTATTTTTCCTACTAATCATCTTTACTTGTGTCATGCATGGTGTTTTTGATAAAATTCTCATACTTTCATTATAGGAGGATGCTTGCGTCTCTAGACTGAAGTCGCATAAGCTAACATAATTAAAAGTATATGAACAAACCTTCCTTAAGATTTCATGATTCATATTTCCATCTCTCACCACATGTCCAATGCTTTTTCATATTGATTGATTTATTAACATACCTGATTGAAGAAATAAAATAGGTTAGCTCAGAATGCCTGGTGGATAAATTTACTGTTGCAGTCTGATCAGCTTTTGAAGTGGAGTTTCCTCAAGAATAGACAGCACTTTCTCAAGATCTAAATATTAAGCAGGAAATTTCCATCAAGAGGATTGCATGGTCTAAGGGGAGAAAATGCTTTATCTATTACCCAAGTAATACCCCCCTTATATGTCTCGTGACTTCTTTCCTAGCTGTCTATCTGAGGGAGAGTCTTTCTCGAGAGGATTGCACGATCTAAGGGGGTCAAATGCTTTATCTATTACTTCAATAATAACCCTCTGATATGTCTCGGATACTCTTTCTATAAACTCTCACTTTTGGATCTAATTAGACACGCATTGTTGAATCAGAATTCTGGCATGATTGCATGTCTTTGATTCTTCAACTATGCATCTTCATATGATAATCAATTGATTGTTCTTGGCATGTGTTCATTAATTTATTATCACTCAGGAATCTTTAGTTGGACAAATCATATAGATTTAATTAATCTTAGCTACGTCTCTCAGTATGAAGATTTCACTATGTTGACCAATATGAACTTATGTGCTTCTTATCAGTCATATGCATTGAATCCAGTAAAATAATCCTTAACTCGTATGTATGTGTCTCACTTTCATTTTTAATGCATAAGTTCTGATTGTTTTTCATTAGTTCGGATTATGCTAGATTTCTCTTTATTTATTCTATATCTGTACTAATCCCAACCTGTTAAGTCTTCTGTTCTTTTAGTTTACCTTTGTGAAGCTACAGGTTTAGATTCTCTTTGCTTTTCACCAATATATATCTTATCTAATGTCTCGGATTTGAAGTATTGTGGTACTTCTTTTTTATTTGACTTCAAGACAACAAAGGAATCTACTTCTCTCGTATAACACCTGTTTTTATGGACTCAACCTATTTTTCATCCGGATATTCTTCTACGGATTATTTTTACCCCAGATGATAGTCGGTTCAATTCCTCCTGACTCGTGGAACTCTCAAATCGTGATAAACCAAGCATTATCTTACATTGCGTATTTTTGAGGAGGGATAATGATGGTCCATTAAATGCACGTCTCGAGTTGGGCAATTAGTCACTTCATTTTCCGAAAGAAGGCATACAACTGTCATAAATGCTTGCATCTGCTGCCTCACACAATCTCTTTACTCTGAGGCACTCAACTATCAAGTCTAATGACATCAGATTGTCAGGCAGTTCATTGTTCATTTCTCTTAAACCCTAGACCCGCCGGCATCCACTGACCTGCTATATATATCCTCAGCCTTCAAGCAAAGAACGACTTATCACTCTCACATTTCGTAGTCACTCTTCATCTTCTCAAAACCCTAAATTTCCTTTCCCTTCTCTGAGTCCAATTCAAATGGCTACAATAGCACCTTCCATGGGCTACACTTACAAAGGGAAGGAATACAAGCTGAAGTCCTTCTAGGGTCGCTATCGATGTATGGCAACCATCCTGAGCCAGTGCTTTCTAGATCGTACAATAGCCCTCGACTCCATCCTGTACGACCTGCTACTCGCCATGTATGAAGTGTTTGAGAGTCTCCCAATGGATTGGGGGACATTCTTGTTCCGGCTGCTGGGCAATAACCCAAAGAATCAATCCTTTGGTCGGATACTTAGCATCGTCTTCTGGCATTTGCATCTATCCCACTTCAACGGACATGGTGTTATCTCTTTCCCCCAAGCTTTTTATCTCCACCATCTAACGCCTGACGGGAATCTGACAGCACACCAGCCTTTTGCTTCTATCCGCCTTCTCCCCGCTCCGGAACAACAGGGAAGTTCAGTTGGTGACCCAGCCGACAGCTTTGCCCCTGAGGTCAGCTCTGCCCACCAGTCCTCACGGATTTGGTCTGTCGTTGCTCCTTCCATCTCCCGTAGCTCCCAGCACATCATTCGTGCTGACCCATCTGAGGTTGTGGGGCCGTCTCAACCAAGTTGTTCTTCGATTGATTCATCAGTACCTTCTGCCGATGATGTCCCCGCACCTGATTCTCTTGCTGTTGCTGCGGCAGTGGATGATGTCCCGAATACACCTCCAGAAGTGCCCTTGCCCCCACTTTCTCAGCCTTTTAACTATTTAGACCGTTTCCCCACCGACACCCTTACAGACCTATGGTTCCGTTTTAGCCTTGCCTACAAAGCCATCATCCCTGACAACGATCTCTGGGTGTATTATACTCGCAATACCCAAACCCCAGAACCATGATTGTTTGGAACTTGGACCACGGCTTTCTTATGCCGGCCTCCCTTCCCGACGCACCATTCGTTGTTACCTCTGGACCGGCCCATGACACACGGGTTCCTTCCCCTGTTGAGGTCGGGCCCTCTTCCCCTGCTGAGGCCGGGGCCTCTTCTCCTGCTGCTGCCATTCCCGTTGTTGACCTCTCTAGTCACAGCGGATCTACTGTCCCGGATGCCTCCGATGCTCCCGCTAATCCCTCTACTGCTACTGATGATCAACCTCTCTCTCCTCCTGCCGACTCCTTTGTCCAGCACACTCCTGCCCCACTTCATGCAGGGGAGTCCTCCAAAGCTCCGGAGTTTGCCTTTGGGCGTGCCTCTTTTGGCACAGTCCACTCTGACACTATGATCTCTTCACAGCTGGACTGTCATGCTCAAGCCTAGAGCACCTAAATCGCTGCCATCATCATTAAGGTTAATGCTCTTCGCACTCAACTCCTCTCCGCGCTAACTGACTCTTCCACTTCCATCGAGCAAAAGATGGATCTTGTAGCCTCGTCCGTGCATTCATTGTCTACCTCATTTTCGGACTTGGCTCACACCATGGCTCGTGTTCCTGCCGCTCCCCGGCGATCTGCCAAAACAGGGGAGAAAGTGCCATCTAATCCTGCTGTAACTTCCTCTGCTCCTGCTAGTAAGCAGTCTACACCTACACTTCCTCCAGGGATTCCTATTCCCAAACGTAGCCACTTCTCTCAGCCTGGCTCCTCAAGTGCGGCACCTTCTTCAACTTCTCCATCTGAGGCCGTCACCTTCCTCCCATCATACGCGGAACTTGATCTACATAATGCGGATGGAAGTGTTTTTAATGCAATGACCAAGTATGCCACTTCTACTGCCGAGCAAGATGTCTAACAAATATCTCTCCCTTCTCACCTCAAGATCTTAGCACTTTACGTTCTAAGAAGGGCTTGTTTACTACGGATGATATAGACAACTTTTCTTGGGTAGTTAAGATGGAGATGAGGCTGCTTCTGTCTTTGTACAAGGACGGACACATTTCTGACATCTTGCCATGTTGGTCTGAGGGTTATCTTCCAGACGTAACCCACATCCGGACCTTCATTGATGGAACTGTTGAGGATAGCAAACCTTGGAGAAATCTTACCTCTGTCCTCATTCCGTACCAAGTCAAGACTTCGTGATTCATGCTGATTGTTTTTCTGATTCCGTCAAAGCAAATGCTCCTAATTGATTCTCATCAGGTTGTGGAAAACAAAGTAAGAAAGAATCAATTGGAAACGTTGTAGCTTCGGCTGACAGAAGTAGTAAAGCAATCTGGGCTTTATGAAGAAATGGGTCAAACACCTTTGGCTCATGCTGAAAAGCTGAAAGTGGCGATCCGGAGCAAGAAGAATGTGCCCCAACAGCCCAATGGAGATAGTTGTGGAACTTTTGTCTGCTTTTTCATTAAGTCCTTCATAAAGGTGGATAAAGACTGGAACGACATCATCAACTTTACGATGGAGCAAACAATGAAGGTTCGTGAGAAAGCAACAACAATGATCTTCAAGTATAGTAAGTCTTATGTACCATAATGTAATATTCTTGTACCAAGGCTGAAAATGTATTCTTGTTGCTAATGAATGGAATGTAAAAGTTATCTTTATTTCTGTGTATTATCTTTTTGCTTCACGTACCAGATCAGATTACAAAGGGTTTTGGTATATCCATATTGGGGGAGATTGTTGGATCAAACTCAAAATTTGGATGATGCAAATAAAACCCTATGTAATTTGATTTGAGACCTTGTACGTTTATTCTTGGTTGTTGCAGAAGATATAACCTTAATCCGGACCTTCACTCGTGAGAGCAAAGCTAAGGACAGGATACATAATCCTGATCCGGACCAACATAAGTGTCGTTAAACACTTGGTGAATAACCAAGTCTTTATACAGAACAAGGATCACTCGTGCGGACCAAATGCTTAAAGTTACAGACTAAGGAATCCGTGTCTTACACTTAAATGGACTAAGTTAAATAGATGCAGAATAAGAATCCTAGTTTACATCTCGCACGGAGTAAAAGAAAGCTATCGCGGAGTTAAAAAGCTAAGTCTTCCACTCAAGTGAACTAAGGACATGAAGACACGGAGTAAGGAAAGACTTATGCGAAATAAGGACCCGAGTCCTTTGTTCGCATGGAGTAAGGAAAAGAGATGCGGAGTAAGGAATCCGAACCTTTTACTCGAGCGGAGTAAGGATGCGCTAATACAGAGTAAGCCATTCGGACCTTCTACTCATGCAGAGTAAGGAAGCACTGATACGGAGTTATCTCTCCGAACCTCTCATTCATATGGAGTAAGAAAGCACTGGCACGGAATAAGGATTCCAGTATCAAACTGATACGGAGTAAGCAACCACTGACACGGAGTAAGGATCCGAGCTTCACTAACACGGAGTAAGAAACTTTACAACGGACTAAGAAGACGCTTTTTCACTTTATCGGCTTCGCATTTAAAGTCATCAGCTCGTTGTGTCCCAATGTAAGACAGACTTGTTGAAGATCTAAATCATCTTACACGTGGAACACACGGAGATGTGAACAGAGCTTTAATTGCACTTGGGATCATGCGAAGTAATTCAATGTTTAAAGACGCAAGATCTTGAGCTCCACATCCGCAGCAATTAAAGAAGAAACATTTCCGAGAAGAATTCAATGCTACACAGTGCTTGGAAGATCATGTTCTAAGAATGTTTTCTAACGGATGGCTATATATATTAAGACTTGTATGTTTTTATAAATGCGCGTACATGTACAAGAGCTCTTAGAGATTAAATTGGCTAGTGTGTGAGTTACTGTAAACAGAGTGCTAGAGAGTTTATCAATAGATCGAAAAGCTTCATTAGCTTTAATCTGCTATATTTTGTTGTAATTATATTTTGATAATAAAACAGAATATTTCCACTATCTGGTTATCTTCCGCATTGATTTTATCTTTTAACCAGACAAGTATTGTGCCAGAGATGAAAAAGAATTTTTGATAAGAGGCTATTCATGCCCCCTCTAGGCTCCTCGGGACCAACAAGAACACAACATACACAGATGTAACAACATATTTCGATATATCAAATAAATCTTAATACCTCAACCTTTCATAACCATAGAAACAAACTCAAGAAGATAGAATGACCTACCTCTGACGAAAAACGAATTGTAAGACCTACACTTTGCGTTCTTAATCCAAGGACCTCCTGCCCCACGCTCTCTCTCTCTCTCTCTCTCTCTCTCTCTCTCTCTCTCTCTCTCTCTCTCTCTCTCTCTCTCATGCAACGGTGGCTAGGGCTTCCTTTTCTGAAAATACAAAATAAAGCATAAAAGAAACATGCTATGCATGGTCGATGCTGACCTAAAACACCACCGTGTCGACCAAAAGTGGTCAACACTGACCACCCCTACGCATGTCGACCAAAACTCCCATGTCGACCAAACCACCCCATGTCGACCAACAGGTGATCAACACCGACCCCAAATGCGTGTCGATCAGCCTCCACGTCGACCACTTCCCCATATCAACCCAGAGCCTATGTTGACCTTGTTGAACTCCATTTTGACCGAGTTAAATCACAATCATACTCGGCAAAAGACCACAAGACAAAACACCACTTTGGGAAAACTTTACATGTCCCAAGGCAAGCACAAGTGATAGAGGATGAAATTTGGAGAACAACGCACTTGACCACACTTGATTCCGAGAAGAAATGAAGAAATTATGACAGAAGTACTAAGTTTTGTATGAAGTTGAATTGGACAGCCGGTGTGCAGCCCGCTATTTTGCCGATGACTTCCCCAATACATGTCGTAATCTAACAAACTAAATTGGGTTGAGTAGATAACACCTTTATCTGTCATTTCCAATTGGTTTGAGATTTTTCCAGGCTATATTCAATTAATTATGATTTTTCGAAGTTGGCAACCAAATCTGGTACAAATTTGGGAGAGACAGCCGGTGCGCAGCGTACTATTTTGCCAATAACTCCTTCAATACTAGTTGGAATTGAACAAAGTCACTTGCATTGGTTAGATAACATATTTATCTATCATTTCCAACTAGTTTGATATTATTCCAGGCTGTATTCAATTAGTTATGATTTTTTTAAGTTGGTGATCAAGTTTGGGTGGAACAGCCGGCATGCAGCGCACTATTTTGCCAATAACTTCCTCAATACTTGTTAGAATTGAACAAAGTCAATTGCATTGGTTATATAACATCGTTATCTATCATCTCCAACCTGTTTGAGGATAGTCCAAGTTCTGTGCAATTAACTATGAATTTTTGAATCTGATGGGTAGAATGCTCCCATTGTCATGTACCTCTATGCGGTGTTTCCTAATTTTCTCCTAAATAGATGATCCTTTTTGAGTGATTCCAATTTCTAGAGATAGATGACAGAATTTCAAGAAAAACAAGACCAATTTGGCCTTAATCCGACTCTGTGGAGAAAGTTATGAATTTTTTGAAGTTACTCAAAAAATCTGCCTTATTTTCCACGAATTTTGGTTCTTCATATGCATGTTTGTCCCATTGGCAGTTTTGCTTCTCCTTTGCCTAGTATATATACAAAGACACTCTCCTTACACAGAAAGTGAGAACAAAAGAGGCCTAAGGAAGCCCAAGTAGAGGCACCACGTGGCGACCAAGCCCACACACGGAAATTTTTGGGGAAACCCAAATCCGGCGGCCAAACTTGGTCAAATCCGGGCTATGCCCGTTGATGTAGAATAAGCCCAAATCCGATGGTCAAACTTGGTCAAATCCGAGCTAAGCCCATTGATGCGGAATAAGGACCCATTGATGCGGAATAAACTCGTTAGTGCGGAATAAGGACCTATTAATGCGGAATAAGGCCACTGATCCGGAATAAGCCTAGATCCGGAGGTCAAACCTGGTCAAATCCAAGCTAAGCCCATTGATGTGGAATAAGGACCTATTGATACGGAATAAGGCCACTGATCCGGAATAAGCCCAGATCCGAAGGTCAAACCTAGTCAAATCCAAGCTAAGCCCATTGATGCGGAATAAGGACTTATTGATGCAGAATAAGGCCACTGATCCGGAATAAGCCCAGATCCGGAGGTCAAACCTGGTCAATAATTCGGAAAAACTCCAAAATAACTCTTCCACAAGGTCTGGAAAGAGCTCCAACGTATCGAGACTCTAAAAATCCTTTTTCCAAATGAATTAATTACAAACATTATCTTGGGACTCTATTTTAGAGCATGTGGACGGGGAGATGTCGTAATTAAATGAATCAAATCCTTGGAAAATAAAAGTTGACCCTGGGGACTGCATGACCATTAATTCCCAACGGCATCAATACTCCGGAAATGCATTCAGCCCTTACCCATCAAGGCGTCCAGGTACAACAGAGGATTAAATAATCTCAAGCGATTTATTTATTTTCAGGCATTAGGATTCCTTTTTCAAAGCACGGGAACTGTGAATTATTGTAAATCGCTGTGGACCGAGAATCCTATTTTCAAAGTCATTAATTCATTAGAACACCGCAGTTGACTTATGGGAACTGTAAGGCATCCAATTAATGTCGAGCGTAGGCTGTCTCCCCTGGGATCCCTATAAATAGTTTGCTCCAAGAGGCAGAGAGAGGCATCAATTATCAAGCATCATAAGAGGTTATTCCGGGAGAGAGCTTTCTGACTAGATTTCTTAGAGATAAAAATCAGAGAGGGGGAGAGAGAGTATCCTGGGAATTGTCAAAGGGAGAGATACTCATTCTCTAAGGGGAAAAGTGCCCAGAACCACTGTTCACCTTTACGGGGAGGAGCTGAGATCGGAAACACTTCTTTTTCTAACCTTTGTGCTTGCAGGAAATTCATTGGGGGCATTTCTTGAAGAGAAAAAGGGCTCAAATCTGCATCATTTTTACTCTTTCAGGTTCTCTACTTCTGTTTATTTTAATTTTTTTGTGCTGTTTTCAAACGTAAAGTCCAAAAACTTCTCTATTTTCTCTTTTCATTATTTCTCAAAGTTTAAAAAACGAAAATACAAAAAAACAATTTGCATTTCTCTTTTCATTTATTATTTTCCAAAAAAATAAAATGTAAGAACACAAAACCCATATCTCTTCTAGAAAATTTAAAACAAGGGCCTGGGCGGTCATGAGGATTGAGCCCTAGATGCTCATATCCTAGTCTGTCTGGGCCAATATTAACTGTGGCAGTATTTCCATTTGAATTTAAATTGTTTTCATTTTCTTTTCTAAAAAAGAAAGTTCTCTTTGTTTTCCTGAAAAACGCAATACTGTCACATGGGCCTAGATCCCACATTCTTTTTTAAAAAATTAAAATGCCCCTTTTATTTATTAAATTTTTTTTGTGGTTTTAAGGGCTAGATCCTAAAATCTTTCTTTTTCTTAAAATTGAAAATATAACTCTTTTTTTAATAAATGATAAAGCAAGCAAACACCCATAGATCAAGACTGGGTACCAATTATGGGCGTTGTGGGGGTGCAAGAGTTTTTCTTCCTTCCCCACACGTAACCGACTCCCGAACCTAATTTTCTGGAACCATAGATCCTTTGTTTTTCTAGGTGCCCAATCACACCTTTAATTTGTTTGGTGGCGACTCTGTGTTTTTCTTTTCTTTAATGGTTTGTGCGAGCCTTGTGTAGGGATGACTCTAGGATCAACTGAATGAACTAGCATGGAATCCTTTCACAAAAGGCAGCAATGAGCCCGGTCAAAAACAGGTGATGACAGACCTCACCACTTTGGCCACTATCTTTTACTGCCTCGTACTGCACTACAAAATACCATAATTTTAACACCATAAGGCACCTCCCAAACTCCAACTGTAAGGACTAAGACACGGGTCCTCACACGTTGCGAAATCAAGTGGGAGAGAATATCATGCCCCAAACAGCGTGGTGCTGGCTAGCATCTCCCAAGTGGCATAGGTGCGCACTACTTGTGGAGGGACAAGGCGGAAAGCGTAGTTGCTGCGGACGGAATAGGCTCCATGGTAATTCATGCGAGAGATCGATGGAGTCCCTTCGGAGTTCAAACATACCAACCTGATTAATTGCGAAGAGTACGCCGCTAGTCGAGGACTTGACGATGAAGAGAGAACTTGGCAATCCTTACACAAACTGGTCAGAAACTGGAATCGTTCTCCTAATGAACCCAATGCAGGGTGAAACCAGTTTATGTGTGCCCCCATCAGTATAGCTTACTCGAAGCATCCACTAAGGTGACCAAATGTCGCATGGGTGAAAACCCTGACCCCGTGACACAATGCATACCTCACGTGCTTTATAGAAAAATTTTAAAATAGAATACTTTTTGGAGAAACATAAAATATATTTATATGGTAATATTTTGTCAATTATCACATCAGCAATGGGTTTTGAAGGATATTTCTGAATTTCAAAAAAAAAGCATATCGACATAAATTTTTAGATTAGTATAGATAAAACTTAAAAATAATAATAAAAGCAAACTAATGGGATAGATAGAAAGAAAGAATTTAATTGTGCTAAAAGTATGTAGTAAATTAAAAGATTTGCACTCAAAATATCAAATACATATAAGAAAAAAGTAAATGAATTTTAATACGTGAAGCATCATTTTGAATGTTAGTTCACCGAAGTAAAACTAATGGCAGCGGTTATTGCAAAGCAAGCAAACGCAATAAATTATTGATGATATAAAATGAGTATAATAATCATCAATAATTATTTAAAATATGTAATAAAGATTTATATGAATGTAAAAAAAATGAAAATTTCTATTATAAAAAGATGGCAAATAGAAAATTATTTAAACTTACATATAAACATTGATAGAAGAAAGGGAAATAAAAAATAATAATTATGAAAATCAGCCCAAAATTTTAAAATAACTTATAGTTAAATTTACTCTGTTTCTTAATGGAGCGATTGTACATCTAATACAAATAAATAGAGCCGACTAAATAAGAAATACTAATAAGTAGTGGTATATATTACAAGAATAAAAATAGAAAAAGTCTATTTGCAGGTTAGTTGTGTAATAAATTCATACAAGAACACTCTCTCTGCCGTTAAATTGGTATAAATAAAAAGTTTTTAAAAACAATAATATCAATCAAACGGTAATAAAAATGCTCCTGCGCGAATTATCTACACAATCTACCTATACGTAGTATTACTCATAAAAATATATGGAGATCACTAATTTTTATGTAATACAAATTAATAAAGAAGAGATATGAAAAATTGTATTAATTTCAAAATATTGCAAATGTAAAATTTAATTTCTATGTTTTTTAATGATAGGTCATTTGCTTAAGGCACTTATTCTATTTAGTGCCTAGAATTCAGCTGTTTTTTAGATTTATCATATGTCACCTTCTTTGGAAACAGATAAAATCACACTTTATGATACCGCACATGAATATTGATGTTGGATTAATTATTATTATTATCTTAAAATTTTAATAAAAATTGTAACTTTTACGTAATTTTAAAATTTTCATATAATTACACTAGTCATTGAATTGATTAAAATAATAATAATATAAAAATAGAAGAGGAAAGAAAAATAAATGAGAGAGAGAAAGAAAATAAAATATTAAAATAAAAATTTATTGAATGGAAAATAATTTTTCAAATTTGAAGAATCTCATAAATTTACTGTAACTCATAATCACAAATTTTGTTATTTGGTAAGTTTAATGTAGCTCTATTTCTCCTACATTTATCAAATTATTCATTTAAATACATGAAAATAATTAATCCGTCAAATGCATGCTACTTATCAATCAATATTTAACATTTAAAAAATCAAATCAAACTAGCAATCACAAGATCTGAAATCAGTACAACAAAATATAGAATAAAAAACTACAAAAAGAAAACGAGCCACGTTTTATTTTCCTAAATGCGGAACAACTAGAAAATTAGTATCAGTGGTACGTTTTCTATTCCTTAGAGCAATTCCAAGAGTAATTTGTATTATATATATATATATATATACACTTCACATGTAAAAAGTCATTTTGTAAGTTTTACTCCAATAGCATTTTCTATTTTATATATATTTATATTAAAATAATATTTTTTTTCACATAAACACCAATCGCCATCTCCCCCCACGGCGTCGATGCCCAGCCATCACCAAACCCTAGATCGAATCCCGCTAGCCTCCATGGCCTCTTCTTAGCCCACATCTGCCCCTTCGCCCCCTTCTTTTCCGGTGACCCCAAGCCCAAGTCCAATTCCAAGAAGCGGGTTGTTGATGATTGCGTCTTGTCCCTCTGAACCCTAGCGAAGCAGTTTCTCCCCTTCATCAACTGCTCACTCTCAACCCTCAAGATACACCTCTTGGACCCGTCGAAATTGCAGGCTAATCTGCCGCCCTCAAGCTCTTCGACATGTTCAAGCTCTGTCTCTAGCCGTATGTGTTACTGTCCAACAGGGTTTGGTTGGTGAGGAGTCTTCTCCCATTGCCGACATAGAGAGATGCAAACTTAAGGAGAGAAATAAAATAATAAAATAATATGTAGAGAATGAATAATAACTCTTCAAATGTAAAGAATTGCTGTAGTATTTTCAAATATAAAGAGCCATGCGAAGAGCCTGCTGGAGCATAGATTTAAATTCTATCTACATCTAAATAATTGAGAGTGAGTTGGAGTTGCTCTTGAGAGACGTTCTTCTTTTTAGTAAAAATGTTTTAAATCAAATTTGAGTAAGATCATACTATTTTTTTTCTTTCCTCTGGCACTGTTCCGCCGTGCCCCATGCACCATGCCATTGTGCCATTGTTCAGGGAGATAGAACACAAGATAGCAACCTGTAACTGCTACTGTCAATTCGGTAAGTGGATTATTCTTCTTCCTCTTTCGTTTATTATTATTATTATTATTATTATTATTATTATTATTATTATTATTATAGATTATGTTTTCCAATGAAATTGTGGATATATATTTTGATATTTTGGAAAAATGTAGCTATTTAGATTTTGATTAGTAATCTAATGAGGTAATTAAAATTTCATATTAGGACACATTAAGTGTTCGACAAAACAATTGATCTCTACGTGCATGCATTAGGAGTAGAATAGTTAAAAGTTTTAATAAATTTATTTATATTAAAAAGATAGAAATTATATTTAAAATTTATGTATTTATTATAAATTTTATTAAAATTTTAAATTTTGACAGGTAGCTAAATTTAATTAATTGATTTTAAAATTTAAATTATTTTTTTTAAATATAATTAATATATAAATTTCAAATAAAATTTATAGTTAATATTAATTCAATTAATTAGTTTCTTCGGTGTCGGAGAAAAATACGAAGCGGGGAATACGACGAAGGTTCGTCCAAAGTCCAAACAGCCAAGTGTTATCTCATTTTCCTTTTTGCCATTTCAATTTATTCAGCACTTTTTGACGGCTTTTGGCTTCGCCTTGCGGAGAGAGAGAATAGGAAACTAGTTTTGTTCTTTCACTCAAAAGAAATGTATAAGAAGATATCCAATAGTTTCGGTTAACGTAAAATTAAAGTTAAATTTAATTTAACTACTATAAGTTTTTTTATACAGTTATAATATAATTTATATTTAATTTAAAATTTTTTAATGTAAAATTTAATTTAAATTATAGCGTTATCGAATGTTGTCATATTATTTTTTTAATTCGAAGTCTCGATTTCAATTTTACATTAAATACATAATATTAAAGAAAAGAGAGAATATTTTAATAGTAAAGTAGAAAGTAATTAAAATTAACTAAAATTATTAAAATTATTTTTAATTAAAAATATATATGACGTAAGTTAAATATTAATTTAATTAAGAAAATTAAAATGCTTTAATAGTGATTAATTTTCACACATTTACCATTAAAAGAAATTAAAAAAAAAACAGGAAAACAACGGCGTTGTTTTGTTTGAACCTAGTAATAGTAAAATAAGTTATCATTTCAATTATCACATGTGATCGTCAAATGGTTACATATTATTATTATTATATTCTTCTTAGATTCACACACGCGTATAAAATAACGAAACACGATGATTATTTTGCCCTGGATCATGCACTCGTAATTCTCATTAATTATATGTAAGCGAATTTTTTACATATACAATTTCAACGGTATTCAATTTAGTTTTATTTTTATTAAAATATTTTTTTTAATGTTGAATTAGTTTTATTTTAATTAAGACAGAAAAAAGAAAAAATATCAAGAAATAATAATTTAATATGTAAAAAATAAATAATACTTTTTCATTCGTAAATAATTACTGTATTAATTTTCACGTTTACGGAGTCATATGAAAAATCTTTTAAACCTTGAATTTAAAATTTATCTATTTATCTTAAATAATAGTGAGCTAGTTGGGTTACTCTAATATACGTATGCGCGTTTTCAATGGGTGTTTCGGTTAATTTGCAAACATTATTTTCCTCCAGAGGGCACGTTTTAATAATCCTATGGTACCACTAAATCTGTTATGTTATTAATGCCACGCACGTCAACTTCATAGATCATTATAGGGATCTTACTCTCTAAAGAAGTACATATATAATTATTTTTCTACACGCAATATAATTATGGTTGCCAATCGCGGAGCCACTAAATTGACGTGAATGCTAGGAAAGTATGGTAGACATATTTTCAATGTCTTTGGTTTAATAATTTCAAATTGTCGACTTTCTAAAGTGGCAAAAAAGTAATTGAAACGCGTGGTTTATTCTAGCTCCGGTCCGTGTTCAAGATGGCTGTGTTTACTTCGGATGTTGTTTTTAATATTACTTTTGACTACTATAGTTGAAAACATCGATAAAATGACCACCCTAAGTTATAAAATAATATTAAATATATATTTAATTTCTGCATTGTTAACAAAAGGGAATAAAGAAATACACAATGTGCATGCATGTTAAATTAATTTGTCGCATCAAATTCGAAGCAGACATATGCTAAGTTACTATGAAAGCTATTTGTGTCTAAAAGATTCTTTGATCTTATTTTAATTCCATATCTTCTATAAATAAAACCACTTTAATAGCATTGTTTTAAAAGCAAAAGTTGATTAGTTGAGAAATAGGAAATATGACTCAAAAAGCAAAATATTATAATAATATTTTGACCATGTAGGTAAAATCAGTATGTGAGCATAATATTTGGTTTTCGATTCACATATATATTGTATTTTTTAGGAGTACTTTATTTATTTGTTTATTGCTAAACAGGGCATATTTCCATACTTTCGGCATAACTTTTTTATTGTAACACGTTCTACTGAAAAAGGAATCTTGGCCCATTACACACATAATATCTCAAAATTAAAATAATCTAGAATGCAAAATAGTGAACCAAATATATTAAAACCTAAAGTAAATCGTAATATCCAAGAATATATATATAAACTAACTAACCCTCTAGCTCCCTTGAGTTAAGCCAAAATTAAAATCAAGAAAAGTTATTGCACAAGAACTTATACCAATAACAAATGTGAACAGAAAGATTCTAAAAAAACGTGTAGCTAAATGTAGTAATCTAGTAGTTATCTCTCAACCCTCGTAATAACATGACATACAAGTTGATCCATTGACTTGATAAGATTTTTAAAATAATTTTTAAATAAATCAATGTTAGATTAAGCCTAGAATTTGGATAATACGGATAAAATCTTATGTAATTTGATTTGAGACATTGTATGTTCATTTTTAAGTTGTTGCAGAAGATATGATCTTAATCTGGACCTTCACTCATGAGAGCAAAACTGAGGACAGGATACATAATCCTGATCCGAACAAATGCGAGTGTCGTCAAACACTTGATAAATAACCAAGTCTTCATACGAAATAATAATCACTCATGCGGACCATAAAGCTTAAAGCTACGGACTAAGAATTCCGCATCTTGTACTTTAAAATGGACTAAGTTAAATAGATGCGGAATAAGAATCCTAGTCTACATCTCACACGGAGTAAGAGAAAGTTATCGCGGAATAAAAGACTAAGTCTTCCACTCAAGTGGACTAAGGACAAGAAGACACGGAGTAAGGTATCTGAGTCTTTCATACATGCGGAGTAACGAATGACTTGTGCGGAATAAGGACCCAAGCCCTTTATTCGCACGGAGTAAGGAAAAGAAATGCGAAGTAAGGAATCCGAACCTTTTACTCATGCGGAGTAAGGATGCGTTGATACGGAGTAAGCCATCCAGACCTTTCAACTCATGCGGAGTGAGGAACTCATGCGGAGTATGGAACTCATGCAGAGTAAGGAAGCGCTGATACGAAGTAAGCTCTCTGAACTTCCCATTCATACGGAGTAAGGAAGCGCTGACATGGAATAAGGACTCCAGTATCAAACTGACACGGAGTAAGCAACTACTAACACGGAGTAAGGATTTGAGCATCATTAACACAGAGTAAGGAACTTTACGACGGACTACTTCAACTTATCATCTTCGCATTCAAAGTCGTCTGCTCGCTATGTCCCAATATAAGACAAGCTTGTTAAAAACCTAAATCATCTTACACGTGGATCATGCGGATATGTCGAAATAACTTTAACTGCACTTGGGAACTCGCAAAGTAATTCAAAGTTTAAAGACTCAAGATCTTGAGCTCTACATCCACAACAATTGAGGCAAAGAGATTACCAAGGAACAGTCAATACTGCACGTTGCTCGGAAGAACAAGTTCCAAGAATGTTTCCAACGGATGGCTATATATATTAACACTTGTATATTTTCATAAATACGTGTGAAAGTGTGAAAGTTTGTGCATACATGTAAAAGAGCATATAGAGATTATATATATGTATCCGCGTACATGTACAAGAGGATATAAAGATTAAATTGGCTAGTGTGTGAGTAATTGTAAACAGAGTGCATGAGAGTTTTTAGTAGATCGAAAAACTTCATCAACTTTAATTTGTTTTATTTTGTTGTAATTATCTCTTGATAATAAAACTGAATACTTCCACTATCTGGTTATCTTTCGCATTGATCTTATCTCTTTACCAGTATAAGTGTTGTGCCAGAGATGAGAAAAGAGTTTTCGATTAGAGCCTATTCACCCCCATCTAGGCTCCTAGGGACCAACGAGTGGTATTAGAGCAAGTTCTACCTGCTCAAAGTAGAGATCTCACTCTTTTTCTCTCTCAACAATGGATGAAGAAAGCAGTATGTTGTTCAACGCTCGCCTTAACTCCGGAGGTGCACAAGAGCCCATCCCTAACCGAAGCAGCAGCGAAAATGTCGATCCGAGCACAAGTGCTCAACCCGCTGCTCCCGCTGCTCCTCAACAACGGAGTTCTGGTTTCACTCTCACCAAACCGCCAAAGTTCACACCTAAGCTTTTCTCCTAGTGGAAATTTCGCATGAGAATGTTCATGATATGTCATGATCATCTCATGTAGCCATGTCTTCATCAGGAGATACCTATTCCGATGACTATCGGAGAAAACGGAGTTAGAAGGCCAAAGACAGATGCTGAACTCAACAACGAGGAAAGAGCCTGGCAGTATGCTAGTGAAAAGGCTCTGGCATATGTAACATCATCTTTGGACGACGAAGCTTTCACGGACGTCCAGGGGTGCACAACAGCGAAAGCTGTCTGGGCTAAACTGATAATCCTCTATGAGGGAAGTCAGTCCCAAATGCAGAATGTCATCTATACTCTTAGACAAAACTTTAAGAGTGTCAATCATAAACCTGGCGAATCCCTCGAGAGCATCTATCGGAGATTTGGCAAGCTCATTCTTGAGCTGAAAACTGTCAATGAGCATTACACGCAATTTCAAATTAATGACAAGTTTTTCCGTTCCTTGCTGGATCGCATGAGGATGTTCATGATATGTCATGATCATCAGATGTGGCCGTGTCTTCATCAGGAGCTACCTATTCCGATGACTATCAGATAAAATAGAGTTAGAAGGTAAAAGACTGATGCTAAATTCACCAACGAGGAAAGAGCCTGGCAGTACGCTAGTGAATAGGCCTCTAGCATACGTAACATCGTCTTTAGACTCCGAAGCTTTCACAGACATCCAGGGCTGCACAACAGCGAAAGCTGTCTGGGATAAACTAACAATCCTCTATGAGGGAAGTCAATCCCAAATGCTGAACGTCATCTATGCTCTCAGACAGAACTTTGAAAGCTTCACTCATAAACCTGGCGAATCCCTCGAGAGCATCTATTGGAGATTTGGCAAGCTCATTCTTGAGCTAAAAACTGTCAATGAGCATTACACGCAATTTCAAATCAATGACAAGTTTTTCCGTTCCTTGCCAGATCGCTACTACTCCAAGCAGCTCCAGATGCAAGCAAACAAAAACTGGCAGTATGCTCCCCTTGAAAGACTATACGAAGAGCTACTGACTCACGAGGTCAGATTCAAATATACTGACCGAGATGAGAAAATAGCAATGGATAACCATTGCTACAAGTCTCTAAAGTACCACAAGACCAATACCAAGGGATAGAGGAGGAAATTTGGAGAATAACGCACTTGACTGAGCTCAATTCCGATGAAAAACGAAGAAATTATGGTCAAAACAACTTTCGCTGGAAAAAGTCAAACTTGCCAAAAGATGGTCAATGCCCCTGGTCAAACTGCCCGAAAAAGTGACTATGCGAAATTCTCCAACATTTATTTAAGCCAATACGGGTCTTCCTAAACAATCCCCGAAAGTTCGTCCATTTTTGCGTTTTGGGTGAGGGTAAAAAGGTAATTAAAAGTTAAAAAAAAAAACTCAAAGACTTGTAGGCTCGAAGCCTCGAAGACTCATAGACTCGTAGACTCAAAGCCTCAAAGCTTGTCTTCGACCAAGGAAGCTTTCGAGTCTTCGAGGATTGACTTTCGACCTGCCGACACTTCGACCCGTTGACCGTTGACCTTTGACCCACCGAACTTCGACCCTGCCAACACTTCGACCCTACCGACACTTCGACTTGCCGACACTCTGACCCTTTGACCTCTGACCTTCGCTGTTTGGCCTTATTTCCGCGGTCGCTCTCCTATATTATTCACGGGATGCATTTTTATTAGCTGGCAATTGTTAGAGATGCTTTTCAACGCATGTTAGACGCATCTGCTCACAAAAAACAAAAAAACAATCACAGGCTGCCCCATTTTACGCACAGGTCGTCCAACTGCCAGACAAAAATCAGAATCTTACAATTAAAAATGCTGGCATTCATAATAGAGCAATAAATGCATAATAATGACGGTCTAGTCAAATTGAGCCAACCCCTTTAAAAGCAAGTCATCTATCTACGGAAAAGAGGAGGGGAAGACCCAGAGAATGCCCAAATTACGCCCAGAAAAAGAGAACTCCCTGACAAAAAAAAAAAAACAATTGCTGCCATCTCTCTCTCAAATACGCCCAAGCCTTCTCCTTTAGTACAGACTTACGCTCAGAGAGGAACATCCAGATTTTCACCCAAGCTCTCTCCCTTCCCCAAAACCAAAAACAAAAAAAATCCTTCCCATACTCTCTCTTTCCCTTAGCTTCATTTCTCAAAATCAAAAAAAAAAAGCCCCCCAGATTCCCTCTTTCTCTCGCCCAAAGAAAACATCCTTTCTCTCTCTCACACGTTTTCTACCCTAAAAAAATTTCGTTACCTACTAAAAAAAAAAAAAAAAACAAAAAAAATCCCAGCGTACCTCGGCAGTCTCCATAGTACGTCCTAGCTGATTGTTGCACTTGGCGCTACTAGAATGTGGTGATTTGGGTGAGCAAGCGTCTTTTGGTGCAGACAGAATATTTCAGACGGACGTCCCGTGCTAAAGCCCCATTCTAGCCAAAGTCAGTGTAATTTACATTTGCTCTATTTTTTTTTAGCTTATATGTATTTATATTTGATGTAATTTTAGTATTTTCCTGGTTTTCATTTTTTAGCTTATCTCTATATTTGATGTAATTTTTAGTATTTGCCGTTGTATTTTCCTTGTATTTTCTTTCTTTGTATGTTGTACGTTGTAATATGTAAAATATAGTGAAAACAAAAAAACAGAGAGCACAAGGAGAGACATTAAAAAAAAGGAGAAAATGAAAAAAAAAGAGTGCTTTTATTTTTATTAATTTGTGGATGTCATAATCACACACTCCACATTTGTTTATTTTAATGTATGTGTTCATTAATTTGATACGCATTTATGACTTTGGGTTTTCAAAACAAAACAAAAAAGGAAAAGTTTTCAAAAGTTAAAAACAAAAAAAAAAAAAAAAAAAACAAAACGTTTTTTAACAAAAAAACACACAAAACAAAACAAAGCAAAACAAAAAAAACAACACGTTTTCCAAAAAACAAAAAACAATGAAACAAATACAAAAACAAAAAACCAAAAAAAAAACAAACAAAAAAAAAATAAAAAAAATAAAAATTAGGATTTCATTTTCCACTTCAAATAAAAAACCAAAACTTTTAGGATTCCCTTTAAAAATTTAGGGTAAATCAATTTAACTATAACTTTAACAAATAACTTAGCCAAAAAACGACTTAGACTTTCTAGGAAATCCAACCCAAGCACAACAGTGACAATAAATAGAAAACCTCCTTTTCCAAAAATAGATACCGAAAGGGCGCTGTATGGGTGCTAATCCTTCCCTACACGTAACCAACTCTCGAACCCTTCTCTGATAATGCAGACCACACTTTACACTACTCAAAGTAGAGGGTATCCAACTGTACCCGAAAAACAGTTGGTGACGACTCTAAATTTTTCACCATTGATTTAGTTTGAGCCCACCCCAAACGGGCCCAGACGAAAACCAGTGATGACAATCATGAAAAGAATGAGAGACTAATAATTACTCAAATGTACAAAGAAATGAATAGTCAGGCTAAACATCTTGAATACACTATCTCTAAACTTGAAAAAGTCATAGCTGACTTTTGGAGTAAAGAGGCTTGGTATCATGATCTTAGAGCTGAAAATCATTTGTTAAATACCAACCTAAATGGCCTTACTGTTAATCTTAAAAGACCCGAGAACGAACTTGAAAAGGAAAAAGAAATAAATCGTAAGTCGCTAAAATCAGGGGAAATAGCCTCTATGTTTAGGACTGATCCAGAAGATATCTAAGTTAAACCTGGCATTGGCTCCGAACATAAACCTCCACACAAGCTACTGAGTGTCCCTCAGACTTCATTCCGAAACTAACCAACCTTTATCCTATTAGTACATCTAAATCGTTGGATGGTTTTTTTTTGGTGGCACCATAGTTTATGATTGTAGAAGAGAGGCTGTTACTGCTAATCCCGGAGTAGTAGCACCCGTACCTAAAGATGAAGGGAAGGTTGCTGTAGTTAAAGCCAAAATTGTAGCACCTAGAAAGAAAAGAAAGGCTAGGGTTGACGCATCTAGGGCCAAGAGCGCGTTACTCAATCACAAAGAACTAGGCCATAGGGAACAGAGTAGAAAACCTGTTAAACCTAAGAAACCTGTATCCCTTGCTTTTGCTCTTCATCATAGTGTTTGTTCCATTTGTAGAGAAATAGGTCATTATCACTATGAGTGTTGGAGTCTATCTGATGACTGGCTTTGTAATCAAGTTCATATTAATAAAGATCAGTTCATCAAAAAAGGTTTTTCTAGCAAATCTAAATCTAAATCTCAAAAGAGTAACTCTCCTAAGAAAACCCAAATAAAAGAAGCAATTGATACTAACAAAGTAAAGTCAACATGGAAAGCTAACGTTCCTAACAAAACAAAATTCAGAACTGTTGACACTGTGGTTGTTTCTTCTAACCGCTCGAAACAAGTTTGGGTACCAAAAGTGTAATCTGTTGTCTTACAGGAGCATCTCTGGAATTCATTGCCAGACCACTTGAAGTTAAAGATCAATCAAAGCAAGTGGATGCTCCGGACATATAATGGTTGATCACTCTCTGCTCATAGAAGTTGCTGACAAACGAGGCCCATCTGTATCATATGGCGACAACAGTAAAGGTAAGATTGTGGAGTATGGCACTTTAACCAATGACTATGTATCTATTACTAAGGTTGCACTAGTCGAAGGTTTGAAGCATAATCTGCTGAGTGTTAGTAATTTATGTGACAAAGGATTTACTATTTCCTTTATGTCCAACACCTGCACAGTTAGGGAAAACTTATCCAGAGATATTAAGTTATCCAGATTAAGAGATGGGGACATATATTCAGTGGTCTTAAGAAATAATTCTTCTGACCTTGGCTATGGGACAAGCGTTGCGCTCATTTAAATTTTAAAACTTTGTCTAAACTAGCGTCGTTTGACTTGGTCAATGGTCTGCCCAAACATAAATACTCTAGAGACTCACTTTGTTGAGAGTGCCAACTTGCCAAGCAGACCAATCATAGCTTTAAGAGCAAATTAGTTAATTCAATAACTACTCTGTTGCAACTTCTTCATATAGACCTCTGTGGTCATATTTCTATTGCTTCTCTTGCTGGTGCGAGATATACCCTTATGGTTATCGTTGATTTCACCAGGTATACATGGGTAATGTTCCTGAAATCGAAGGATCAAACCTTTGAACATCTTGTAGACCTCTTCAACTAGATAAGCAATTCACATGGACTGAGCATTAAATGCATCAGGAGTGATCATGGCATGGAATTTGACTTTTCAGATATGAGGTCATATTGTTCTAAACAGGGCACTCAGCACAACTTCTCTGTGCCCAGGACTCCACAACAAATGGAGTTGCTGAGCATAAGAATCGCATTTTAGTCGAAGCTGGTAGATCAATGTTAGCAGGGGCAAAGCTTCCTCTCAGTTTATGGGCTGAAGTTATGTCCACTGCATGCTATGTTCAGAATAAAACTCTTATAAATAAGGTTACTATGAAAACACCCTATGAGATGTGGAGAGGCAGGAAGTCGTCAATATCTCATTTCAAAGCTTTTGGGTGTGCTTGCTACGTGTAAAACAATGGCAAAGAGGCCCAAAGTAAATTTGAGCCAAAATCCGATGATGGGATCTTTGTCAGATACTTGTTACACAGCAAGGCTTGTCGCATCTTCAATAGAAAACGTTTAACAGTTGAAGAATCTATCCATGTTGATTTTGATGAATCTAACCTTGATTGGTCAAGTATAGGATCTTCAAATTCAAATGTGCAGGATCATATGGACACGATTGATTATTCTCAGCTCCAACATGTTCCTGCCACTACACCTGATGAATCACCGAGCACCAAAGAAGCAAGAAGAAATATCACTGATGATGCTTTTGAAGATTCGGACTCAGGACTTCCACTCAACTCTGGACAAATTGTTACGGATATTCATAACACCAAAGAACCTTCAAGTCCGTCCGAACCAGCTAATACTGAAAGTCACAGTGCCGAAGAACCTCCAAGTTCTTTGGAACTGTTCATTATGCGGATACAACTGGCCCGGAAGAAGCTCAACCAACTGATATACAAGATCCACCTGATCTGGAAGAGCTTCAAATTGTTGATTACTCACCACCACTTGCGCAGAACTATAGGTAGACTCGAAACCACCCATCAGATCAAGTGATTGGTGATCCTACTATTGGAGTAAGAACGAGGGCAGCCACCTCCAACTTGTATCTCTACTCTTGCTTTCTATCACTGATAGAGCCAAAGGTGGTGGATGAAGCCCTTGAAGATTCAAACTGGATAGACGCTATGCAAGAAGAGCTTAATCAATTCAAGAGGAACGAAGTGTGAACGTTAATACCAAGGCCTAGGTCGCAACAAGTCATTGGAGTTAAATGGGTGTTCCAGAACAAACTAGATACTGATGGAATAGTAATCCGGAACAAAGCTTGACTAGTAGCTAATGGATATTGTCAAGAAGAAGGCATTGATTATGACGAAACCTTTGCTCCAGTAGCTAGACTTGAGGCGATCCGAATGTTCCTCGTGTATGCATCCTGTGAAAACTTCACAGTTTATCAAATGGACGTCAAGGGCGCTTTTCTTAATGGAGATCTTCAAGAGGAGGTTTATGTTGAACAACCTCCGGGCTTCATTGAACACAAGGCTAAACATATGGTATATAAACTACGGAAAGCTTTGTTCGGATTGAAGCAAGCTCCAAGAGCCTGGTTTGACACACTGTCAAAATTCTTGCTCAAACACAAATTCAGAAAAGGGAAGATAGACACCACATTATTCTTACGGAAAGAGAAGGGTCATTCTTTGATCTTACAGATATATGAGGACGATATCATTTTCGGATCCTCAAATTCGAAGCTTTGTGGAGAGTTTGCAAAGTTGATGACTGGCAAGTTTGAAATGAGCATGATGAGAGAATTAACTTACTTCCTCGGAATTGAAGTCAAATAATTGAAGGAAGAAATCTTCATTAACCAAGCTAAGTACACACGTGACTTAATCAAGAAGTTTGGTATGGAAGGTTCATCTCCCACAAAGACTCCCATGCAGTCAATGCCAAGTTAGATCTTGATGCTGACAGAAAATCAGTGAATATAACTGAATACAGAGGGATGATAGGATCATTGCCGTAAGTCACCCGGATATTATGTTTGCAACGTGCATTTGTGCAAGATAGCAGGCGAATCCCAAAGAGTCACACATGTTTCATGTGAAATGGATATTGCGGTATCTCAAAGGGACATTGAATTTGGGACTCTGGTATCCAAAGGAGTCCAACTTCTCTTTATCCGGATATTCTGATGCTGATTTTGCTGGATGTTGCATCGACAGGAAAAGCACTAGTGGTACTTGTCAGTTCCTTGGAAACAGATTGATTTCATGGTTCAGTAAGAAGCAGAATTCCGTATCAACTTCTACTACTGAGGTGGCATATATAGCTACTGGGAGTTACTGCGCTTTGCTTCTCTGGATGCAAAGTCAACTTACTGACTACGGTTTCAACATGACGTCTATTCCATTAGACTGCGACAACACCAGTGCAATTGCCATCAGCAACAATCCTATCATGCACCCAAAGACAAAGCACATTGAAGTCAAGTATCACTTCATCTGAGATCATGTTCTAAAAAAGCACATATCTCTCGAACATGTTGCTACGGATGATCAACTTGTAGATATACTCACCAAGCCCCTACCTGATGAAAGATTCTATGAATTACTCCTCAAATTAGGTATGCTTGACTTATCTACATAGCTTCTAATTTATTCATTCAATAGTACTTCTTTCAGAACATGCATCGTGTTTCATGATGAGCGTTAGACACTTACTGTTCTTATTACTAATCATTTTTACTTGTGTCATGCATTATGTTCTGATAATTTTATCATATTTTCATATGGGAGGATGCTTGCATTTCCCGACTGAAGTTGCTTAAGCTAACATAATTAAAGATATATGAATAAAACCTCCTTAGGATTTCATGATTCCAATTTTCATTTATCACCACATGTTTAATGCTTTTTCATATTGATTGCTATATTAACATGCCTAGTTGAAGAAATGAAATGGGTTAGCTCGGAATGCTTGGTAGATAAAATCACAGTTGCAGTCTGATCAGCTTCTGAAGTGGAATTTTTCCTCAAGGATAGACAGCAATTTCTCAAGATCTAAATGTTAAGCAGGAAATGTCCATCGAGAGGATCACATGGTTTAAGGGGGAGAAAATGTTATATCTATTACCCAAGTAATACCCTCCTTATATGTCTCGTGACCTCTTTCCTGGCTATCTATCTAAGGGGGAGTCTTTGTCGAGAGGATCACACGATCTAAGGGGGAGCAAAAGCTTCATCTATTACTTCCATAATAACCCTATGATATGTCTCGGATGCTCTACCCTATAACTCTCACTTCTGGATCTGACTGGGCATGCATTGTTGAATCGTTATTGTGGCATGATTGGTGATAACGTGCATTTTATGCCGTTATTCTAGTGTTTATTTAGGATGTTTAAGAGCATGATTAGAGCCTTATTGCTTCATATATCATATATATTTGCTCTAACCCCTAAGAAGATGCTATTTGCAAATACATGCGTTTTTAAGCTGTTTTGGCAGATTTTGGACCTCACTTTTGACATAGTAGATGGCCTCAAACAATTGGCGTGCAAGAACAAAAGTTTCTTAGAATGATGTCATCTACCTACCACAGAAATTTCAGAGCATTTGGAGCTGAACGTGAATTCACCCAATTCACGTGCAAGCCTATTTTTGCCTCTCAGGCCTCTACAGGATGCAAGGAAGCTTGGGGAGAAGTTTGAGCTGATTTGGAGGTGCACGTGAAATCACCATATCACGTGCAAATTGGCATGCAGAGATATTTTTGGACCGATCCAATCGTTTTTCCATGCCGATCATTTGTTCCTGAAGGCCCAAGTCCAAATTGTGGATGGAAGATAGAGTTTTTAATGTTTCGAGTGTTACTTATCAAAACTACGTCGTTTTGATAGATGGGCTAGGTTACACACCTCAAGGCCCATCCAACCTCTATAAATACAAGATCCACGCCCTCTACTATGCAGCCTAACCCCCCTACACGTTTTAGAGAGAGAGAGGCTCCACGACTTGGAGGTGCTCCTTGACCTAGGAGAGCAGCCGTCGCCGCCGTCGTCGCAGCGCCGTCGCGGATTTTGGAGCCCGAATTTGAAGCTTTCTGTGCGCGTGATCAAGAAGAAGATGCCGAGTTTTTCTGCTTTGGTTTTGCTTGTAATCATGCGTGAGTAGTTCTTTTAATCTAGGGGAGCAATATAGCCCCCTTGTTGCTTTCTTGTGTTTATGAATATTGGGATTGGATGATTGAGTTTTGCATGTTTTATGAATCGTTCTTAATTCTATCTTTGGATGTACACCTTGGTATTCTTAGCCCTAGTCCTGGGGCGATTGAGATTCATAACTTATTTGTAATTGGTGTGATCATTATCCTTTTGCAAGTATGATTTATTGGCTTTGCATGTTGTGTGTTTAGATGACCATTCTTGGCATACAACTCTTAAAAGGACCTCAATGACCATTTGTTGTCCTTGGCTTATGTTTAGCATGTTTTCAATCGACAACCCTAATACCATGAACCAGTAGAGATAACATAGGGAGGTGAAATTGTGACCCTAGATGCTTTTAATCCTTGAATCTTAATCCTAAAATCAGTTTACTTTCTTTGTTTATTCAGAAAACCAAATAAAAATTAGATCTTTAGTTTAAAAAAAGAAAACTTTTTGCCAAGACATTTTATAGAACAAGAGTAATTGGGTGTTTTGATTTGAGAACTAGAGAACTAGGTTAATCCTCGTGGGTTCGACCCTTTCCTTGCCGCTATTCTTTTAGTGCAAACTTAGGGAATTTATTATCTTGAAGAGAGATTTAACGACATTAGCTAGCTCTTTTAGAGAGGCTAAAAATCTTGTCTGTCAAATTGGCGCCGTTGCCAGGGGATTCAACGGTTAACTAGTTTTTAAAATCAACATTGAGTGAAATTGTTTGAATTCCGATCTTGGTGTTTTATTTTGTCTTTTATTTTCTGTTATTTTGTATTCTTTATTTGTTTATTTTGCATTGTTCGGAGCCGCCTGGGTGTGTTCTTGTTGTTTTACAGGAACATACACCAAGTGTTCTGGTAATGCTAGTTGTGTATGCGATGAGGGGAACTTGTGTCCTTTAATCCAGGAACCTGAACAAGACTCCAATGGACAGAAAGTTTGGAGATGAGGAGGAGCTAACCATGGAAGAATGTTTGGAAAGGATGATCCAAGGCAACAAATATTTGTGGGAAAACCAAGGGAGAGATGAGGAGAATTCAATGATGGCGGACCAACATGTTTATGTTCCAAGCCATGCAACAGATCAATTTTCATATAGTGCTTGGGATTGCACTGTCTATGATTCTCCCATAAGCGGTTATTCATACCAGGAGCCTCCTTGTTATGGTGGGAGTATTAATAGAGATGGTAGAGAAGTATGGCCAACTTGCACCCAACCTGAGGGTGACTACTATCCACAAGAGCCACCACCTGAGGAGTTTAATGGTTTCTTCAATGGATATTCGAGAATAGATGGGTTGGGCAATATCAAGATGAAGCTTACTATGAAGCCCCACTTTATGGCAATTATTGTCCATATCAACAACAAGAGTGGCAGCCCCAAGTTGAAGATTGAAGAAACCAAAAGAGAGGATTTGAATGAAAGGCTAGGAAGTTTGGAGACCGCCATAAAAAATGTAGAGCAATTATTGATGAGTATGGTTCAAAATGCAGATAACGGAGTCTCATCTAACTCCTTTGTTGGTGACACAGAGATAGAGGCGAAGAGAATTGCAAAGCCATCACTCCAACTTCCATGTATCAATCTTTGACATCTGCCTCACAAGAATGGGAGTTTTCTCGCTAATAATGATTCTGAAGATGAAGCTCGCATTCTAGATGGTCAAACCATTAATGATGCTATAGACCAAGAAGTGGATATAAGGGCAATGGTTCATTATGATGAGGTTGTCCCTCCACCACAATTTAATAGCCCATGTGATGTATCCACTTCAACTCTTCCCATGGTTGGAGCTTATGAGGACAATTTTTCCATCCAAGAAGAAGAGGAAGACTTGAATTGTTCGGGGTGTTAGAAGAACATGAGAAACCAATAAATGACAACCCAAGGATGCAGCAACAAATCTTGGATGATGATGCTATAATTCTCATATCTGAAGGCACATCAAACCAAGGTATTCTTTATGAAGACAAGCTACATGAGCCCACCACTACTATGTTTGCTTTGGAATCATCTTCCCTTATACAAGAGAAGGAAGTGCTTGACAAGCGAGGTAACCATGCGTGCATCATGACTACTCCAATTGTGGAGTATGTTGAATTTGTGTTTCCACCTCGATGGAATGAGAGGAAGGAGAACCATAAGTTTGTGGAGGTGTCTCCCTATCAACAATTGAATCAGGAGTTCAAGTGGCTCCCACACGGTTCATTCATCCGATTGCTATGGTCTATGAGACTGCTGAGGTTTACAATGCCAGGATGAAAGCCTTTCATACATTGGTTGAGTTTAGTATGACAAGGTCTAGCTACAGACCTTAAATAAAGCGCTTGTTGGGAGGCAACCCAATGTTTATTGCTATGTTTTATTTTATGTTATTTTCTTTTATTTATTTTATTCAATAAATTGTTTGCAAGCTAACCATTGTGCAGGAGACTTTGCTTCTTTCTTAACTAACCATTTGCAGGATGAGCAAATTATTGGGTCAATTCAGCTGTGGGATCTTTGCTTGCTACTACATGATGGCTATTCTGCAAGGGAGAGAAACTTGGGAAGTGCGCGGCGAGACGTCGGTTGACTTTGTGGCTCAGGTGCGACGAATGGTGGCCAATGTCATCTACTATTACAGTGTGCCAAACCAGGGGTAAGTGTTTTTCCTACTCCCTATTTTATGCCATGAGGACATAGCATATTTTAAGTGTGGTGTATGGGGAGTGACTTGAGCCACTTGCTTGTCTTTTATGTTGTGATTGCATGTTTTATTTAAAAAAAAAAAACAAAAAAACAAAAAAACAAAAAAAAAGTTTTTAGTTGCATGATTGTTTGAGTTGTTTGCTTGAATGATTTGCTTGTGGAGACATGGATATTAAGTATGCAATTTTGGCTTAAAATTTAATTTTTATGCCACATTAGTATCATGTTGTGATAAGGGTGTTAAAGTAGTTAAAATGTGCTCTGAATTAGTTTGATCATGTCTTTATCTTTTGAATGATATCACCATGTTTTTGGAGCTGAATTTTGAATATTAGCTGAGCATGAAATGCTATGATAGACCTAAGTAAATGCAAAATGAGAACAGCTTCTTTTTAGCCCTTGAGAGTGACATTTATGGTTTATGGGTAATAGTTTGATTTGCTACTCTTCTTGCATTCAACATTGGTTATTTAATGGTAGGAGTCAAGTAAGCATGTGATTACTTATTAGTGCTCAGTGTTTGGTGTTTAGTTAGGATGCAAGACCTCTAAGTCATCTGGATTGTCTTTGCATCCTTTTCTTTATTTTGAGATATTATTGGAAAAGGCTGTGATATAGAATGTGAAAAAGCCATCACTTAATTGGGAAATGGGATGTGAGACATCAATGAATTTCTGTCTCTCCTTATGTAGCAAAATGGCAAGGGGTTTGTATTAGAAAAATCAGTCTTATTTATGTGTTATGTGAGTAAAAAAAAAAAAAAAAGAAGAGTGAATAATCCATCAAGGGAGAGCATAAAATGCAACCTTGTAAGGTTATTACTTAAAAAAAAAAAAGAGAAAAAAAAAAGAAAAAAAAAAGATTCAGAATAAAAGCCACAATGGCTTGATGTTTATGTGTGATTGTTTAGATTTGTGAAGCCACATTGGCTGAGTTGTGTTTTGTTTTGAGAATGTTGAGCTCAATTCTTTGGCTCATGTTTTGTTTTATCAGTTATTAGAATAGAGTGTGAGTTTATTGAGTTTAGACTAGCGTGTGAGTTCAAATAAAGTAGAATAGAGAGTGTGTTTTCTTTGATGAGCACAATAGGGAACTCTCATGATTGCTTGGCAAGTACTTAATCAATAGCTGATGGTGAGTGTAGAGATAGAGTTTTCCATCCATTGTTCATTGATAGGTATTGGGCTTGAGAATTATTATATTTGAGTGAGGCTGCTTATCCTTGGTAAGAACTTAAAGGGAAACTAGGTGCTATTTTATCATGGATTGCTTGCTCATATCTGAAATTTAAGTGGTGATATTGCATGGTTGTTGGACTAGGGATATGGACATGAATGAACTAAGTTATGACTCATTTTGATGCTTAAATTCCCATTTCATCATGATAGAGTTGCATGCTTAGGAAACCATGATTCTCCTTGATTGTTATTTTATTTTTCTTTCGTTTGATGCGTGTTTATTTTATTTTTGTCTGCTTGTATGTTTTTGCTTGAGGACAAGCAATGGTTCAAGTGTGGTGTATTTGATAACGTGCATTTTATGCCGTTATTCTAGTGTTTATTTAGGATGTTTAAGAGCATGATTAGAGCCTTATTGCTTCATATATCATATATATTTGCTCTAACCCCTAAGAAGATGCTATTTGCAAATACATGCGTTTTTAAGCTGTTTTGGCAGATTTTAGACCTCACTTTTGACATAGTAGATGACCTCAAACAATTGGCGTGCAAGAACAAAAGTTTCTTAGAATGATGTCATCTACCTACCACAGAAATTTCAGAGCATTTGGAGCTGAACGTGAATTCACCCAATTCACGTGCAAGCCTATTTTTGCCTCTCAGGCCTCTACAGGATGCAAGGAAGCTTGGGGAGAAGTTTGAGCTGATTTGGAGGTGCACGTGAAATCACCATATCACGTGCAAATTGGCATGCAGAGATATTTTTGGACCGATCCAATCGTTTTTCCATGCTGATCATTTGTTCCTGAAGGCCCAAGTCCAAATTGTGGATGGAAGATAGAGTTTTTAATGTTTCGAGTGTTACTTATCAAAACTACGTCGTTTTGATAGATGGGCTAGGTTACACACCTCAAGGCCCATCCAACCTCTATAAATACAGCATCCACGCCCTGCTATGCAGGCCTAACCCCCCTACACGTTTTTAGAGAGAGAGAGAGAGAGGCTCCACGACTTGGAGGTGCTCCTTGACCTAGGAGAGCAGCCGTCGCTGCCGTCGCAGCAGCCGTCGCGGATTTTGGAGCCTGAATTTGAAGCTTTGCTGTGCGCGTGATCAAGAAGAAGATGCTGAGTTTTTCTGCTTTGGTTTTGCTTGTAATCATGCGTGAGTAGTTCTTTTAATCTAGGGGAGCAATGTAGCCCCCTTGTTGCTTTGCTGTGTTTATGAATATTGGGATTGGATGATTGAGTTTTGCATGTTTTATGAATCTGTTCTTAATTCTATCTTTGGATGTACACCTTGGTATTCTTAGCCCTAGTCTGGGGCAGATTGAGATTCATAACTTATTTGTAATTGGTGTGATCATTATCCTTTTGCAAGTATGATTTATTGGCTTTGCATGTTGTGTGTTTAGATGACCATTCTGGCATACAACTCTTAAAAGGACCTCAATGACCATTTGTTGTCCTTGGCTTATGTTTAGCATGTTTTCAATCAGACAACCCTAATACCATGAACCAGTAGAGATAACATAGGGAGGTGAAATTGTGACCCTAGATGCTTTTAATCCTTGAATCTTAATCCTAAAATCAGTTTACTTTCTTTGTTTATTCAGAAAACCAAATAAAAATTAGATCTTTAGTTTAAAAAAGAAAACTTTTTGCCAAGACATTTTATAGAACAAGAGTAATTGGGTGTTTTGATTTGAGAACTAGAGAACTAGGTTAATCCCTGTGGGTTCGACCCCTTTCTTGCTGCTATTCTTTTAGTGCAAACTTAGGGAATTTATTATCTTGAAGAGAGATTTAACGACATTAGCTAGCTCTTTTAGAGAGGCTAAAAATCTTGTCTGTCAATTGGATGTTTTTGTTTCTTCAACTGTGCATTTTAATATAATAATCACTTGATTGTTATTAGCATGTGTTCTTTAATCTATTCTCACTCATGAACCTTAAGTTGGGCAAATCATATAGATTTAATTAATCTTAGCTATGTCGTTCAGCATGAAGGCTTTGCTATGTTGACCAATATGAACTTATGTGTTTCTTATCTGACATTTGCTTTGATTTCAGTAAAAATGATCCTTAACTCATATGTATGTGTCTCGCTTCATTTTTAAATGCATAAGTTCTGTTTGTTTTTCATTAGTTCGGATTATGCTATTCTTATTTAGAATATCTGTTTCATATCCATACTAATCTCAACCTGTAAAGCTTTCTATTCTTTTTAGTTTATTTTTGTGAAGCTACAGGTTCAGATTCTCTTTGCATTTTCACCGATATATATCTTGTCTGATGTCTCGGATTTCAAGTGTTGTGGTACTTCTTTTCTCTTCGACTTCAAGACAGCAAAGGAATTTATTTTTCTCTTATAACACCTGTTTCTACGGACTCAATCTGCGTTTCATCCGGATATTCTTTTATGGATTATCTTTACCCCGGATGAAAGTCGGTTCAATTCCTCCTGACTCTTGGAACTCTAAATTGCGATAAATAGAGTATAATCTTACATCGTGTGTTTTTGAGGAGGGATAATGATGGTCCATTAAATGCACATCTTGAGCCGGGAAATTAGTTACCTCATTTTCCGGAAGAAGGCATACAACTGTTATAAATACTTGGTTATGCGGCCTCCACGTCATCTCTTTACTCGGGGGCACCAACTATCAAGTCTAATGACATCAGATTGTCAGGTGGTTCACTATTCATTTCGCTTAAACCCTAGACCCACCAGTATCCACTGACCTGCTATATAAACCCTAAGCCTTCACGCAAGAGCGATTTCTCACTCTCAAATTTCATAGTCGCTCTTCCAACTTCTCAAAACCCTAGATTTTCTTTCCCTTCTCTGTATTCATCTCTAATGGCACCCAAGACCGCTCTTTCTGGCGTTAATCCCAACCATCTGGTTGATTGGCCTTCCACATCCAATCCTCCAGCGTGATTTCTGGAGCATCGCCCCTTACTGGAAGCAAGTCACATTTTGAACCTGGTCTTTGATCCCATCGATCTCCTCATCGACAACATAGCTAAGTTCTACCAGGCTATTCGCTGTACCATCAACTCCATCCGTTCCACCGTTAGGGGTGAATCCATCGTCATCACCCCAACCGTCCTTCGAGCCGTTCTCCATCTCCGTTCCGGTCTTCATCAGCGCCCGGACCTAGAACAAATGGCAGCTTCCATGGGCTGGACTTACAAAGGGAAGGAATATAAGGTGAAGTCCTTCCAGGGTCGCTACTGATGTATGTCGACCATCCTGAGCCGGTGTCTTCTGGCTCGCACAACAGCCCTTGACTCCGTCTTGTACGGCCTGCTTTTAGCGATGTATGGAGTCTTTGAGGGTCTCCCGATGGATTGGGGAACTTTCTTGTTTTGAGTGCTGGGAAACAACCCAAAGAATCAATCTTTTGGGCGGATCCTTAGCATCGTCTTCCGGCATCTTTGTCCGTCCCACTTCAACGGACATGGCGTCATCCCCTTTCCCCAGGCCTTCTACCTTCGCCATCTTACGCCTGATGGGAATCTGACATCCCCGCCGGCCCTTTACTGCTATCCGCCTCTTGCCTGCTCCGGAACAACAGGGTAGCTCGGTTGGTGACCCAGCCGATAGCTCTGCTCCCGAGGTCAGCTCTGCCCATCGGTCCTCACGTATTCGGTTCGTAGCTGCTCCTTCCATCTCCCGAGGCTCCTAGCACAGCATTCGCACCGACCCATCCGAGGTAGCGGGGCCGTCTCAGCCAAGTTATCCTTCGGTTGATTCTCCAGCACCTTCTGCTACTGATGTCCTTGCACCCGATTCTCCAGCTATTACTGCCACTGTTGATGCAGCAGTGGCTGATCTCCCTACCACTCCTCTAGAAGCACCCTTGCTCCCACTTCCTTAACCTCGAGACTACCTAGACCATCTCCCCACCAACACCATAACGGACCTCTAGTTCCGTTTTAGCTTCGCCTGCACAACCACCATCCCCGACAACGACCTCTGGGTGTATTACACTCGCCACACCAAAACCCCAGAGGAAATGATCGTCTAGAATCTGGACCACGACTTCCTTACGCCGACCTCCATTCCCGACATCCCATTTACTGTTACCTCCGGACCGGCCCATGACGCACGGGTTCCTTCCCCTGCTGAGGCTGGGCCCTCTTCTCCTTCTGTCGCAATCCCTGTCATTGACCTCTCTAGTCAAAGTGGATCTGCTACCCTGGATGCCTCCGATGTTTCGGGTGGCCCCTCTGCTGCTGTTGACCAACCCCTCTCTCCAGCTGCTGACTCCTCTGCCCAACGCACTACTGCACCTATTCATGCGGGGGAGTCCTCCAAAGCCTCGGAGTTTACGCTTGGATGTGCCTCCTTTGGCACGGTTCACTCCGACGCTGTGATCTCTGCACAGCTAGACCGACATGCCCAAGCCCAGAGTACCCAAATTGCCGCCATCGCTGTCAAGGTTGATGCCCTCGGCTCCCAACTCCTCTCCGCCCTAACTAACTCTTCCACTTCCATCGAGCAGAAGATGGATCTCATCGCCTCTTCCATGCACTCACTGTCTACCTCTTTCGCGGACTTGGCACACATGATGACTTGTCCTCCTACCGCTCCTCGGCGATCTGCCAAAATGGGGGAGAGAGTGTCATCTGATCCTCCTGCAACTTCTTTCGCTCCTGCTGGTAAGCAGCTTGCATCTACACTACTTTCGGGAGTTCCTATCCCCAAATGTAGCCTCTTTTATCATCCTAGCTCCTCCTTTGACCTCGCCATCCATGGCTGTCACCTTCCTCCCATCATATGCAGAATGTGATCCACATGATGCGGATCGAAGTGTTTTCAATGAAATGACTAAGTATGTCGCGTCTATTGTCGAGAAAAGATGTTTATCCGATATGTATCCCTTCTCCCCTGAAGATATTCAGAATCTACGTTCTGAGAAGGGCCTGTTTACTATAGATGACATAGACAACTTCTCTTGGGTGGTAAAGATGGAGATAAGGTCGTTTCCGTCTCTATATAAGGACGGACACTTGTCTGATGTCTTGCCGTGTTGGTCTGAGGGCTATCTTCCAAACGTAGCCCACATCCGGACCTTCATTGATGGAACTGCTGAGGACAACAAGCCATGGAAAAATCTTTCCTCGGTCCTCATTCCTTACCGGGTCAAGACCCCGCACTTCATGCTGATTGTCTTTCTAATTCTGTCAAAGCAGATGCTCCTGATTGATTCTTACCAAGTTGTGGATAACAAAGTTAGAAAGAATCAACTGGAACCACTACGTCTTCGATTGACAGAAGCAGTAAAGCAATCTGGGCTTTATGAAGACATGGGTCAAATTCCTTTGGCTCCAACTGAAAAGTTGAAGGCGGCGATTCAGAGCAAGAAGCAAGTGCCTCAACAGCCCGATGAAGATAGCTGTGGAGCTTTTGTCTGTTTCTTCATCAAGTCTTTCATAAGGGTGGATGAAGACTGGAACAACATCCATGACTATACAATGGAGCAGACAATGGTGCTTCGAGAGAAGGCAACAACAATGATCTTCAAGTATAGTAAGCCTTATGTACTATAATGTAAAATTCATGTATCAAGGCTGAATTGTATTTTTGTTGCTAACTTAATGGAATATGGAAGTTTTCTTTATTTCTGTATGTTATCCTTTTGTTTTACTTACTAGATCAGATTACAAAGGGTTTTGGCATGTCCATATTGGGGGAGATTGTTGGATTAGGTTCAGAATTTGGATGATGCGGCTAAAATCCTATGTAATTTGATTTGAGACATTGCATGTTCATTCTTAAGTTGTTGCAGAAGATATGATCTTAATCCGGACCTTCACTCGTGAGAGCAAAGCTGAGGATAGGATACATAATCCTGATCTGGACATATGTGAGTGTCATCAAACACTTGGTAAATAACCAAGTCTTCATACGGAATAAGGATCACTCGTGCGGACCAAAAAGCTTAAAGTTACGGACTAAGGATTCCGTATTTTGTACTTTAAAATGGACTAAGTTAAATAGATATGAAATAAGAATCCCAGTCTACATCTCGCACGAAGTAAGAGAAAGTTATCACAGAATAAAAGGCTAAGTCTTCCACTCAAGTGGACTAAGGACAAGAAGACACGGAGTAAGGAATCCGAGTCTTTCATACATGTGGAGTAAGGAACGACTTGTGCGGAATAAGGACGCAAGTCCTTTATTTGCACGGAGTAAGGAAAAGAAATGCGGAGTAAGGAATCCGAACCTTTTACTCATGCGGAGTAAGGATGCGCTGATACGGAGTAAGCCATCCAGACCTTTCAACGTATGCAGAGTAAGGAACTCGTGCGGAGTAAGAAAGCGCTGATATGGAGTAGGCTCTCCAGACTTCTCATTCATACGGAGTAAGGAAGCGCTGACACGGAATAAGGATTCCAGTATCAAACTAACACGGAGTAAGCAACTACTGACACGGAGTAAGGATCTGAGCTTCATTAACACGGAGTAAGGAACTTTATGACGGATTAAGAAGATGCTACTTCAACTTATCATCTTCATATTAAAAGTCGTCAGCTCGCTGTGTCCCGATATAACGTTGAAAACCTAAATCATCTTACATGTGGATCACGTGGATATGTGGACATAACTTTAACTACACTTGGGAACTCGCAAAGTAATTCAAAGTTTAAAGACCCAAGATTTTGAGCTCCACATCCGCAACAATTGAGGCAGAGAGATTACCGAGGAACAGTCAATGCTGCACGTTGCTCGGAAGAACAAGTTCCAAGGATGTTTCTAACGGATGGCTATATATATTAACACTTGTATATTTTCATAAATACGCGTGAAAGTGTGCGCGTACATGTAAAAGAGTATATAGAGATTATATATGCGTATATGCATACATATATAAGAGCATATAGAGATTAAATTGGTTACTGTGTGAGTAATTGTAAACAGAGTGCTTGAGAATTTTCAGTAGATCGAAAAGCTTCATCAGCTTTGATCTGCTTTATTTTGTTGCAATTATCTCTTGATAATAAAACTGAATACTTCCACTATCTGGTTATCTTTCACATTGATCTTATCTCTTTACCAGTATAAGTGTTTTGTTGGAGACGAGAAAAGAGTTTTCGATTAGAGCCTATTCACCCCCCTCTAGGCTCCTAGGGACCAACAATTAATTAATGACATTTTTAAAATAAAATAAGATATTGGGCAACACGGCATTTGCCATTCGGGCAACATGCTATATTAGGCAATGCCGTGTATTTACATTATTTCATGTATTTATTTTAGGAGTGCTATTAATTATAAGATTATGTGTAATAATTAGGAAAGCAAACTTGGCTTATTGTATAAGCCACAATTATGTATATATTTGTACAATGGAGGTAATGAAAAACGGAGGAGAAATAATTCTCTTTTCAATTTATTTCTTCATGGTATCAGAGCCAACATTGATTTACTGAACACTACCAACGATAGACTATCATGACTAGTGGTAGCGATAGGAAGATAGGTGAGGGGGGAGAAAAAGGACAGATGATCCTCTCACCATATTATTTGCATCCTTCGGATAATCCAGGGATTGTTATCACACTTGTTCAATTAAGAGGATAGAATTATGAAGAATGGGCGAGATCGATGCATAATGCATTGCAGGCAAAGAAAAAATTGGGATTCATTGACGGAACATTGACTAAACAAGACGATGGTTCACCTACAATGGAAGATTGGGGGATGGTGAATTCGATACTTGTTGTGTGGGTTTTTAATAGAACTGAACCCTCATTACACTCCACCATAACATATATGGAGAGTATGAAGGATCTATGGGAAGATTTGAGGCAAAGATTTTCTATTGGGAATGGAGCATGCATCCATCAGTTGAAGGCCGATATTGCATCCTGTAAACAACACGGATAGGCAGTGATGGGGTATTACGGACGATTGAAGGTGATGTGGGATGAATTGGTGAATTATGAACCTATATCCACATGTTGATGTCAAGGATGCAGGTGCAATATTTCTACTGAGCTCGAACAAAAGTGAGACGAAGAGAGGGTTCATCAATTTTTGATGGGCCTTGATGATGCAATGTATGGGACTGTATGTTCGAATATTTTGAGTGTGGAGCCCTTTCCAAATATTAACAGGGTGTATGCCATAATAATTCAAGAAGAACGACATCGTAATATTGCATGAAGCAAGGAAGTAGGTGGACATGTAATGGGATTTGCTGTACAAGCAATACCAGGGCCAAAGGTTGTTGTACGTGGAAAGGAAAAGGCTGGAACATGTGCTCACTGTGGAAGGTGTTGGACCCTATTTTGTCTGGATTGGACATACTAACCCCATTTTATATATACCATTTTATCTATGCCATATACCTTGTTAAACAAGTTCATAAGACCCCCCACGACGAAGGAATGGTTTGAGTTGATGTTAACCCCAATTTGCACAAAATGGATACACTTACACGAATGAGGAAGCCCAAAATGGATAACCTTTGCTACAAGTCCCTGAAGTACGCCAAGACCAATACCGGGGGATAGAGGAGGAAATTTGGAGAATAATGCACTTGATTGAGCTCAATTCCGATGAAAAACGAAGAAGTTATGGCTAAAACAACTTTCGTTGGAAAAAGTCAAACTTGCCAAAAGACGGTCAATGCCCCTGGTCAAACTGCCCAGAAAAGTGACTATGCGAAATTCTCTAAAACTTTTATTTAAGCCAATACGGGTCTTCCTAAACAATCCCTGAAAGGTTGTCCATTTTTTGCATTTTGGGTGAGGGTAAAAAAGTAATTAAAAGTTCAAAAAAAAAAAACTTGACTCGTAGCCTCGAAGCCTTGAAGACTTGAAGCCTCGAAGCCTGTAAGCCTTCGACCTTGCTGACACTCCGACTTACTGACACTTCGACCCGTGGACCTTTGACCCGTGGACCTTCGACCCTTCATCCCTCTGATCTTCGACCATTGATCTTCGAGGAGTGACCTTTCGACCCGCCGACACTCCGGTCTGCCGACTTCGACCCGTGGACCTTCGACCCTTCGCCCCTTTGATCTTCGACCCTTGACCTATGACCCGTTGACCATTGACCTATGACCCATTGACCGTTGACTTTTGACCCACCAACCTTCGACCCTACCGACACTTCGACCTGCCAACACTCCGACCCTTCGATACTTTGACCCTTTGACCTCTGACCTTCGCTGTTTGGCTTCTTTCGCTAGTTCTCTCGTTGTTTATTCACGGGATGTGTTTTTATTTGCTGGCAATTGTTAGAGATGCTTTTCAACTCCTGTCAGATGCATGTGCTCACAAAAGAATGAAAAAGCAATCACAAGCCGCCCCATTTTACGCACAGGACGTCCAACCACCAGACAAAGCATAGAATCTGGAAATTAATAATACTGGGATTAATAATACACCCGACGAAGCATTAAATGCAGCAATTAATGAGATGCAACCAACCCCTTTAAATGCAGCCTTTTGTCCACGTAATTAGGGGAGGAGACCCAAGAGAATAGAGATTACGCCCGAAAAAAAACCCCTCTCTGACTGAAAAATTGCTGCCATTTTCTCTCAGATTCATCTTTAAAAAAAAAACACCCAAAGCCTTTAACGCCTGCCCAGACCTTCACCAAAACCTTTTTCCGAAAATCAAAAGAAGAGCTCTTCTGCCATCTTCACACTCAGCTCCCTAATCCAAAAAAAAAACAAAACAAAACACTCGGATAGCTTTCTGCCATTCTGAAAAACCAAACCGCCCATCCTTCCGAACTTCTTTTTCCCTATTATTTCGTTCCAGCTCTCTTTTTCCCAGCAGAAGAAAGACAAAAAAAAAAATCCAGTCTGCCTTTTCTTTCTTTTTTTCTTACGTTTCCGTCACAAAAACAAAAAAAATCCCAGCGTACCTTGGCAGTCTCCACAGTACGTCTTAGTTGATTGTTGCACTTGGCGCTACTGGAATTTGGTGATTTGGGTGAGCAATTGTCTTTCGGTACAGACAGAATATTTCAGACAGACGTCCCGTGCTAAAGCCCCATTCAAGCCAAAGTCAGTGTCATTTATATTTGCTGCTCTATTTTTTTTTTTTAGATTATTTGTATTTATATTTAAAGTAATTTTAGTATTTTCCTGGTTTTCATTTTTTAGCTTATCTCTATATTTGATGTAATTTTTAGTATTTGCTGTTGTGTTTTCCTTGTGTTTTTCTTCTTTGTATGTTGTACGTTGTAATATGTAAAATATAGTGGAAAAAAAATAGAGAGCGCAAAGAGAGGCATAAAAAAAAAGAGAAGATGAAAAAGAAAAAGAAAAAGAAAAAGAGTGCTTTTATGTTTATTTATTTGTGGATATCATAATCACACACTCCACGTTTGTTTATTTTAATGTATGTGTTCATTACTTTGATACGCATTTATGACTTTGAGTTTTAAAAATAAAACAAAAAAAAGGAAAAGCTTTCAAAAGTTAAAAACAAAGAAAGAAAACAACACAAAACGTTTTTTTAACAAAAAAACACAGAAAACAAAAACAAAACAAAGCAAAATAAAAAAAACAATACGTTTTCCAAAAGAAAAAGAAAAAAACAACGAAACCAAAAAAAAAAAACAAAACAAAACAAAAAAAAAACAAAGAACACACCAAAAACAAAAAAAAAACAAAAAAAGCAAAAAAACAAAAAAACAAAAAAATAAAAATAAAAATTAGGATTTCATTTTCCACTTCAAATAAAAACTTTTAGGATTCCCTTTAGAAATTTAGGGTAAATCAATTGAACCGTAACTTTAACAAATAACTTAGCCAAATAAACAGCCTAAACTTTCTAGGAAACCCAACCCAAGCACAACAGTGACAATAAATAGAAAACCTCCTTTTCCAAAAATAGATACCGAAAGGGCACTGTAGGGGTGCTAATCCTTCCCTACACGTAACCAACTCCCAAACCCTTATCTGATAACGCAGACCACACTTTACACTACTCAAAGTAGAGGGTACCCAACTGTACTCCAAAACAGTTGGTGGCGACTCTAAATTTCTCACCATTGGTTTATTTTGAGCTCACTCCAAACGGGCCCGGATGAAAACCAGTGATGATATAAGGGGTGGACATAAAGCCAATGAATTTTTTCAACTCATTGGCTATCTGAACTGGTGGGGGGATAGATCTCGACTATTTGGAAAAGGAACTGATCGTGGACGTGGTGGAGGACCCAATATGTTTGATGTGGGACGCGAGCAAGGAACCAATGCACTAGCCAACGCTGCTCAAGCCCCGACAACTGCAACTAGTGGACAACATGTGGGCACAGTGACAGAGTCTGACTGCAATGGAATTCTAGGACTCAATAAAGATATCAGTGTGCGTGACGTCGTGGACATAGGGGAACACAATTTTATGAAATATTACATCACGGGAAACAAAGTATTTTTGCAATTCAATATCATATACACGCCATCCCTTCTGGCCATACGGATAGCCGACAAAAAGACATTTTCTGCTCCGGTCACTGAACTTATCCTTATCACGTGCCACTCTATGTGCATAGCAAAGACATCCCAAAATTAGTAATTGGTCGTATCGGGGTGTCATGCCAAAAAGAATTTCGAATGGAGTTTTGCCATCGAGTAATGGGGTTAGAGTGCGATTGATTAGAAAACCAGCCGTTAATACACATTCACCCCAAAATTGAATGGGCAGATTGGCTTGGAATCGTAATGCTCTAGCAACATTTAAAATGTGTCTATGTTTTCGTTATACCCGACCATTCTGTTGAGGAGTCCCAACACAGGAGGTTTGATGCATGATTCCTTACGTTGTAAAATACGATGCCAGACAAGTAAATTCTGTTCCATTATCACTATGAATAATTTGAACCTATTTCTTAAATTGCCGCTCAACCATAGTACAATTTTTTAATGCTATGGCCTATGTGCAACCCCCTTTTTCTCAAGCAATAAGTAGATCCAAATAGCCTGTGAAAAATCATCAACAATGGTGAGAAAATAAACAGCCCCATATGATGCAGGTACTCGATAAGAACCCCACAAATCACAATGAATAAGGAAAAAACAATCCTCAACTTTATTATGACTTTGAGGAAAAACCATTCGAGTTTGTTTCACCCGATAACAATTATCACATGGTGCTTGTTGATTATTACTACCAATTTTACCACATAATCTAGGAACAACTGATAACACATATGTAGAGGGATGTCCCAATCAGCGATGCCACAATTTTTGCCCACTGATTTCATCAAGTTTATTTACCTTTGCTCATGCTAGTGCTCTAAATTGATAGATCCCATTCCATTGCTCACCCGCTCTAATTAGGGTCCTTGAAATGCGGTCCTACATCACACAATTTATCAGTAAAAGTAATAATGCAGTTGAGTTCGTGTAGCAACTTTGCGACAGATATAAGATTGCAATTCATATTCAGCACAAACAGAACATGATGCAAACACAAATGGTCTCCTAAGTACAATATTGCAATTCATATTCAGTACTGTTGAGGTTGTATTTCCATTGGGTAGTCCCACTGGGCATGGTGTAATTTCGTGGACATCGTACAACAGATCTATATTGCCTGTCATATGATGTGACGCACTGGAATCCATAATCCATTCCTAATAGATCCCACTCATATTAAAGGATTTTGTGACTTAAAATGCTTGGTGTGTGATAGATCCCACTCCTGCTGCTCCACCTTCTCTGTCATCGTCCTTAGGTACTGTTCTTTATCCCATAGAAAATTATGTGACTTGTGATAATTTTTCAACTTGGCATCGCGCTTTCTTGGCTTCTGTCATTGCCACCGTTGAGCCCACCCAGTATTCTGTGGCCTCCCAAGATGTAGCATGGCATGATGCCATGTGTCATGAGATCCAGGCGTTGAAGGATAATAAGACATGGACCTTGGTCAATTTATCCCCGGACAAGTTGGCTGTAAATGGGTCTACCGTATTAAGTATCATTCTGATGGTACGATTGAATGTTACAAGGCATGTCTGGTCATCTTAGGGAACACTCAAATCGAAGGTTTTGATTACATAGAAACATTTGCTCCCGTGGCTAAGATGGTGACCGTTCGCACGTTTCTGGCTGTTGTTGCTGTGAGGAACTGGGAGCTCCATCAAATGGATGTGTATAATGCTTTCCTGCATGGTGATCTCAATGAGGAGGTTTATATGAAGTTGCCTCCTAGATTTCTATCTCCTGATCCCACCAAGGTTTGTAAATTAACCAAGTCTCTCTATGGCTTACGCCAGGCTCCCCGCTATTGGTTTTCTAAGCTGACTGCTGCTATGACACGCTATGGGTTTATTCAATCATCTTCAAACTATTCCTTACTTACTTGGTCTTGACATTTTATTTGCTTACATGTGTTGGTGTATGTGGATGATTTACTCATTGCCGACAATGACTCTATGGTTATCACTCAATTGAAAGCTTATCTTAGTCGGTGTTTTCATATAAAAGATCTTGGGTCCCTCAAATATTTTCTTGGTATATAAGTTGCCTATAGCCTTGCCGGCATCTTTCTATGTCAACGTAAGTATGCATTGGACATTATCTATGAAACTGGATTGTTGGGTGCTAAACCGGCTTCAGTCCCGATTGAGCATAATCATCGCCTTGCCTTGGCCACTGGCCCACTCATGGATGATCCTCAATGATATCAGCGCCTGGTGGGACGGTTAATATACTTGACTGTTACTGTCACGCTACCAAATTTCAGGATACCCAGAACCAGGAACATGACTTTCTCTTGCCGCACCCGAAAGGTTAAGGGGTGGGTGACTGGCACCAAAAGAGACTATACCGTGGGTGCTGTCTCAAATATACAACCCTGTACAGTCATACATCAAGGGTAATCCTGTACTTTCCCATACATCATCATGCATATAATAAGTCAAACAGTCATACAGATATCACATCACAAACAGTATGCAAATACAACTGTCCACGGACCCATGTTTGGGATATCACACAAAACAATATAGAATACAATACCCCCCCCCCCCCCCCCCCCCCCCCCCCCCCCCCCCCCCCCCCCCCCCCCCCCCCCCCCCCCCCCCCCCCTTATCGTATCGTACATCAAAGTAGTGGGCACGTCCTCTTGGAAGAAAGCCCTCCACTAGTCTCGGGTCACACCTGAAAAGGGAAAATAACAAGTAGGGGTGAGCGACAAGCTCAGTAGGTGACCCTAATACTCCACATCATGCAAACATATAAGCCTATACTACATGCTCAGTGTACTCGTGCACCGTGTAGTGTGAACAATCATCAGGACACAGCCTACAAACAAACATCAGGACCCAGCCTATCCACACAGGACAGCTTGTCCACGATCCTCCATGGGATCCTAGCTCAGGGCACTCAGCCCTAGCTCCACGAGCTCAACGGCTCCTGCACTCAACGGCTCAACACGATCCTCAACAAGATCCCAGCTCAGGGCACTCAGCCCTACCATAGCGCTATATGCTCGGACACAGTGCCACACAGGCCTGCCATCGGCGCATATGCCTGCCACGGCCACACCACAATATGCCCAGCCACAGTGTCGCACAGGCCTGCCATCGGCACATATGCCTGCCCCGTTAACCACATAGCATCAAATGTGTTTCACGGTGAGAACTCAATAAGTCATAGAGCCCAAGCCCCAATTCCTTAAACTAACATACCAACACCAATATGGCATTTAGATTCACCATACTCCCTTCATAACTAAAGCCAGTCTTCACTAATCGAACATCATTCCTTGACCAAGGAAGGAGATACACATAGGAGTTGTTGTCTTGAAATAAAAAGTCCCGGCATTGGGTCTCCATATCATAACTAAGATAATCTGATTTTGGGATTTTTCTGAGATGCCTAATCCTATTTTCCAAAAAATCACCTCCACGAAAAACTGGATTTTTCCGAGATTTTACACTAAATCCCAATTTTCACATTTTGAAGGAGTGAGAATTTAATTTTCTAGTATTTTTCTTTGAATCCGAAAGGGGGGTATTTCACTATTTACATTGAAACTTAAATGTGGAGAAACTTAAAGGTTTCAATGTAAATGGGTCCAGTCCAGTGCAGTTGCACTGGCTCGAAGCTGTAGAATTGCTTGCCTCGGAGCTGCGGAACTACGACTCGTAGCTGCGGAAAAGCGGCCTCGAAGACTCGAAGCTGCGACCTTCGACCTTCGACTACGGATCTTTGACCCTACGATTACGAGTCTACTGATCTTCGACATTACAACTACGGATCTTCGGATCTTCGACCCTACAACTACGGATCTTCGACCCTACAACTACGGATCTTCGGATCTTCGACCCTACGACTATGGATCTTCGACCCTACGACCCAAAATCTTCGACCCTTCGACCCAAATCTTTGGGTCTTCGTCCTTTCACCCCAATAGCTCTCCCAGGGTACTGTTCATCGTCGTTTTTGCCTGTTCTTCATCTGGAATCAACCCAGTGACTCCCAGACGCTCCCAAAGACATGTTTTACGCAACAGACTATAATATCTACCTCAAAACGCGTCCTGAATGCCTCTAAATCGTACAGTAACAACAGAAATACGTATATAATTGCAGATTTCTAGAAATCTAGATCTAAATCCAGATTTCCATGGTTGACTTCTCAACCCTCACGGAATACGCAATTAAACAACCCCAGATCACAAAAACACATATCCAAACTGATATAAATCAGTTCTTAACCATAGATCTTATGCTAAAGCATTAGATCTAACCCAAAATTAGATTTCCCCCAAAACCTAGGGTTCATGCTTAATTTCATAAATCATGACAAATTCGTGCATACCAAATACAAAATCAAGATAAGAAGTTCAAGGACACTGATAACGCGCATTTATGCTGTTATCCTATGCCATATTTAGGGTGTTTTAGAGTATGTTTTGAGCCTATTTGCATGGTATTTTGCTTATACTTGCTCTAACTCCTAGGAAGACCTTGTTTGGTGTGTAGTTGTACTTTTTGAGTGGTTTTGGCAGGTTTTGGAGCAACTTTTTTCCACACACCTTGGCCAGATCACTCCATACACTCAAGAGGAAGCTATAGGAAGAAGATGGAAGCAAAATTAGAGCAAAATGGAGCTGCATGCGAAAATGTATTTCTCACGTGCAAGGAGTTTGATGCATGGATGCTTTCTACAAGTTCTACTGAAGCTTTGGAGCAAATTTGGGCTGATTTGGAGCTGCACGTGGAAAGGACCTTCTCACGTGCATTCTCGCGTGCAGGCAGTTTTGAGCTCCAAATGATGTGTTTTGTTATTTTCATCATTTTCCTCTAAAGAACTGGTGTCAAATTTGGTGTAGTATGAATTTTATTGAGCCTAGAACGTCGAATAGTGTCACTAACCAAAACGACGTCGTTTTGGCTGCGACCACATTTATAATTAGGGCACACCTTTTGTAACCCTAATTTGGCCCACTAAATCCTATAAATAGGGGGCTTGGGAGGGATTGTAGATCATCTTGAGTGAGAGAATCTAATCTGAGTTTTGAAAACAAGAGCTATAGCCATTGCTAAAAGATTGGATTGTCCTTGGTGGCACTGGAGTTAGAGAGGAGTGATTTTGGGCAGTAGACGCCGGAGTCTTTGGAGGCCGGAGTCCTGGTTCATCTTGGGTTCTTCCTTTATTGTCTTGGTACTGTAATCATGTTCTTTCTTGTAATGTCTATTGCTTTCATTATGATTATGGAGTAGTTTTGTTAGTCTAGGGGAGCAATGTAGCCCCCAATATGTTGTAATCAATTTGGTTTATGGTTGTTCAATGAAATGAAATTCAATTCTTGTTTAATTCACTTGGATAAAAGCAAATGCCTGATTTATGCATAATTAGGTAATCTTAGCCCTTGTCTAGGGTGCAACACTAGTGAATTAGATTTAATGTCGTATGATGGACCAAGTCTACAACTATTAGATCGTTTATCTACCTTGATCACTTTTATTCACATGGACCAAATGGGATAAAAGCCTTAAATCTATCTGAGCATGGACCAAATGTAAGATAGGTAGGAGATAATCAACATGAACATGAATTAGAACTTAAATAAAGAACAAGAGCCATAATCCAGATTATTACAATCTATTGGGTGGTGAACATTGTGACCCTAGATCCTTAATCACTGAAATTTCTATACCAATTGCTTGCCAATAATTTGATTTAATCACTGTTGCTTTAGCTATTCAGAATTCAAACTATTTGCACAACTTAAATCATTTTTCCAGACATGGATCAAATCTGTTAGTTTAGTGATTATCTGTCTTTCGGCACTAGTTCCTTCCCTGTGGGATCGATAATCGGGGTTTCAATACACCACTTATTACTTGGCCAGTGCACTTGCTGCATACCTATACCACACATAAAATCGTTAGGTCAAGTTTTTCCATATTAAACAAGAGCTATAGCCATTGCTAAGAGATCGGATTGTCCTTGGCGGCACTGGAGGTAGAGAGGAGTGATTTTGGGCAGCAGACGCCGGAGTCTTTGGTGGCCGGAGTCCTGGTTCATCTTGGGTTCTTCCTTTATTGTCCTGGTACTGTAATCCTGTTCTTTCTTGTAATTTCTATTTCTTTCATTATGATTTTGGAGTAGTTTTGTTAGTCTAGGGGAGCAATGTAGCCACCAATATGTTGTAATCAGTTTGGTTTATGGTTGTTTAATGAAATGAAATTCAATTCTTGTTTAATTCACTTGGATAAAAGCAAATGCGTGGTATGTTCACCTCCAGCACACCTACATTGAGTGATTCTTTGAGCTCCACGAACCCAAATCGCCCCAAATCGCCAAGGCTTCAAGCTTCCAAGCTCTCTCTCTCTCTTAAACACACAAACGTGATAGCGTAAAATGAAAGCTCTTACTTTTCATTATATTTATATTTCTGCCAATCATTGACCACTAATTGACCCAGTCAATAATTGCTGTCCCAACACAATAATCGACCTCCAAGGTCCCGAACTCCAAATTGAGTCAAATTACAGTCAAAATGTTCAAAATGACGAACACAATATTATTCAGATATTACCACCCTCAAATGACCGCTTAAATGCAAAGTCAACCAATAAACCCCGAAAAGTCAACAATTAGGCCACTCGAGGCCCCGACTCGGAATCGGGCTCAAGTACTGTCAAAATGCTCACATCGACGATTACACTACCGTCGAGATAGTTGTATTCCCATAGAATGGTTATCTCTCAACACTAACCAAATACAAGTCTTTACATCCTCCCCACCTTAGGACTTTTCGTCCTCAAAAATAAAGGACATGCCCAAAGGACATAGCAATATTCAAGCTCAAGCATCGCACAACAACAAGACACAAACACATGATCATCAACATGATCACCAAACACAAATGTGCAATGCAACTCACAACAAGCCAAAAAGGCTCACAAGATGCCATAAAATAATAACCACATCTCCAGTAGAAGCACATACAAAACATACATAAAACAAATGCAAAAAACATAACTCATACCTCAGGGAAGGTCCTCACATCCTCCCTACCTCAGGACTGATCGTCCTCGAACAGCTTAGGATGAAGAACCCGCATCTGGCTCTCTTTCTCCCAAGTCTGCTCCTCCATGCCTTGGTGTTGCCATAACACCTGGACCAATGGGATCGTCTTGCCCCGCAAGACCTGCTCCCGCCTGTCCAAAATCTGTGCCGTCATCTCAACAACGGTACCATCATCAGCCAAGTCTATCTTGCGATAGTCAAGCACATGAGAAGGATTTGGGTGATACCGTCTCAACTGCGACACATGAAACACATCATGTACTCGTGCCAACTCAAGTGGTAAAGCTAACCGATAAGCCACAGCGCCTACGATGGCAATAATTTCAAACGGCCCCACAAAATGAGGGGAGAGTTTGGATCCACGCCCAAACCTCTGATGCCCTCAATGCGGTGAAACCCGCAAAAATACACGATCACCCAACTCAAACAGAAAAGGTCGACGCCTCCGATCCGCATAGGACTTCTGTCTACACTGTGCTGTCAACATACACAGTTGAATCAACTGCACTATCTCTGTGGTCTCTCGAACCATATCGGGACTGAGAACCGCTGTCTCTCCCGTCTGTGACCAACACAAAGGTGACCAACAAGCCACCCATATAGCGCCTCATATGGAGCCATCCCAATCGTGGCCTGATAACTGTTGTTGTAAGAGAACTCCACCAAAGGAAGGTGAGTCTCCCAACAACCTCCAAAATCTAGGACACAGGCACGCAACATGTCCTCGAGCGTCTAAATTGTCCGCTCTGATCGACCATCCGTCTGCGGATAAAAAGCTGTACTCAGGTTCATCCTAGTACTCAAAGCTCGCTGCAACTATCTCCAAAACTAAGAGGTGAACCTAGCATCCCGATCAGATACAATAGATAATGGGACTCCATGCAACCGCATAATCACATCAAGATACCTCTATCCCAAAGTCCTCACTGGGTCTGTCTCTCGAATTGGAATAAAATGCGCCGATTTGGTCAACCGGTCCACAATAACTCATACAGTGTCGTGTCCCCTGGAACGAGGTAGTCCAATGACAAAATCCATAGTTACGTGATCCTATTTCCACTCTGGCACTGGCAATGACTGCAACTCACCAGCTGATCTCAGGTGCTTTGCCTTGACCTGTTGACAGGTCAAACACCTCCTCACATAATCAGCAACGACCTTCTTCAGGCCTGGCCACCAATACTTCCTCCTCACGGCATGGTACATCTTGGACCCACCAGGATGTATAGCTAACATCGACTGGTGAAATTCCCGAAGAACCTCCTTCTGAAGAGAAGTGGGAACTATCAGTCTACCCCTATATCGCAGTACATGCTCTACATCCTCAGTCCAATCAGAAGATGCCTGCCTTGTCTGAATCCTGTCCCTAATGACCTCACAGTCAACGTCCCCCAACTGATCCTCTAGGATCCTCCACTGTAACTCAGGGAATACGACAATAACACTAACGGCCCCTCGCCCCTTGCTAGTCACCATCTGCAATCTCATCACTGCCAACTGACCCATCATCTCTCATTCCTTAATGGCACAATGGGCTACCACGGCCCTGCTCTTCCTACTCAGAGCATCTGCCACCACATTACCCTTCCGAGGGGTATACATCATGTCAAACTGAAACTGATGCAGGTACTCCACCCACCGCCTCTACCTAAAGTTCAGGTCTCGCTGAGAAAAGATATATTGGAAGCTCTTGTGGTCCGTATATACCACAAATTTCTCCCCAAGGAGATAATGCTGCCAGCTCTTTAAAGCAAAGATCACTGCAGCCAACTCCAAATCATGCGTGGGATAGTTCTGCTCATGTGGCCTTAATTGCCTAGATCCATAAGCAATCACTTGCCGAGCTTGCATCAATACACAACCAAGTCCCACCCTGGAAGCATCACAATACACCTCGAAAGGCACACCCTCCTGTGGGAGAATCAAGATAGGTGCCGAGGTCAATCATGCCTTCAGCTCCATGAAAGCACTCTCATACGCATCAGACCAAACAAAAGGAACTCTCTTCCTAGTCTGGTTCGTCATCGGAGCTACCAACTTGGAAAAATCCACCACGAACCTCCGATAGTAGCCTGCCAAACAGAGGAAGTTATGAATCTCAAACACATTCGTGGGCCTCTTCCACGACACAACTGCCTCAATCTTCTTAGGATCCACTGTGATACCCTCCGAAGATACCATATGTCCCAAGAAGTTCACCTGTAGCAACCAGAAGTTACATTTTGTGAACTTCGCGTACAGTCGATGCTCTCGCAAGGTTTGCAACACAACCTGCAAATGCTCCTCATGCTCCCTCTTAGTCGCTGAATAGACCAATATATCGTCAATGAATACCACAATGAACATATCTAAATATGGAGCAAACACCTGGTTCATCAAGCCCATAAGCACTGTTGGAGCATTGGTGAGCCCAAACGGCATCACGAGCCACTCAAAATGCTTGTAGCGACAACTAAATGCTGTCTTTGGGATATCTGCCTCTCAATCCTCAACTGATGGTATCAAAATCTCAAGTCAATCTTGGAAAACCATCTCGCACCTCGAAACTGATCGAACAGATCATCAATCCTCGGCAATGGATACCTGTTCTTCACAGTCACCTAGTTTAGCTTCTGGTAGTCTATACACAGCCGAAGCGAACCATCCGCCTTCTTGCCGAACAACAATGGAGCACCCCACGGTGAGCTACTCTGCCTGATAAAGCTTCGTGCCAGTAGGTCGTTTATCTGCCTCTTGAGCTCTCTAAGTTCTGTCGGTGCCGTCCGATAGCGCGCTAACCTAATAAGTGCTATCCCCGGCAACAACTCAATCGAAAACTCTACCTCCCTCACGGGTGGCAAACTGACCAAGTCCTCGGGAAACACATCCGAGAACCGATCTACAATGGGTGGCAAAATAGCCTTCCCCTCTCTACTCCTATCAACCAACGTCAAACTGGCTAACTGGTGGGTCACATCGCCCCACCCATGCCTCAAAGGTCCCAACCTGCATGCCTCCTCAGTCCACTCACCCATAAAGACACCCCGCGTACCCTCTGGGGTGAGGAATGTTATATGCCGTCGAAAACAATCAATCTTGGCCCCCACAGAAACCAACCAATCCATACCCAGGATAACATCAAAATCATTTAACTCCATGATATACAAATCACACAACAGGTTAACACCCCCAAGTGTTACCCGACAAGCACGACAGATACTCTCAAGTATCACAATTCCACCCAAAGGTGAAGCAATCATCAGAGACTGACTAATTGTCTCCTGGTCTAACTCCAGTCCAACCACTGCAGCATACGAAATAAAAGAATGGGTAGCACCAGTATCAATCAAAACCAAACAGATAGTATGAGAAATGATGATGGTACCTCTCACCACTCAGGTTCCTAGTCCTGCCTCGTCCACTAGTGGAACCTCTGCTCTCTACTGGTAAGGGCAAAAGTCCTCCCTCGTGGCCCACTGCCACTAGCTTGGCCCATTGGGGCCTTGCCCCGCTGATCAACATGACCCTATGCCTCCCACTGAGGTTTCTGCACCGCAGGTCACATTTGCGTGCTCTGTGCCGGCAGTACCGACCTCTGAGATGGAGCCCCACTCCTCTGTCCTGGCTCTCTCGGACGAGGGCCTATAATGCTGGTCGAGCTAAGGGTAACACATTCCCTAGCTCCATGCCCTACCTTACCGCATTGGTAACATGTCATCTTTTTCCTCGTGCAGTCTTTCGATACATGCCCGGTCAAACCATAACTCCAACAGGCACCTGGCCTCCTGCTAGCTGAACTCTCCCGGGGTCCCACCGCCTGGATGGAAACCCTCTGCACCTGCCTCCTCTCAGGCTGAACTGCACGGCTCTCCCCACTCTGCCTCTTCCTGCTCGGACCTACCGAACCACCTGGTCTCTAGGCTCTCGCCTCATCCTGACCTCGCTAAATAATGAGTGCCTTGTCAACCGCCTCCCTGTAGCTGGTCAACTGCATCGGTTCCAGCTTGTTTTTTAAAGATGGGCTCAAGCCCTAAATAAAATCATGCGTCTTAGGGGTTTCCTTTTCCCAAGCCTCAAGAGCAAACCGCCCTAAATCTGTGAAGGCTTGCACAAACTCACCCACAGTCTGGCTACCCTGCTGAAGCTCATAATACTCTCTCCGTCGGGCATACTATACCGAGCTGGGAAAATACTCCCCAAAGAAGCACTTAACAAACTCTCTCCAACTCATCTGACTGCCATGGACAGCTCTAGTGGCTTCCCACCACCTGCGTTGGGTACCCAATAAATAGTGCGTCACCACGCGCACTTTCTCCTCATCAGGCACCCCGATCATCTCAAAGATGTCCTCTGTTCACCTAATTCAGTCCTCGGCTGCCTCTGGCCACGAACTATCCTCAAAAGTCCTGGGTGCATGTTTCAAAAACTATGCAGCCCAGTCCACCCCTCGTTGCACTGGCTCTATCACAACCTCCTACTGGTGCACATCCTGCACCACCCTCGCCTCCTGCTGCTGAGGTTGTGGCGGCTGCTGAGGCTGCTGCTGCCACTTCAGCTCATCCACCTCTCTAGCCATATCCCTCATCGAGCCCTGCATACCCTGCATGGCCTCCTGCAACTGAATCAACACCCAAGCCAAATCAGGTCCCACAACGGGAGCTGACGACCTCTATTGTAGGCTTTGTTGCCCCTAGTGCCCCGACTCTATCATGGGCTCCTCTGCCGGGCCCTGGCCTCAGACAACTCTCCTCGGTGACGCCATCACACTGGCCATAACAATAAATAATAAATGATCAACACTAGCATTGCTAGCACAAACAGCCATCAAAGGCACAAATCAACTCGTAGGTTCTCACCACACGACCCGTAGGTCCACAACCATGCATATAGCATCGTGTCACCCCTCAGGGCACACAAAATTAAGTCCGGGCTCTCATGGCCACGTGAAATTCAGGCATCACATACAAGCACATCACATATAAAGACAATCTAGGCCATATATGCATACAATGATACCACTGAAGATGCATCCATTCCAACATATGCTCCTAGGATGATCTAACCAACACCAACATAACCTCGAATACATGTATGGACTGCGTTGATCAGGCGCCCTCCCTATAGTTTTCCTAGTCACATGGAATCAATTAACCGCCCCTCACTAACCTAGGTCCGCTAGACCATGCTCTGATACAACCTTGTCACGCCCCCAAATTCCAGGGTACCCGGAACCAGGAACATGACTTCCCCTTGCCCGCACCCGAAAGGTCAAGGGGTGGGTAACTAGCACCAAAAGAGACTACACCGCGGGTGCTGTCTCAAATATGCAACCCTGTGCAGTTATACATCGAGGGTAATCCTGTACTTCCCATACATCATCATGCATACAATAAGTCAAACAGTCATACAGATATCATATCACAAATAGTATGCAAATACAACTGCCCATGGACCCATGTCCGGGATATCACACAAAACAATACAGAATACAATACTGTATCATACATCAGAGTAGTGAGCACGTCCTCCTTGAAGAAAGCCCCCCACTAGTCTCGGGTCACACCTGAAAAGGGGAAATAACAAGTAGGAGTGAGCGACAAGCTCAGTAGGTGACCCTAATACTCCATATCATGCAAACATAGAAGCCTATACTACATGCTCAGTGTACTTGTGCACCGTGTAGTGTGTACAATCACCAGGACACACCTTGCAAACAAACATCAGGACCCAGCCTATCCACACAGGACAGCTTGTCCACGATCCCTCATGGGATCCTAGCTCAGGGCACTCAGCCCTAGCTCCACGAGCTCAACGGCTCCCGAGCTCAACGGCTCAACACGATCCTCAACAGGATCGCAGCTTAGGGCACTCAGCCCTACCACAGCGCTATATTGTCACGCCCCGGATTTTCAACCCGAGGAGACCGGAACGTGACCCTCCCTTTACCCAAGTTGGATAGAGGGGTTAGAATACAACATATACCTCACACTTTATATTAAGAGAACAATCTTATATTTATTGAGTCCAAACATAGCAAATACGTCCAAAACATACTTTTATTACATTGAACTCCACATTACAATATCTCCCCACTGGGGTTACAAAGCTTACATAAAGAAAAACAGTAGAACTCGAATAATAATAAGCAAGCCAACAAGCAGGACTTCCACCTTGGTGTTCCCACCTAACGCCTGTAGGTTCCTGTAAAGAAAACAACATGGTAGGAGGGGTGAGCAACCACAGCTCAGTAGGGATCATGTCTCCCCAACCCATCCCATGCACCTAATATCTACATGCCTTGTGTACAAGTGCTGTGTCGTGATACAATTATTCCACCAGATATAATTATAGGTTATAGCAGCAAATACAATCATACACAGGCTGGTACATAAACACTCCCGGGCTTCCACAGCCACCGGGTTCCAAGAACAGTCTCGGGCTTCCACAGCCACCGAGTTCCAAGAACACAGCACACATAGCCACACTTAGTCACACAGACATAACATCAAACACTTAGCATGAAAAGCCTCACAGGTATAAAACCAAACAATTGGTGTACATAAATTCACAGGCTCATAAACCCAACCGCACAGGCATTTTCTCAAACATGTAACAAGCATGTCACACAGGCATTTTATCGAACACTTTTCATGCATCACACTAACACCAGAAACACACCAAAATCGCCATCGAAGGCCAACATCCATATAGGAGATCACACCTATATGGATTACATATATATATATATATATAGACAGGTTTAACTCCATAATCTGCCCTAGAACCCTAGGACAGAGGAGGATTTAGGAAGAACAGAACCCCTACCTTGTGTGTTCTCCTGCTCCCGCTTCCACGCAAGACTCTGACCACCCACGCAAGATGTTCCGGCAGCCACCAGAAGCTCTCCTTCCCTCTCTCTCTCTCTCTGCGACGGCTGGTGGAGCAACAAACCCTAACCCTAAAACAGAGGGGTTTCTCCTCCTTATATAGACAACACAACATCAAAACGACGTAGTTTTGATTAAGTGAATCCCAGCATCAAAATGACGTAGTTTTGATGGAACAAGCTATGACCTTCCCACATCCATACACACCAAAATATTCACAATTCCAACATGGTCCTTTGAGAAAAGATGATTAGAATGACAAAACTAAGGTAACCATGCAAAAACATGCTTGCACGCCAATTCCCCAATTGGCGTGCAGCTCCAAATGCACTCAAACTTCACCACAAGCCTCCTTGCATCTTGTAGAGGCCTAAGAAGCAAAAATATGCTTGCACGTGAAATGGGTGAATTCACGTGCAGCTCCAAATGCTCTAAAATTTCTGTGGTAGATAGAGGACCTCATTCTAAGAAACTTTTGTTCTTGCACGCCAATTGTTTGAGGCCATCTACTAGGTCAAAATAGCTCTCCAAAACCTGGCAAAAACAGTTTAAAAGCCCTGTATATGCATAGCATCTTCCTAGGGCATAAAGGTACGTTACCACTTGTCACCTGCACCTCCCAAAAGTCCCCTCTTCGGCTCATCTCTTACCTTAAACTAGTGCACTAACCTCCAAGGTGTTTATGGTTAACTTCTTACACATAGTTTACACACGGGTCATTACATATATGCCCGGACACAGTGCCACACAGGCCTCCATCGACGCATATGCCTGCCACGGCCACAATGCAATATGCCCGGCCACAGTGCCACACAGGCCTGCCATCGGCACATATGCCTGCCCCGTCAACCACATAGCATCAACTGTGCTTCACGGTGAGAACCCAACAAGTCATAGAGCCCAAGCCCCAATTCCTCAAACCAACATACCAACACCAATATGGCATTTAGGTTCACCATACTCCCTTTATAACTGAAGCCAGTCTTCACAAATCGAACATCATTCCTTGACCAAGGAAGGAGATACCCATAGGAGTTATTTCTTGAAATAAAAAGTTCTAACATTGGCTCTCCATAACATAACTAAGATAATTTGATTTTTGGGGATTTTTCTGAGATGCCTAACCCCATTTTCCAAAAATTCACCTCTACGAAAAACTGGATTTTTCTGAGATTTTTACACTAACTTTAATTTTCTAGTATTTTTCTTTGAATCCGAAAGGGGGGTATTTCGCTATTTACATTGTAACTTAAATGTGGAGAGACTTAAATGTTACAATGTAAATGGGTCCAGTCTAGTGCAGTTGCACTGGCTTGAAGCTGCAGAACTGCTTGCCTCGAAGCTGCGGAACTGCGACTTGTAGCTGTGGAAATGCGGCCTCAAAGACTCGAAACTGCGACCTGCGACCTTCGAGCTTCGACTACGGATCTTCTACCCAATGACTACGAGTCTACATATCTTCGACCCAACGACTACGAGTCTACGGATCTTCGACCCTACGACCCTACGACCCAAAATCTTCGACCATTCGACCCAAATATTCGGGTCTTCGTCCTTTCACCCCAATAGTTCGCCTAGGGTACTGTTCGTCGTCGTTTTTGCTTGTTCTTCATCTGGAATTAACCCAACGACCCCCAGTCGCTCCCAAACACACGTTTTACGCAACATACTACAATATCTACCTCAAAACGCATCCTGAACGCCTCTAAATCGCACAGTAACAACAGAAATACGCACATAATTGTAGATTTCTAGAAATCTCGATCTAAATCCAGATTTCCATGGTTGACTTCTCAACCCTCATGGAATACGTAGTTAAACAACCCCATACCCAGATCACAGAAACACATATCCCAACTGATATAAATCAGTTCTTAACCACAGATCTTATGCTAAACCATTAGATCTAACCCAAAATTGGATTTCCCCCAAAACCTAGGGTTCATGCTTAATTTCATAAATCATGACAAATTCGTGCATACCAAATATAGAATCAAGATAAGAAGTTCAAGGACACCTACCTTGGGTGATTCTTTGAGCTCCACGAACCCAAATCGCCCCAAATCGCCAAGGCTTCGTGCTTCCAAGCTCTCTCTGTCTCAAACACACAAACATGATAGCGTAAAATGAAAGCTCTTACTTTTCATTCTATTTATATTTCTGCCAATCATTGACCACTAATTGATCTAGTCGATAGTTGACCCAGTCAATAATTGACGTCCTAACACAATAATCGACCTCCAAGGTCCCGAACTCCAAATTGAGTCAAATTACAGTCAAAACGGTCAAAATGACAAGCACAACAATATTCAAATATTATCACACTGAAATGACCGCTTAAACGCAAAGTCAACCAATAAACCCCAAAAAATCAACAATCGGGTCACTCGGGGTCCCGACTCGGAATCAGGCCCAAGTACTGTCAAAATGCTCACATCAACGATTACACTACCGTCAAGATAGTTGCATTCCCATAGAATGGCTACCTCTAACACTACCAAATACGAGTCTTTACATCCTCCCCACCTTCAGACTTTCGTCCTCGAAAATAAAGGACATGCCTAAAGCACATAGCAAAATTCAAGCTCAAGCACCGCACAACAACAAGACAAACACATGATCACCAACCACACATATGCAATGCAACTCACAACAAGCCAAAAATGCTCACAAGATGCCAACAAATAATAACCACATCTCCAGTAGAACCACATACAAAACATACACAAAACAAATGCGTAAAACATAACTCATACCTCAGGGAAGGTCCTCACATCCTCCCCACCTCAGGACTGATCATCCTCGAATAGCTCAGGATAAAGAACCCGCATCTAGCTCTCTTTCTCCTAAGTCTGCTTCTCCATGCCTCGGTGTCGCCATAACACCCAAACCAGTGGGATCCTCTTGCCCCGCAAGACCTGCTCCCGCCTGTCCAAAATCTGTGCCGGCATCTCAACAACGGCACCATCATCTGCCAAGTCTATCTCGCGATAGTCCAGCACATGAGAAGGATTTGGGTGATACCGTCTCAACTATGACACATGAAACACATCATGTACTCGTACCAACTCAGGTGGCAAAGCTAATCGGTAAGCCATTGCGCCTACGATGGCAATAATGTCAAATGGCCCCACAAAACGAGGGGAGAGTTTGGATCCATGCCCAAACCTCTGATGCCCTCGATGCGATGAAACTCGCAAAAATACACGATCACCCACCTCAAACTACAAAGGTCGACGCCTTTGATCCGCATAGGACTTCTGCCTACTCTGTGCTGTCAACATACGCTGTTGAATCAACTGCACTATCTCTGTGGTCCCTCGAACCATATCGGGACCAAGAACCGCTGTCGCTCCCATCTGTGCCCAACACATAGTGCCTCATATGGAGCCATCCCAATCGTGGCCTGATAACTGTTGTTGTAAGAGAAGGTGAGTCTCCCAACAACCTCCAAAATCTAGGACACAGGCACGCAACATGTCCTCGAGCGTCTGAATCATCTGCTCCGACTGACCATCCATCTGCGGATGAAAGGTTGTACTCAGGTTCACCCTGGTACCCAAAGCTCGCTGCAACTGTCTCCAAAACTAAGAGGTGAACCTAGCATCTCGATTAGATACAATAGATAATGGATTCCATGCAACCGCACAATCACATCAAGATACCTCTGTCCCAAAGTACTCACTTGGTCTATCTCTCGAATCAAAATAAAATGCGCCGATATAGTGTCGTGTCCCCTGGAACGAGGTAGTCCAGTGACAAAATCCATAGTTATGTGGTCACATTTCCACTCTAGTACTGGCAATGACTGCAACTCACCAGCTAATCTCAGGTGCTCTGCCTTGACTTGCTGACAGGTCAAACACCTCCTGACATAATCAACAATGACCTTCTTCAGGCTTGGCCACAAATACTGCCTCCTCACGGCATGGTACATCTTGGTCCCACCAGGATGCACAGCTAACCTCGACTGGTGAAACTCCCAAAGAACCTCCTCCTAAAGAGAAGTGGGAACTATCAGTATACCCCTATACCGTAGTACATGCTCTGCATCCTCAATCCAATCAGAAGATGCCTACCTTGTTTGAATCCTATCCCTGATGACTTCACAGTCAATGTCCCTAGCTGATCCTCTAGGATCCTCTGCTACAACTCAGGGACTGTGACAATAACACTGAGGGCCCCTCGCCCCTCGCTGGTCACCATCTGCAATCTCATCGCTGCCAACTAACCCATCATCTCCCATTCCTTAATGGCACAATGCGCCACCACGGCCCTGCTCTTCCTACTCAGAGCAGCTGCCACCACATTACCCTTCCGAGGGGTATACATCATGTCAAACTGAAACTACTGCAGGTATTGCACCCACCGCCTCTGCCTAAGGTTCAGGTCTCGCTGAGAAAAGATATACTACAAGCTCTTGTGGTCTGTATATACCATAAATTTCTCCCCAAGGAGATAATACCGCCAGCTCTTTAAAGCAAAGATCACTGCAACCAACTCCAAATCATGCGTGGGATAGTTCTGCTCATGTGGCCTTAACTGCCTAGATCCATAAGCAATCACTTGTTGAGCCTGCATCAACACACAACCAAGTCCTACCCTGGAAGCATCACAATACACCTCGAAAGGCACACCCTCCTGTGGGAGAATCAAGATAGGTGATGAGGTCAATCGTGCCTTCAGCTCCATGAAAGCACTCTCACACGCATCAGACCAAATAAAAGGAACTCCCTTCTTGGCCAGGTTCGTCATCGGAGCGGCCAACTTGGAAAAATCCTCCACGAACCTCTAATAGTAGCCTGCCAAACCAAGGAAGCTACGAATCTCATACACATTCGTGGGCCTCTTCCACGACACAACTGTCTCGATCTTTTAGGATCCACTGTGATACCCTCCGAAGATACCACATGTCCCAAGAAGTTCACCTGTTGTAACTAGAAGTCATATTTTGTGAACTTTGCGTACAACCGATGCTCTCACAAGGTCTGCAACACAACCTGCAAATGCTCCTCATTCTCCCTCTTGGTCGCTGAATAGACTTAAATATTGTCAACGAACACCACAATGAACATATCTAAATATGGAGCAAACACTTGGTTCATCAAGCCTATAAGCACTGCTGGAGCATTCGTGAGCCCAAACGGCATCACGAGCCACTCAAAATGCCTATAGCGACAACTAAATGCGATCTTAGGAGATACGCATAGCAGCTATTTCCTTGCAATAAAAAGTCTCGGCATTGGGTCTCCATATAATAACTAAGATAATCTGATTTTTGGGGATTTTTCTGAGATGTCTAACCTCACTTTCCAAAAATTTACCTCTACGAAAAATTGGATTTTTCCAAGATTTTACACTAAATCCCAATTTTCACATTTTGAAAGAGTGAGAATTTAATTTTTTAGTATTTTTCTTTGAATCCAAATGGGGGGTATTTTGTTATTTATAATGTAACTTAAGTACTTAAATGTGGAGAAGCATAATGGTTTACAATGTAAATGGTCCGGTCCAGTCCAGTGCAGTGCAGTTGCATTGCTGCGGAACACTACTGCGGATTGAAGCTGCGGATTGATGCTGCAGAAACACTGCTGCGGAGCGATACTACGGATCATTGCTGCTGATCCGGACTACTGATCCGGACTACTGATCCGAACTACAAAGCTGCTGACTCCATAGTTGTTGACTCCACAGTTGCTGACTACGAAGCTGTTGACTCCACAGCTGCTGACTACGAACTTCGACCCTACAATTCGCCCAGGGTACTGATTATCATCGTTCTTGGCCTATTTTTCATCTGGAATCGACCCAGCAACCCCCAGGCACTCACAAACACGCATTTTACTAAGCAGAGTACAAAAATTACATACCCAAACTGATATAAATCAGTTCTTACCCACAGATCTTATGCTAAACCATTAGATCTCACCCAAAAATTGGGTGTTCCCCAAAACCTAGGGTTCATACTCAATTTCATAAATCATGATAAATTCATGCATATTCAAAGACAGAATCGAGATAAGAGATTCAAGGACACCACCTGGAAGATTATTTGCGATCCACGAGCTCCAATCGCCCCAAAATCACCAAAGGAAGCTCTTCATCTTCTCTCTCTCTCTCTCTCTCTTGCTCAAACACGCACGCACCAAGCAAATTAAAGGGATAAAGCAGTTTCTTAATTATTTATACTGCTGCCAATAATTGGCCTCCCAGCAATAATTGACCACCCAAACGCAATAATTGACCTCCCGAGGTCACGAACTCCAAATTGAGTCAAATTACTGCCAAAACGCTCGAAATGACGAGCATAACACTATGCAGATAATATCACACCCACATGACCACCCAAACGCAAAGTTAACCAATAAATGCCAAAAAGTCAACAATCGGGTCAAACGAGGCCCCAACTCGGAATTGGGCCCAGGTACAGTCAAAATGCTCACATTAACGACTACACTACCGTCCAGATAGTTGTATTCCCATAGAATGGCTATCTCTCAAAACTACCCAAATACGAGTCTTTAGATCCTCCCCACCTTAGGACTTTTCGTCCTCGAAAATAAAACACAAGCCCAAAGGCATTCAAACAACATATGCAAAACAAATGCATAAAACATAACTCACACATCAGGGAAGGTGCTCACATCCTCCCCACCTCAGGACTGATTGTCCTCGAATAGCTCAGGATGAAGAACCCGCATTTGGCTCTCTTTCTCCCAAGTCTGCTCCTCCATGCCTCTATGTCGCCATAACACTCGGACTAGTGGCATCGTCTTGCCCCGCAAGACATGGTCCCGCCTGTCCAAAATCTGTGCCGACATCTCAACAATGGCACCATCATCAGCCAAGTCTATCTCGCGATAGTCCAACACATGAGAAGGATCTGGGTGATACCGCCTCAATTGAGATACATGAAGCACATCATGTACTCGCGCCAACTCTGGTGGCAAAGCTAATCGGTAAGCCACTGCGCCCACGGTGGCAACAATCTTAAACGGCCCCACAAAACGAGGGGAAAGTTTGGATCCACGCCCAACCCTCCGATGCCCTCGACGTGGTGAAACCTGCAAAAATACACGGTCACCAACCTCAAACTGCAAAGGTCGATGCCTCTAGTCCGCGTAGGACTTCTGCCTACTCTGTGCGGTCAACATCCGCTGTCGAATCAGCTGTACTATCTCCGTGGTTTCTCGAACCATATCGGGACCGAGAACCGCTGTCCCTCTTGTCTGTGCTCAACACAAAGGTGATCTACAAGGCCGCCCATACAACGCCTCATACAGAGCCATCCCAATTGTGGCCTGATAACTGTTGTTGTAAGAGAACTCTACTAAAGGAAGTTGAGTCTCCCAACAACCCCCAAAATCTAGGACACAGGCACGCAACATATCCTTGAGTGTCTGAATCGTCCGCTCCGACTGACCATCCGTCTGCAGATGAAAGGCTGTACTGAGGTTCACCCTAGTACCCAAAGCTTGCTGCAACTGTCTCCAAAATTGAGAGGTGAACCTCGCATCCCGATCAGATACAATAGACAATGGGACTCCATGCAACCGCACAATCACGTCAAGATACTTCTGTCCCAAAGTCCTCATTGGGTCTGTCTCTCGAATTGGGGTAAAATGCGCCAATTTGGTTAATCGGTCCACAATAACCCATATAGTGTCGTGTCCCCTAGAACGAGGAAGTTCAGAGACAAAATCCATGGTTACGTGGTTGCACTTCCACTCTGGCACTGGCAAGGACTGCAACTCGCCAGCTGACCTCAGGTGCTCTGCCTTGACCTACTGATAGGTTAAACACCTCCTCACAAAATCAGCAACGACCTTCTTCAGGCCAGGCCACCAATACTGCCTCCTCATGGCATGGTACATCTTGGTCCCACCAGGATGGACAGCTAACCTCGACTGGTGAAATTCCCGAAGAACCTCCTCATGAAGAGAAGGGGGAACTATCAGTTGACCCCTATACCTCAATATATGCTCTGCATCCTCAGTCCAATCAAAAGATGCCCGCCTTGTCTGAATCCTATCCCTGATGACCTCACAGTCAACGTCCCTAGCTGATCCTCTAGGATCCTCCACTGCAACTCAGGGATTGTGACAATAACACTGAGGGCCCCTCGCCCCTCACTGGTCACCATCTGCAACCTCATCGCTGCCAACTGACCCATCATCACCCATTCCTTAATGGCACAATGGGCCACCACGGCCCTGCTCTTCCTACTCAGAGCATCTGCCAACACATTACCCTTCCCAGGGTTATACATCATATCAAACTAAAACTGCTGCAGGTACTTCACCCATTGCCTCTGCCTAAGGTTTAGGTCTCGCTGAGAAAAGATATACTGTAAGCTCTTGTCGTCTGTATACACCACATACTTCTCCCCAAGGAGATAATGCTGTTAGCTCTTAAGTGCAAAGATCACTGCAGCCAACTCCAAATCATGCGTGGGATAGTTCTGCTCATGTGGTCTCAACTGCCTAGATCCATAAGCAATCACCTGCCGAGTCTGCATTAATACACAACCAAGTCCCACCCTAGAAGCATCACAATACACCTCGAAAGGCATACCCTCCTGTGGGAGAATCAAGATAGGTGCTGAGGTCAATCATGCCTTCAGCTCCATGAAAGCACTCTCACACGAATCAGACGAAACAAAAGAACTACCTTCCTAGTCAAGTGTGTCATAGGAGCTGTCAACCGGGCAAAATCCTCCAAATACCTCCGATAATAGCCTGCCAAACCAAGGAAGCTACGAATCTCAAACCCATTCGTGGGCCTCTTCCACGACATAACCACCTTGATCTTCTCAGTATCCACTGTGATACCCTCCGAAGATACCACATGCCCAAGAAGTATACCTGTTGCAACCCGAAGTCACATTTCGTGAACTTCGCGTACAACCGATGCTCTCGCAAGGTTTGCAACACAACCTGCAAATGCTCCTCATGCTCTGTAAGGACCCGTATTTGAGGGGCCTTAGAGATAGCCTTGAGTTAGATACCTTATTTTAACAAATGGATATTAGCGTGATGATGTGCTCATGAAATGGAGAATTTTGACTGTACTTGGACTAAATTTGGGATTTCAGGCCCTTAGGGGTATTTTTGGGATTTCACAAATAATTTTATATTCCCTTTTAAATTACCTAGGTTTGTATTTTGAGCTTTGGGTTTCCCTTCAAGGGAAAACCCAATATGAGAGAGTGGGCTGTTTTGCCTTTCTTCTTGGGTCTACACTTGGGTTTACTTAACCATCATTGGGCTGCATTTGGTCTTGGGCTTCTATTAAAAATAATAATAAAAAGAAAGAAAATAGGAGAAAAGAAAAGGAAAAAAAGAGCAAAAGGAAAACCAAACCCTACTCATTGTTGGCAGCCGACCCAAGAGAGAGAGAGAGAGAGAGAGAGAGAGGATCGGCAAATTCCGGCCAAGGGAAAGAGAGGCCTGAGGCCTGAGGAAGAGAAGGAGAAGACAATCCGGAGGCTGGAAGGGAGATTTCCGGCGATCAAGAATCTCTTCTGGTGGCTGGAAGCTAATTCCTGGAGAAATTCTTTTTCTGCAACACTTCTGAGGTAGGGATTTCAAGTTTGTCTCTATGCTGTGTCTTTCTTACAGATTCTAGAAAACAAAATTTATGTGACATGAACTCGAATGTTGAGAAGAGATTTTTAAATATATTGAGTTTCTGAATTTCACCTTTAGCCTATGGATGATCTGGGGTTTTTGTCTGAGTTTTCTGCATTTCTGAATTTCTGCGTGAGATTATTTGTGCTTTTGGATTAGGGGTCATTTGCATACCCATTGTCTTGAGATTATTTCGATGAAGAATTTTGGGGAAACCCTGTATCTGGTTTGGCTAAGGTATCTAGTATTGGGAAATCAAAATGAGAGTGAGGTCAGAGTTGGGTTTAGACCCTGTTTACGGACCTAGAATCTCAATAACTTCTAAACTAAAACGAATTTGAGGTTGGTCCTTTAGGGAAAAGTGATTAGAATGACAAAAGAGAGGTTTTGGAGTCTGCCCGTGAGAATGACTTTTTCACTTGCAGATTCATTCTTGCTCCAAATTGCCCCAAATTTTAGGTGGAGTTTCCGTAAAGGCATATGAGTTAAGATACCCCTGCCCGTGAGAATGACCTTCTCACGTGCAACCTTATTTTTGGCTAAAAATTGTCCCTGAACCTTCTGGGATGGTTAGAATGATGTTCTGAGTTGATTTGCCTCTGCCCGTGACAATAGGTTGTCACATCCAGCTTGTTTTGGGCTCCCCTTGAGGTGGATAAGCTTCCTTTGAAAGTTTGTTGATGATCCAGATTATGAGTGTGAGAAATGTGTGGACTTTAGGGACCATGAGGAGTTAGGTGATGTTATATATGATGATTTGATTGTTCTAAGACTATCTGTTGTTTTACATTCTGAGTTGAGTTTTTGTATGCTAAATGAGTTGCATGTCTGAGCTGTGTCTTTGAGTTGTGTTTATGAGCTTACTGGTTGAGTTGCATAGTATCTGTTGAATTGTGGTTATTGAGCTAAGCTTACTGGATTGTACTGTGTTTGTTGAGTTATGTTTATTGAGTTGAGATTGTTGAGTTGTATATGTTGAAATGTGTATGTTGAGGACCCCAGAAATGCGGGGAGTTGAGATGAGAACCCCAGAAACGCGGGGATTGAGCTGAGTATGGGACAGTCATTGTACTGTGCCCCTTGAGATGAGATTCACATTTGCCTGGTGTGGTATGTCACGTCGCCGTGGTGGCGGGGTGTCCTCTGCCCTCCAGTGCAGGCAGAGGTATGAGGCGTGTTTACTGGGTGATGGTTATTTTTTTAGCTTAAGTCACTACACGAGCACATGCATCCACTTGACATGCATAGTTTTAGAGTGGGACGGGCTTGGGGAGACATGATCCCTATTGAGATGTGGTTTGCTCACCCCTCCTATGAATTGTTCTTTGCAGGACCTAGCAGGCGATAGGCGGAAGAGCTGAGTTGGTAGGCCGTTGGGGCTGTATGGCCTTATGTATATATATATATACATTTGGTTGTTTTGTTGTATTTGAGATTCTGTTTGTTTGAACTGTGTATCCTGGCTATATTGATGGGAGCTTGTTCCCTAGTGGGTTGTAAAAAGGGCTTGAAGCCTTTGAGCAATGTAATTGATGTATTGTGTTGTGAATACTGTATGTATATATTGTGGTGGTGTTCTTGGCATGGAAACAGATACATGCCCCGTGACATTATGGTATCAAAGCTCAAGTTCATGGTCTAGTGGACTTAGGATTGCGGGGAGGGATAACTGCTTCTAAGACCTTTAGGAGGCAGTATAGGATACGCCTGGTCACCGTGGTTCTATCTGGTTTTCTGGGGTGCACTCAGGGGTAGTTAGACCAAGGAGTAGGGTATTTGCATTTGGGATGGGGTGCATACATGCATTGGCATTAGGGCACTAGCTTAATCATAATATGAGTGTCACGATTTGAAATGAGCAATTGATTTGAAATGAGCAGGCAATGAATTGAAATGTGAATACTGTGGAGAGCCTTGAGACATGCTGATTTGAGAAACTGTGATGTGTTGAAAATTTTAAATATGAGATTGTAATATGTATGTTGAGATCATGTGAACATGATGTGTATGCTTATGAGATGTTGTTTGAGTACCTCATGGTCCTAGAGGTGAGGGTGTGCTTGTCACGCCCCGGATTTCCAACCCGAGGAAACCGGTTCGTGACTCCCCTTTACCCACCCGGTGGGCAAGGGATAGATGTACAAAACAGTCCCGGGCTTCCACAGCCTCCGAGTTTCACAAAACAGTCCCGGGCTTCCACAGCCACCGGGTTTCACAAAACAGTCCCGGGCTTCCACAGCCACCGGGTTTCACAAAACAGTACACATAACCACTCAGGCATAAAACCAAACACTTAGTAGGCACACATTCACAAATGTACAAACCCAGCCACTCAGGCATAAAAACAAACACTTGGCATGCACACCTTTACCAACTCACAATTCTAGCCATACTGGCATATTATCAAACACATACTAGGCATATTCATACAAACATATTCACACAGGCATTTTATCGAACATTTAACATGCACTGCCCACCCAACATCAGAATCACACCAAAATGCCATTGAAGGCCAACATTCATATAGGAGATCACACCTATATGAATTTACATATAAGTATTATAGCATTAACGATAGAAGCTTTACAAAATATCCACAGGGCCTAACCCCGGAACAGACAAGGAAAGACAGAACCCCTACCTTGAAAATGTCCTCCTGCTCTTGCTTCCACGCTAGACGTTGTCCAACCATGGGAATGACAATGACATCCACGAACTGGAGCTCTCTCTCTCAATCTCCCTCTCTCTGCGACGGCTGACAACAAAAACCCTAAACCTAAAATAAAGAGAGCTCCTCTTTATATAGACCTCACTTATCAAAATGACGTAGTTTTGATAAATGAAATCCTATCATCAAAACGACGTAGTTTTGATAAATGAAACACACCATCAAAACGATGTAGTTTTGATAAATGAAACACACCATCAAAACGACGTAGTTTTGATAAATAAAACATGAACTAACCACTCCACTTCCACACAAGACAAAATACCCACAATCCGAACATGGTCATTGTCACATGCAGCCTCTACACGCTCCCACTTGAGCTCATTACACTCTCTAACAACCAAGCCACGAAGACTCGTAGAAACACTCCCTCGAAGACTCGTTAGAAACGCGGCTTCGAAGATCTGTCTCGAAGATCTAACTTTCGACCCTCAAACCTTCGAACTTCGACCCTCGGATCATGGCCCAAGTTAGGGCCTTGAGTGAGAATGTACAAGGCATGCGAGAGGATCTCAGGGGAGAGATCTGAGATGAGATTAGGCGGGAGATGATGGCACAGTAGACAGTGCTACCTTCTTCACCCCGTGAGACAGAGCCTCCACGTAGACAAGAGATACCGATGAGATGGGAGGAGGAAGATGTGGTGACCCGGTTCCGGAAGGAACAACCACCGAGGTTCAAGGGAAGAGCTGATCCTCTAGCAGCAGAGCATTGGCTGCGATAGATTGAGCACGTGTTCTCCTTTCTCCGACCCCGGGAGGAGGATAAAGTGAGGTTAGCAGTCAGGCAGTTGGAAGAGGAAGCCTTAGAGTGGTGGCTCAGCATTTCAGGTAGTCGGGACATGCAGACCTTGTCCTGGGAGGAGTTCCTTAAGTTGTTCCATGAGGAGTACTTCCCGGAGTCCTTGCGGTAGCAGAAATGGGAAGAGTTCAGTGGTTCGAAACAAGGATCACGCACTGTGTCTGAGTATAAGCATGAATTCTGAGGACTAAGCTGGTTTTCCCCTGAGGCAATCTCTAGAGAGGACTTGAAGACCCATAAGTTTACTATGGGACTCAGGCCTGCCCTAAAGCAAAGGGTGGAGATGCTGCGGCTGAGGACCTATGCTGAGGTCGTGGAGACAGCTAAGATTGTGAAAAAAGGATTGGAGGAGGGTAAACAGGCTCATCAGGAGCGGCAAGCACAGAGTACGCGTGATAAGTAGGGAGACTCCAAGAGACCGAGAGTTGAGCTTGGAGGTAGCAGTTTTCCCAGGGACAAGGGCCAATCATCAATGGCTCCACCAAAGTCCCGTTACTCTGGAGGACCGGGGAACTCAGCTGGAGGTTTCCCACGTGAGTGTACTTGTTGTGGCCAAACTGGACACATGAAACGTGAGTGTCCCAAGCACACCTGCAGTGCCATAGCTATGGGAAGAAATGACACCTTAGTACGGTGCGTTTCAGTAAGGGGAACAACCGGGGAGTTGGAGGATTCACATCAGGAGGGAGGAGTGAGACCCACTTTCGGGCTCCAACTCCGAGGCCAGCACGTTCATGGCAGGCGAGTCAGGCTGGTTCCACTCATACAAGGCCACAGGGAGAGAAGCAACCACAAGGCAGTTTAGAGAATCGTCCAAGTGGACATCAGACAGGGATCAAAGGACAAACAGGAGAGGCCAGTAGCAGGGCAAGCCATAGCAGAGTATTCATGCTTACTTCAGCACCACCCGAGCGGGAGGAGTTGGCACTATCCTCCGAGGAAGGCGGAGCCGGACCTTCAGTGGTTCGAGGTACTATTTTGATATCTCGCACTATAGTTGCTGTCTTGTTTGATACCGGAGCTTCATGCTCCTTGATTGCTAAGTCCTTGGTTGAGAGCCTTGGACTTGATTGTGTGAGGGCAAATAGGCCCTTGAGTGTTGAGTCACCTATGGGAGGTGCATCGACAATAAACCGAGTGTGTCGTGAGTGTATGCTTATGATAGGAGATGTTGAGGTCACATTTGATTTGTATGTGATGCCCATGAGGACCTTTGATTTGATTTTGGGGATGGACTGGTTAATGGCCTTCCAGGCTAACATATATTGTTATAGACGGCGGGTGTCATTTACTTCACCAACAGGATTACTCTGTACCCTAGTGGGGGAATGGGATGAGAATGCCGGGAGGGCTAGGACTGACGAGAGGGCTATGGGGTAGTGTTACCCATAGACTTGCTACACTTACTTTTGAAGGGGAAGGTAATATTGAAAAATGAGTGTGGCCAGTTGTTGTTGAGAATTTCCAGGATGTGTTTCCTAGGGAGTTACTGGAGTTGCCTCCACACAGGAGTGTTGAGTTCACAATCGAGTTATTGCCAGGGGTGGGACCTATCTCACAAGTGGCATACCGGATGGGACCTGCCGAGTTGAGGGAGCTTCAAAAGCAAATAAAGGAGTTGGGAGATAAAAGTTTCATTCGCCCAAGTACATCACCTTGGGGTGCACCAATTTTGTTTGCTAAAAAGGCAGACGGTTCACTATGACTCTGCATTGATTATCGAAAGCTGAACCAAGTGACAGTAAAGAACAAATACCCTTTGCCAAGGATTGATAATCTGTTTGACCAGCTGAGTGGGGCACAGTGGTTTTCAAAGATTGATTTGCATTCTGGGTATCATCAGTTGAGGGTCAGGAGCGAGGATATTCCTAAGACTGCTTTCAGGTGTAGATATGGGCACTATGAGTGGTTAGTGATGCCTTTCGGGCTCACGAATGCACCGGCGGTGTTCATGCACCTGATGAATCAGGTATTTGCCCCGTACCTAGATTCCTTTGTGGTGGTATTTATTGATGACATCCTTGTATACTCAAGGACCCGAGAGGAGCATGAGGAGCTTTTGACTGTGGTGTTGCAGACGCTCCGAGACCACCAGTTGTATGCTAAATTCAGCAAGTGTAACTTCTGGATGCAAAAGGTGCATTTCCTTAGGCATGTGGTATCTACCGAGGGAGTTAGAGTGGACCCAACCAAGATTGAGTCTGTATCATCTTGGAAAAGGCCCATGAATGTTTTTGAGATCCGTAGTTTCTTGGGTCTGGCAGGATATTACAGGCGTTTCGTGGAAGGGTTCTCTCAATTAGCAGCACCGATGACAGCCCTGACACAAAAAGGAGTTAAATTTGAGTGGACAGACAAGTGTCAGCGAGCTTTTGAGGAATTGAAGACTCGTTGGACTACTGCACCAGTTTTGAGTCTACCACGAGATGGAGTGCCTTACGAGGTGTATTGTGATGCGTCCCGAGTTGGATTAGGGTGTGTTCTGATGCAGGAACACAAAGTCATAGCATATGGCTCACGGCAGCTTAAGCCCCATGAGCAGAATTACCCAACGCATGATCTGGAATTAGCAGCAGTTATCTTTGCCTTGAAGTCTTAGGAACATTACCTCGTCGGGGGAGAAATTTGTGGTATACACTGACCACAAGAGCCTATAGTACATCTTCACCTAGAGGGATCTGAATTTGAGACAGAGGAGATGGGTGGAGTCCTTGCAAATGTTTGACTTTACACTCTACTACACACCTGGAAAGGGGAATGTAGTTGCAGATGCACTGAGTAGGAAGGGAAAAGCTGAGGTTTCCATGAGAGAATGGAAAATGATGGAACAGTTAGCAGTGCTGCAGGTATAACCTGATTTTAGCAAGGGGGAAGCAGTCCTATGTTCTATTGCTGTAATGCCAGAGTTATACCAGCGTGTCCGTGAGGGACAGTTGGGGGACGTGGACTGTGAAGTGATCCGGGCCCAGGATAGAGGCCGGTGAACCGTATAAGGAATGGACGAAGGAACTGAGCATGAGCTGAGATTTCAGGGGCGCTTGATAGTACCGCCCTCCTTACGTGAGGATGTGATGAGGGAGTTTCATCATTCCCGTTTGGTCGTGCATCCAGGAGGAACTAAGATGTATCATGCCGTGCGAGCACGGCCTGGTGGCCAGGATTGAAGAGGTGTATAGCGAGTTTATTTCCAGGTGCCTTACTTGTCAACAAGTAAAGGCAGAGCACCAACGACCTGTTGGTCGGGTTATAGCCATTGCTTGTGGTCGAGTGGAAGTGGGAGCATATTACCATGGATTTTGTGACAGGACTTCCTACCACTTCTGGGAGGAAGGATATGATTTGGGTCATTGTAGACCGATTGACTAAATCAGCCCATTTCTTGGCTGTTCGGGAGCGAGACTCCATTGGAACATTGAGCCAATTGTATGTTGATGAGATTGTGCGATTGCATGGAGTGCCTTTGTCTATTGTTTCAGACAGGGATGTGCGGTTTACATCTCGGTTTTGGGGAGGTTTGCAAGAAGCATTGGGAACACGGCTTAATTTGAGTACTGCTTTCCATCCTGAGACTGATGGTCAGTCAGAGAGGACCATTCAAACATTGGAAGACTTGTTGAGAGCTTGTGCACTTGATTTTGGGGGATCATGGGCTTCTCACTTACCTTTGGTAGAGTTTGCCTATAATAACAGCTACCAGGCTTCCATAGGGATGGCCCCGTTTGAGGCATTGTATGGCAGACCTTGTCGGTCTCCATTGTGTTGGGCAGAAGCTCGAGAGGCAGCTATGTCGGGACCTCAATTGGTCCAAGAGGCTACGGCAAAAGTCCAACTGATTAAGCAGCGCCTTCTTACGGCCCAGAGTAGACAAAAGTCTTATGCGGATTGCTGACGCAAACCATTGGAGTTTTTGGTTGGAGACCATGTGTTTCTTCGTGTTTCTCCACGGAGAGGGCATAAGAGATTTGGAAAGGGATCCAAGTTATCTCCACGATACATTGGACCGTTCGAGATTTTGAGCAGAGTTGGACCTGTTGCTTATAGGTTGGCATTACCTCCCAGTTTGAGCAGAGTTCATGATGTTTTCCATGTATCCCAGTTGCGGAAATACCATCCAGATCCCACACATGTGCTGGATTGGAGTACCCTGGATATTGGGGAGGATATGACGATTGTTGAGGCACCAATCCGTATTTTGGATAGGCGCGTGAAGCAGCTGCGAGGTAAGACTATTCCGTTGGTTCGGGTATTGTGGAAACACCGCGGTATGGAGGAAGAGACTTGGGAACGTGAGGCTGAGATGCGTGCTCACTACCCTGACTTGTTCGAGGACGAACAACCCTGAAGGGGGGGAGGAAGGCAAACATCAACATAGTCATCAACCCTGACCTGTTTGTTTTGACATCGTTGAATGATCATGTAGTGTGTATTAATTGTTGTTGGAGGTCTCTTTATTTATTGTGGTTGTTGTTTCCTTTCATTCCGAGTTTTCTTTTCGAGGACGAAAAGTCTTTAAGGGGGAGAGGATGTAAGGACCCATATTTGAGGGGCCTTGGAGATAGCCTTGAGTTAGAGACCTTATTTTAACAAATGGATATTAGCACGATGATGTGTTCATCAAATGGAGAATTTTGATTGTACTTGGACTAAATTTGGGATTTGAGGCCCTGAGGGGTATTTTCGGGATTTCATAAATAATTTTATATTCCCTTTTAAATTACCTGGGTTTGTATTTTGAGCTTTGGGTCTCCCTTCAAGGGAAAACCCAATATGAGAGAGTGGGCTGTTTTGCCTTTCTTCTTGGGTCTACACTTGGGTTTACTTAACCATCATTGGGCTGCATTTGGTCTTAGGCTTCCATTAAAAAAAATAATAAAAAGAAAGAAAATAGGAGAAAAGAAAAGGAAAAAAAGAGCAAAAGGAAAACCAAACCCTACTCATTGTTAGCAGCCGACCCAAAGAGAGAGAGAGAGAGAGAGAGAGGGGATCTGCAAATTCCGGCCAAGGGAAAAAGAGGCCTGAGGCCAGAGGAAGAGAAGGAGAAGACGATCCGGAGGCTGGAAGGGAGATTTCCGGCGATCAAGAATCTCTTCTGGTGGCTGGAAGCTAATTCCTAGAGAAATTCTTTTTCTGCAACACTTCTGAGGTAGGGATTTCAAGTTTGTTTCTATGCCGTCTCTTTCTTACAGACTCTAGAAAACAAAATTTATGTGACATGATCTAGAATGTTGAGAAGTGATTTTTAAATATATTGAGTTTCTGAATTGCACCTTGAGCCTATGGATGATTTGGGGTTTTTGTCTGAGTTTTCTGAATTTCTGAATTTCTGCATGAGATTATTTGTGCTTTTAGGTTAGGGGTCATTTGCATACCCATTGTCTTGAGATTATTTAGATGAAGAATTTTGGGGAAACCCTGTATTTGGTTTGGCTAAGGTCTCTGGTATTAGGAAATCAAAATGAGAGTGAGGTCAGAGTTGGGTTTAAACCCTGTTTACGGACTTAGAATCTTAATAACTTCTAAACTAAAACAAATTTGAGGTTGGTCCTTTAGGGAAAAGTGATTAGAATGACAAAAGAGAGGTTTTGGAGCCTGTCCGTGAGAATGACTTTTTCACTTGCAGATTCATTCTTGCTCTAAATTGCCCCAAATTTTAGGTGGAGCTTCCTTAGAGACATATGAGTTAAAATACCCCTGCCCGTGAGAATGACCTTTTCACGTGCAACCTTATTTTTGGCTAAAAATCATCCCTGAACCTTCCGGGATGGTTAGAATGATGTTTTGAGTTGATTTGCCTCTGCCTGCGACAATAGGATGTCACGTGCAACTTGTTTTGGGCTCCCCATGAGGTGGATAAGCTTCCTTTGAAAGGTTGTTGATGATCCAAACTATGAGTCTGAGAAATGTGTAGACTTTAGGGACAATGAGGAGTTAGGTGATGTTATATGTGATGATTTGATTGTTCTGAGACTATCTGTTGTTTTACATTCTGAGTTGAGTTTTTGTATGCTAAATGAGTTGCATGTCTAAGCTGTGTCTTTGAGTTGTGTTTATGAGCTTACTGGTTGAGTTTCTGTTGAATTGTGCTTATTGAGTTAAGCTTACTGAATTGTACTGTGTTTGTTGAGTTATGTTTATTGAGTTGAGATTGTTGAGTTGTATATGTTGAAATGTGTATGTTGAGGACCCCAGAAATGCGGGGAGTTGAGATGAGAACCCCAGAAATGCGGGGATTGAGCTGAGTATGGGATAGTCATTATAATGTGCCCCTTGAGATGAGATTCACATTTGCTTGGTGTGGTATGTCACGTCTCCGTGGTGGCGGGGTGTCCTCTGCCCTCCAGTGCAGGCAGAGGTATGAGGCGTGTTTACTGGGTGATGGTTATTATTTTAGCTTAAGTCACTACATGAGCACATGAATCCACTTGACATGCATAGTTTTAGAGTGGGATGGGCCTGGGGAGACTTGATCCCTACTAAGCTGTGGTTTGCTCACCCCTCCTATGAACTGTTCTTTGCAGGACCTAGCAGGCGATAGGCGGAAGAGCTGAGTTGGTAGGCCGCTGGGGCTGTATGGCCTTATATATATATATATATATATATATATATACATTTGGTTGTTTTGTTGTATTTGAGATTCTGTTTGTTTGAACTGTGTATCCTGGCTATATTGATGGGAGCTTGTTCCCTAATGGGTTGTAAAAAGGGCTTGAAGCCTCTGAGCAATGTAATTGATGTATTGTGTTGTGAATACTGTATGTATATATTGTGGTGGTGTGCTTGGCATGGAAACAGATACATGCCCCTTGGCATGTTGACTTGTGATACAGGGATAGGATAGCACCCGCGGTAGGTGTCCTCACTTTGGTGTTTATACCGATTCCTTGACCCTTCGGGTGCGGGCATGGGCAGTCACTACCCATTTCCAGGGGAAAGGAAATTTGGGGCGTGACATGCTCCCTCTTGGTCACTGAATAGACCAAAATATCGTCGATGAACACCACAACGAACATATCTAAATATGGCATCACAAGCCACTCATAATGCCCATAACGACAACTGAACGCGGTCTTAGGGATATCTGCCTCCCTAACCCTCAATTGATGGTATCCAGATCTCAAGTCTATCTTGGAAAACCACCTCGCACCGCGAAACTGATCGAATAGATCATCGATCCTCGGTAATGGTTACCTGTTCTTCACAGTCACCAGATTCAGCTTCCGGTAGTCTATACACAGCCGAAGTGAACCATCCGCCTTCTTGGCGAACAACACTGGAGCACCCCATGGTGAGCTACTCCACCTGATAAAGCCTCGTGCCAGAAGATCATCTATCTGCCTCTTGAGCTCTCTAAGCTCTGTCGGTGCCATCCTGTAGGCCGCCAGTCTGATCGGTGTTGCCCCCGGCAACAACTCAATCGAAAATTCTACCTCTCTCACGGGTGGCAAACTGAATAAGTCCTCGGGAAACACATCCGGGAACTGATCTACAATGGGTGGCAAAACAGCCTTCCCCTCTCTCCTCCTGTCAACCAACGTCAAGCTAGCTAACTGGTGGGTCACATCACCCCACCCATGCCTCAAAGGTCCCAGCCTGCATGCCTCCTCAGTCCACTCACCCACAAAGACACCCCGCGTGCCCTTTGGTGTGAGAAATGTCATACGCCATCGAAAACAATCAATCTTGGCCTCCATAGAGACCAACCAATCCATACCAACAAATATTATCAAAATTTTCAAACTCCATGATATAGAAATCACACAACAGGTTAACACCCCCAAGTGTTACCTGACAAGCACGATAGATACTCTCAAGTATCACAATTCCACCCAAAGGTGAAGCAACCATCAGAGATTGACTCACTGTCTCCTGGTCTAACTCCAATCCAACCACCGTAGCATACGAAATAAAAGAATGGGTAGCACCAGTATCAATCAAAACTGAACAGATAGTATGAGAAATGATGATGGTACCTCTCACCACTAAAGGTCCTGCTCCTGCCTGGTCCACTGGTGGAACCTCTGCCTCTCTGCTGGTAAGGGCAAAAGTCCTCCCTCGTGGCCCACTTCCACTAGCCTGGCCCATTGGGGCCTTGCCCTGCTGATCAACATGACCCTGTGCCTCCCGCTGAGGCTGCTGCACCGCAGGTCGCGTCTGCGTGCTCTGTGCCGGTGGCACCAACCTCTGAGACGGAGCCCCACTCCTTTATCCCTACTCTCTCGGACGAGGGCCTACACTGCTGGTCGAGCTAAGGGTAACACATTCCCTAGCTCCATGTCCGACCTTCCCGCATCAGAAGCATGTCATCTTTTTCCTCGGGCAGTCTCTCGACAAATGTCCGATCAAACCACAACTCTAACAAGTACCTGACCTCCGACTGGCTAAACTCTCCCGGGGTCCCACCACCTGGCTGGAAACCCTCTACACCTGCCTCCTCTCAGGCTGAGCGGCATTGCTCTCCCCACTCTGCCTCTTCTTGCTTGGACATGCCGAACCGCCCGGCCTCTGGCTCTCGCCTGATCCTGACCTCGCTCAATAATGAGTGCCTTGTCGACCGCCTCCTGGTAGCTGGTCAACTACATTGGTTCCAGCTGTTTCTTCAAAGATGGCCTCAAGCCCTGAATAAATTCTTGCGTCTTACGGGTTTCCTTTTCCCAAGCCTCCAGAGCAAACCGCCCTAAATTTGTGAAGGCTAGCACATACTCACCCACCGTCTGGCTACCCTGCTGAAGCTCATAATACTCTCTCCGTCGGGCATATTGTATCGAGCTTGGAAAATACTCCCCAAAGAAGCACTCAACAAACTCTCGCCAGCTCATCTGACTGCCATGGACAGCTCTTATGGATTCCCGCCTCCTGCGTGGGATACCCAACAGATAATGGGTCGCCACTCGCACCCGCTCCTCATTTTGTACCCCAATCATCTCAAAGATGTCCTTTGTCCATCTAATTCAGTCCTCGGCTGCCTCTGGCCGCGAACCATCCTCAAAAGTCCTGGGTGCATGTTTCAAAAACTGTGCAGCCCAGTCCACCCCTCGTCGCGCTGGCTCTATCACGACCTCCTGCTAGTGCACATCCTGCACCACCCTCGCCTCCTGCTGCTGAGGCTGTGGCTGCTGCTGAGGCTGCTGCTGCCTCTTCAGCTCATCCACCTCCCTAGTCATCTCCCTCATCGAGCCCTGCATACCCTGCATGGCCTCCTACAACTGAATCAACACCTGAGCCAAATCAGGTCACACAACGAGAGCTGACGACCTCTGCTGTGGGCTCTGGTGCCCCGACTCTATCGTGGGCTCCTCTGCCGGGCCCTGGCCTCGGACAACTCTCCACGGGGGTGCCATCATGCTGGCCACAACAAACAACAAACGATCAATACTAGGACTGCTAACACAAACAGCCATCAAAGGCACAACCGACTTGTAGGTTCTCACCACACGACCCGTAGGTCCACAACCATGCATATAGCATTGTGTCCCCCTCAGGGCACACCACACGACCCGTAGGTCCACAACCATGCATATAGCATCGTGTCCCCCTCAGGGCACACCACAATCAAGTCTTGGCTCTCATGGCCACGTGCCATCCAGGCACCAAATGCAATCACATCATACACAAAGACAATCTAGTTCCCCATATGCACACAATCATACCACTAGAGATGCATCCATTCCTACATGTGCTCTTAGGATGTCCAACTGATACCAACATAACCTAGAATACATGTAAGGACTGCGTTGATCAGGCGCCCTCCCTACAGTTTTCCAAGTTACATGGGATCAATTAACCACCCGTCACTAACCTAGGTCCACTAGACCATGCTCTGATACCAACTTGTTAAGCCTCCAAATTCCAGGGAACCTGGAACTAGGAACATGACTTCCCCTTGCCCGCCCTCGAAAGGTCAAGGGGTTGGGGACTAGCACCAATAGAGACTACACCGCGGGTGCTGTCTCAATCATGCAACCCTGTACAATCATACATCAAGGATAATCCTATACTTTCCCATATATCATCATGCATACAATAAGTCAAACAGTCATACAGACATCACATCACAAACAGTATGCAAATACAACTATCCACGGACCCATGTCCAGGATACAACACATAATACAATACAAAATACAGTACCCATACATCACAGTAGTGGGCACGTCCTCCTGGAAGAAAGTCCTCCACTAGTCTCAGGTCACACCTGAAAAGGGGAAATAACAAGTAGGGGTGAGCGACAAGCTCAGTAGGTGACCCTAATACTCCACATCATGTTAACATACAAGTCTATACTACATGCTCTGTGTACTCATGCACTGTATAGTGTACACAATCATCAGGACTCAGCCTACAAACAAACATCAGGACCCAGTCTGCCCACACAGGACAGCTTGTCCACGATCCTCCACGGGATCCCAGCTCAAGGCACTCAGCCCTAGCTCCACGAGCTTAACGGCTCCACTAAGGCCTTAGCCTGTCCACAGCGCAATATGCCCGGCCACAGTCGCCACACAGGCCTGCCGTCGGCACATATGCCTGCCACGTTAACCACATAGCACCATCGGTGCATCACGATGAGAACCCAACAAGTCATCGAACCCAAGTCCCAAATCCGCAAACCAACATACCAACACCAATATGGTCTTAAGGTATACAACACTCCCTTTAAAACTATAGCCAGTCTTCACAAGTCGATCCTTATTCCTTGACTAAGGAAGGAGATACCCATAGCAGCTATTTTCTTGCAATAAAAAGTCCCGGCATTGAGTCTCCATATCATAACTAAGATAATCTGATTTTTTGGGCTTTTTTTGAGATGTCTAACCCCACTTTCCAAAAATTCACCTCTACGAAAAACTGAATTTTTCCGAGATTTTACACTAAATCCCAATTTTCACATTTTGAAAGAGTGGAATTTAATTTTCTAGTATTTTTCTTTGAATCCAAATGGGGGGTATTTCGTTATTTACATTGTAACTTAAGTACTTAAATGTGGAGAGCCATAATGGTTTACAATGTAAATGGTCCAGTCCAGTGCAGTGCAGTTGCACTGCTGCGGAACACTGCTGCGGATTGAAGCTGCGGATTGATGTTGTGGAAACACTGCTGCGGAGCGATGCTACGGATCACTGCTGCTGATCCGGACTACTAATTCGGACTACTGATCGGGACTAACTGATCCGGACTATTGATCCAGACTATGAAGCTGCTGACTCCATAGCTCCTGACTCCACAGCTGTTGACTATGAAGCTCCTGACTCCATAGCTGCTGACTACGAAGCTGCGACTCCACAGCTGCTAACTACGAACTTCGACCCTATAGTTTGCCCAGGGTACTGTTCATCATCATTTTTGGCTATTTTTCGTCTGGAATCGACCCAGCAACCCCTAGGCACTCACAAACACATGTTTTACTAAACAGAGTACAAAAATTACATACCCAAACTGATATAAATTAGTTCTTACCCATAGATCTTATGCTAAACCATTAGATCTCACCCAAAAATTGGGTTTTCCCCAAAACCTAGGGTTCATACTCAATTTCATAAATCATGATAAATTCATGCATATTCAAAGACAGAATCGAGATAAGAGGTTTAAGGACACCTACCTGGGAAGATTATTTGCGATCCACGAGCTCCAATCGCGCCAAAATCACCAAAGGAAGCTCTTCACCTTCCCTCTCTCTCTCTCTCTTGCTCAAACACGCACGCACCAAGCAAATTAAAGGGATAAGGCAGTTTCTTAATTATTTATACTGCTGCCAATAATTGACCCCCCAGCAATAATTGACCTCCCGAGGTCACGAACTCTAAATTGGGTCAAATTACTGTCAAAATGCTCGAAATGACGAGCACAATACTATGCAGATAATATCACACCCACATGACTGCCCAAACACAAAGTCAACAAATAAACCCCAACTACTCTACCGTCCAGGTAGAGTCAACAAATTAGGTCAAACGGGACCCCGACTCGGAATCGGGCCCAGGTACAGTCAAAATGCTCATATCGACAACTACTCTACCGTCCAGATAGTTGTATTCCCATAGAATAGCTATCTTTCAAAACTACCCAAATACGAGTCTGTACATAAATGCTTTTAAATTGGAGGTTAACAAAGCGAAGTATGATGCGACCACCTTTCATGAAATCTTTAAAGTTAAGAAAATTTTGGACTCCTTAAATTTTGCACCCTAATCTAAGGTCCCTTCCCTTAGGAATAAGGATTCAGCCTCTGGCAAAAAAGGTGATAAGCGTGGTGATAATCCCTCTCCTCCAGTTATTGTTTATCATTTTGACGAGAAGGCTTCTATGGATCAACCTCCTAAGCAGAAGGATCAATTTCTTCTCTCTAATTCTTTGATTGTTGATAATGTTAACTCTGGAGCTGTTTCTGCCTCTAAATTAAGGTCTATTTTCATTTTTAAACATACCATGGAGGACAGTGCCCCCATGGGAGTTGCCCTAATGCTTACCAGTGTGCAGGAAACTCACCCTAGCTTGGATCTCCACTGGGAGGTCAGAACGCACTCCTCTAACGCTAACGCTGAAGCGGTTGATTTCGAAGATCAGGACAAGATTGATAAATTTGCCAAAATCGAGGATGCTTATCTAGCTACAAATTAGAGGCATTCTAAAAATACACAGGACCTTGGGAGCTTGTCCAAATCAGCCAAGAGGCATCTAAAGAAGCAGCATAAACAACTCAACTTAGAGGAAAATTTCTGAGCTCTTAATTTATCCACTTATCATCCTAGGATTAGAGATAATCCGATTATCAATATGGCTCCCATAAGTGATAAAGGCCCTGATCTTCTAAATGGGTGTGAGACGGATTGTGGGTTACCAGCTGGGAGGATGCCTCAATAAATGGGTTGTGCCTAGTGCTCCTGAGGAGCATATATACCTCCCAACCCTTGAAAGTGCTAATGTGTAATGTGATTTTTTGGTTTAATCAAGGGGTTGTAATTAGTGGGGAGGCTAAGATCGCTGGGTGGTCTCTGTCCATTGGTTTGTATGATTTTTTTCATCATGTGTTTTGCTTCATTTGTGTCTGACCTTGGACGTAGTTATAGGGTTCTCTGTTGGATTATTTTGGATGGTCTTTTATTTGTAGGTGGCTGTGGTTGGAGTACCTTTTGGTTCTCATTTTTATTGTTATCTGATGACGTTAATTTATATAGAGTTTTCACATGTGTTTTTCTCCTATTTGCATTCATTTTTCATAGTGTTTTAAGTGTTTTTATTATGATTGAGTGTTAAATCATGTTATTTGTCATGTTTTAATGTTTTGTAGAGTTGCATTGTGTTTTGGGTGTATTTTGCAGGAAAACGGGAAAGAACTAAGCGAATCAAAATATAATACAGATTGGGACAAAGAATGTCGTTGCGATAGGACTTTTTGCCTTTGTTGTTGATGGTCCCTTGGAGCCTAGAGGGGAGTGAATAGGCTCTTATCGAAACTCTTTCTAATCTCTTAAGACACCACACTTATCTAGTTAAGTGATAGAATCACTGCGGAAGATAACCAGATAGTGAAGTATTTTGTTTTATTATCAGGAGATAATTACAACAAAATAGAAGCAAGACTCTCTTACACTCTGTTTACAAAAGGATTCACACACTAGCCTAAATTATATCTTTGAGCTCTTGTGCATACATAGGGTTAATTCAGGCTCGTTCACACGCACACACACACAAATATACAAGTATGAATATTTATACAAACATTCCTAAGAGACAACCTTGGAACTTGTAGTTCCGGAAAGCGTTCAGCACTAACTATTCCTCGGTAATCTCTCTGTCTTGACTGCTGCAGTTTGGGGAGCTCAAGATCTTGGGTTTGAAGAGTATAAGTGCCTTTGTGAGTTTCCAAATATAATTAAGGTTGTGTCCACATATCCGGGTGATCCACGTGTAAGATTCTTCAGGTTCTCAACGAGTTTGTCTTACATCAGGACACCACAAGCTGATAACTTAAAATGCGGTAGTTTGAAGTAGCATCTTCTTGGTCCGGTGTAATTTTCCTTACTCCGTTGCTAATGAAGCTCGAACCTTACTCCGTGTCAGTGGTTGCTTACTTCGTATCTATTTGGTTACTGGAATCCTTAGTCCGTGTCAGCGCTTCCTTACTCCGTGTAAATGTGAAGGTCGGAGTGCTTATTCTGTATCAGCACTTCCTTATTCCGCATGTAAGTTCCTTACTCCGTATGTAAGTTCGTTACTCCGAATGTAAGTTCCTTACTCCGTATGAGTGAGTGGCTCAGATTCCTTATTCCGCAACAATACTTCCTTACTCCGTATGTATGAAAGACTCGGATGCCTTACTCCGTGTCTTCTTTACTTTAGTTCGCTTGAGGGGAAGACTTAACTTTTTAACTCCATGTCAAACCTTTTACTTCGTGCGACCTTGTAGACCAAGACTCTTACTCCGCATCAGTTTGACTTAGTCCGTTTGAGGCATTAGGAACAAATTCCGTAATCCGTAACTTTTAAGTTCTTAGTCTGCACGAATGTTCCTTATTCCGTATGTATTGGTGACTTGGTTATTTACCAAGTATTTGACGACACTCACTCTTGTCGGGATCAGGATTATGTATCCTGTCCTTAGCTTTGCTCTCACGAGTGTATCTCCGGATTAATAACATATCTTATGCAACAATCAAAGAAACACAAAAGATCTCAGATCAAATTACATAAGGCTTTATCAGCATTATCCAAATTCTGGGCTTGATCCAACAATCTCCCCCAATTATGGATATGCCCAAACCCTTTCTAATCTGATCTGGTAAGCAGTGCAAAATGATAACATACAGAATACGCATCACAACTAATTTCATTCATCAGCAACAGAATACAATTCAGCCTTTATACAAGATTTTCATTAAGGTACATAAGGCTTACTATACTTGAAGATCATAGTTACTGCTTTCTCTCTAAGTTCCATTGTCTGCTTCATCGTATAAGTGGTGTGTTGGCTCCAAGATTTGTCCACAGTTAAGAATGACTTGATGAAGTGACAGACAAAGGCCCCGCACCTATCTCCATCTGGCTGTTGTGGCACTTGCTTCTTGCCCGGAATGTCGCCTTCAGCTTCTCAGTTGGACTCAAGGGTGTGATGCCCAACTCTTCATATAATCCAGCTTTCTTCACAGCTTCAGTCAGCCTGAGACATAGTGTTTCCCATTGATTCTTTCTTACATAATGCTCCACAATCTAATGAGAATCAATCAGAGTCATTTGTTTGGACTGAATCATGAAGACAACCATCATGACATGTGGCGACATGATCCGGTACGGAATGAGGATAGTTGAGAGAGTTTTCCATGGCTTGCTATCCTCAGCAGTTCCGTCGATGAAGGACTGAATGAGATCTACACTGGGAAGATAGCCTTCATTCCAGCACGGCAGAACTTCAAACAAGTGCCCATCCTTGTATAGAGATGGAAACAGCCTCATCTCCATTTTAGCAGCCCTAGAGAAGTTGTTAATGTCTTCTGTTGTAAAGAGTCCTTTCTCCGAACAAAGGGTCTGAATGTCGGCCGGGGAGAAAGGGTACAGGTCAGAGAGACATCTTCTCTCAGCAGAAGACGCAGCATAGGACTTCATTGCCTTACGCACGCTTCCATCCGCATCAGAAGGGTCATACTCCGCGTATGATGGGAGGAAGGTGTCAGCTGCGGGTGGAAAGGATGGAGGAGGAGCTGCAGTCGAGGAGCTTGGCTGAGAGAAGTGGCTACATTTGGGAATTTGAACTCCCCGAAGCAATGAAGAGGCAGGCCGCTTCTTAGCACGAGTGGATGGTTGTGGTGCAGGAGGAGCAGAAGGATCAAATGACACTCTCTCCCCCAATTTGGCAGATCGCCGGGAAGCAGCTAGAGGGCGAGCCATCGTGTGCGCCAGGTCCGCGAAGGAGGTAGACAAGGAATGGACGGACGAGGCGACGAGATCCATGGAAGTGGAGGAATCAGTGAGAGCGGAGAGGAGTTGGGCGCCAAGTGCATCAACCTTGGCAGCGATGGCGGATATTTGGGTGCTATGAGCTTGAGCGTATCTGTCCAGCTGGGTGGAGAGCACAGCGTCGGAGTGGACCGTTCCAAAAGAAGCACGCCCAAGGACCAACTCCGGAGCTTTGGAGGACTCCCCCGCATGAACAGGAGCAGGAGTGCGCTGGGCAGAGGAGTCCGCAGGAGTATCAGCAGCAGCAGCAGAAGGGGCATCCGGAGCATCAGAGGGATCCGGAGCAGCTGACCCACTTTGACCAGATAGGTCAACCACGGGAATCACGGCAGCAGGAGAAGAGGGGCCAGCCTTAGCAGGGGAAGGATCCCGGGCAGCATGGACCGAGATGGAAGGGGTAGGGAACAGCACATCTGGAATGGAGGCCGGCGTAAGAAAGCCTTGGTCCAAATTCCAGATGATCATGGTCTCCGGGGATTGGGTATGGCGCGTGTAAAACACCCGGAGATCGGTGTCAGGAATGGAGGCGGTGTGGGCAAGGCTGAAACGGAGCCATAGGTCCGTTAAGGTGTCGGCGGAGAGATGGTCAAGATAATCTCGGGGTTGAGGTAAGGGAGGCAAAGGAGCTTCCGAAGTAGATGCCGGGACATCAGCAGTGACAGCAGCAATAGCGGTATCAACCGCGGCAGCAATGGCGGAGGTGGAGGGAGTGGGGACATCCGCAGCAGAGGGGGCTGAGGAAACAGCTTTAGGGGCACTGCACTAAGATAGCCCCGCAACCTCGGAAGGGTCGGCACGGACGCTGTGCTGGGAAGTCCGAGAAGCGGAGGGTGCAGCAACGGACCGAATCCGGGAGGACCGGTGAGCAGAGCTGACCTCTGGGGCATGGCTGTCGGAGGGGTCACCAACAGAACTGCCTTGTTGTTCCGAGGCGGGGAGAGGGCGAAGAGCTGCAGAGGGACGACGGGCCGTCATGTTCCCATCCGGCGTAAGATAGCGAAGGTAATATGCCGAAGGAAATGGAATAGCGTCATAGCGGGCGAAATGGTCCGGATTAAGATGCCGGAAGACGATGCTTAGTATGTGCCCGAAAGAATGGTTCTTGGGTCCAGTATGCAGCAGTCGGAACAAAAATGTCCCCCAATCCATTGGAAGACCTTCGAAAATGCCGTACATGGCCAGAAGAAGGTAGTATGGAACGGAGTCTAGGGCGGATGTGCGAGCCAGTAAACATCGACTCAATATGGTTGCCATACAGCGATAGCGACCTTGGAAGGACTTCACCTTGTATTCCTTGCCTTTGTAGGTGCAACCCATTGAAGCTGCCATGGGATCGGCATCGGGGCGCTGTGGTTCACCGGGGGGTAGATGGAGAGCAGCGCGGAGAACGGCGGGGGTAATGAGGATGAATTCACCGCGAACATAGGAGATGATGGAGTCAATGGTACAGTGGATCCGTTGGTAATACTCAAGAATGTCGTCTATAAGAAGATCGACAGGATTGGAGATCAAGTTGAGTATATGCGAGGCTTCTAGTAGTGGGCGAAGATGGAAAAACCAGTCCGGCGGGTTGGAGACAGCACTCCAATCAACCAGATGGCTGGGATTAACGCCGGAAAGAGAGATTCTGGGTGCCATTGTAGATGAAGGTTGAAGGTCGAGAGGAAAGGTGAGGTCTTGGGTATTGAAGGAGCAACGAGAGGTTTAGGGATTTGAAATGAGCAATACTCGTGCTTCGCAGGAATGACCAGAATATATAAGACCGAGTCCGTAAATGTCAGCGGGTCTAGGAATTTGGTGAGTGAAACAGTGAATTGCTTGACAGGCTGATGTCATTAGTCTTGATATCGATGCGCCTCTAAATTAAAAGATGACGTGGAGGTGGCATGACCAAATAAGGGTAACAGCTGTTCGCCTTCCGGAGAAGTGTGTGCATCCTGAGATATGCATTTAATGAATCATCATGATTCCTCCTCAAAAGCACTCGATATAAAAGAAGACATGAATTATCGCAATTTGACAGTGTTAGGAGTCAGGAGGAATGAACCAACAATCATCCGGAATCAACGATAGTCGAGTGAAGAGTATCCTGGATGAAAAGTAGACCGTGTCCTTGTAAACAGAGTGCGGTGAGAGAGACGTAGATTCCTTTGCTGTCGATAAGTCAAAGAGAAGAGAAGTACCACAACACTTCAAATCCAAGACTATGGACTAGATTTATCGATAAGGTTGCAAAGAAAATCTGAACCTGTGGCTAAAAAAATGAACTAAAAGTACAAAAGCTTAACAGGTAAGGATTAGTATGGATAAAAGAAAATAGTCTGTGAAGAACGACATAATCCGAAGTAATGAGAAACAGAACTTATGCATTACAAAGAATGTAATAGACATATACATACGAGAGAATGATCATATCACTGAATCAGGGCATATGTCAGATAAAAATACACAAGTTCATATAGGTCAACATAGCGAAACCGTCCTGTTGAACGACGTAGCTAAGATTAATTAAAAATCATATGATTTGATCAAACTAGGATTCATGAGTGAAAAATGAGGAAGCAGACACATGTCAAATGCAAACAACTGATTATCCGATTAAAATGCATGGTTGAAGAAAAGAAAAACATCCAAGCATGCCTCAAGTTCGTTTCAACAACGCATGTTCAGTCAGATCCAGAAGTAAAAGTTTAGAGGAGTGAGTATCAGAGACATATTAGGGGGTCATTACTGAGGTAATAGATGAAGCTTAAGCTCCCCCATAGATCATTTGATCCTCTCAATGAAAGGCTCCCCCTCAAATAGACTGCCAGGAAAGAGGTCATGAGACATATACGGGGGGTATTACTCGAATAATTTATAAAGCATTTTCTCCCCCGTAGATTGTGCAATCCTCTCGGTAGACCTTTCCGGCTTATAGGAATTCAGCACTGTCTATTGTTTTTTTTTTTGAAACTATACTTCAGAAGCTGATCAGACTGCGATTGAGTATTCATCCACTAGGCATTCCAAGCTAACCCATTTCATTTCTTCAACTATACATGTTAATAGAGTAATCTAAATGAACAGGCTTTTGTCATGTGGTGATTAGTGGAAATTAAGATCATGAAACCAGAATGAGGTTAATCATATAAACTTTAATCATGTTTGCTTAAACGACTTCAGTCGGGAAACGCAAGCATCCTCCCAATTATGAAGTTGATATTAATATCAGAAGCATGAAGCCGTTAATCAGTAAGTATGATCAGCATTAAAATCAGAATGTATCTTCTACTTTCACTAAAAGCACAATGCATGTTCTGATAGTAAGTATACTGTTAGGTAATTTAAATGTGAAACTATGCAGAGAAGTCAAGCATACCTAATCAGATGAGTAGTTCAGAGAATCTTGCATCAGGTAGGGGCTTTGTAAGTATGTCTGCAGTTGATCTTCAGTAGCAACATGTTCCGGGGAAATGTGATTTTTGAGAACATGGTCGCGTATGAAGTGATACCTGACCTCAATATGCTTCGTCTTAGGGTGCATGACAGGATTGTTGCTGATAGCAATTGCACTAGTGTTGTCACAGTAGAGTGGAATAGATGACATGTTGAAACCGTAGTCAGTAAGTTGACTTTGCATCCAGAGTAGCTGTGTGCAGCAACTCCTAGCAGCTATATATTCTGCCTCAGCAGTAGAGGTTGATACGGAATTCGGCTTCTTACTGAACCATGAAATTAATCTATTTCCAAGAAACTGACACGTACCACTTGTGCTCTTCCTGTCGATGCGACATCCAGTGAAGTCGGCATCAGAGTATCCGGATAAGGTGAAGTTGGACTCCTTTGGGTACCAGAGTCCCAAATTCATCGTTCCCTTGAGATACCTTAATATCCGTTTAACATGAAGCATATGTGCTCCTTGGGATTCGCCTGATATCGTGCACAGATGCAAGTTGCAAACATAATGTCTGGGTGACTTGCTGTAAGATACAGCAAGGATCCTATCATCCCTCTGTAGTCAGTCACATTTATTGATATGCCGTCCACATCAGGATCTAACTTGGCACTGACAGGCATGGGAGTTTTGACAGGAGATGAACCTTCAATACCAAACTTCATAATAAGATCGCGAGTGTACTTAGCTTGATTAATGAAGATTCCTTCCTTCAATTGTTTAACTTCTATTCCGAGGAAGTAGGACAGTTCTCCCATCATGCTCATCTCAAACTTGCCTGTCATCAACTTAGCAAACTCTTCACAAAGCTTCGGATTCGTTGATCCGAAAATAATATCATCCACGTATATCTGTACGATTAGAGTGTGTCCTTTCTCTTTTCGCAGAAATAAGGTGGTGTCTATCTTCCCCTTTTGGAAGTGGTGAGCAAGTAGGAATTCTGACAGTGTGTTGTACCAGGCTCTTGGAGCTTGCTTCAAACCATATAAAGCTTTCCGAAGTTTATAGACTAGATGTCCTGCTTTAGGTTCAATGAAACCGCGAGGTTGTTCTACGTAAACCTCCTCTTGAAGATCTCCATTCAGGAATGCACTCTTGACGTCCATTTGATAAACTATGAAGTTTCCATATGAAGCATACGCCAGAAACATTCGGATTGCCTCAAGTCTTGCCACGGGAGCAAAGGTCTCATCATAGTCTATTCCTTCTTCTTGACGATATCTTTTGGCTACCAGTCTGGCTTTGTTCCGGATAACTATTCCATCCGTATCAAGTTTGTTCCGGAATACCCATTTAACTCCAATGACTTGCTGAGACTTAGGCCTTGGTACTAAAGTCCACACATTATTTCTCTTAAATTGATTCAGCTCTTCTTGCATAGCTTCTATCCAATTCGAATCCTGAAGAGCTTCATCTACCACTTTTGGTTCTATTTGAGATAGAAAACACGAGTAAAGACTCATGTTGGAGGTGGCTGCTCTTGTTCTTACACCAACAGTAGGATCACCAATCACTTGATCTGAGGGATGGTTTCGGGTCCATCTGTAATTTTGTGCATGTGATGGATGATCTTGAATGATTTAAAGCTCTGCCAGATTAGGTGGTTCAGGTGTATCTGCTGGTTGAGCTTCGTCCGGACTAGATGTTTCCGTATTAGAAGGTACGGTAGAACTAGGTGGTTCTTCAACACTGTTTCTTTCAGTGTTAACTGGTCCGGAAGGACTTGAAGGTGCTCCGGAATTTTGGGTATCCGTAGGAGTATGTCTAGAGCTTAATGGTAGTCCTGAGTCCGAGTCATCCGTAGCATCATCCATATAATTTCTTTGTGCCTCGCTGATGCCACGTGGTTGGTCAGAATGTATAACAGGAACATTCATAAACTTCGAGTAATCAATGTTGCTGTCTAGGACCTGCACATTAGAACTTGAAGAAGCAACTTTTGACCAATCAAGATTAGCTTCATCAAAAGTCACATGGATAAATTCTTCAACTTTAAAAAGTTTTCTATTGAAGACCCGATAAGCCTTGCTATGTAATGAGTACCCGACAAAAATCCCATCATCAGATTTTGGTTCAAATTTATTCCGGGTCTCTTTGCCATTTATCAATATATAGCAGGTACACCCAAAAGCTCTGAAATGTGAAATTGAGAGTTTTCGTCCTCTCCACATCTCATAGGGTGTTTTCATGGTAGATTTATTTATTAGAGTTCGTTTCGAACATAGCAGCCAGTGGACACAGCTTCAGCCCATAGACTGAGAGGAAGCGTTGCCCCTGCTAACATAGATCTACCAGCCTCAACTAAGGTATGATTCTTGCGCTCAGCTACCCCATTTTGTTGTGGAGTTCTGGGCACAGAGAAGTCATGATGTATGCCCTGTTTAGAACAATATGATCTCATTTCTGAAAAATCAAATTCTGTACCATGATCACTCCTGATGCACTTTATGCTTAGTCCTTATGAGTTGCTTATCCAGTTGAAAAGATCTACAAGATGCTCAAAAGTTTGATCTTTTGATTTCAGGAACATCACCCATGTGTATCTAGTGAAATCATCGATAACCACAAGGGTATATCTTGCACCAGCCAGAGAAGGGACAGAAATAGGACCACAGAGGTCCATATGAAGAAGTTGTAGAGGAGCAGTTATTGAATTAACTGATTTGCTCTTAAAGCTATGTTTGGTCTGTTTGCCCAGTTGGCATTCTCGATAGAGAGTGTCTTTGGAGAATTTGAGTTTAGGTAGACCAGTGACAAGATCAAGTGATGCTAATTTAGACAATGTCTTAAAGTTTAAATGTGCGCATCGCTTGTGCCATAACCAACTATTTTCATCTGAAGCTTTAGTGAGAAAGCATACAGGGTCAGAAGAATTATTTCTTAAAACCACTGAGTATATGTCCCCATCTCTTGATCCGGATAACTTAACATCTCCGGATAAGTTTTCTCTTACTGTACAGGTGTTGGACATAAAGGAAACATTAAATCCTTTGTCACATAAATTACTGACACTTAGCAAATTATGCTTTAAACCTTCGACTAGTGCAACTCTAGTGATTAATACACAGCCGTTAGTTAAAGTGCCATACCTGACAGTCTTATCTTTGCTATTGTCACCATATGAAACGGATGGACCTCGTTTTTCATTAACTTCTACAAGTAGAGTCTAATCACCCGTCATATGTCCGGAGCATCCACTATCGAGGATCCACTTGCTTTGATTGATCTTTAACTTCAAGTGATCCGGCAATGCATTCCAGAGATGCTCCTGAAAGACAACAGTTTACACTTTTGGTGCCCAAACTTGTTTCGGGCGGTTAGAGAGAGCAGCAGTAATGCCAACAGTTTCGGATTTGATTTTGCTAGGACTTTTAGCTCTCCAAGTTGACTTTAACTTATTAGTTTCAGCTGCCTCTTTTATTTGGGTTTTCTTGGGAGAGACACTCCTTTGTGGTTTAGATTTTGTTTTGCTCGAAGAAACCTTTTTATTAAACTGATCTTTATTAGTACGAATTTGATTACAAAGCCAGTTATCAGATAAGCTCCAACATTCATAGTGATAATGACCCATTTCCCTACAAATGGAACAGACACTATAATGCGAAGTACAAACAGGGGATACAGGTCTCTTAGATTTTACAGACTTTCTACTCTGTTCCCTGTGGCCTAATCCATTGCATTTGGGTGACGCGCTCTTGGCCCTAGATGCGTCAGCCTTAGCCTTTCCTTTCTTTTTGGGTGCTACAATTTTGGCTTTAACTGCAGCAGCCTTCCCTTTATCATTAGTTACGGGTGCTACTACTTCGGGAATTGCAGTAACAGCCTCCACTCCACAGTCATAAACTATGGTGCCACCTGAAATGAAACCATCCAACTGTTTAGATGTACTAACAGGATATAAGTTGGTTAGTTTTGGAGTGAAATCCAGAGGACACTCAGTAGCTTGAGCATTGGAGGTTGATGATTCGGAGCCTAGGCCAGGTTTGACTCGAATATTATCCGGATTAGTCCTAAATGTAGAGGCTATTTCCCCGGATTTAAGCCACTTACGATTTATTTCCCTTTCCTGTTCAAGTTCATTCTCGAGTCTTTTTACTAACTTTTAGGCCTGAAAGATTGGTATTTAGCAAATGATTTTCAGCTCTTAGATCGTGATACCAAGCTTCTTTTCCTCTGAAGTCAGCTATGTCCTTTTCAAGTCTAGTAATAGTAAATTCAAGACGTTTATTCTGACTTTCCATATCTTTGTACATTTGAGTAATTATTAGTCTCTCATTCTTTTCATGATCGCATACAGTAGTAAGAGATTCTAATTTACTCATGAGCTCAGAGATAGAAGGTACCTCAATATTTGCAATGAGGCAGACGTTCGGCTTAGGAGTTGGCTCATCATCCGAGGATTCCTCCTCTTCTTCCGAGCCACTGATATACTTTGTCACGAACGCCTTCCTCTTGTTTTTGCTGTTGTCTGAGGTGGTACGTCGAGGAGTAACCTTGTCACTTTTCTCTACCATCTTAGATTTGGATCTGCATTCCTTGGCCCAGTGACCGGGTTTCCCACAATTAAAGCATTCTTGGGAGCTCGACTCCGATCGTTCCTTCCTTCTGGATGATGAGGAGCCTCTTCTGAATCCTTTTCTACTTTTCCGAAGGAATCGTTCAAAGGATTTGACAAGAAGAGCTATTTCCTCTTCTGCGTCTGAGTCAGAATTCTCTGACTCATCCGTATCATCCTCTTGATGATTACTGGATCATTCCGTAGCTTTGAGAGCTATCCCTTTTTCTTTCTGAGCTATTTTCTCATCATGGTCAGTGTATCTAAATCTGACCTCATGAGTCCGAAGCTCTCCATATATTTCCTCAAGGGCGAACGGCCGGTTCTTGTCGCCTTGATCTGGAGCTGCTTGGAGTAGTAGCGATCCGGCAAGGATCGAAAGAACTTGTCATTGATTTGAGACTGAGTGTAGTGCTCATTGACAGTTTTTAGCTCTAGAATAAGCTTGCCGAATCTCCGATAGATGCTTTCAAGGGATTCGCTAGGGTTGTGATTGAAACTCTCAAAATTCTGTCTGAGAGCACATATCACATTTTGCATCTGGGACTGACTCCCCTCATAGAGGATTGTCAGTTTATCCCAGACAGCTTTTGCTGACGTGCAGCCCTGGACATCCGTGAAAGCCTCGGAATCCAAAGACGATGTAACATAAGCCAGAGCCTTTTCACTAGCGCACTGCCAGGCTCTTTCATCGTTGGTAAATTCGGCATCCGTCTTTGGCCTCCTAACTCCATGTTCTCCGATAGTCATCGGAATTGGAATCTTCTGATGAAGACATGGCCACATGAGATGATCATGGCATACCATAAACATCTTCATGCGAGCTTTCCACTGGGAGAAAAGCTCGGGTGTGAATTTGGGCGGTTTTGTCGAGTAAAACCGAACTCCGTGGTAGAGGAGCGGCGGCGCAGCAGCAGGTTGAGGTGGGTCGACGTTTTCACTGCTGCTTCGATTCGGGATGGGCTCTTGTGCACCTCCAGAGTTAAGGAGAGTGTTGAATAGCATACTGCTTTCTTCGGCCATTGCTTAGAGTAAAAGAGTGGGATCTCTACTTTTGAACAAATAGACTTGCTCTGATACCACTTGATGGTCCCTTGGAGCCTAGAGGGGGGTGAATAGGCTCTTATCGAAACTCTTTATAATCTCTTAAGACACCACACTTATCTAGTCAAGTGATAGAATCACTGCGGAAGATAACCAGAAAGTGGAAGTATTTTGTTTTATTATCAGGAGATAATTACAACAAAATAGAAGCAAGACTCTCTTACACTCTGTTTACAAAAGGATTCACACACTAGCCTAATTATATCTTTGAGCTCTTGTGCATACACAGGGTTAATTCAGGCTCGTTCGCACACACACACAAATGTACAAGTATGAATATTTATACAAACATTCCTAAGAGACAACCTTGGAACTTGTAGTTCCAGAATGCGTTCAGCACTAACTATTCCTCGGTAATCTCTCTGCCTTGACTGCTGCAGTTTGTGGAGCACAAGATCTTGGGTTTAAAGAGTATAAGTGCCTTTGTGAGTTCCCAAATATAATTAAGGTTGTGTCCACATATCCGGGTGATCCACGTGTAAGATTCTTCAGGTTCTCAACGAGTTTGTCTTACATCGGGACACCACGAGCTGATAACTTAAAATGTGGTAGTTTAAAGTAGCATCTTCTTGGTCCGGTGTAATTTTCTTTCCTCCATTGCTAATGAAGCTCGGAACCTAACTCCGTGTCAGTAGTTGCTTACTCCGTATCTATTTGGTACTGGAATCCTTAGTCCGTGTCAGCGCTTCCTTACTCCGTGTGAATGAGAAGGTCGGAGTGCTTATTCCGTATCAGCGCTTCCTTATTCCGCATGTAAGTTCCTTACTCCGTATGTAAGTTCCTTACTCCATATGTAAGTTCCTTACCCCGAATGTAAGTTCCTTACTCCATATGTAAGTTCCTTACTCCGCATGAGTGAGTGGCTCGGATTCCTTATTCCGCATCAATACTTCCTTACTCAGCATGTATGAAAGACTCGGATGCCTTACTCCGTGTCTTCTTCACTTTAGTTCGCTTGAGGGGAAGACTTAACTATTTAACTCCATTTCAATCCTTTTGCTTCGTGCGACCTCGTTGACCAAGACTCTTACTCCGCATTAGTTTGACTTAGTCCGTTTGAGGTACTTAGGAACATATTCAGCAATCCGTAGCCTTTAAGTTCTTAGTCCGCACGAATGTTCCTTGTTCCGTATGTATTTGTGACTTGGTTATTTACCAAGTGTTTGACGACACTCACTCTTGTCCGGATCAGGATTATGTATCCTGTCCTTAGCTTTGCTCTCACGAGTGTATCTCCGGATTAATAACATATCTTCTGCAACAATCAAAGAAACACAAAAGATCTCAGATCAAATTACATAAGGCTTTATCAGCATTATCCAAATTCTGGGCTTGATCCAACAGTCGTGACATAAAAGGAAATATATTTCATCGCAACAGGCGTCGACTTTTACCCCATTTTTTGTATTTTTCCTATTTTATTTTTAATGTAATATTTAGGGGGACTATATAAGGAACATGTATAGGATGTTCTTAGGGATTCTGAACCCTATGGGAGCCCTCCTTGACGGCTAAGAACCCTAGGTTTGGTTTCTTAGATTTCTCTTTGATTTTGGGTAATTTTCATGTAATCTTGATTCAAGAACACTTTGATATTGGGTGAGGATTGTTTGTACGCTCTTGTGACAGGTTGGTTGTCTTCTCTTCTCCCCTTGTAATCTCCAATTAGATAATCAATAATATGTTTCTTCATCATTTCATGAAATAATCCCTTTTTCCTAGGGATTGGGACTAACACAATCTCAATATCTTGATTGTATGAATTTGTGTGATTATTTCTTATCTCTATCTCATGAATGATTTTATTTTACCGATTGAATTCATGTTGTGGGTGTCGCGAACCTATTGCATGTTTTAGATAATTGAATGAAAAATTGGAAAATGAAATTTAATTATCGGAACCCGTAAAATGAAACCTAGAACTTGCGAGTCATGAGAGTAGTCCATGATCCTAGGAGGATCCATGGTGGATCACCCCTCAATGGGTTTGGCCTTATTTCAGCGAGTTACGAAAGTAGGCCATTTCTAAGGCTAGGCATGCTGTTATTCATGCGAAAGCGGTTGGTGGTTATTTTAGCATCAATCACCTTCAGATGTTTAGAGAGCATAAGAATAATCAATCAAACCATATAATTAGGAATTCAAAATTGTAGTGAATCTCAACCCTAGAATTTTATTATCTTGTTTTCTATTTTTTTCTCTAGGCTTTCTTTTATTTTATTTATTTTATTTTATTTCATCACGCTGTTTGCTTAGACAATAGGAACATAATTAGGTTAGAGATTTCCAATCATGTCTCTGTGGGATCGACCCTAACTTCCCTTCTACAGGTTAGTTAGGTTTTATAAATATTATTTTGATAGCGTGAGTGCGACAAAACGTTGTATCATTATCTTATTTAATGTGTTTGTTGGTAGTGTTTTTGGTTTGTGGTTTTTCCTGTAGCATCTCAATTACTCTCCTCATATGGGTAGCTGGTTCCATTGTGCATGTCATGGTTCTTGTAACCTTCTGCATGTTGCCCTATGCTGTCCTGAGGCAAGAGGTATATCCTTTGATTTGCTGTAGCCGGCTACTGGCTCCTAAGGTCCTCTAGGGGGTTGATTTGGGGTTCCTTGTAGCTTTCATTGCCCTGTTTTCTTCTCTTATGTTGAGGCAGGAAAAACACGATTGGCCTTGCTGTTTGTATTTTTGGTGTAGGATTTTTATATAGGTCCTTGCTGGCCTTCCTAGTTCCGGAAGTTGGGGGGGCTGGTTTTTTGTTTCTCAAGGTTTAGGCTTCCAATTGGCTTACTGCTGTCGGTTATCTATGCAGGGCTATTGTAGGTGCTTGTCCATTGGCTATTGTACTATTCGAGCGCAGATCTTGTTTGATGGTCCCTTGGAGCCTAAAGGGGGGGGGGGGGTGAATAGGCTCTTATCGAAACTCTTTTATTCTTTTAAGGCACTACACTAATCCAGTTAAGTGAAAGAATCACTGTGGAAGATAACCGGATAGTGGAAGTATTTTGTTTTATTATCAAGAGATAATTACAACAAAAATAGAAGCAACTCTCTTACACTCTGTTTTACAAAAGGGATTCACACTCTAGCCTAGTTTGTATCTTTGAGCTCTTGTACATGCACAGAATTAATTCAGGCTAATTCACTCTCCTTTTTGCCCCACTTCTTACATATACAAGTATGGATATTTATACAAACGTTCCTAAGAGACAACCTCGGAACTTGAAGTTCTGGAATGCGTTCAGCACTAACTGTTCCTCGGTAATCTCTCTGTCTTGACTGCTGCGACTTGTGGAGCTCAAGATCTTGGGTTTGAAGAATATAAGTGCATTTGTGAGTTCCCAAATACAATTGAGGTTGTGTCCACATATCCGGGTGATCCACGTGTAAGATTCTTCAGGTATTCAATAAGTTTGTCTTACATCGGGACGCCACGAGCTGATAACTTTAAATGCGGTGAGTTGAAGTAGTGTCTTCTTGGTCCGGTGTAATTTTCCTTACTCCGTTGCTAATGAAGCTCGGAACCTTACTCCGTGTCAGTGGTTGCTTACTTCGTATCTATTTAGTACTGGAATCCTTAGTCCATGACAGTGCTTTCTTACTCCGCATGTAAGTTCCTTACTCCGTATGTAAGTTCCTTACTCCGTATGTAAGTTCCTTACACCGGGCGAGTCTTGAAAAGTCGGATGACTTATTCCGTGTCAGCGCTTTCTTACTCCGCATGTAAGTTCCTTACTCCGTATGTAAGTTCCTTACTCCGTATGTAAGTTCCTTACTCCGGGCGAGTAAGATTTCTGGATTCCTTACTCCGCATCTAATTTCCTTACTCCGTGCGAATAAAGACTCGGATCCTTATTCCGCATCAATACTTCCTTACTCAGCATGTATGAAAGACTCGGATGCCTTACTCCGTGTCTTCTTCACTTTAGTTCGCTTGAGGGGAAGACTTAACTATTTAACTCCATTTCAATCCTTTTGCTTCGTGCGACCTCGTTGACCAAGACTCTTACTCCGCATTAGTTTGACTTAGTCCGTTTGAGGTACTTAGGAACATATTCAGCAATCCGTAGCCTTTAAGTTCTTAGTCCGCACGAATGTTCCTTGTTCCGTATGTATTTGTGACTTGGTTATTTACCAAGTGTTTGACGACACTCACTCTTGTCCGGATCAGGATTATGTATCATGTCCTTAGCTTTGCTCTCACGAGTGCATCTCTGGATTAGTAACATATCTTCTGCAATGATCAAATAAACACAAAAGATCTCAGATCAAATTACATAAGGCTTTATCAGCATTATCCAAATTCTGGGTTTGATCCAACATTGTTGCTGCCCCGCATCTATCAAGTTTTCATGGTTGCAGAGATTTCTATGCTCTTGGCGGAGTTTTCTAGCAGGGGGTTGTTGAGTCATTTATTTAGGAGTGTTTTGGATCTTCTCCTCCCCCTTGTGGGCTTCTTGATTTCTTTTTCTGCGTGCTACAATTCTTTATATGCTTTTAGTACTTTTATAAAGACTATGCAAGGTTGTTTTGATCTTATGTTTGTTGGCACGAATGTTGTTCTTGGATAGTTGGATCAATTGGCGGCCAAAATTGGTATGCTTAATCAGCTGGGGCTGCTCGTCTCCCGCCCGCTCCTTGCATGCTAGCTTATCTTTGGCATGACTGTCATGGTCGTCCTTCTCATGCCAGAGCATCCCATATCTGGCGTAAAGGTGGGCGGGGTAGTCTTTTTTTTTTTTGTTACGTATACTACGGAATTGCTTAACCCACTCAAATCGGTTTATTCGATTTTTGATTTATTCAGTTTTTGATAAATTAATTTGTCAAATTAAATCGAATTAATAATTTTCTCGTTTAATCCTAACATCTCATTTAATCCTAACAGTATAGAATTTAATATCTAACTTTAACAAACAAAATCAAATAAATTGTTATCATCAAAAACACATTTGATTTAAACTTAGGAAATCCGTAATTAATAGACTTTCACTTCTAATTCATAAAATTTCATATTTCTTACTGTGTTAAAAAAAATTTATCATCCAAAAGTATTCATCGGTCAGTTTGAGTGAGTTGCACTATTTATCTAATCAGTTTGTTCGGTTTCCAGTTAGGTTGAGAGTTTAGTCAACCTGTCCAAATAAATATCGGTTTATTCGATTTTCGATCGGTTGATTTATCGGGTTAAATTATTTTATCGGTTTTTATGCTCAGCCCTAGTTTGAGGAATGGAGTTAGCCTCCCCTAGGTATTGAAGTCTTTTGTTCTTAGGGTTAATTATTTTAATTTCATTTTTATGTTTTTTTAATATTTTTTCTTTAGGAACTATTTTTGAGTATGACATTTGTACATGGCTACTCTTTTAGGGAGTTTTAATGAGGATGAAGGGGACCCTTGCCTTTTTTTTGCCTTTCCCTAGTTTGGGTATGCATGTTACATTATAACTCATATCATCACATCACATTAGCACATAACACCACACAGGTCACATTAAAATAATTCATACTTGCACTTTATCGTCCTCACTGTGCTTTATCGCACCAATATCCTTGACTGGATCCATCGTACTCTTTCACCATTTACTGAATCATTGTCCATTATTGGATCATTATCCTTTACCGGACCATTGTCTTTTATCGGACTTCATCACAAAAAATGTAGTGCACTATATAACAAGAAGACATATCAATAATATTAACATTATAAGTCCAATATATATCAAATTAGGAAATCCCACACTACAATCCTCAAACATCCATTAAGGTTTCCCTCTAAAAGTTTCAAACTTAAATTCCCAGTTCAGAATAAAAGAAGCAAAACAGACTAATAAAATAGTACAGATTTTGTCCTAACTTTGAAAAATCATAATTAATTCTACAAAACTCTGATTTGCTTATAATACCCCTCATTTTGAAAGGTTTTTAACTGAATATCCAATACAAATATTAGAAAAATCATCTGACCACATTACTGTTTGTCCGACCATATTATTGTTCACTCGATCATTTTGGATTTCCCTTGGCCAAAAGGAAATGTTTATTGAAATACTGTGAATATTCCATTGGTATAAAAATTAGCTTCACCCGACTAGTTACCGTTTACCCGACCACCTCAAATTTAACACGACCAGAAGGGAAAATTTATCGAAATACCGTGAATATTTTATCGGTATAAAAATTAGCTTCACCCAACCACTTGTTGTTCACCCGACCAACACTGTTCACCGACCAAACTGTTCATACAGTTCCAACAAACGGGGAATCCACCCTAATACAATTTATAAATTTTCAACATCAAACATCTTTATTTAGGCTCACTATCCCAGTTATATGCAAAATCATTCGTTCTCTGTTCAAATTTCTAATCTAAGCCAAACCTAAATCATATGACCATAGAAGAGATATAGAAGGGATAGAAAACCTACCTTGAGTATTTTGGAAGACGAACTAGCTTGCCGAAACTTGAAAACGCCCTAAAGCTTCAAGCTTTTGCCTTTCTTTCTCCTCATTGGCTTCTCAAACAGTAGGGCTCTCCAAAGCGCAAAGAATCAACAATCAACTCTCCTAGGACAAGTATCCTATTTATAAAGTTTATCCCCACGTCTTATAGGACCTTTAATTGCATTAAAACACTAATTTCTTGTACAACAAGTGACCCTATTTAATCAAGCTTTCTTTTTTCGATAAAATTTTCATTTTAAGTCATTAAGATATAAAAATGTCCTTGATTAAGTTAAATCCCGAATTTCCTTTTAGTATTAATAATATTATATCATAAAACAGCTTAATTGGCTAATTTATCCCTTAAATCGCCACTAGATATTACTAAGATATCATTAGATCATCTACACCCCAAATAAGGCTTATTTAAAGTCTAAATGACCATATTTTTTGCTACAAAACCAAAATAACGTCATCAAACCAAATAGAAACTATCTTTTAGCCTATTTCAGGTATGAGATATTACATCTTCTCTACCTTTGGACTTTTCATCATCGAAAAGACATAACCTCAACTACAAGAGTATACGACAACATCATTTATACAACTCTTAGTAGATTACACATTATCGAAGATATATATATATATACACACACACACGCATGCACACACACATATATGTAGATCATCATCAGCCCATCACCTTTTGCTATATAACACAAGCAACATCATGTACCATAATATATCATAATAATATATCAGCATATCATAGTAAGACTTCACAGCTAACATAGGTAATGCCAACTGGAAGTAACATTACTAAGCACAAGCAATAAAACAATAAAAAAGAAATTAAAAAATGGAAGGATCTTGACACAATTCATGGCATAAAATTACTTATTTTGTACATTTATAGGATTTACACTCATTTTTGCTTTGATTTACACTCATGCATTAGCGTATTCACAACAAAAATATTTATTTGTATTTTTATTTGTATTTTTTTTAGTTAGTTTAATAAAATTACTTTAAAATTATACTTTTAGATTTTCTATTATAACTAACATTATAATAAAATAAATAGTAATACTTTCAATTTAATCTAATACTATTCATATTAAAATAATATTTTATGAAAATATTTTATTTTAATGAAAATTTTATTTTAGTTTAAAATAATATATTTTTATTGTGTTTATTTATATTATTTTTTCCTTTTTATATTTACTTTTTTATGTAAAAGAACAATTAAATATTTTAAAATAAATATTTTAATTGATAATAGAGAGATTAAAAAACATACTTAAGTTTTAATTATTTTAAAGAGCTAAATTTAAATAGACTGTAGTGAATGCTAGTGATAAATTTGATAGCATTGGTAATGAATGTATTACGCAATAATATTAACTATGAAGATTAATAGGAGGATTTTATAAAATTACTATTTTTTCAATGTAATATTATATTTTATAATGAATGTTAAACTTTGGATACAAAATAGAATAACACAAAATAAAAAAAAAGTAAATCAGCATCTTTATTTTTTTTAAAACCCAATAATAATAGATCGGGAGATTTGACATCATACGTAAAAGCCCCACATAATACAAACCATGAAACTTGATTGGCTGATTAAATGAGGTTGCGTGGTAAAAACTCGCACAAAAAAGTTTTCTTGAATTTGTAAATAATAATAATATTGACAACAATAAGGGAGAACAAAGAACATGGAAGACGATACATATGTGGCTGATCACTGATCAGTTAAAGGTAGCCGGCCGACAAGCAAAGTGGAATCCATTGTAACTGTAGAAGACGATATATTATGGCCTTTGAAAATAATATTATTTTTAAAAATAAATAATTTAATAAATTTGAAATTATTTATAATTAATAAAAATTCGTTTAAATTATGAAAATTTTAAAAGTACTCATATTTTAAAAAAAATTAAGTTCCATGATGTGCCTGATGAGTTGAAGGTGACCGACAAATAATATCCAACAAGTAACTACAGATTTTCCTTCAAATTTGTGCCAACCATGTTTCCCCCAAAATCAAGCTCATATAGGCCCAACACCAACGCCACAGAAGCGAACGCCGCGGGGACCGCACCGAGTATCCACAGCAGCAGCGGGAACGCCACGCACAGCGCCCGGTTTCCCACCAGGGCCAGCACGAAACCCCGCTCAAATATGGCCCGCGTGTGCCTGCGCATCTGCCGGCGAGCCGAGGAGAGCTCCGACTCTCCCTCATGCGGCGGCACGGAGTTGATCAGGAAGTTGGCGTCGATGAGTAGTCCCAAAGCGATGGAGCTGCACAGGAAGCTGGCGAGCAGGAAGAAGGAAGCCGAGCCGTACTTGAGAGCCAGGGTTTTGTCGGACTGCATACCGAAGAAGGGGCCGTGGAAGACGCGGCGGGCGTTGAAGGCGGCAGTGGTCAGAGCTGCAAGCGCCAGGGTGATGAGAATCGCTACAGATGCAGTGAGGGTGGTGGCCATTAGAGTGTTTCGTAAGCTTTGGACGACCAGCATACCCAGTTTGTCATCGCCCTGCATGCGTACACACGTTCCTAGTAACATATTAATAACGAACCTCTGTCGAAGTGGTCATTTGTCTCTATTAATTTTTCTGCTATGTGCGTTTTTTTCTTTGGGAAAGTGTAAATATTATTAGAATACACACTGCCCTAAAGCCAGGAACCCTTAAGGAAAGCCTAACTTGTTGGTCTTCTTTCATCAAGAGCCCTGTAAGGCTTTTAGTTCAGTTCCAACATCCAACAAACTCAACCAGTGTTCTAGTAATGAAGGAGAGGAGAACTCATCTTCACCCCTAATGGAAAATGACAAAGTCGAGTCATCTGTAGCGGGTTGGGACCAATACCTTATCAGCCTACCAATCTAATGGATTGACTTATAATCAAATGATTAGAGTGAAGAAACCAAATAAAACTCTTCTAATTAACTTAATTTTCGATCTGAAAGCTTATCAGAAAAAATAATACTTCTAAATACACGCTCAATCTTCTACAATATATATGGTTTGTCAAATCAGAAAACCACCCCGGGGTCACGATCCAGGGCTTGGCTTTTCAGAATGAGTTGACTAAGAAGGGGATTAATTATGAAAGCCTTACCTCTTTCATGGTAAGAAACCAGTCTCTCCTCTTGAGGGTGTTGGCTCCGATGGTGGTGAGAGAGGGATTGGCCATGAAAATGCGCCAGAGGTAAGCGTGATAGCCGAGTGTGAGGAAAATGCTGAAGGGAGCCAACAGGGTGTCCAAATAGTTGAAGATCATGAGACCCATCTTAGTTCCTGCTCTTGCAGTGATGATCCGCAATCCGTCACCCTCCCTTTTTATGGATGGTTAGGAGAGGGAAATCGTGAAGGAATGAGAGTGGTGGTGGTTTAAAAGTGGTGGTGGGAAATGGCGTGGAAAACATACAACTATAAGTGGACAAAACTAGATATGGGTTGGCCATATTAAAAAAGAGTGCCATAAAGAGTCTCAAAACCAATTTAAAAAGTGTCATTTCTTTAAAACAAACTTTTTCTTTCACAATATCAAACCATTGCCCCGTCGTTTGCCTCTCCGAACATAGATCCTTCTCAAAGACCGAAATGGATAACTCTTGTCACGGGATCAGCCTTTATAGCAGCTTAACCCGTGCAGCACCTAGTTCCCACCCGTACGAAGGAACGCTAGGTCAGCCTAACTCGTCGCATTTGGATCGGAACCCATCGATCCGTTGTAAAGCATTTGTGTAGGGAAGCGTTTAGTGGAAAAACGATTGAACGAAGGCAACAAACGATTGTATTAATTGCTTGAAAGCTTTACAACATCACTCCCATACATATAGATGTTAACACTTTTCTGGCTATGTCACCAGGAGACATCATATATGATCGAAATCTAAAATCTCTACAACTTACTCTATAAGCTAAGTACAACACTTTACAAGGGGGAAATACCCCAAAATAGCCTAAGTGTGCTAGGATAAGCCTCGGTCCGTGACATTCTTCCCCACCCGATTTCGCAGCGTCCTCGTTGCGTCTTCGGCTTCCTCGAGCTCGTCAAATTGCCTGATGTAGCGTTCGTCTCCTTCACGGTACTCTTCAATCTCCTTGAAGAATTGCCCCAGATCATCTTCCTTCTCCCAGCTTGCCTCTTCAACCGGCTTGTTCTTCCATTAGACATAGTACTCCACCTGGCTTGGATCTACGCCTCTTCTTGGCACGACTCTACGAGAATGGATTTTCTCTACCTCTTTGTCGTAGGTCTAGCCTGTTGATGTTGTTGGTGTCCGCACCGCCCGTTGTCCGCTTGTATCTTCCAAGTCTTCGTGGTAAGGCTTGAGCAAACTAACGTGGAACACCGGATGCCTTTGTAAGCTAGCCGGGAGGTCCAGTTTGTATGAGACCTTCCCAACTCTCTTAAGTACTTTAAAAGGCCCCTCATATCGGCGCACCAAACCTTTATACAATTGTCTGAGTGCTTTGGTTTGGCGCGGAAGGAGTTTGAGCATCACCATGTCTCCTTCCTGAAATTCCAAGGGCCTCCTTTGTTGATCCGCCCACTTCTTCATCTTCTTCGCTGCTTTGTGCAAGTATGCCCTGGCCAGATTCGTCTGTTCATGCTATCCCTTTGCAAACTTGAACATCGCGGGGCTCTTTCCAATGTACCCCCGAGTGATGGAAGTGGGCGTCAATGGTTGCTGCCCAGTTGCGAGTTCGAACGGGCTCTCATTCGTGGACTCGCTCTTCTGCAAGTTATATGAGAATTTGGCTATGTCCAGCAACTTGGCCCAATCTCTTTGATTAGCACTCACATAGTGCCTCAGGTACAGCTCCAGTAAGCCATTGACATGTTCAGTTTGGCCGTCTATTTGTGGGTGAAAACTTGTTGAAAAGTTTAAGTCTGAACCCATTATCCGCAACAGCTCGGTCCAAAACCGCCTAATGAATCGTGAGTCCCGATCACTCACGATTGTCTTTGGAATGCCCCAGTACTTCACTACATACTTGAAAAATAGTCAGGTCATGTCATCAACCTTCATGCATCCTTGAGCTGGAATGAAAACTCCATACTTAGAGAATCGGTCGAACACCACAATGATTGTACCGCATCCTTCGAATCTTGGGAGACAAACAATGAAGTCCATCGAAACACTTTCCTAAGGTCTTTCCGGAGTAGGCAAAGGTTCTAACAATCCCGCCGATTGCCAATTCTCTATCTTATCTTGTTGGCACACAAGACAAGTCCTCACGTACACTTGGATGTCCTCGTAAAGTTCTTACTCCCTGGGCGAGTAATAAGTCCGGATTCCTTACTCCGCACCCTGCTTACTCCTGCACTTATTTTCCTTACTCCGCACTTATTCTTTAAGTTCTTAGTCCGTAGGATTGTTCCTTATTCCGTATGTATTTGTTACTTGGTTATTTACCAAGTGTTTGACGACACTAACTCTTGTCCGGATCAGGATTATGTATCCTGTTCTTAGCTTTGCTCTCACGAGTGCATCTTTGGATTAGCGACATACCTTCGCAATGATCAAATAAACACAAAAGATCTCGAGATCAAATTACATAAGGCTTTAAGCATTATCCAAATTCGGGGTTTGATCCAACAATCTCCCCCAATTATGGATATGCCCAAACCCTTTGTAATCTGATTGGTAAGCGATGCAAAAGAATATCATACGTAATACGCAACACAACCAATTTCATTAACCACAACTAAATACAAATCAGCCTTAATACAAATTTTTCACTAAGGTACATAAGGCTTACTATACTTGAAGATCATAGTTGCTGCCTTCTCTCTTAGCTCCATTGTCCGTGGCATCGTAAAGGTGGAGTGTTGGCTCCAATGTTTGTCCACAGTTAAGAACGATTTGATGAAATGACAAACAAAGGCTCCGCAGCTATCTCCATCCGGTTGTTGTGGCACTTGCTTCTTGCCCCGGAATGTCGCCTTGAGTTTCTCGACCGAACGCAGGGGTGTGATACCCAACTCTTCATATAATCCGGCTTTCTTCACGGCTTCGTTAGTCCGAGACACGAGAGGTTCCCATTGATTCTTCCTAACGAAGTGCTCCACAACCTGATGAGAATTGATGAGAATCATCTGCTTGGACCGAATCATGAAGACGACCATCATGAAGTGTGGCGACATGATCCGGTACGGAATGAGGATGGTTGAGAGAGTTTTCCATGGCTTGCTATCCTCGGCGGGTCCATCAATGTAAGTCTGAATTAACTCCACACCGGGAAGATAGCCCTCATTCCAACATGGCAGAACTTAAACAAGTGCCCATCTTCGTAAAGAGATGGAAACAGCCTCATCTCCATCTTAGCGACCCTCGAGAAGTTGTCAATGTCTTCGTAGTAAAGAGTCCTTTCTCCGAACAAAGAGTCCGAATGTCGGCCGGAGAGAAAGGATACATTTCGTAAAGACATCTTCTCTGCGAAGAAGACGTAGCATAGGCTTTCATTGCCTTGCGCAAGCTTCCATCCGCATCGGACGGGTCAAACTCCATAGGATGGGAGGAAGGTATCAGGCACGGATGAGGAGGATGGAGGAGGAGCTCGAGGTGCGGTAGAGGAGCTTGGTTGAGAGAAGCGGCTTCATTTGGGGAATTTGAACTCCCAAGACCGAGGTGGCAGGCCGCTTCTCGATCCGGGAAGATGGTTGTGGGTCGGAAGGAGTAGACGGATCGATGACACTTTCTCCCTTTGTTTGCAGATCGCCGGGAAGCAACGGGAGGACGAGCCATCGTATGCGCTAGATCCGCGAAGGAAGTAGACGGTGAATGAACGGAGGTGGCGACAAGATCCATTTTTCGCTCAATGGAAGAGAGGAGTCAGTGAGGGCGGAGAGTAGTTGGGCGCCGAGGGCATCAACTTTGGCGACGATGGCGGAAATTTGGGCGCTATGAGCGTGGGCATGGCGGTCCACCCGAGCGGAAAGCACAAGATCGGAGTGGATCGTGCCAAACGAGGCACGCCCAAGGGCTAACTCTGGAGCTTTGGAGGACTCCCCCGCATGAACGGGAGCAGGAGTGCGGTGGGCGGAGGAGTCCGCAGAGTAACAGCAGCAGCAGGAGCATCCGGAGCATCGAGGCATCCGGAGCTTCGGAGGCATCCGGAGCATTGGAGGCATCCGGAGCAAGAGACCCGCTTTGACAGGACAAGTCAACCACGGGAATCGTGGTGGCAGGAGAAGAGGGTCCGGCCTTAGCGTAGAGGGACTTGGGTAGCGGGGACCGGGCCGGAGGGTGTAGGAACGACACATCGGGGAATGGCGGCCGGCGTAAGAAAGCCGTGGTCCGATTCCGATGATCATAGTCTCCGGGGATTGGGTATTGCGGGTGTAAAACACCCGGAGATCGGTGTCGGGAATGGAAGAGGTGTGGGCTAGGCTGAAACGGAGCCGGAGGTCCGTTAAGGTGACGGCGGAGAGATGGTCAAGGTAATCTCGGGGTTGAGGTGAGGAGGCAAGGGGGCTTCCGGAGAAGCAGCCGGGACATCAGCGGTGGCGACGGCAACAGCGGTATCAACCGCAGCGACGATAGCGGATGTGGAGGGAGTGGGGACACCAAAGAAGCAGAGGGGCCGAGGAAACGGCTTTAGACGCACCGCGCCGAGAGGGCCCCGCAACCTCGGATGGTTCGGCACGGACGCTTGGCTGGGAGGCCCGTGAGTGGGAGGGCGCGAGAACGGACCGAATCCGGGAGGATCGGTGTGCGAATCGACCTCGTGGGCTTGGTCGTCGGAGGGGTCACCAACGAGCCGCCTTGTTGTTCGGGGCAGGGGAGAGCGCGGAGAGCTACGGTGGGTCGGCGGGCGGTCATGTTTCCGTCCGGCGTAAGGTGACGAAGGTAAAGAGCCGAGGGAAACGAGACAGATCAACTCGGGCGAAATGGTGCGGACGAAGATGCCGGAAGACAATGCGAGGATGCGCCCGAAGGAATGGTTTTTGTGACCATTTTGTAGCAAGCGAAATAAGAACATCCCCCAATCCATTGGAAGACCTTCAAAGACGCCGTACATGGCCAGGTAGAAGATCATACGGAATCGAGTCCAGGGTGATGTGCGAGCCGTAGGCATCGACTTAGAATAGTCGCCATACATCGATAGCGACCCTGGAAGGATTTCACCTTGTATTCCTTCCCCTTGTTCGTGCACCCCATAGAAGCCGCCATCGGATCGGCATCCGGACGCTGTGGTTCACCAAGAGGAAGGTGGAGAGCAGCGCGGAGAACACCGGAGTGATGATGATGGATTCACCGCGGACATAAGAGGTTATGGAATCTTTGGTGCGCCGAATCCGTTGGTAATACTCAAGAATGTCATCGATAAGAAGATCGATGGGATTGGAGACCAGGTTGAGTATGTGCGAGGCTTCAAGAAGAGGGCGAAGCTGGAGAAACCAATCCGGAGGATCGAAACAACATTCCAATCAACTAGATGGCCAGGAGTAACGCCGAAAGAAAGATTCTGGGTGCCATGGCGGATTTGATGGGAAGGAAAAGAGGAAAGGTGAGGTCTTGACAGTGAAGGAGCAACGAGAGGGTTAGGGATTTGAAATGAGCAATACTCGTGCAGCAGAATGATCGAACATATAAGACCGAGTCCGCAAATGTCGCGGGTCTAGGAATGTGGGAGTGAGGTGGGGACCCGCGTGACATGCCGATGTCATTGTCTGGATATCGAGGCGTCTCCGAATAAAACGATGTCGTGGAGACCGCATGACGGCAGAGATTACAACTGGTTGCCATCCAGAGAAGGTGTGTGCAACCCGAGATATGCATTTAATGAATCATCATTATTCCTCCTCAAAAGCATGCGACATATGAGTATACGTGGATTGTCACAATTGAACAAAGTCGGAGTCCGGAGGAAAGAGTCGACACTCATCCGGAGTTAATAATATTCGTGAAAGAGTATCCGGATGAATAATAGACCTCGTCCGTCATAAACAGAGTTTGGTGAGAATGTAGAGTAGATTCCTTTGTAGTCAATAAGTCGAGAGAAAGAAGTACCACAACACTTCAAATCCGAGACTATGGACTGGATTTATCAATATGGTTGCAAAGAAAATCTGAACCCGTAGCTAAATAAAGATATACCTAAAATACAAAAGCTTAACAGCAAGGATTAGTACGGATTAGAGAAGATAATCGGTGAAAAACAACATAATCCGAACTAATAAGAAATAGAACTCATGCATGGCTAAGAATGTAGTAGACGTACGCAACGTGAAAGTGATCAATATTATCAATCAGGGCATATGTCAGGATAAAGAATACACAAGTTCATATAGGTCAACATAGCGAAACCGTCTTTGCCGAACAGCGTAGCTAAGATTAATTAAAGATCATATGATTTGGCTTCATTAGGATTCATGAGTGTGAAATGATAAGGTGAACACATGTCAAAAGAATGCAGATGATTAGTGATTAAAATGCATGGTCAAGAAAAGAAAATACATCCACACATGCCACTTTTCCGATTTAAAACAAGATGTCCACAAGATCCGGAAGTGACGTAGAGGAGGGAGAATCCGAGACATATTAGGGGTTCATTGCTGCTCCCCGTAGATCATTTAATCCTCTCAATGAAAAGCTCCCCCTCAGATAGACGGTCAAGGAAAAAGGTCATGAGACATATACGGGGTATTCTGAATAAAATATAAAGCATTTTCTCCCCCAGATTGTGCAATCCTCTCGGTTGACCGTTCCAATTTGTAGTTCAGCACTGCCTATCTTATTAGAAAACTATACTTAAGTTGATCGAATGCGTTTGTGTATTCATCCACCAGACATTCCAAGGTAGCCCATTTCACTTCTTAACTATGCACGTTAATAGAGTAATCTAAATGAATATGCTTTGGTCATGTGGTGATTAATGGATGTGAAGATCGAATCCGATCGAGGTAAATCATATAAACCGTAATTATGTTAGCTTTAAACGACTTCAGTCGAAACGCAACATCCTCCCATAATGAGGTTGAGATTAATATCGAAGCATGAAACCGTTGAACGATAAGTATGATCAGCAATACGATCATGAGTTTCTACTACTTTCAGTAAACATACAATGCATGGTCTCAGGAGTAAAAAATACTGTTGGGTAACTCAAATGAGAAACTATGCAGAGAAGTCGAGCATACCTAATCGGAAGAGTAGTTGGGAAAACCTTGCATCAGGTAGAGGCTTTGTAAATATGTCGCTAATTGATCTTCAAGTGGCAACATGTTCCAGTGAAATATGGTTTTTGAGAACATGATCGCGGATGAAGTGATACCGGACCTCAATGTGCTCGTCTTAGGATGCATGACAGGATTGTTGCTGATGGCAATTGCACTAGTGTTGTCCAGTAAAGTGGAATAGAGGACATGGTGAATCTCGTAGTCGGTAAGTTGACTTTGCATCCAAAGTATGTCACCCGCAACTTCCAGAGCTATATATTCCGCTCAAAGAAGAGGTTTGAAAATACGGAATTCTCGCTTCTCACTTGAACCATGAGATCAATCTATTTCCAAGAAACCGACACGTGCACCGTGCTTTTCCCTGCCGATGCGACATCCAGCAAGTCGGCATCGAGTACCCGGATAAGGTGAAGTTGACTCCTTTGGGTACCGAGGCCCAAATTCATCGTTCCTTTGAGATACCTTAATATCCGTTTTACATGAAGCATATGTGACTCCTTGGGATTTGCCTGATATCGTGCACAAATGCAAGTTGCAAACATAATGTCCGGGCGACTTGTTAGAAGATAAAGCAAGGATCCGATCATCCTCGTGTCAGTCACATTTACCGATATGCCGTCCACATCCGGATCTAACTTGGCACCGAGGGCATTGGAGTTTTGACGGGAGATGAACCTTCCATACCAAACTTCTTAATAAGATGTGAGTGTACTTAGCACGATTAATGAAGATTCCTTCCTTTAATTGTTTGACTTCAATTCCAAGGAAGTAGACGCTTCTCCCATCATGCTCATTTCAAACTTGCCTGTCATCAACTTAGCAAACTCTTCACAAAGCTTCGGATTCGTTGATCCGAAAATGATATCGTCCACGTATATTTGTACGATCGAGTGTGTCCTTTCTCTTGTCGTAGAAATAGGTGGTGTCTATCTTCCTTTTTTTGGAAGTTATGAGCAAGTAGAATTCGACAATGTGTCGTACCAGGCTCTTGGAGCTTGCTTCAAACCATATAGAGCTTTCTGAAGTTTGTAGACAAGATGTCCCGCTTTAGGTTCAATGAAGCCTGGAGGTTGTTCAACATACACCTCCTCTTGAAGGTCTCCATTCAGGAATGCGCTCTTGACGTCCATTTGATAAACTATGAAGTTTTCATATGAAGCATACGCCTTAAACATTCGGATTGCCTCAAGTCTTGCGACCGGAGCAAAGGTTTCATCATATCTATTCCTTCTTCTTGACGATATCCTTTGGCTACCAACCGCTTTGTTCCTGGATTACTATTCCATCCGTATCAAGCTTGTTCGAACACTCATTTAACGTAATGACTTACTGAGACTTAGGCCTTGGTACTAAGGTCTACACATTATTTCTCTTAAATTGATTCAGCTCTTCTTGCTGGCTTCTATCGTTTGAATCTTGAAGAGCTTCATCTACCACCTTTGGTTATTTGAGATAGAAAGCATGAGTAAAGACTCATGTTTGAGGTGGCTGCTCTTGTTCTTACACCAACGGTAGGATCACCAATCACTTGATCTCGAGGGATGGTTTTGGGTCCATCTATAATTACGTGCGTGTGTTGGTTGATCTTGAACAATTTGAAGCTCTTCCAGATTGGGTGGTTAGCTTGTATCGCTGGTCGAGCTTCAGTCCGGAGTAGATGTTTCCGTATTTAGAGGTACGGATGAACTAGTTGGTTCTTCAACACTATTTCTTCTAGTGTTAACTAGTCCGGACGGACTTGAAAGTGCTCCGGAATTTTGTGTATCCGTAGGAGTTTGTCCGAAGCTAAATGGTAGTCCGGAGTCGGAGTCATCCGTAGCATCATCCATAGAATTTCGTTGTGTTTGCTGATGCTACGTGGTTGGTCGGATACCCGATCGGGATGTGTACAGAATATTCATAAACTTCGAGTAATCGACGTTGCTGTCCATGACCGCATATTGGAATTTGAAGGACCGACTTTTGACCAAACGAGATTAGTTTCATCAAAGGTTACATGGATAGATTCTTCAACTTTAAAAAGTTTTCTATTGAAGACCCGATAAGCCTTGCTATGAAGTGAGTACCCGACAAAAAATCCCATCATCAGATTTTTGGTTCAAATTTATTCCGGGTCTCTTTGCCATTGATCAGATATAACAAGTACACGAAAGCTCGAAATGTGAAATTGAAGGTTTTCGACCTCTCCACATCTCATAGGGTGTTTTCATGGTAGATTTATTTATTAGAGTTCCGTTTCGAACATAGCAGGCGGTGGACACAACTTCAGCCCTGTGACCGAGAGAAGCGATGCCCCTGCTAACATGGATCTACCACTTCAACTAAAGTTCGATTCTTGCGCTCAGCTACCCCATTTTGTTGTGGGGTTCGGGCGCAGAGAAGTCATGTCTGTATGCCCTGTTCAGAACAATATGATCTCATTTCTGAAAAATCAAATTTCGTACCATGATCACCCCCGATGCATTTAATGCTTAGTCCTTGTGAGTTGCTTATCCAGTTGAAGAGATCTACAAGATGTTCAAAAGTTTGATCCTTTGATTTCGGGAACATCACCCATGTGTATCTGGTGTAATCATCGATAACCACAAGAGTATATCTCACCAGCTAGTGATGAAACAGATATAGGACCACATAGGTCCATATGAAGAAGTTGTAGAGGAGCACTTATTGAGTTAACCGATTTGCTCTTAAAGTGTGTTTGGTCTCTTTACCAAGTTGGCATTCTCGAGAGAGTGTCTCTGGAGAACTTGAGTTTGGGTAGACCAAAGGACAAGATCAAGTGACGCCAATTTAGACAAAGTCTTAAAATTTAAAGTGCGCGTCTGTGCCATAACCAACTATCTTCATCTGTTGCTTTCGTGAGGAAGCATACAGGTCGAAGAATTATTTCTTAAGACCCATTGAATATATGTCCCCATCTCTTGATCCGGATAACTTAACATCTCCGGATAAGTTTTCTCTTCTGTACAGGTGTTGGACAAAAAGGAAACAAGAAATCCTTTGTCACATAGTTTACCGACACTTAGCAAATTATGCTTTAAACCTTCGACTAGTGCAACTTTAGTGATTGATACACAGCCCGTTAGTTAAAGTGCCATACCCGACGTCTTACCTTTTTTGTTGTCGCCATATGAAACGGATGGACCTTGTTTATCATTAACCTACAAGGTGAGTCTGGTCACCCGTCATATGTCCGAGCATCCACTATCAAGGATCCACTTGCTTTGATTGATCTTTAACTTTAAGTGATCCGGCAATTCATTCCAGAGATGCTCTAAAAGACAACGGTTACACTTTGGTGCCCAAACTTGTTTTAGGCGGTTAGAGTGAGCAGCAGATTGTCAACATTTACGGATTTGATTTTGTTAGGACTCTTAGCTTTCCACGTTGACATTAACTTGTTAGTTTCGTTTGCTTCTTTTGTTTGGGTTTTCTTGGGAGAGACACTCCTTTTAGATTTAGATCTTGTTTTGCTTGAAGAACCCCCTTTTATTAAACTGATTTTTATTTGATTGAAATTGATTACAAAGCCAGTTATCGGATAGACTCCAACATTCATAGTGATAATGACCCATTTCCCTACGGATGGAAAAGACACTATAATGTGAAGTACAAACAGGGATACAGGTCTCTTAGATTTTACGGTTTTTCTACTGTTCCTTGTGGCCTAATCCATTACGTTTGGGTGACGCGCTCTTGGCCCCTAAATGCGTCAGCCTTAGCCTGTCTTTTTTTTGGGTGCTACGGTTTTAGCTTTAACTGCAGTAGCCTTCCCTTCATCTTTAGTTACGGGTGCTACGTTCAGAAGTGCAAGAATGACCTGCTCCACGTCATATACTATGGTGCCACCTGAAATGAAACCATCCAACGGTTTAGATGTACTAACAGGATATAAGTTGGTTAGTTTAGGAGTGAATCCGGAGGACACTCGGTAGCTTGAGCTATGGAGGTTGATGGTTGAACTCTAGGCCAGGTTTGACTCGAATGTCGTCGGGTCATCCTAAAGGAGAGGCTATTTCCCGGATTTTAGCCACTTACGATTTATTTCCTTTTCTGTTCTAGTTCATTTTCGAGTCTTTTCACTATAACTTTTAGGCCCGAGAGATTGGTATTTAACAAATGATTTTCAGCTCTTAGATCATGATACCAAGCTTCCTTTCCTCTCGAAGTCGCGACGTCCTTTTCGAGTCTATTAATAGTAAATTCGAGATGTTTATTCGACTTTCCATATCTTTGTACATTTGAGTAATTTTTAGTCTCTCATTCTTTTCATGATCACATGCAATAGTAAGAGATTCTAATTTACTCGGAGCTCGGAGATAAGGTACCAAAGATTTGCCATGAGACGTTGGCTATGGTGGGCTCATCATCCGAGGATTCCTCCTCTTCTTCGAGCCACTCATGTATTTTGTCACGAGCGCCTTTCTCTTGCTCTTGCCGTTATCCGAGGTGGAGCGGCAGGATTTACCTTGTCACTTTTCTCGGCCACCTTTGCTTTGGACCCGCATTTCTTGGCCCAGTGACCGTTTTCCCACAATTGAAACATTCCCGGGAACCGGTCTCTGGTCACTCCTTCCGTTGGAACGATGATGATGAGCGTCTTCCGATCCCTTTTCGGCTCCGTAGGAATCGCTCAAAGGATTTGACAAGAAGGGCTATCTCCTCCTCCTCGTCGAATCGAATTGTCGGTTACGTCCGTATCATCATTCCTCGTATGTTTAGACATTCTAGTAGCTTGGAGAGCTACCCCTTTTCTTTCCGAGCTATTTTCTCATCTCTCGTAGTACTTAAACGACTTCGTGAGTCCGCAGCTCTCCATATAGTTCTTCAAGGGGAACATACCGCGCTTTTGTCGATTGCATCTGGAGTTGTTTGGAGTAGTAGCGATCCGCAAGGAGCGAAAGAACTTGTCATTGATCCGGGATGAGAGTAATGCTCATTGACGGTCTTCGGCTCAAGTATGAGCTTGCCGAATCTCCGATAGATGCTTTCAAGTGATTCGCCCGGTTTATGATTAAAACTCTCAAAGTTCACTCGAGAGTACAGATCACATCTCGCATCCGGGATTGACTCCCTCATAGAGGATTGTCGGCTTGTCCCAAACAGCTTTTGCCGTCGTGCAACCCTGGACGTCCGTGAAAGCCTCGGAATCCAAAGACGATGTAACATAAGCCGAGCCTTTTCACTAGCGCCTTTGTGCTCTTTCATCGTTGGTAAGTTCGACATCGGTCTTTGGCCTCCTTACGCCATGTTCTCCGATAGTCATCGGAATTGGAATCTCTGATGAAGACATGGCCACATAAGATGATCATGGCAAACCATAAACATCTTCATGCGAGCTTTCCACCTGGGAGAAAAGCTCAGGTGTGAATTTGGGCGGTTTCGTTAGAGTAAACCCGGAACTTCGTGGTCGAGAAGCGGCGGCGGCAGCAGTTGTGGTGGGTCGACATTTTCACCGCCGTCTCGATTCGGGATGGGCTCTGTGCACCTCCGGAGTTAAGGCGAGTGTTGAATAGCATACCGCTTTCTTCGCCATTTCGAGATTGAAAGAGTGGGATCTACTTTAGGATTTGATTATGGTCCCTTGGAGCCTAAAGGGGGAGTTAAAAAAAAAAAAAAACCCAGGCCCCCCCCTCTTACTCAATAAAACCAAACCTTTTTCAAAAATCCAAACCCTCCCCCCCCCCCCCCCCCCCCTCCTCCTTCCCCCCCCCAACCCAAAACCCAACACCCCAACCCCAACCCCCCCCCCCCCCCCCCCCCCCCCCCCCCCCCCCCCCCCCCCCCCCCCCCCCCGCCCCACGCCCCCCCCCCCCCCCCCCCCCCCTTCTTCCCCCCCTTCCCCCCCCCCCCCCCCTCCCTTTCCTTCCCCCCCCTCCTTTCCCTTCCCCCCCCCCCCCCCCCCTCCCCCCCCCCCCCCCCCCCCCCCCCCCCCCCCCCCCCCCCCCCCCCCCCCCCCCCCCCCCCCCCCCCCCCCCCCCCCCCCCCCCCCCCCCCCCCTCCCCCCCCCCCCCCCCCCCCCCCCCCCCACCCCCCCCCCCCTCCCCCCCCCCCCCCCCCCCCCCCCCCCCCCCCCCCCCCCCCCTCTCCCCCCCCCCCCCCCCCCCCCCCCCCCCCCCCCTCCCTCCCCCCCCCCCCCCCCCCCCCCCCCCCCCCCCCCCCCCCCCCCCCCCCCTCTCCCCCCCCCCCCAAAACAACCCCCACTCCCCCACCCCCACCCCCACACCCCCCTCCCCCCCCTCCCCCCCCCCCCCTAATGAATCGTGAGTCCCGATCACTCACGATTGTCTTTGGAATGCCCCAGTACTTCACTACATACTTGAAAAATAGTCAGGTCATGTCATCTGCCATGCAGTCCTTCGGAGCTGGAATGAAAACTCCATACTTAGAGAATCGGTCGAACACCACAATGATTGTACCGCATCCTTCGAATCTTGGGAGACAAACAATGAAGTCCATCGAAACACTTTCCTAAGGTCTTTCCGGAGTAGGCAAAGGTTCTAACAATCCCGCCGATTGCCAATTCTCTATCTTATCTTGTTGGCACACAAGACAAGTCCTCACGTACACTTGGATGTCCTCGTAAAGTTGAGGCCAGTAGTAGCTCCCTTCCACCAATGCCAAGGTACGATCGACTCCAGGATGGCCAGCCCACCGCGAGTCGTGACATTCTTTGACGATATCTCTCCTTAAACTTCCCCATTTGGGAACGTACACCCGTTCCCCTCGAGTATGGAGCAAATCGTCCCTTAGCCAAAATTGCCGCATCTTCCCAGCTTTGACGCATTCCACCAAGGACTTGGCTAATGGGTCGTGCTCCATTCCTTCCTTTAGTTTGTCCACTAGGGGGAAATTGTGGTTGGCTAATGGCTGCAAGTTCTGCCTTCCGACTTAGTGCATCGGCCAGCACATTATTTGTGGCCGGTTTGTACTCGAGCACAAAGTTGAATTCCGCTAGGAGTCCTTGCCACCGTGCTTGCTTCGGAGTTAAGTTCCTTTGAGTTAGGAAATAACTCGTAGCAATATTGTCCGTCTTCACCACGAACTTGGACCCTAGAAAGTAATGGCTCCACACCCAAAGGCAATGCATAACAGCCGTCATCTCCTTTTCATGCACCGCGTACCTCCGTTCGGTGCTATTAAGTTTCCGGTTTTCATATGCTACAGGATGCCCCTCCCGCATAAGAACTCCACCGATGGCAAAGTCTGAAGCATCGGTGTGAACTTCATAAGGTTTCGTATGGTCCGGCAGGGCCATCACCGGTCCGTTTGTCACCGCTCGCTTCAACTTCTCAAATGCCTCTTGGCAAGCATCATCCCACACCCAAGTCTTGTTCTTCTTTAATAGTTCTGTCAAGGGTGCGGCAATGTGGGAATAGCCGTGGATGAATCTTCTATAGTAATTAACCAAGTCAAAGAAGGAACGCATCTCAGGGACTTTCTTAGGCGTCTCCCATTCCTTGATGGCTAACACTTTCTTGTTATCCATCTTTAACTTGCCACCACCAATAATGTGACCCAAGAAGGGCACTTCTTTGCAAAGTCACATTTCTTCTTCTTCACGAAAAGTTGGTTCTCCCTTAAGATTTGGAAAACCCGCTGTAGGTGTGTCTTGTGCTCCTCCAAGGTTTTGCTGTAGATGACAATGTCATCAAGGTACACCACGACGAATCTGTCCAAGTATGGTTGGAAGATCCGGTTCATTAACGTACAAAATGTGGCAGGGGCATTTGTGAGGCCAAAGGGCATCACCAAGAACTCGTAAGAGCCATATCTTGTGACGCACGCCGTCTTGGCCTCATCACCTTGGGCTATCCGCACTTGCCAATATCCCGACCGCAAATCTAGCTTTGAGAACCATCTCGCAGCACCAAGTTGGTCAAATAGGTCGGATATAAGTGGGATGGGGTAGCTGTTCTTCACGGTGATCTTATTGAGCGCCCTATAGTCAATGCATAGCCGCATCGACCCATCATGTTTCTTTTGGAATAACACCTGGTGCTCCAAATGGCGCTTTGGATGGCCGAATGAATCCGGCATCCAACAAGTCCTTCAATTGTTTTCGAAGTTCCTCTAACTCCGGTGGCGCCATCCGATAGGCCACCGCAGCAATAGGCCTTGCATCGGCCTCTAACTCAATCTTGTGGTCCACCTCCCACTTCTGCAGAAGTTGTTTGGGAAGTTCGGGTGGCATAACGTCCCCAAACTCTTCAAGGACTGTCTTCACTTCAGTTGTGGGCTCCTCCCCAACACTTTGGCATTCTTCCTTCACCATGGCAATGAAGGTTGGCTCCTGTCGCCTAACTCCTTTGGACAGTTGGAGCGCCGAAAGAGACTTCGCCTTGAGCTCTTCCTCCCTCATTACCTTCACCATGCACGTCTTTCCCTCGTCCATGATGCACATCGTGTTGGTGCTTGGAATTGGAATTGCCCGCACCTGGTCAACGAACTCCATCCCCAGCACCATGGGATAGTCGTCTATCGACACCACGTAGAGATTCACCTTGCCTCTCCACTCGCCAATACTTAGCTTAGTTTTCCTTAACTGGAGCAAAGGTAGGCCAAGAGGCAAACCAGAGGCGTCAAGAGGAAACTCCCTTCACCTGACACTTACAGCCAAGGCTGCGCGCCCACAGAGGTGCAAGCACCGGTGTGCTGGGTACCGACAGGTGCAAGGACACCCATACTCCGGGGAATTCTCCCGGTGAAAAGCCTAGTTGTGGGGGTGAAAGGCCCAGTGCCTTATTGGGTCGCCGAGAACCAGGCCCCGTCGGAATCCGCAAGGGAAAGAGCCGGCATCCACCAACACTACCGAGGCTCCAGAGGCGTGTCCCTTATGAGGACAGGCCCTACCTGGAGAGGCGTCAGCTTGTGGGTGAGATTCGTCCCGTCTGACCTGGGGGCCCAGGAGGCGATATACGCAGCCTGAAGCAACACCGTGGTCTGCAGAAGAAGGGAACCCACCTCGGCAAGGTGGGGCGGGGCCCGACTCCTAATACTTAGCTCGACGCCTCGAGCCACGCCATGGATTGGACTGGCACTGGAGTTCACCACCTTCAGCCAGCCCTTCTCTTCCTTGTAGACTATCCCCAGCCTACGAGCTTCTTCGACCTTGATGAAGTTGTTGGTCGCACCCGTGTCCACCAAGGCCTTAGTTTCAAGGTTGTTGGCCTTAGCGAGCACGTACATGCGCCCCTTCTGTCGTCCGGATGGTGGTACCTCCACCTTCGCCTTGATTGCATTTAGGAGTTGCAAGGAACCAAGTCTTGGATCCCTCGCGTCTCTTCCTTCGTCTTCATTGATCATTGCGGAGTGTTTGGAGCTCTTTGGGCACTCGAACGCCTTGTGAAGGCTTTCACAAAGGAAATAGGAGATCCTTGCCTTCTCCCTGTCCTTGGAACTATTCACGTAATGTTTTGGGCGAAAGTCCTTAGATGGTTGGAAGGGTCTCCCTTTTCCTTCACTTCGGTTGTCTCCCCCACGTTTCTCCTTGTGTAACCTGTTCGCCTTAGAAGTCGATGAAGAACTGGTGGTTTTCTCCGGCTTCTTGTAATCGATGAGTGATTCGGCCACCGCCATGGCCGACGCCAGGTCCTGCACATTTCTCCGTTGCAGCTCCAATTTCGCCCATTGTTGCAATCTGTCCATGAAGGAAAATAGTGAATCCTTCGCGGACATATCCGGGATCTCCAATATCAGTTCGGAAAATTCACGGACATACTCCCACACCGTGCCTTTATGAGTAAGGCACCGAAGTTTCGCCCGAGACTCATCCTCCGCATTCTGGGGATAGAACTGGGCCTTAATCTCCCGCTTGAAATCCCCCCAATTGTCGATAATGCATAAGCTGCACTCCTTGTCGGCATATCGTCGCCTCCACCACACCATAGCCGAGTCGACTAAGTATAGCGGAGCGGTATTCACTTTCTTTGCCTCGTCGACAATGTTCAAGGCATCGAAGTACTGCTCCATGGTCCAGAGGAAGTTGTCTAACCCCCTCACATTCCTTGACCCAACATAGGTCTTAGGATTTGGCACGTCGATTTTGGAGCTGGAATGGCCGCCAACGCCACCTTGAGTGTCACACCCCAATTTCGTTTCACTTGGAAACGGGTAGTGACTGCCCATGCCCGCACCCGAAGGGTCAAGGGGTTGGTGCAAGCACCTAAAAGGACTTATGACATGGGTGCTGTCCCAAACCTGTACAACCAGGCTACCATGCCACGGAGCATGCTCCTGCTCCCAAACCATGCACCCAAACAATAGTTAAATAACAACCACAACCCAGTTCATTACATTTAAAAGGGCTTAAAGGTCAATACAACTCAATGGGGAAAAGTTCCCATTTAAACCAGAATATACTGTTTACAAATAATCCCAAACATAAAATAGAATTCCATAACAAAACAAAGAAAACCAACATAGTCTTTAGCCTCAGTGGCCTATCACCACAGCCCGTTCACCTACCGCCTGCTAAACCCTGCAAAAGAACAGTTTATGGGAGGGGTGAGCAAACCATAGCTCAGTAGGGATCCAGTCTCCCCAGACCCGTCCCACCCTACAGTATGCATGACAAGTGTATGCTTGTGCTCGTGTCGTGCCTAAAGCTAAAGCAGCAAACATCACCCAGTAACACACCTTTTTACCTGAGCCCACACTGGAGGGCAGAGGACACCCCGCCACAACGGTGACATGACATACCACATCCAGGCGAATGTTGCATGGACACCAATGCAACATTTTCCACCCGAGTCAGGTATGGTCAACCACCTCCTCGGGCGCCATACCTACCCTCAGGAATGGGTGTAGACTTAGCCCACCGTCGTGAGTGCTACACCAAGACTCAGGACCGCAGTCTTGGCCAAATCTCAAGGGGTCCAGTTATCATGCCTGGCCTATAACTTAGCTCAATCCCATCACATTTGGGTGATCAATCTCAATCAATAATATAATCAGTTACGAAAGTACGGCTTAGTAACACATCTCAACTTAATACAAAACAGCAGTGTTGCTCAACAGAGTATATCACAAACAAGGTTCACACGGCCGACATATTCGGTTACAAACAACATATACCAGCAGCACAGGCTTAAAACCAAACACGCAACATACAACAGCCACACTGGAATATTATCAAACACGTAGTGAGCGTAGCCACACAAACATTTTATCAAACACCTAGTGGGCATGGACAACCCAACGATTTCCAGGCCACTCCCAAACATCAAATCAACCAATATGCCATTGAAGGCCAACATCCATATAGGAGATCACACCTATATGGATTTACATATATATATATATATATAAATATATATATATATAAGCATGTATAGGACAGATACCTTAAGACAGAGGAAAGACTGGGAAGAACGGAGTCCCTACCTTGCAAACGTCCTCTGCTCTAGCCTCTACGATACACCGACCACCCACGCGAACCTCTACGGCCAAGATCCGAAGGTTGCCTCACTCTCTCTCTCTCTCTCTCTCTCTCTCTCTCTCTCTCTCTCTGCAGCGGCTGCAACAGCAATAGAAAACCCTAAACCCCAAACCTAAGCCTCAACACCATTATATAGATACCACACATCAAAATGACGTAGTTTTGATTTAGCGAAACCCAGGATCAAAACGACGTAGTTTTGATCACACAAGCTACCACCTTCCCGCTTCCACACAGGGCAAAATACTCATAATTTCAACATGGTCCTTTGGGGAAAAATCATTAGAATGACAAAACCAAGGTAACCATGCAAAAATATGTCTGCACGCCAATTTGAACGCCAATTCCGCAATTGGCGTGCAGCTCCAAATGCACTCAAGCTTTACCCCAAGCCTTCTTGCATCATGTAAAAGACATCCATGCAATAAAAACCTTGCACGCCAAATGGGTCCAATTCGCGTGCACGTCCTTTTGGCCTGAAACTTTTGTGGTAGATAGAAGACATCATTCTAAGAATCTTTTGGTCTGCACGCCAATTCATCTGAGCCCATCTACTAGGTCAAAATCTAGAAAGTTCCCATTCAGAAGGCAAAACTGCTACTAACTCAAAACACGAGTCCTTACATCCTCTCTCCCTTAAGACTTTTCGTCCTCGAAAAGAAAATGTGGCATGAAGGGAAACAGCAATCACAACCAATGAATAGACCTCTAACACAAATTAATACACACTGCATGAAAATACACACAAAAGAAATACTCTCAGGTCACCTAACCAGTTGGGCAAATACCTGATTGTGTTGATGTTTTCCTTTCTCCCCCCCGTCAGGGCTGTTCGTCCTTGAACAAATCAGGGTAGTGAGCATGCATCTCAGCCTCACGTTCCCAAGTCTCTTCCTCCATCCCTCGGTGTTTCCACAACACCCGAACCAACGGAATGATCTTACCTCGCAGCTACTTCTCGCGCCTATCCAAAATACGGATGGGTGCCTCAACAACTGACACATCTGCCTCAAGATCCAGAGTACTCCAATCCAACACATGTATGGGATCAGGATGATATTTCCGCAACTGGGATATATGAAAAACATCATGAGCTCTACTCAAACTAGGTGGTAATGCCAACCTATAAGCAACAGGTCCAACTCTGCGCAAAATCTCAAACGGTCCAATGTATCGCGAAGATAACTTGGACCCTTTTCCAAATCTCTTATGCCCTCTCCGTGGAGAAACACGAAGGAATACGTGGTCTCCTACCAAAAACTCCAACGGTCGGCGTCAGCAATCCGCATATGACTTTTGTCGGCTCTGAGCTGTAAGAAGGCGTTGCCTAATCAGCTGTACCTTTGCCGTAGCCTCCTGGACCAATTGAGGCCCTAAGATAGCTGTCTCTCCAACTTCTGCCCAACATAATGGAGACCGACATGGGCGACCATACAATGCCTCAAATGGTGCCATCCCAATAGAAGACTGGTAGCTGTTATTATAGGCAAACTCCACCAGAGGAAGGTGAGAAGCCCATGATCCTCCAAAATCTAGTACACAAGCTCTCAACAAGTCTTCCAACGTTTGAATGGTCCTCTCTGACTGACCATCAGTTTCAGGATGGAAAGCAGTACTCAAATTAAGTCGTGTTCCCAAGGCTTCTTGCAAACCTCCCCAAAACCGAGATGTAAACCGTGCATCCTTGTCTGAAACAATAGACAAGGGCACTCCGTGCAATCGGACAATCGCATCAACATATAACTGGCTTAATGTGCCGATAGGGTCTCACTCCTGAATTGCCAAGAAATGGGCCGATTTAGTTAATCGGTCTACGATGACCCAAATCATATCCTTCCGCTCAGAAGTGGTAGGAAGTCCTGTCACAAAGTCCATGGTAATATGCTCCCACTTCCACTCAGCTACAGGCAAAGGCTGCAATTGACCAGCAGATCGTTGATGCTCCGCCTTCACCTGTTGACAAGTAAGGCACCTGGAAACAAACTCTGCTACACTCCGCTTCAGTCCCGGCCACCAGAATTGTGCTCGAGCGGCATGATACATCTTAGTTCCTCCTGGGTGCACAGCCAAACGGGAATGATGAAACTCCCTCAGCACATCCTCACGCATGGGAGGCGGTATGATCAGACGCCCCCAAAATTTCAACTCGTGTTCAACTCCTTCTGTCCAGTCTTCTGACAACTCTCCGGCCTCTATCTGGGCCCGGATCACTTCACAGTCCACGTCCCCCAACTGTCCATCACGGACGCGTTAATATAACTCTGGTATGACAGTGATAGGACACAGGATTGCTTCCCCACTGCTAAAATTAGGCTGTACTTGAAGCACTGCTAACTGTTCCATCATTTTCCATTCTCTCATGGAAACCTCAGCTTTTCCCTTTCTACTTAGCGTGTCGGCAACTAAATTCCCTTTCCCAGGCGTGTAGGAGAGCGTGAAGTCAAACATTTGCAGGTACTCTACCCATCTCCACTGTCTCAAATTTAGGTCTCTCTAGGTGAAGATATACTGTAGGCTTTTGTGGTCAGTGTATACCACGAATTTCTCGCCCAACAGGTAATGTCGCCAAGACTTTAGGGCAAAAATAACTGCTGCTAACTCCAGGTCGTGCGTTGGATAATTTTGCTCATGGGACTTCAGCTGTCGCGAGCCATATGATATGACTTTGTGCTCCTGCATCAGGACACACCCCGATCCAACGCGAGACGCATCGCAATACACTTCAAATGGCACTCCCTCCTGTGGTAGACTCAACACTGGTGCAGTTGTCAGACGATTCTTCAATTCTTCAAAAGCTTGTTGACACTTGTCCGTCCACTCGAATTTGGCTCCCTTCTGCGTAAGAGCTGTCATGGGCGCCGCCAACCGAGAAAACCCTTCCACGAAACGCCGGTAATACCCTACCAGACCTAAGAAACTGCGGATCTCAAAAACATTTGTGGGCCTCTTCCAAGATGATACGGACTCAATCTTGGTTGGGTCCACTCCAACCCCTTCGGCAGATATTACATGCCCAAGAAAATGCACCTCTTGCATCCAGAAGTCGCACTTGCTAAATTTAGCATACAATTGATGATCTCGTAGGGTCTGCAACACCACGGTCAGGTGCTCCTCATGCTCAGCTCGGGTTTTAGAGTACACGAGGATGTCGTCAATAAATACCACCACGAAGGAATCTAGGTATGGGGCAAATACCTGATTCATCAGATGCATGAACACTGCCGGTGCGTTCGTGAGCCCAAAAGGCATCACTAACCACTCATAGTGGCCGTATCTGCACCTGAATGCTGTCTTAGGAATGTCCTCGCTTCGGACCCTCAATTGATGATACCCCGAACGCAGATCAATCTGAGAACCATCATGCTCCACTCAGCTGGTCAAGTAAATCATCGATCCGTGGTAAAGGGTATTTGTTCTTTACCGTCACTTGATTTAACTTCCGGTAATCAATACAAAGCCGCAACGAACCATCTGCCTTCTTAGCAAACAAAACTGGTGCACCCCAAGGTGAGGTACTAGGGTGGATAAAACCTTTATCTCCTAGTTCCTTTATTTGCTTTTGAAGCTCCCGCAACTCGGCAGGTCCCATCCGGTATGCCACTTGTGAGATGGGTCCCACCCCTGGCAGAAGTTCAATCGTGAACTTGATACTTCTGTTCGGAGGCAACTCCAACAACTCCACAGGAAAGACATCCTGGAAATTCTCAGCAACATCCGGCCACACCCGTTTCTCCACGTTACCTCCCTCCTCAAAGGTTAGAGTGGCAAGTCTATGGGTAATATTGCCCCATAGCTTCCTCGTCGGTCCAGCTCTCCCAGCATTCCTATCCCATTCACCCACTAAGGTACAGGAAGATCCTGTGGTTGAAGTAAACGTCACTCGTCGTCTATAACAATCAATCTTAGCCTGAAAGGCCATCAGCCAGTCTATCCCCAAAATCAAACTAAAGGTCCTCATTGGCATCACGTATAGATCGAAAGAGAGTTCAATATCTCCTATCGTAAGCGCACACTCATGACACACTCGGTGGATCGACTCCACACCTCCCATTGGTGACTCGACCCTCAGAGGTCTATCAACCTCCACACAATCAAGTCTAAGGCTCTCAACCAAGGACTTAACAATCAGGGAGCACGAAGCTTCGGTATCAAACAATGCCGCAACAACAGTACGAGATATTAAAATAGTACCTCGAACTACCGAAGGTCCGGCTCCACCTTCCTCGGAGGGTGATGGTAAATCCTCCATCTCTGCTGGTGCTGAGGTAAGCGCAAACACTCTGCCTTGGCTTGCCCCACCACTGGCCTAGCTTGCCTTTCCTTTAGTTCCTGCTGGGAGTCCACTGGGACGCCCCTCCGAACCTCCTTGTGGTTGCCTCTCCCCCTGTGCTCTAGTGTGACTGGAACTAGCCTGACTGGCTTGCCACGAATGTGTTGGCTTCGGAACTGGGGCTTGAAATTGGGTCTCACCCCTGCTTCCTTGTGCAAAACTTCCAGCTCCTCGGTTATTTCCCCTGCTGAAACACACCTTACTGATGTGCCCTATCTTCCCACAGCTATGACACTTCAAGTGCTATTTGAGGCACTCACGTTTGACGTGCCCTGCCTGTCCACAACAGGTACACCCGCTTGGGAAGTTCCCAGCAAAACCTCCCTGTCCTCCAAAGTAATAAGATCTGGGTGGAGCCATTGAAGCTTGGCTCCTGTCCTTGGGAAGAGTCCCACTCCCAGGCTTAACCTTCTGTCTCTTGGTTTCCCCCTGCTTGTCACGCATACTCTGTCCCAGCCGCTCCTGATGAGCCTGCCTCCCCTCTTCTAATCCTCTCTCCATAATCTTTGCTGTATCCACGACTTCAGCATAAGTCTTCAATCGCAGCATCTCTACCCTCTGCTTTAGGGTAGGTCTGAGTTCCATGGTAAACTTATGAGCCTTCAGGTCCTCCCTTGAGATTGCTTCTGGAGCAAACCGACTCAGCCCTCTAAAATCCCGTTCATACTCTGCCACGGTACGCGATCCCTGCTTAAGACTGCTGAACTCTTCCCGTTTCTGCCACCGCAGCGACTCGGGGAAGAACTCCTCATGGAATGACTAGAGAAACTCATTCCAGGACATGGCCACCATGTCCCGGCTTCCTGAAATGCTAAGCCACCATTCCAAGGCTTCCTCCTCCAGCTGTCGGACTGCTAGCCTCACCTTGTCTTCCTCCCGGGGTCGGAGAAAGGAGAATACATGTTCGATCTGCTGCAGCCAATGCTCTGCTCCTAGAGGTTCAGCTCCTCCCTTGAACCTTGGTGGGTGTTCCTTCCGGAACCGCGTCACCACATCTTCCTCATCTCGCCTCACCGGCACTTCCTGCCTACGCGACGGTCCTGCCTCACAGGGTGGAGAGGGTGGCACTGGCATTCGTGCCATCATCTCCCGACGTACCTCGTTTAGGATCTCCCCCCTGAGATCCTCACGCATTCCCTGAACATTCTCACTTAAGGCCCTGACTTGGGCCATGATCCGCTCCAGGGGATCATCGCCCTCTACACGCTATTCTCTCTCCTCTCCAGCACGTGCAGAAGATTCATCTTCTACAGCTGGGGTAGCTCGGGTTACTCTCCTAGGAGGCATAGTCTACCTATTTTAAACAGAACCAGAGTCAGCATCTCTCAAGCTTTATACACCCTCATCCCCATGGGCCATGAGGTACTCAAGCAACGTTTTTCATGTAAACATACGGGGAAATCACAAAATTGCACAGCAGCGATTTATAGTAACAATTCGTAGCAACAAGTCTCACAGGACATCACAGAATTTCACAGCAACAAATTTCAATGTCGAACCATAATACTCATATTGAAATTAAACTAGTGCCCTAATGCTGATGCATGTATGCATCCCAATCCAAATGCAAATGTCATACTCCTTGGTCTAACTGCCCCTGAGTACACCCCAGAAAACCAGATAGAACCACGGTGATCAGGCGTGTCCTACACTGCCTCCCAAGGGTCACAAAAGCAGTCATCCCTCCACACTACCCTAGGTCCACTAGACCATGAACTATCGCTCTGATACCATATTGTCACACCCCAATTTCCTTTCACTTGGAAACGGGTAGTGACTGCCCATGCCCGCACCCGAAGGGTCAAGGGGTTGGTGCAAGCACCTAAAAGGACTTATGACATGGGTGCTGTCCCAAACCTGTACAACCAGGCTACCATGCCACGGAGCATGCTCCTGCTCCCAAACCATGCACCCAAACAATAGTTAAATAACAACCACAACCCAGTTCATTACATTTAAAAGGGCTCAAAGGTCAATACAACTCAATGGGGAAAAGTTCCCATTTAAACCAGAATATACTGTTTACAAATAATCCCAAACATAAAATCGAATTCCATAACAAAACAAAGAAAACCAACATAGTCTTTAGCCTCAGTGGCCTATCACCACAGCCCGTTCACCTACCGCCTGCTAAACCCTGCAAAAGAACAGTTTATGGGAGGGGTGAGCAAACCATAGCTCAGTAGGGATCCAGTCTCCCCAGACCCGTCCCACTCTATAGTATGCATGACAAGTGTATGCTTGTGCTCGTTTCATGCCTAAAGCTAAAGCAGCAAACATCACCCAGTAACACACCTTTTTACCTGAGCCCACACTGGAGGGCAGAGGACACCCCGCCACCACGGCGACATGACATACCACATCCAGGAGAATGTTGCATGGACACCAATGCAACATTTTCCACCCGAGTCAGGTATGGTCAACCACCTCCTCGGGCGCCATACCTACCCTCAGGGATGGGTGTAGACTTAGCCCACTGTCGTGAGTGCTACACCGAGACTCAGGACTGCAGTCCTGGCCAAATCTCAAGGGGTCCAGTTATCATGCCTGGCCCATAACTTAGCTCAATCCCATCACATTTGGGTGATCAATCTCAATCAATAATATAATCAGTTACGAAAGTACGGCTTAGTAACACATCTCAACTTAATACAAAACAGCAGTGTTGCTCAACAGAGTATATCACAAACAAGGTTCACACGGCCGACATATTCGGTTACAAACAACATATACCAGCCTCACAGGCTTAAAACCAAACACGCAACATACAACAGCCACACTGGAATATTATCAAACACGTAGTGAGCGTAGCCACACAAACATTTTATCAAACACCTAGTGGGCATGGACAACCCAACGATTTCCAGCCCACTCCCAAACATCAAATCAACCAATATGCCATTGAAGGCCAACATCCATATAGGAGATCACACCTATATGGATTTACATATATATATATAAGCATGTATAGGACAGATACCCTAGGACAGAGGAAAGACGGGGAAGAACGGAGTCCCTACCTTGCAAACGTCCTCTGCTCTAGCCTCTACGATACACCGACCACCCACGCGAACCTCTACGGCCAAGATCCGAAGGTTGCCTCTCTCTCTCTCTCTCTCTCTCTCTCTCTCTCTCTCTCTCGCGGCTGCAACAGCAATAGAAAACCCTAAACCCCAATTGGCGTGCAGCTCCAAATGCACTCAAACTTTACCCCAAGCCTTCTTGCATCATGTAAAAGACATCCATGCAATAAAAACCTTGCACGCCAAATGGGTCCAATTCGCGTGCACGTCCTTTTGGCCTGAAACTTCTGTGGTAGATAGAAGACATCATTCTAAGAATCTTTTGGTCTGCACGCCAATTCATCTGAGCCCATCTACTAGGTCAAAATCTAGAAAGTTCCCATTCAGAAGGCAAGACTGTTACTAACTCAAAACACGGGTCCTTACATTGAGTGACCGCCATCTTGCATAGAGACCAATCTGCCTTGATCTCTTTGATTTCCTCTTGCATCGCTAGGATTTGGGACATGAGAGAACCCTTCAAGCCCTCGAATCGAGAGTTCATGTCATCCATGACGGAGTTGAGAAGCCCTTGCATCCTCCCATAGCTTTCCTCACCCTCTGAGTACAGCCTTTCAACGCTTCAGGAATGCTCCTCGATCACCTCCATCTAGTCGGTTAACGCCAACTCCACTTTGGCTAGCCGACTCTCCAGCGGACATGTTTCCCTCGAAACAGACTTGTCTCTCCTCTGTTCCTTAGCGGTTTGCTGCTTCTTGCGGCCTTCGTGCCCACCAGCATTAATGACAATGGATCCTCCGTTTGTCATTTTTATACCGTCTCGAAGTTTTTGATTGTTCTACCGAACTTTAGCACCGAACTGTGCTCTGATAGCACTTGTCACGGGGTCAGCCTTTATAGCAGCTTAACCCGTGCGGCACCTAGTTCCCACCCGTACGAAGGAATGCTAGTGTTGGATCAAACCCAGAATTTGGATAATGCTGATAAAGCCTTATGTAATTTGATCTGAGATCTTTTGTGTTTATTTGATCATTGCAGAAGATATGTTACTAATCCAGAGATGCACTCGTGAGAGCAAAGCTAAGGACAGGATACATACTCCTGATCCGGACAAGAGTGAGTGTCGTCAAACACTTGGTAAATAACCAAGTAACAAATACATACGGAATAAGGAACATTCCTACGGACTAAGAACTTAAAGGATAAGTGCGGAGTAAGGAAACCAGATGCGGAGTAAGGAATCCGGATGTATTACTCACCCGGAATAAGGAACTTACATGCGGAGTAAGAAAGCGCTGACACGGAATAAGTTATCAGACTTTTCAAGACTCGCCCGGAGTAAGGAACTTACATATGGAGTAAGGAACTTACATACGGAGTAAGGAACTTACATACGGAATAAGGAACTTACATGCGGAGTAAGGAAGCGCTGACACGGACTAAGGATTCCAGTACTAAATAGATACGGAGTAAGCAACCACTGACACGGAGTAAGGTTCCGAGCTTCATTAGCTACGGAGTAAGGATAATTACACCGGACCAAGAAGACACTGCTCCAACTAAACCGCATTTAAAGTTATCAGCTCTTGGTATCCCGATGTAAGACAAATGAATTGAGAACATGAAGAATCTTACACGTGGATCATCCGGATATGTGGACACAACCTTAATTGTATCTCGGAACTCACAAAGACACTTATACTCTTCAAATCCAAGATCTTGAGCTCCACAATCCGCAGCAGTCAAGGCAGAGAGATTACCAAGGGATAGTTAGTGCGGAACGCATTCCGGAACTACAAGTTCCAAGGTTGTCTCTTAGGAATGTTTTGTATAAATATTCATACTTATACATTATGTAAAGAGAGGTGAGAAGCTTTATCATCTTTAGAGATAGAACTTGGCTAGTGTGTGAGTTCATTTTGTAAACAGAGTGTAAGAGAGTTTTGCTTCTATTTTGTTGTATTCATCTTGTGATAATAAAACAAAATACTTCCACTATCTGGTTAACTTCCGCAGTGATTCTATCACTTAAACTAGATAAGTGTTTGTGTCTTGAGTGAAAGGAAAGAGTTTGAATAAGAGCCTATTCACCCCCCCCCCCTTTAGGCTCCAAGGGACCATCAAGTGGTATCAGAGCACGTTCTACTTTGTTCTAAGTAGAGATCCCACTCTTTCAATCTCAGAAATGGCCGAAGAAAGCAGTATGCTATTCAACACTCGCCTTAACTCCGGAGGTGCACAGGAGCCCGTCCCGAATCGAAGCAAGCAGTGAAAATGTCGACCCACCTCAACCTGCTGCCGCCGCCGCTTCTCAACCATGGAGTTCTGGTTTTACTTTAACGAAACCGCCCAAATTCACACCTGAGCTTTTCTCCCAGTGGAAAGCTCGCATGAAGATGTTTATGGTATGCCATGATCATCTTATGTGGCCATGTCTTCATCAGGAGATTCCAATTCCGATGACTATCGGAGAACATGGAGTTAGGAGGCCAAAGACAGATGCTGAACTTACCAACGATGAAAGAGCCTGGCAGTGCGCTAGTGAAAAGGCTTTGGCTTATGTTACATCGTCTTTGGATTCCGAGGCTTTCACGGACGTCCAGGGGTGCACGACAAGAAAAGCTGTTTGGGACAAACCGACAATCCTCTATGAGGGGGTAGTCCCGGATGCGAATGTGATCTGCACTCTCGGACAAAACTTTGAGAGTTTTAATCATAAACCGGGCGAATCACTTGAAAGCATCTATCGGAGATTCGGCAAGCTCATTCTTGAACCGAAGACCTGTCAATGAGCACTATTCTCAATCCCGAGATCAATGACAAGTTCTTTTGCTCCTTGCCGGATCGCTACTACTCCAAACAACTCCGGATGCAATCGGACAAAAAGCGGCGGTATGTTCCCCTTGAAGAACTGTATGGAGAGCTGCGGACTCACGAAGTCAGGTTTAAGTACTCGACGAGAGATGAGAAAATAGCTCGGAAAGAAAAGGGGGTAGCTCTCAAAGCTACGGAATGTCTAAACATACCGAGGAATGATGATACGGACGTATCCGACAATTCGATTCGACGAGGAGGAGGAGATAGCCCTTCTTGTCAAATCCTTTGAGCGATTCCTACGGAAAAGCAGAAAAGGGATCGAAGACGCTCATCATCATCGTTCCAAAGGAAGGAGCGACCGGAGTCCGGTTCCCAGGAATGTTTCAACTGTGGGAAAACCGGTCACTGGGCCAAGGAATGCAGGTCCAAAACAAAAGTGGCCGAGAAAAGTGACAAGGTAACCGCTCGCCGCTCCACCTCGGATAACAGCAAGAGCAAGAGGAAGGCGCTCGTGACAAAATACATGAGTGGCTCGGAAGAAGAGGAGGAATCCTCGGATGATGAGCCGACCACTAAGCCGAACGTCCGCCTCATGGCAAATACCGAGGTACCTTCTATCTCTCGAGCTCCTGAGTAAATTAGAATCTCTTACTACCGCATGTGATCATGAAAAGAATGAGAGACTAATAATTACTCAAATGTACAAAGATATGGAAAGTCGAATAAACGTCTTGAATTTACTATTAATAGACTCGAAAAGGACGTCACTGACTTCAGAGGAAAAGAAGCTTGGTATCATGATCTAAGAGCTGAAAATCATTTGTTAAATACCAATCTCACAGGCCTAAAAGTTATAGTAAAAAGACTCAAAAATGAACTGGAACAGGAAAAGGAAATAAATCGTAAGTGGCTAAAATCCGGGGAAATAGCCTCTACCTTTAGGACTGATCCTGACGACATCCGAGTCAAACCTGGCCTAGGTTCCGAACCATCAACTTCCATAGCTCAAGCTACCGAGTGTCCTCCGGATTTCACTCCTAAACTAACCAACTTATATCCTGTTAGTACATCTAAACCGTTGGATAGTTTCATTTCAGGTGGCACCATAGTTTATGATCGTGGAGTTGAGGTCACATCGCGCTTCCCGAACCAAGTAGCACCCGTAACTAAAGATGAAGGGAAGACTGCTGCGTTAAAGCCAAAATCGTAGCACCCAAAAAGAAAGACAAGGCTAAGGCCGACGTAGTTAGGGCCAAGAGCGCGTCACCCTAACGTAATGGATTAGGCCACAGGGAACAGTAGAAAACCTGTAAAAACTAAGAGACCCGTATCCCCTGTTTGTACTTCACATTATAGTGTCTGTTCCATCCGTAGGGAAATGGGTCATTATCACTATGAATGTTGGAGTCTATCCGATAGCTGGCTTTGTAATCAATTTCAATCCAATAAAGATCAGTTTTATAAAAGGGGTTCTTCGAGCAAAACAAAATCTAAATCTAAAAGGAGTGTCTCTCCCAAGAAAACCCAAATAAGAGAAGCGAGATGAAACTAACAAGTTAATATCAACTTGGAGAGCTAAGAGTCCTAACAAATTCAAATCCCTAAATGTTGACAATCTCTTGCTCTTTCTAACCGCCCAAAACAAGTTTGGGCACCAAAAGTGTAAACTGTTGTCTTTCAGGAGCATCTCTGGAATGCATTGCCGGATCACTTGAAGTTAAAGATCAATCAAAGCAAGTGGATCCTTGATAGTGGATGCTCCTGGACATATGACGGGTGATCGGACTCGCTTGTAGAAGTTAATGATAAACAAGGTCCATCCGTTTCATATGGCGACAACGACAAAGGTAAGACGTCGGGTATGGCACTTTAACTAATGGATGTGTATCAATCACTAAAGTTGCACTAGTCGAAGGTTTAAAGCATAACTTGCTAAGTGTCGATAAGCTATGTGACAAAGGATTTCTTGTTTCCTTTTTGTCCAACACCGTACAAGAAGAGAAAACTTATCCCGGAGATGTTAAATTATCCGGATCAAGAGATGGGGACATATACTCGGTGGTCTTAAGAAATAATTCTTTCGACCTGTATGCTTCCTCACGAAAGCAACAGATGAAGATAGTTGGTTATGGCACAAGCGATGCGCACATTTAAACTTTAAGACTTTGTCTAAATTAGCGCCACTTGATCTTGTCACCGGTCTACCCAAACTCAAGTTCTCCAGAGACACTTTCTGTCGAGAATGCCAACTTGGTAAAAACAGACCAAACACGGCTTTAAGAGCAAATCGGTTAACTCAATAATCGCTCCTCTACAACTTCTTCATATGGACCTATGTGGTCCTATATCTGTTTCATCACTAGCTGGTGCGAGATATACCCTTGTGGTTATCGATGATTTCACCGAGATACACATGAACATCTTGTAGATCTCTTCAACTGGATAAGCAACTCACAAGGATCGAGCATTAAATGCATCAGGAGTGATCATGGTACGGGAATTTGATTTTTCGGAAATGAGATCATATTGTTCGAACAGGGCATACAACATAACTTCTCTGCTCCCCGGAACCCCACAACAAAATGGGGTAGTCGAGCGCAAGAATCGAACTTTAGTTGAAGCTGGTAGATCCATGTTAGCAGGGGCAACGCTTCCTCTCGGCCTATGGGCTCAAGCCGTGTCCACCGCTCGCTATGTTTAGAACAGAACTCTAATAAATAAATCTACCATGAAAACACCCTATGAGATGTGGAGAGGACGAAAACCTTCAATTTCACATTTCGAGCTTTTGGGTGTACTTGCTATATATCTGATAAATGGCAAAGAGACCCGGAATAAATTTGAACCAAAATCGATGATGGGATTTTTGTCGGGTACTCACTTCATAGCAAGGCTTATCGGGTCTTCAATAGAAAACTTTTTAAAGTTGAAGAATCTATCCATGTAACCTTTGATGAAGCTAATCTCGTTTGGTCAAAAGTCGGTTCTTCAAATTCCAATATGCAGGTCATGGACAGCAACGTCGATTACTCGAAGTTTATGAATATTCTTGTTACATATCCTGACCAACCACGTGGCATCAGCGAAACACAACGAAATTTTATGGATGATGCTACGGATGACTCGACTCAGGACTACCATTTAGCTCCTGGACATACTCCTACGGATACACAAAATTCCGGAGCACCTTCAAGTCCGTCCGGACTAGTTAACACCTGGAAGAAACAGTGTTAAAGAACCAACTAGTTCATCCGTACCTCTCAACACGGAAACATCTACTCCGGACGAAGCTCAACCAAGTCGATACAATTGAACCACCCAATCTGGAAGAGCTTCAAATTGTTCAAGATCAACCAACACATGCACAGAATTATAGATGGACCCGAAACCATCCCTCGGATCAAGTGATTGGTGATCCTACCGTTGGTGTAAGAACAAGAGCAGCCACCTCCAACATGAGTCTTTACTCGTGCTTTCTATCTCAAATAGAACCAAAGGTGGTAGATGAAGCTCTTCAAGATTCGAATTGGATAGAAGCCATGCAAGAAGAGCTGAATCAATTTAAGAGAAATAATGTGTGGACCTTAGTACCAAGGCCTAAGTCTCAGCAAGTCATTGGCGTTAAATGGGTGTTCCGGAACAAGCTTGATACGGATGGAATAGTAATCCGGAACAAAGCCAGACTGGTAGCCAAAGGATATCGTCCAGAAGAAGGAATAGATTATGATGAAACCTTTGCTCCGGTCGCAAGACTTGAGGCAATCCATATGTTTCTGGCGTATGCTTCATATGAAAACTTCATAGTTTATCAAATGGACGTCAAGAGCGCATTCCTGAATGGAGACCTTCAAGAGGAGGTGTATGTTGAACAACCTCCCGGCTTCATTGAACCTAAGGCAGGACATCTTGTCTACAAACTTCGGAAAGCTCTATATGGTTTGAAGCAAGCTCCAAGAGCCTGGTACGACACACCGTCGGAATTCCTACTTGCTCATAACTTCCAAAAAGGGAAGATAGACACCACCCTCTTTCTACGAAAAGAGAAAGGACACACTCTGATCGTACAAATATACGTGGATGATATCATTTTCGGATCAACGAATCCGAAGCTTTGTGAAGGGTTTGCTAAGTTGATGACAGGCAAGTTTGAAATGAGCATGATGGGAGAACTGTCCTACTTCCTTGGAATTGAAGTCAAACAATTAAAGGAAGGAATCTTCATTAATCAGGCTAAGTACACTCGCGATCTTATTAAGAAGTTTGGTATGGAAGGTTCATCTCCCATCAAAACTCCCATGCCTGTCAGTGCCAAGTTAGATCCGGATGTGGACGGCATATCAGTAAATGTGATTGACTACAGAGGGATGATCGGATCCTTGCTGTATCTTACAGCAAGTCGCCCAGACATTATGTTTGCAACTTGCATTTGTGCACGATACCAGGCGAATCCCAAGGAGTCACATATACTTCATGTAAAACGGATATTAAGGTATCTCAAAGGGACGATGAATTTGGGACTGGTACCCAAAGGAGTCCAACTTCACCTTATCCGGGTACTCGATGCCGACTTACTGGATGTCGCATCGACAGGGAAAAGCACAAGCGGTACGTGTCGGTTTCTTGGAAATAGATTGATCTCATGGTTCAGAAGAAGCGAATTCCGTATCAACCTCTCTGCTGAGGCGGAATATATAGCTGCCGGAAGTTCGCTGCGCACGACTACTTTGGATGCAAAGTCAACTTACGACTACGGATTCGACATGTCCTCTATTCCACTTTACCGTGACAACACTAGTGCAATTGCCATCAGCAACAATCCTGTCATGCATCCTAAGACGAAGCACATTGAGGTCAGGTATCACTTCATACGCGATCATGTTCTCAAAAAGCATATTTCACTGGAACATGTTGCCACTGAAGATCAATTAGCAGACGTACTTACAAATCCCCTACCTGATGCGAGGTTTTCTGAACTACTCTTCCGATTAGGTATGCTCGACTTCTCTGCATAGTTTCTCATTTGAATTACCCAACAGTATATTTACTCACAAACCATGCATTTACTGAAAGTAGTAGAAATTCACTGACTGTCTTGCTAATCATACTTACTGTTTAACGGTTTCATGTTTCTGATATTAATCTCAACCTCATACTGGAAGGATGCTTGCGTTTCCCGATCAAGTCGTTTAAAGCTAACATAATTACAGGTGTATATGATTTACCTCTTTCGGGTTCATGATCTTAACTTCCGTTAATCACCACATGACAAAAGCATGTTCATTTAGATTACTCTATTAACATGCATAGTTGAAGAAGTGAAATGGGTTAGCTTGGAATGCCTGGTGGATGAATACTCAAACGTGATCTGATCGCTTCAAGTATAGTTTTCTAATAAGATAGACAGTCTTTGAACTACAAATCGGAACGGTCAACCGAGAGGATTGCACAATCTACGAAGGAGAAAATGCTTTATATATTATTCAGTAATACCCCCCGTATATGTCTCATGACCTTTTCCTGACTGTCTATCTGAGGGGGAGCCTTTCATTGAGAGGATTAAATGATCTACGGGGGAGCAGCAATGAACCCCTAATATGTCTCGGATTCTCCCTCCTCTAAACTTTTACTTCCGGATCTGACTGGACATGCTGTTTTAAATCGGAAAAGTGGCATGTTTGGATGTATTTTCTTCTTCAACCATGCATTTTAATCGACTAATCATCTGCGTTCTTTTGATATGTGTTCGCTTTATCATTGCTCACTTATGAATCCTAATGAAGCCAAATCATATGCTCGTAATTAATCTTAGCTACGCCTGTTCAGCAAGACGGTTTCGCTATGTTGACCTATATGAACCTGTGTATTGCTATCTGACATATGCCCTGATTTAGTAATATTGATCACTTTCACGTTGCATACGTCTACTATATTCTTAGCCATGCATGAGTTCTGTTTCTTATTAGTTCGGATTATGTTGTTTTTCACTGATTATCTTCTCTACTCCGTACTAATCCTTGCCTGTTAAGCTTTTGTATTTTCAGTATATCTTTATTTAGCTACAGGTTCAGATTTTCTTTGCAACCGTATTGATAAATCCAGTCCATAGTCTCGGATTTGAAGTGTTGTGGTACTTCTCTTCTCTTCGACTTATTGATCGCAAGGGAATCTACTCTACTTTCTCACTAAACTCGTTTACGACGGACAAGGTCCATTATTCATCCGGATACTCTTTCACGAATATTATTAACTCCGGATGAGTGTCGGCTCTTTCCTCCGGACTCCGACTTTGTTCAATTGTGACAATCCACGTATACTCATATGTCGCATGCTTTTGAGGAGGAATAATGATGATTCATTAAATGCATATCTCGGGTTGCACACACACCTCTCCTGGATGGCAACCAGTTGTAATCTCTACTTGGTCATGCAGTCTCCACGACATCGTTTTATTCGGAGACGCCTCGATATCCGGACAAATGACATCGGCATGTCGCGCGGGTCCCTACCTCACTCACACATTCCTAGACCCGCCGACATTTGCGGACTCGGTCTTATATGTTCCGATCATTCCTGCGAAGCACGAGTATTGCTCATTTCAAATCCCTAACCCTCTCGTTGCTCCTTCTCTTGTCAAGACCTCACCTTTCCTCTTTTCCTTCCCATCAAATCTGCAATGGCACCCAGAATCTTTCTCTCCGGCGTTAATCCTGGCCATCTAGTTGATTGGAATGCTGTTTCTGATCCTCCGGATTGGTTTTACCAGCTTCGCCCTCTTCTTGAAGCCTCGCACATACTCAACCTGGTCTCCAATCCCGTCGCTCTTCTTATCGATGACATTCTTGAGTATTACCAACGGATTCACTGCACCACCGATTCCATAACCTCTTATGTCCGCGGTGAATCCATCATCATCACTCCGGCTGTTCTCCGCGCTGCTCTCCACCTACCTCTTGGTAAACCACAGCGTCCGGATGCCGATCCAATGGCGGCTTCTATGGGGTGCACGAACAAGGGGAAGGAATATAAGGTGAAATCCTTCCAGGGTCGCTATCGATGTATGGCGACTATTCTAAGTCGATGCCTACTGGCTCGCACATCAGCCCTGGACTCAGTTCCGTACGATCTTCTACTGGCCATGTACGGCGTTTTTGAAGGTTTTCCGATGGATTGGGGGATGTTCTTATTTCGTTTGCTACAGAATGGTCCCAAAAACCATTCCTTCGGGCGCATCCTCAGCATTGTCTTCCGGCATCTACGTCCGGACCATTTCGCCCGAATTGATGCTTGTCTCGTTTCCCTCGGCTTATTACCTTCGTCACCTTACGCCGGACGGGAACATGACCGCTCGCCGACCCACTGTAGCTCTCCGCGTTCTCCCTGCCCCGGAACAACAAGGCAGCTCTGTTGGTGACCCCTCCGACAGCCAAGCCCACGAGGTCAGTTCTACACACCGATCCTCCCGGATTCGGTCCGTTGCTGTGCCTTCCCACTCACGGGCCTCCCAGCCAAGCGTCCGTGCTGAACCGTCCGAGGTTGCGGGGCCCTCTCAGCACAGTGCGCCTAAAGCTGTTTCCTCAGCCCCCTCTGCTGCTGATGTCCCCACTCCCTCCACATCCGCTATCGCTGCCGCGGTTAATACCGCTGTTGCCGTCGCCACCGCTGATGTCCCGGCTGCTTCTCCGGAAGCCCCCTTGCCTCCTCTACCTCAACCCCGAGATTACCTGGATCATCTCTCCGCCGTCACCTTAACGGACCTCTGGCTCCGTTTCAACCTAGCCCACACCTCCTCCATTCCTGACACCGATCTCCGGGTGTTTTACACACGCAATACCCAATCCCCGGAGACCATGATCATCTGGAATTTGGACCACGGCTTTCTTACGCCGGCTGTCATTTCCGATGTGTCGTTCCCTACACCCTCCAGCCCAGTCCCTGCTACCCGAAGTCCTTCTACTGCTAAGGCTGGACCCTCTTCTCCTGCCGCCGCGATTCCCGTGGTTGACTTGTCTGGTCAAAGCGGGTCTCTTGCTCCGGATGCCTCCAATGCTCCGGATGCCTCTGATGCTCCGGATGCTCCTGCTGCTGCTAATGCTCCTGCGGACTCCTCTGCCCACCGCACTCCTGCTCCTGTTCATGCGGGGGAGTCCTCCAAAGCTCCGGAGTTAGTACTTGGGCGTGCCTCTTTTGGCACGGTCCACTCCGATGCTGTGCTTTCCGCTCAGCTGGACCGCCATGCCCAAGCTCAAAGCGCCCAAATTTCCGCCATCGCTGCCAAAGTTGATGCCCTCGGCGCCCATAACTTAGCTCAATCCCATCACATTTGGGTGATCAATCTCAATCAATAATATAATCAGTTACGAAAGTACGGCTTAGTAACACATCTCAACTTAATACAAAACAGCAGTGTTGCTCAACAGAGTATATCACAAACAAGGTTCACACGGCCGACATATTCGGTTACAAACAACATATACCAGCCTCACAGGCTTAAAACCAAACACGCAACATACAATGACCCACACCTGGAATATTATCAAACACGTAGTGAGCGTAGCCACACAAACATTTTATCAAACACCTAGTGGGCATGGACAACCCAACGATTTCCAGCCCACTCCCAAACATCAAATCAACCAATATGCCATTGAAGGCCAACATCCATATAGGAGATCACACCTATATGGATTTACATATATATATATATATAAGCATGTATAGGACAGATACCCTAGGACAGAGGAAAGACTGGGAAGAACGGAGTCCCTACCTTGCAAACGTCCTCTGCTCTAGCCTCTATGATACACCGACCACCCACGCGAACCTCTACGGCCAAGATCCGAAGGTTGCCTCACTCTCTCTCTCTCTCTCTCTCTCTCTCTCTCTCTCTCTCTCTCTGCGGCTGCAACAGCAATAGAAAACCCTAAACCCCAATTGGCGTGCAGCTCCAAATGCACTCAAACTTTACCCCAAGCCTTCTTGCATCATGTAAAAGACATCCATGCAATAAAAACCTTGCACGCCAAATGGGTCCAATTCGCGTGCACGTCCTTTTGGCCCGAAACTTCGTGGTAGATAGAAGACATCATTCTAAGAATCTTTTGGTCTGCACGCCAATTCATCTGAGCCCATCTACTAGGTCAAAATCTAGAAAGTTCCCATTCAGAAGGCAAGACTGCTACTAACTCAAAACACGGGTCCTTACATTGAGTGACCGCCATCTTGCATAGAGACCAATCTGCCTTGATCTCTTTGATTTCCTCTTGCATCGCTAGGATTTGGGACATGAGAGAACCCTTCAAGCCCTCGAATCGAGAGTTCATGTCATCCATGACGGAGTTGAGAAGCCCTTGCATCCTCCCATAGCTTTCCTCACCCTCTGAGTACAGCCTTTCAACGCTTCAGGAATGCTCCTCGATCACCTCCATCTAGTCGGTTAACGCCAACTCCACTTTGGCTAGCCGACTCTCCAGCGGACATGTTTCCCTCGAAACAGACTTGTCTCTCCTCTGTTCCTTAGCGGTTTGCTGCTTCTTGCGGCCTTCGTGCCCACCAGCACTAATGACAATGGATCCTCCGTTTGTCATTTTTATACCGTCTCGAAGTTTTTGATTGTTCTACCGAACTTTAGCACCGAACTGTGCTCTGATAGCACTTGTCACGGGGTCAGCCTTTATAGCAGCTTAACCCGTGCGGCACCTAGTTCCCACCCGTACGAAGGAATGCTAGGTCAACCTAACTCGTCGCATTTCGATCGGAACCCATCGATCCGTTGTAAAGCATTTGTGTAGGGAACAAACGATTGTATTGATTGCTTGAAAGCTTTACAACATCACTCCCCTACATATAGATGTTAACACTTTTCTGCTATGTCACCAGGAGACATCATATATGATCGAAATCTAAAATCTCTACAACTTACTTTATAAGCTAAGTACAACACTTTACAAGGGGGAAATACCCCAAAATAGCCTAAGTGTGCTAGGATAAGCTTCAGTCCGTGACACTCTCCACGTTTATATGATGTGAACACACAGAAGAACTCAACTTTTAATTCTTAACATCTTCGATATCTTTGATTATTAATAACTTTTAATTTATGTATAATTTACAAACAATATATATATTTTTTATTTAAGGATATCTATCAAATAAATTTAATATTACTTTATAAAATTAGGTCTGCAAATTAAATTTAATTAAGTAGTAAAAATTATAAAACTGACAATGCAATTGGAAAAAAACATATGAAACTATAACAAGCATACTTTTTATTAAATTGGAAAAAAACGCTAACATAGATGAAAACATAAAAATACATATTTTAGTCCCTATGGTTTTGGCAGATTTGATGATGTAAAAATGAGCCGTATAGGGTAATGGAGAGGACCTAAAAACACTTTCATAAAGCGATCACCATTGGTGATTTGGTATTGAATAAAATCTCAGTGGTAGCTAGGAGGGTGAAGCAAGCATAATGTCACGGGGTCAGGGTTTTCACCCATGCGGCACTCGGTCACCCTGGTGGATGCGCCGAGTAAGCCATACCGATCGGGTCACGCCTAGACTGGTTTCTGCTCTGCCCCTCCGCAAGTAGCGTGCACCTGCGCCACTTGGGAGACGCCCGCCAGCACCTCGCTGTTCGGGGCGTGACATCCTCCCCCACTTGATTTCGCAACGTCTTCGTTGCGTCAGCGAGTTCGGACGAACCAAGATCGTTTGGCAATGCGCTCCTCTCGACCGCAGCGCTACTCCGTCCCATCCTCAGGAGCTCCACCGTGGCTCGGCAGCCGACGTTTGTGGATGCGATGCGTGCAAGACCTCCTCTTGGTCGAGCCCCATTTGTTAGGGGCTCCCTCCCAACTTGGGATCAGGGACCACACATATATCTCGCGAGAGTACTTCAACGAGCATTTGGATACGAGACACAACCGCTCTGATACCACTTTATCACGGGGTCAGGGTTTTCACCCATGCAGCACTTGGTCACCCTAGTGGATGCGCCGAGTAAGCCAAACCGATCGGGGCACACGTAGACTGGTTTCGCCCTGCCTTGGGTTCATCAGGAGAATGGCTCCAGTTCCCAACCAGTTTGTGTAGGGATGGCCAAGTCCCCTCTTCAACGTCAAGTCCGAGACTAGCAACGTACTCCCCGCATTTAACCAGGTCGGTACGTCTGAACTCCGAAAGGGCTCCATCTCTCAACGCACGAACTGCCGTGGAGCCTATCCCGTCCGCACCAGCTATACTTTCCGCTCTGCCCCTCTGCAAGTAGCGCGCACGTGCGCCACTTGGGAGACGCCCGCCAGCACCTTGCTGTTCGGGGCGTGACATCGGTAGAGCAAGGCTCTAGTGTTGAAACTTGTACTTGACATTTGTGCTAATATAAGTTTTCTCACTTTCAGGCATTCTCTAAAACTTCGATAAATCATTGTCCGTTGTCCCGAATGACTCTAAACATTCACTCAAACTTAAACGACTTACTTAGTTCGTAAAGTTTCCGCTAAGTGACTAAGTGCCATACGAGTTTACTCGTCATAAAACTAACTCCGTGATAGGTGGTATCAGAGCCAATTACGTCCAGTCGTAATTTGGTTCGTTGGGAAAAAGAGTTGAGGCAATGGCACACGAGGAAGGGTTCGCTGCGATGGAGGAACCACACACGGAGCAGCAACATGGTCGTGGGCGTGATGAGCTGCGTACTCCAATGCCACCGAAACGTGGGAAATCCAAGATGATGCTCAAGGATCCCATGGAAGCTCGGATTTCACTACTGGAAGGGAGTTTCACAGCCGTGAACTCCTTGGTTAGGGAACTTAGTGATCAAGTCGACAACTTGATTGCGGAAAATGCAGAAATCACTAAGGCTGCTAAGGTCATGATCCATGAATGCAGCCAATCGCTCGAGGGGCAAATCGAAGCGCTCAACGAGAATCTGGATGACCTGCGGAAATATGTGGAATGTGAGATCCACGATATCCGTAGAGAGATGGAGCCCCTTCGGAGTTCAGATGTACCGACCCGGTTAAATGCGGGGAGTACGCCGCTAGTCTTGGACTTGATGTTGAAGAGGGGACTTGGCCATCCCTACAAAAACTGGTCGGGAACTGGAGCAGTTCTCCTGATGAGCCCAAGGCAGGGCGAAACCAGTCTACATGTGCCCCGATCGGTATGGCTTACTTGGCGCATCCACCAGGGTGACCGAGTACTGCACGGGTGAAAACCCTAACCCCGTGACAAAGTGGTATCAGAGCGGTAGCAGCCCATATCCTAATGCTCGCCGAAGTACTCTCGTGAGAGATATGCGTGGTCCCTGATCCCAAGTTAGGAGGGAGCCCCTAACAGATGAGGGTCGACCAAGAGGGGGTCTTGCACGCATCGCGTCCACCAACGTCAGCCGTCGAGCCATGGTGGAGTTCCCGAGGATGGGACGAAGTAGCACTGCGGTCATGAGGAGTGCGTCGCCAAACGATCTTGGTTCCTCCGAACTCGCTGACGCAATGAGGACGTTGCGAAATCTAGTGGGGGAGGATGTCACGCCCCGAACAGCTAGTTGCTGGTAGGCGTCTCCCAAGTGGCGCAGGTGCACACTACTTGCGAAGGGGTAGAGTAGAAAGCGTAGCTGGTGTAGACGGGATAGGCCCCACAGCAGTTCGTGCGGAGAGAGATGGAGCCCCTTTGGAGTTCCGACGTACCGACCCGGTTAAATGCGGGGAGTACCCCGCTAGTCTCGGACTTGACGTTGAAGAGGGGACTTGGCCATCCCTAGACCAACTGGTTGGGAACTGGAGCCGTTCTTCTGATGAGCCCAAGGCAGGGCGAAACCAGTCTACGTGTGCCCCGATTGGTATGGCTTACTCGGCGTATCCACTAGGGTGACCGAGTGCCGCACGGGTGAAAACCCTGACCCCGTGACAATAAGCAGTTATATCTAACGCATGAATAACAATGAGTACAGAATCCCTACCTCATTTTTTGTTGAAGTTAGTGTCATCACCGGATTTTGTCTGGGAGGAAAACCGCTTTTGAGGTGCGGTTGGTCACCTAAAAAGAAAATATTTATGCCGTTGGAGATGGGCTCGGGAGTTTGTTATGCGTGGGGAAGGACTAACACCCCCACAACGCCCTTTTGGTACCTGTCTTAGGAATTAGAGGTGTTTAACTTGTTTTAAATGTTGCCTAAATTTAACTGGTTTAAAAGTGATGTTAAATTTCACACGGCCTAAAGGTCTACTTCTTTTTATTTTCCTAAGTTGTATGTTAAAGTTAAAATTAAGTCCAGCAGCTAAAAGGAGTCCTAACGATTTGATTTTTTTTTCTATTCTTTATTCAATTTGCCCAAAGTTCTAAAGGGGATTCTATAGTTTGTTTAAAACATAAATCTAAAGAGAAGTTAAAATTTAATTATCTAAATAATGGCACTAAGGGTAAAGCACATAAAAAAAAGCATAAGTGTTGAACTTTTTTTTACTACATTCAAAATTAAACCTAAAAAGTATAAAAATGGTAAGAGAAAACAAAGGCCAAGTAAAAAAACTCAAGTATTTGAGAAGTCTAAGTAATTGAGAATTTTGAAAAAAAAACATTTTTTTTGTTTTTTTTATTCAAGGAAAGTTTTTAATTTTGCTAAAAAAAAAATCTTTTACAAAAAGAGTTTTTTTAGAAAAGATTTTTTTGTATTTCAAAAAAATAAAAGAAAATAAAATAAAATGAAAAAATACAAATGTGTAGTGGGTGATTGTGTCATTCACAAAATAAAAAGTAAATTAACTTTTTTTTCTTTTTTCTCTTTTCTTTTTCTTTTTTTTTTTTTTGCCCTCTTCTCTTTTTTCTTGCTTTTTTTTTTCTTTTTTTTCTTTTTTTCTATTTTTCCATCATGCCTAATTTATATTACATATTACAATATGATACATAATCCATGGTTACATGGCCAAAGCTAACAACTTTCCACAGGCCCAAAATCAACAAAATTTCCTACGGCCAACTAAAAACATATTACCAAAATAGACTAATACCCAAACCCAACATATTCGTAATACCCAAATTGACATAACAGTAAGCAAAAAGTAGCCAAAATTCCAGATGCGGGCTCAGACCACCAATGACAGCCAAACTCATCCAAGCCGATTGTCCAATGAATAAGCACTGGAGAGTGAGCAAACCCAACGCAAAAACAAAACATAGGAAGCAAATGACAACATAAGTAAACGGAAATGAAAACCATAGATCAAACGTGCAATATCAAACACATCAAGAGATCACTAGCATTGAAAACGAATTTTTCCATTGTTTTTTTTAGCTTTGCTTCTCTAAATGCCAAGACAAAACCAAACCCAGAGAAATCGACACATGAGCAGAAGAGTCAATGTTAAGTTCCCTTTTTATTTATGCTGGCTTTCTATTTGACCCAAAATACATCTGCACCCAACATAAATTATCCAAAACGAAGGGGATACCAACAGACCTCAAGACCCAGAAAGAGTAAACCAAATAGAACTACACTCATATAAAGAGGGAAAAAACAATGAGCCAAAGACATAGAAACAAACATAAACCCATGGAACTACAGTGCACGATGAAAATCAGGCCAAGAGACGACATGCGAACTGACTAATACAAGATTTAAACTAGAGAAAACATGACTAACCATTACTAGACATGGAAACACCATCAGGGAATAAATATGGCATAAGAAAATAAAAGGGAAAGGGGTAAACCACTCAGACAAACACCCCTCTCTTACGATGCAGCATCCTCCTTGTCGGCGTCTTGTGCATTTTCCTCTTCACTAGACGGCTAATGTGGGGCGCTAGACTATCTTCGCAGAGGCGGTTTGGAGTCGCGCAATGGGTCGGGCGACAGTGGTGGTGGAGGGCCTCAATACCAGATTCTGGGAGTGAGAGCCAGTGATGCGTCGCGGGGGTGACGCATTGTTGGGATGATGCATCTTGGAGTTGTAAGGACGGGGTTGTGAGGACGATAGTTGGAGCAATCAGCATCAGCTAGAGTTGTTGGAGTCAGTGGGTTGATGTGGCAGCACCGTGAAGAGGTTGTGGCGCGGGTCGATGAAGGGATGTCAGCGCATCTGTTAGGGGTCTTAACATGACGGAAAAGGGCTGTCGATGTCGACCGGTTGGTGCAATAGCGACGTGGGTGGCCAATGACGACAGAGGTGGTGGCCGGCGGTGTACTTCTCGGCTGGCGGCTCTCTCTCTCTCTATCGATTTTGTAGAAGGGAAGAAGGGTAGGGGAGTTTTGTTCCCGGATTTCCGTTTTTTTTAAAGAGAAGAGAGGATGGATTATACTCCACAACTATCACGCCCCGGATTTCCAACCCGAGGAGACCGGAACGTGGCCCTCCCTTTACCCGGGTTTGGATAAAGGGGTTAGAATACAACATACGCATCACATTTTATATTCACAGACAAAACCAAATATTTATTAAGTTCAAACACTACATTTATTACATTAAACTCCACATTACAAGATATCCCCACTGGGGTTACAAAGTTCATAAAAACAACAAAATTCAAGAACAATAAGCAAGCCACAAGAAGGTCTTCCTTGGTTCCCACCTAACGCCTGTAGGTCCCTGTAAGAAAACAACACGGTAGGAGGGGTGAGCAACCACAGCTCAGTATGGATCATGTATCCCCGAGCCATCCCATGCTCCTATCATCTACATGTGGACGTGCACAAGTGCAGTGTTGTGACAACAAGGTGCAAGCAGTTTATAATCCAGTCAAGCATCAACACACAAGTCACATGTACAACCTTTGCCACAACCACACAGGGTAACATTTACAATTTCGGGCTTCCACAGCCACCGGGTTCTACGAAATAGGCCTGAGCTTCCACAACTACCGGGTTTCACAAAACAGCCCCGAGCTTCCACAGCTACCGGGTTTCACAAAACAGTCCCGAGCTTCCACAGCTACCGGGTTTCACAAAACAGTCCCAAGCTTCCACAGCTACCGAGTTTCACAAAACACAGCACACATAGCCAGACATAGTCACACAGACATAACATCAAACACTTAGCATGTATAGCCTCACAGGTATAAAACCAAACACTTGGTGTGCATAACTTCACAGACACAGTATCGAACATGTAGCGTGCATACATTCACAGGCTCATGAACCCAGCCGCATAGGCATTTTCTCAAACATGTAACGGGCATATACACACAGGCATTTTCTCAAACATGTAACAGGCATGTCACACAGGCATTTTATCGAACACTTTACATGCATCACACTAACACAGAAAAAAACCAAAAACGCCATTGAAGGCCAACATCCATATAGGAGATCACACCTATGTGGATTTACATCTATAATATATATACAAGCAGGTATCAACCATAATCTACCCAAGAACCCTAGAACAGAGAGAGATCAGGAGGGACAAAACCCCTACCTTAAAGCAGATCCTCCTTGCTCCCGCGCTAGACGCTGTCCTCCCCACACAAGACGCTCCGGCAGCAACCAGCAGCTCCCCTTCCTTCCCTCTCTCTAGCTCTCTCTCTCTCTCTCTACGACGGATGCAGCAGCTGAAGGGAACCCTAAACCTAAAACAAGGAGTCTTCACCTCTTTATATAGACAACTCAAACCCCAAAACGACGTAGTTTTGATTAAATGAATTCCAGTATCAAAACGACGTAGTTTTGATGACAGACTACAACCTTTTTGCAACACACAGGACAAGGCGCTCATAATTTCACCATGGTCCTTTAGCAAAAGAGGATCAGAACAACAAAACAAAGGTAATGGAGGCTGCACGTGAGAAAGCATTCTCACGGGCACCTCCAAAAGCTCTAGAATTTCACCACAAGCCTTGGAACAACATCAGGAAGGCTCCCATGCAAAAATCTCCTTGCACGTGAAAAGCATTCTCACGTGCATTCTCACGTGCACTCCCAATTAGGCTCAAACTTTGCCTTTTGCTTGCTTATCAACATACAAGATGATTAAGCCAAAGTGTGTGGAAAGAAAACTCCCTAAAACCCCACAATTTCCACCCAAAACAGCAAAACTGTGACACACTCCTCACATCCCAAAAATGCGGGTCATTACATCCTCTCCCCCTTAAAACTTTTCGTCCTCGAAAAGAGAAAACATGCGAGGAAAACAACACACCAAGCCACAACACCCTAATGGGTCATACACCGCCCATTGTACACAATAGCACATAACACAGTGCCACCACAATCTATAACCACATGTATTACAATCCATGGAAACATCCACGTTACAAATACCCATCTCAAGCACATTTTATTAACACATTCAATACAAATAAAAGTCAAAAGTCGGAAGGAAACATAAATACACCAGCCAACAGCCGCCCCTCCACCCTTAAGAGTGTTCGTCCTCGAACAATCCTGGGTGTTGCTCACGCATCAAAGACTCCCGTTCCCAAGTCTCCTCCTCAATGCCATGGTGCTGCCACAGTACGCGAACCAAAGGAATAACACGACCACGCAAAAGCTTCTCCCGCCGATCTAGGATACGGATAGGGGCCTCAACAACGGACACGTCATCCTCAATAGCCAATGTCCCCCAATCGATCACATGAGTGGGGTCAGGATGGTACTTCCTCAACTGGGACACGTGGAACACATTGTGCACGCGACTCAATCGCGGTGGCAATGCTAACCGATAAGCTACAGGTCCCACACGAGTTATAACTCCAAAAGGACCAATGAACCGGGGAGAGAGTTTGGAACCTCGCCCAAAGCGCCGATGTCCACGTTGTGGAGAGACACGAAGAAACACATGATCTCCCACAGAAAACTCCAAAGGTCGCCACTACTGATCCGCATAGGATTTCTGCCGACTCTGAGCTGATAACAACCGCTAACGAATCAACTTAACCTTCTCGGTAGCCTCTTGAACCAACTGTGGTCCCAAGAGAGCTGTCTCCCCCACCTCGGTCCAACACAAAGGTGATCGGCACGGCCGCCCATACAACGCCTCAAAAGGAGTCATCCCAATGGATGCCTGATAACTGTTGTTGTAGGCAAACTCCACCAAAGGAAGGTGAGTTGCCCACGAACCCCCGAAATCTAACACATAGGCCCGTAACATGTCCTCCAAAGTCTGATTCGTCCTCTCTGTCTGGCCGTCAGTCTCAGGGTGAAAGGCTGTACTCAAGTTAAGCTTTGTCCCATAGCCTCCTGCAAGCCTGCCCAAAAACGAGAAGTAAACCGCGAATCCCTGTCGGACACAATTGATGATGGTACCCCATGCAGTCGCACCACCTCGTTCACATACAGCTGACTTAAGGCTCCGATGGAATCCCGCTCGCGGACAGCAAGAAAATGGGCCGACTTAGTCAGCCGGTCCACAATCACCCAAATCATGTCCTTCCGCCCAGCGGTGGGTGGAAGGCTAGTTACAAAGGGCTCAGGACTGTCCCACCATCACGAACAACAGGCTGCAGCTGCAACATCGCCAACTGCACCATCAGCTTCCACTCTCTCACGGCCACCTCAGCCTTCCCTTTTCTGCTCACCGCGTCAGCCACAACATTACCCTTGCCTGGGGTATAGGCAAGAGTAAAGTCAAAGGTCTGCAAATACTCCACCCATCTCCTCTGCCTCAAATTCAAGTCCTTCGAGTAAAGATGTACTGAAGGCTCTTGTGGTCAGAAAACACGATGAACTTCTCCCCCAAAAGGTAATGTTGCCAACTCTTCAAGACAAAGATGACAGCCGCCAGCTCAAGATCATAGGTAGGGTAATTCTGCTCATGAGGCGTCAGCTGCCTCGACCCATAAGCTACCACACTGTGCTCCTGCATAAGCACACACCCCAAACCAACCCTGGACGCATCACAATATACCTCATATGGGATATCCTCCCGAGGTAACCTCAACACCGGTGCAGTGGTCAAACGGGTTTTGAGAGCCTCAAACGCCTGCTAACACTTGTCGGTCCACTCAAATTTCACTCCCTTCCGGGTCAACGCCGTCATAGGAGCTGCCAAACGGGAGAATCCATCTACAAAACGACGATAATAGCCTGCCAAGCCAAGAAAACTACGAATCTCGAAAACATTAGTTGGCCTCTCCCACAATGCCACAGCCTCAATCTTGGCTGGGTCCACCCTAACTCCCTCAGCGGACACCACATGGCCAAGGAAATGAACCTCCTGCATCCAAAACTCACATTTGCTAAATTTAGCAAATAACTGCTGGTCCCTCAAGGTTTGCAACACTGTTGCCAGATGCTCCACATGCTCCCTGTCGGTCTTGGAATATACCAAGATATCGTCTATAAACACTACCACGAACGAATCTAAGTATGGGGCAAAGACTTGGTTCATCAAATGCATAAACACTGCCGGCGCATTAGTGAGCCCGAAAGGCATCATTACCCACTCATAGTGCCTATACCTGCAGCGAAAAGTAGTCTTAGGGATGTCCTCCTCCCTAACCCTCAACTGATGATACCCCGACCGTAGGTCTATCTTGGAAAACCACCGGGCTCCACTCAATTGGTCAAACAGGTCATCTATCCGAGGCAAAGGGTACTTGTTCTTTACAGTCACCGAGTTCAGCTTCTTATAGTCGATGCAAAGGCGTAGCGTGCCATGCAAAGAGCACCGGAGCACCCCAAGGTGAGGTACTCGGTCTGATATACCCCTGGTCCACCAACTCCTCTATCTGTCCTTGAAGCTCCCTCAGCTCGGCTGGCCCCATACGATATGCTACTTGGGAGATTGGGCCAGTCCCTGGTACCAACTGAATGGTGAACTCTACACTCCTCTTAGGAGGTAAACTCCTCAACTGGTCAGGAAAGACATCCTGAAATTGGTCAACAACTGCTGGCCACACTCTCTTTTCCACTTTTCTCTCCTCAGCAAAGGTCAGGGCTGCCAACCTGTGGGTGATGGCACCCCACTGGTCCAACACTGGCCCAGCCCGACTCGCCTCACAATCCCACTCCCCCTGCAGGGTGCAAGAAGTCCCTGCACGTGTCACGAAGGATACACGCCGCCGATAACAGTCTATCTTGGCCTGGAAAGCCATAAGCCAATCCATACCCAAGATCAAGTCAAAAACACGCAAGGGCATTACATGCAAGTCGAAGCTTAGCTCCACACTTCCTATGGTTAACACACAGTCACGGCAAACACGCCGCACTTCAATCATACCTCCCACTGGAGACTCAACAACTAGGGGCTTCGCTGCCTCCACACAAGTCAACCCCAAGCTATCTATTACAAGCTCAGCAACAAAACAACACGATGCACCCGTATCGAAAAGAACAGAAGCTAATGTACAGGAGATCAAAAGGGTACCTCTAACCACTGATGGTTTTGCCCCACCCTCCGCCGGTGTGGGTGGTAGCTCAGCCTCCTCCTAGTACGTCACCTCCAGCGCAAACACCCTCCCTTGGCCTGAGCCACTGGTCGGCTCACTTACTGGGCGCTTCCCCCAAGACTGCCTCCAGCTTCAGTCTGCTGTCGCTCTAGCCTCCCCTGAGGTTGGGTCTGGCTAGATCCTGCCTGGCTGGCCTGCCACTGACGAGCTGGCCTCTCAGCTGGTGTACGGAAGCTAGCATCACTCCTCATGCTGGATGCCACGCCTCCTGCTCCCCTGTTGCCACTCCTGCACACCCGGCTCAAGTGGCCCTCTCGCCCACAGTTGTTGCATTTCCAGTCTTTCTTTGGACACTCCCTCCTAAAGTGGCCTTGCTCCCCACAGCAATGACAACCGCTGGGGAGACCTCCTGCTGGACCTCCCAGTCTGCTACCGCCAGAGCTAGACCTCCCTGGGTTTACCGATGTCTGCCCCCTGCTGCGGAAGGAACAGTTGTCCCTCTCTTCAGTGTTGGGCCTCTTGGGTCTCGAATCACGTTCAGATCCGCCCTGCAACTGGCGACCCTGATGGGCCTGCCTCCCATCATCCAGCTCTCTCTCAGCGATACGAGCCGTCTCCACAACCTCAGCATAAGTCCTCAAGCGCAAGATCGCCACTCTTTGCCTAAGGGCTGGCCTAAGGCCCAAAGTGAACTTGTGGGCCTTCAGGTCCTCCTTTGCCATAGTCTCGGGGGCAAATCTACTCAAACTCCGGAACTCTCGCTCATACTCAAGTACCGTCCTTGATCCTTGTTTCAGGCTACCAAACTCCTCCCTCTTCTGCCACCTCAAAGATTCCGGGAAGAACTCATCATGGAAGACCTGTAGAAACTCCTCCCAAAGCATGAACTGCACCGCACTACTCCCCGCGACACTCAACCACCACTCCAGAGCATTCCCCTCCAGCTGCCGAATGGCCAGTCTCACCTTATCCTCCTCCCGGGGTAGGAGAAAGGAAAACACATGCTCGATCTGCCTCGGCCCGGTGCTCGCCTAACACCTGGGTCCTCCTCCCCCTTGAATTGCGGAGGTTGTTCCTTTCGGAACCGTGTCACCACGTCATCCTCTGCACGAGTCGGTATGCCACTCAGCGAACCCTCATGCTCCATTGGTAACTCCCCCGTTGGTGGTGGCATCACCTGCTGTGCCGCCATCTCACGGCGCACCTCCTCCCGAACTTCTTGTCGTATGCCTTCCCTTAGCTCTTGGACTTCCAGTCGGATGCCCTCTCGCAGCTGCGCCAGCAACGGCGCATGTCCTCCAACGGACTGCCTCGCACCCGGACCCTCATGGGCAGATGACTCATCAGCCACTGCCCCGAACGCACGAGTCACTCTCCTCGGTGGCATTCTTACTACATGAAGTAAGAAGCACAAATGTCAGAACGCGTTCGACAACTATCAAGTTTCACTACCTTTACTCCATTATCAAGTCAAGTAGTACATGACATCACACACATTTCACACATTGCATCAACATTACACACAGTTCAATTCACAGTGCACACAGCTCAAATGAACAAGGACCTTTCCTTGCAGTCATGCTCAAGGTACTTTAAGAAGAATCAAAGTTGCACGGTGCACACCTTATCACATTATTCACATTGTCACAGTTCAATCCACATTGCACATAGCATTTTTTTATTTTTTTTGTCCCACATGTACAGCATCCACACAAACACACATAAGAAAATGCAACTAGTGCTCTAATGCCCCTGCATGCAAACCCTACCACAAGACTGGACTACCCCAAGTACACCTTAGAGGCTCAAAGAGGACCATGTTGATCAGGCATGTCCCTCCAGGCTCCTCCAAAGGACTCAAGATATCCAAGTCTGCCCACTACCCTAGGCCAACTAGACCATGCTCTGATACCATATTGTCACGCCCCGGATTTCCAACCCGAGGAGACCGGAATATGACCCTCCCTTTACCCGGGTTTGGATAAAGGGGTTAGAATACAACGTACGCATCACATTTTATATTTAGAGACAAAACCAAATATTTATTAAGTTCAAAAACTACATTTATTACATTAAACTCCACATTACAAGATATCCCCACTGGGGTTACAAAGTTCATAAAAACAATAAAATTCAAGAACAATAAGCAAGCCACAAGAAGGTCTTCCTTGGTTCCCACCTAACACCTGTAGGTCCCTGTAAGAAAACAACACGGTAGGAGGGGTGAGCAACCACAGCTCAGTAGGGATCATGTATCCCCGAGCCATCCCATGCTCCTATCATCTACATGTGGACGTGCATAAGTGCAGTGTTGTGACAACAAGGTACAAGCAGTTTATAATCCAGTCAAGCATCAACACACAAGTCACATGTACAACCTTTGCCACAGCCACACAGGGTAACATTTACAATTCCGGGCTTCCACAGCCACCGGGTTCTACGAAATAGGCCTGAGCTTCCACAGCTACCGGGTTTCACAGAACAGCCCCGAGCTTCCACAGCTACCGGGTTTCACAAAACAGTCCCGAGCTTCCACAGCTACCGGGTTTCACAAAACAGTCCCGAGCTTCCACAGCTACCGAGTTTCACAAAACACAGCACACATAGCTAGACATAGTCACACAGACATAACATCAAACACTTAGCATGTATAGCCTCACAGGTATAAAACCAAACACTTGGTGTGCATAACTTCACAGACACAGTATCGAACATGTAGCGTGCATACATTCACAGGCTCATGAACCCAGCCGCATAGGCATTTTCTCAAACATGTAACGGGCATATACACACAGGCATTTTCTCAAACATGTAACAGGCATGTCACACAGGCATTTTATCGAACACTTTACATGCATCACACTAACACCAGAAACACACCAAAAACGCCATTGAAGGCCAACATCCATATAGGAGATCACACCTATGTGGATTTACATATATAATATATATACAAGCAGGTATCAACCATAATCTACCCAAGAACCCTAGAACAGAGAGAGATCAGGAGGGACAAAACCCCTACCTTAAAGCAGATCCTCCTTGCTCCCGCGCTAGACGCTGTCCTCCCCACACAAGACGCTCCGGCAGCAACCAGCAGCTCCCCTTCCTTCCCTCTCTCTAGCTCTCTCTCTCTCTCTACGACGGCTGCAGCAGCTGAAGAGAACCCTAAACCTAAAACAAGGAGTCTTCACCTCTTTATATAGACAACTCAAACCCCAAAACGACGTAGTTTTGATTAAATGAATTCCAGTATCAAAACGACATAGTTTTGATGACAGACTACAACCTTTTTGCAACACACAGGACAAGGCACTCATAATTTCACCATGGTCCTTTAGCAAAAGATGATCAGATCAACAAAACAAAGGTAATGGAGGCTGCATGTGAGAAAGCATTCTCACGTGCATTCTCACGGGCACCTCGAAAGCTCTAGAATTTCACCACAAGCCTTGGAACAACATCAGGAAGGCTCCCATGCAAAAATCTCCTTGCACGTGAAAAGCATTCACACGTGCATTCTCACGTGCACTCCCAATTAGGCTCAAACTTTGCCTCTTGCTTGCTTATCAACATACAAGATGATTAAGCCAAAGTGTATGGAAAGAAAACTCCCTAAATCCCCACAATTTCCACCCAAAACGGCAAAACTGTGACACACTCCTCACATCCCAAAAATGCGGGTCATTACAACAACGGCCGATGATATACCTTCCAGCCAAGGGGAGCGGGGGCTCTCGTGGGTGTGGCAGAGGGGAAAGAAAGGGGTGTATTTTTTTTGGGATTTCAGCTTGAACTAGAGAGAGAGAGCCCACACACAGGTGATCGACCTCAAGGTTTATATAGGCAATGGGGCTAGGGTTTGGTTTGGTCGTTGGATTGGAATGTTAAACCGATCGTGGGTAAAGAGTGAGGTTTGGTTTGAGAGAGGGAGGAGGACCTGTGGTTGAACCATGGAAGAGTTTGGATAGGGTGTGATGCACTAGAGCGTGGGCTAGCGCAGTGCTCCACCTGGATCTCGATGGTCTGGGCGCGGCCTTGGTGAAGACGACACGGCTGGGGGAAGAGGACGATCAGCCGTGGGAGAGAGAGGAGACGTGGAAAAAGAGTTTGGTGAAGAGATAAGATCGAGGCACATGTGGCTATATTTTTTTATTTTGTTTTTTCATTTTTTTAACCAGTCACATTATGACATGTGGTGAGACAGGCGGGAAAACACAAGAAAAAATAAAATGATTTTTGTTTTTTGAGTTTTTGACCGGTGTCTTTGGGTTTTTAGGATTGTCTGGGCAAACAGAATTTCAAAATGTCTCGAAAAAAATTGTTTTTGGACTCAGGGCGTCGTGAAGAGCGACCCCGTGTGAATTTTATTTGAAAACGATCCTATTTTTACAGCAAGCCTGTACTGCAATTATTTATTACCAAAAAATATATTTATTTTGATTTTTTTAAATGTTCCAGGAGCGAATATACACAATATATATGTCAAAATTCTTAGAACGACGAGTAGAATAAGAAAATGAGGTTCGTGACCTGATTCGGAGTGCCGTTTGAAAAGTCAATTATCGTTTTGACCTTCGATTGCGGCTTGAACGGTATTTTGACCATATCTTCTTCGTTTGACCTCGAAATCGAGTGTAGTCGAAGGCGTTAATCCTCGAATTTGATTTTCTATCGCCCAGAACTGACTCTTTGGAATTTGGAGGCCTTTCTCAAATAATTTCTTAAAATCAGGAATTTATGGCTCAATGGTCATGACTTCGTTGTTCTACAAAATTTCAACAAACCGAAGCGGCATAAAAGGAAAATTGAATTTGATAAAATGTCCAACCTGGACAAAATAGGGTCCAAAAGCTGCCCCTCTTTGTGTATCATTTGTGTTCAAACGGTGCACATAGATAAGACGGACTTATTTTAGACGGGTTAGACCACTTACCTGGCTTACCTATTGCTAAGGGATGGTTCTGCTGGAAATCAGAATACTTGCTGGAACTTGAGATTTTCTGGAATAAAAGCCTAAAAGCTTAGTTAATTACGCTTTAAAAGAGACATGGGGTAGTAGAGAACGAAAAAGCTAAAGGGTTGATTTGGATTTGAAAAGATATAAAATTAATAATCTAAAACCTGAGAGACTTCGCAGAGGCAAGAGGATTACTTGCCTACAATGCGTTGTAGAGGTCGGAGGATTACCGCTTACGATGCAAGGATACTGAAAATTAAAAGCCTAGAGCTGACAAGAATGTAAAAGGCTAGTACCTGAGAGACTTCGCAGAGGTAGGAAGATTACTTGCCTACAATGCGTTGCAGAGGCCGGAGGATTACCGCCTACGATGCGAAGATGCTGAAAATTAAAAGCCTAGAGCTAAAAGGAACGTAAAAGGCTAGAATTTAACAATCTTGTTGGAAACATCGATTGGTGTTTGTTGGTGATGCCTTGGGGGATTGGTGAGCTTGGGAGACCTTAATTGGTTAATGGCTTCTAATGTTTGAGGCTTTTGAGAACAACTCACAAAACTTGCACAAGAGAAATGCACATGATGCATGTATGAATGAATGCAGAACACATGAAATTCTTTTCTTGACTTAGTGGGAGTAGCTTAACCCGCTGGGTATTCACTGTTGTTAGTGATAGGCTTCGCCTTACTGGGAAAATATCACAATGCTATTAAGAAGTTGCTTTATCGAGAAACTATTCCAATCATGTTAGGGAACTTTATTTTTGTTTTCCTGGGAGTTTACTTGGCTTAGCTTCACTGGGTCGGAGAGCTTGACTTGAGCACAATTTCCTTGGATGACAGAGCATCTTTGCTGAGTAATGTCATGAGAGATCCTACTGGGGATAAACATTTTATGTATAAAAGATTTTTCTTTTTTCTCTCTCTTTTTTTTCAAAACAAGTTTTCAAAATGATTTTGTTTAAAAAACAATTTTCAAGACATGGTTATGCAATATAATCATAACTTATCGTCCTCTCATGGCAGTGGTATGAACCTCCAAACTTGACTAGCTTGGACTAGGTAATGGTTCTTGATGGCTTGAGGGTTTGATTTGTAGATTTTGGGGGTACTTGCTTAATGGTTTTGGGGTTTTTGAGATTGAGGGGTGGTTTTGGAGTATTTGAGATTGAGGGGTGATTTTGGAGCTTGGGGTTTTATCCTTGGAGATTGGAAATGTTGGTACTCGATGGTTTTGAGGTTTTTGAGAGTGAGGCTGGAAGGTCTCGTAATTTCAGGAGTTACCTTGAAAGGTTACTGTTTAAAGTTTTACCTTGATCTTATGGTTCAAAGGACTCTATCTCTAGAAGTTATTGTTCAGAGCTTTGCATTGGTTTAGAGTGTTTGAACACTTCTTGTTTTTATGGCTTCGGGTTCCACTATCAAAGGTTGTTGTTTAGGCCTCGACTTGATCTGGTGCACTTGAACACTTGCTGCTTTCTTGGCTTTGAATTTTACTCACAATGCCCTTCCGGGTTTTCACTACACCCGCCTTATATGGATTCTGTTGTCCCTTCTATCTTGTAGATGGCTTTATATTTTACCCTTGATGCCATTTTGGGTTTTCACTAAGTTTGCCTTTTGCATCGAAAGTGTCCACTCTTATTTGAGTACTTGAAAAATAAGTTTGATCATTCAATCAGAGAGGAGTTTTCTAGGACCGTAACGAAGGCTTGGGGTTTAAGGGTTTATCAAGAAAGGGATATAATAGGCTCAAACCTATTCAAGGTTGGATATGATCTATAGTTCAAATTGAACTCTCTAGAAGCCGATTCTTTTGGCTCTCGTTTTTATCTCTCTTTCTTTTTTCTTTTTCTTTTTTTTTTGTTTTTGAGGGATGGACTAAATTGTCCCAATGTAGGGCTCTATCCCTATCAGGAGACTTGTCAGACTAATTTTTTTCTTGAAAACTGCCCCAAGGGTTGATTTATTCCTTCCTGAATTGCCCCAGCATGAGGGTTTGGTTTAAAATGCTTTCTTTTCCGTTCTTGGTTGTTTTCTTTTCTTCTTTTCTTTGTTGTTTTTTTTCTTATGCCCCTAACATGTCCTTATCGAATTTTCTCTTTATTTTTTTTCTCGCCAAAGGTTGCCCCAATTTGACATGAGTTATCCCAATAAGGGATTCTGCGTTTACTACGTCAACATATGTACTAAATTGCCTCTCTTAAGGGATTTGACTTTGAAGAACTACCCCAATGTGGGGTGAACTATGAATCAGGTAATTTGAAAGAAAATTTTATTATAAGCTCAAAGGGAGTAGCAAAGGTATTATTACGAGGTAGCACAAAAGATGGCTTCTCCTCACTTTAAATGATCAAATGTTTTCTCAAATAGTTCAAAGAAGATTTATATCCATTTTCTTGATAGAAGGAACTTTACCTAACGGTACAGCTCCTTAATAGTGTCCCTACCAATGGGAATGGAGTTACCTGAAATTGTAATTTCTTGATCTCCGCAGTCTTCAAGTTCTCCCTTTGATCTTCCTCGAGCTCAAGCCAGTAGTTCAAACTTCCTTTGTTTCATATGCCCCTGTTAGGCTTCAATACACACATCATGAGAGTGGACAAGAAAATAGCAACTATTGTGTTGGTCCCTGAGAGCCTAGAGGGGGGTAAATAGGCTCTTATTGCAAACTCTTTTCTTACTTTTTGGCACTGCACGTATCTAGTTAAAAGATAGAATCAACGCGAAAGCTTACCAGATAGTGGAAGTATTTTGTTTTATTATCAAAGGATAAGTACAACAAAATAGAAGCAGATTAAAGCTTATAAAGCCTTTAGATCTACTGCAAGACTTTCTTACACTCTGTTTACAAAATGACTCACACACTAGCCTCTATGATCTCGATGATCTCTTGTACACACTTATTTTCAACTCCCGAACGATCAACTCCTTCAACACTCTTTTTAATGTACAAGTTTTACAATATATATAAAACATCCTTGAGAGACAATCTTGGAACTTGTTCTTCCATACTATGTGCAGCATTGACTGTTCCTCGGAATTCTCTCTACCTTGAATGCTGCGGATGTGGAGCTCAAGGTCTTGGCTTTGCAAAGCATAAGTGCCTTTGTGATTTCCCAAGTTCAGTTAAAGTTGCGTCCACATATTCGGGTGATCCACGTGTAAGATGTTTTAGGTTCTCAACGAGTTCGTCATACATCGGGAAGCAGCGAGCTGTTGACTTTGAATGCGAAGAGATAAGTTGAAGCAGCGTCTTTTTAATCCAGTGTAAGGTTCCTTACTCTATGTTAATGAAGCTTGGATCCTTACTCCGTGTCAATGATTGCTTACTCTGTATCAATTCAGTACAGGAATCCTTATTCCGTGCCAGCGCGTCCTTACTCCGTATGAGTGAGAAGGTCGGAGTGCTTACTCTGCATCAGTGCTTCCTTACTCCGCGAGAGTTCCTTACTCCGCATAAATTAAAGGAACGGATGGCTTACTCCGTATTAGCACATCTTTACTCTGCATGATTAAGTAGTTCGAATTCCTTACTCCGCATCTAGTTTCCTTACTCCGTGCGAACAAAAGACTCGGGTCCTTATTCCGCACAAGTACTTCCTTACTCCACATCTATGAAAGACTCGGATCCTTATTCTGTGTCTAGTTTCCTTAATCTGCGTAACCGGAAGACTTAGCTTTTTAACGCCGCAAAGACTACCTCTTACTCCGTGCGACTTATAGACTAGGATTCTTACTCTAGCATCTATTTGACTTAGTCCATATAAAGTTTTAGGTGCAGATTTCTTAGTCTTTAGCTTTAAGTTATTAGTCCGCGCGAATGATCCTTATTCTGTATAAAGCAGGGACTTGGTTATTTACCAAGTGTTTGACGACACTCACTGACGTCCGGATGAGGATTATGTATCCTGTCCTTAGCTTTGCTCTCACGAGTGTAGGTCCGGATTAAGATCATATCTTCTGCAATAACTTAAGATAAAACAATCAAAGTCTCAAATCAAATTGCATAGGGCTTTATCCGTATCATCCAAATTCTGAGCTTGATCCAACAATCTCCCCCAATTATGGATATGCCAAAACCCTTTGTAATCTGACCTGGTAAGCAGAGCAAAAAGATAGTATATGGAACATAAATAACTTCCATTTTCATTAAGCAATAATAAAGTACGATACAACCTTTATACAAAATTTTCACTAAGGTACATAAGGCTTACTATACTTGAAGATCATCGTTGCTGCTTTCTCCCTTAGCTCCATTGTCTGGTCCTTCATATAGGCTTGGATAGTGTTCCAGCTTTTATCCACTTTTACAATAGATTTGATGAAGAAACAGACGAATGCTCCGCAGCTATCTCCATCAGGCTGTTGCGGCACTTGCTTCTTGCCTCGAATCATCGCCTTCAGGTTTTCAATTGGACCCAATGGAGTTAGGCCCCTTTCTTCATAAAGTCCAGATTGCTTTACGGCTTCCGTAAGTCGAAGACGCAGTGGCTACCATTGATTCCTTCTAACATTGTTTTCCGCAATCTGATGAGAATCAATTAAGATCAACTGCTTGGATGGAATCATAAAAACAACTAGCATGAAGTGCGGTGTCATGACCCTGTACGGAATGAGAATAGATAAGAGAGTTTTCTAGGGTATGCTATCCTTAGCAGTTCCGTCGATGAAGGTCTGAATGTGGGCTACACCTGGGAGATAGCCCTCATTCCAAGATGGTAAGACATCAAACATGTGTCCGTCCTTGTATAGAGACAGAAACAGCCTCATCTCCATCTTAACTGCTCGAGAGAAGTTGTCTATGTCTTTTGTGGTAAACAGACCCGTCTCAGAACGAATAGTCTGAATGTCTTGAGGAGAGAAGGGGTACAGATCTGATAGACAACTTCGCTCGGCATTGGACGTGGCATACTTGGTCATTGCATCAAAAACATGTCCATCCGCATCAAGAGGATCATGATCCGTGTATGATGGGAGGAAGGTGTCAGCCGCGAATGGAGGCGTCAAAGGAGGAGCTGGGCTGAGAGAAACAGCTGTGTTTGGGAATGGTAACACCCGGAAGTGGATGCAGTGAAGATGCAGGCCACTTCTCAGCACGAGCGGAGGAAGGTGCAGAAGGATCAGATGACACTTTCTCCCCCGTTTTGGCAGATCACCGCGGTGCGGTAGGAGGACGAGCCATGGTGTGCGCCAAGTCCGTGAAAGATGTAGACAGGGAATAAACGGACGAAGCGACGAGATCCATCTTCCGCTCGATGGAAGTGGAGAAGTCGGTCAGGGCAGAGAGGAGTTAGGTGCCTAAACCATCAACCTTGGCGGCGATGGCAGAAATTTGGGCGCTCTGGGCTTGGGCGTGGCGATCCAGCTGAGCGGAGAGCACAACATCGGAGTCGACCGTGCCAAACGAGGCACATCCAAGCACCAACTCCGGGGCTTTCGAGGACTCCCCCGAAGGAATAAGTGCAGGTGTGCATTGGGCAGAGGAGTCAGCAGGAGTGGAGGGTGTGTCAGCAGCAGCAACAGCAGAAGGGGCATCCGGAGCATCGAAGGCATCCGGAGCAGTAGATCCACTATGACCAGAGAGGTCAACTACGGGGATGGATGTGGCAGGAGAGGCAGGCCGGGCCTCAGCCGGAGAAGGAACTCATACGTCATGGGCCGGTCCGGAGGTAACAGTAAAGGGAATGTCCGGAATGTGGGCCGGCGTAAGGAAGCTGTGGTGCAGATTCCAGATGATCATATCCTCCGGGGTTTGGGTGTGTTGGGCATAAAACACCCAGATGTCATTGTCAGGGATGGAGGTGGTGCAGGCGAGGCTAAAACGGAACCATAGGTCCGTTAAGGTGTCGGTGGAGAGGTGGTCAACGTAGTCATGAGGTTGAGGAAGTGGAGGCAAGGGGGCTTCCGGAGGAGAAGGAGGGACATCTGCCATTGCCGTAGCAATAGCAGCATCAATAGCTGCAACAATAGCGGGTGAGTCGGTGCGGGGACATCAGCGGGAGAAGGTGCTGGAGAATCAGCCGGATGAGGGCTTGGCTGAGAGGGCCTCGCAACCTCGGAAGGTTCGGGACGGACGCTATGCTGGGAGGCTCGAGAAATGGAGGGTGCAGCAACGGACTGAATCCAGGAGGACCGGTGAGCAGAGCTGACTTCGGGGGCATGGCTGTCGGCTCGGTCACTAACCGAACTGCCCTGTTGTTCTGAGGCAGGAAGGAGGCAGAGAGCAGCAGAAGGCCAACGTGCCGTCATGGTCCCATCAGGCGTAAGATGGCAAAGATAGTAAGCCTGGGGGAAAGGTATATTGCCACTTCCATAGAAATGGGACGGACGCAAATACCTGGAGACAATGCTGAGAATCCGCCCGAAAGATTGGTTCTTGGGACCATTCTTCAGCAATCGGAACAAGAAGGTTCCCTAGTCCATCGAGCGACCCTCAAAGACTTCGTACATGGCCAGGAGGAGGTCATACGGAATGGAGTCCAGAGCAGATGTGCGAGCTAGTAGACATCGGCTCAGAATGGTCGCCATACACCGGTAGCTGATGAACCCATTTTATATGCATTTTTGGTGTGTGTTCATCCCTTATTTTAATGGATTTTAGAGTATTTTATTGTATTTGAGTTATGTTTTATTTGATTAATGTGTTTTTAGTATTTTTGCCGTGTTTTGGTGTGTTTTGTGTATTTTGGTGTGTTTTGTAGGTACTTGGAGCAATTTGGCCCAAACGGAGTTGAAAAAGGGCAAAATTGGCATCAGATAATGTTGGACAACTAAAAAGTACTTTACACAGGCCATGGCCGCGTAGTGCCTGACCATGGCAGGCGTCTTTTACTGTTCACGACGAAGTTCTCGCCGTGGCCGCAAAATTAATGGGCACCGACCTTCACAAATATCCAACGTACTGTCGCCATGGCCACAGTTTTTGGTGGCCATGGCCTGTGTCGACGACATTTCTCCTTTTTCTTTTTATTTTATATATTTTTCTTAATTATTTTAATGTAATAATTGGGGGACTATATAAGGGCCATGTTTATGTTAGAGTTAGGGATTCTGAACCATTGGGGAGCCGTCTTTGGCGGCTCAAGAACCATAACTTTGATTTTAGATTTCTCTTTTGATTTTGGAGATTTTTATGTGATTTTGGATAAAGAACACATTGGTTTTGGGTGAGGATCGTTTGTATGCCTTCGTGACAGGTTGGTTCGCCTTCTTTTCTCCCTTTATAATCCCAATTTCATGATTTTATATATAGATATGTTTATTCAAATTCTCATGGGATAATCCGTTCTTCCTAGGGATTGGGGGTAGCCTAATCCCAATTTCTTAATTGTATGTGTTTTTATTTAATTATTTCTTATCTTTTTCATAAATGATTTCATTTTATTAATTGAATCCATGTTTGGGCGTCGCGAACCTATTACATGTCTTGGATAATTGGGGGGAAGGACCGAAAGGTGAACCTCGATTATCGGAACTATAGAATGAGACCTAGGACTTGCGTGTCACGAGAGTAGTCCGTGATCCTAGGAGGAATCATGGTTGATCACCTATTAATGGGCTTGATCCTATTTCAGCGGGTCACGAGAGTAAGGCCTTCTTGGGGTTAGGCACGCTGCTATTTCTTGCGAAAGCGGTTGGCGATTACATTAGGATCAACCACCTTCACATGTTAAAGAATTAATAGGAATAATTAATTAAGCCATATAATTAAGGATTGGAAATTGTGGTGAACCTCAGCCCCTAGACCTTTATTCCCTTATTTTCCCTTTTCTCTAGGATTGTTTTATTTTATTTATTTTAATTTAATTTATTTTAATTATTTATTTTTATTTAATTTCTCTATCATTATTTGCTTAGACAATAGGAGCGCAATTAAGTTATAGATTTCCAACCGTGTCTCTGTGGGATCGACCCTGACTTATCTCCTTCTACAGGTTAGTTAGGTTTATAAATATTATTTTGAGAGCGTTAGTGCGACAAAAACGCTATATCAAATTGGCGCCGTTGCCGGGGACACGACAATTCTTGGGAACTTTAGCCGAACGTGTGAAAATTGGACTAAGCATGTATATATGTGTGTTTGGTTTTGTTTTTCATTTTCTTGTGTGATTTTATTTATTTTATTTGTTTTTTTATTAATGTGTTTTTTTTATTGTTGTTTTGTTTGCTTTTTTTTTTTAAAATATTTTGCTAGTGTTTATTTTATTTTATTATTATTGCTATTGTATTTATTTATTTGTTAATTTTAGGTGCAATTTTTTTTTAAAACTTATTTGCTGTTTTTTTTCTTTTCATTTTCTTTTTTTTTCTTCTCTTCTCCTCTCTAATCGGCAGTGTACTTTATTTTATTTGAAAATGCCGGTTCGTTGTATGTTTTGTGGTGGTGAGCATGAGCCCTCTCGATTTCCACACGCTACTATTAGGCAGCTCAGCCAACTGCATTTAGGTGTCACTCATGATGATCCTAATTTTTATGGTGCTTATAATGCATATGTTAATTCATTACCTCTTGTGCTTTGTACTCGTTGTGGAAGTGGTGGCCATATGGCTAATACTTGTTTTTTGAATTTATTTGCCCTTTCTATATCTTGTGAGGATAATGATGGGATGAAATCTCTTTGTTCCACCATTCATGAATTACATAGAGAGGTAGAAGCCTTAGAGAGCTCTACCATTGATAAGGCTACATTTGAGGACCTAGTTAAGGAAACTCATGGCACCGCTTTTGATTGTCTTATTAATTTGAATGCCTGTGAGGATAGACTTCATACCTTACTAGAGTCCATAGAGGAGACCGACAGCTTGATTTTCGAGTTACAAAAATTTTTGGATTTTTGTACCCCTTCTAGTAGTTCCTCTAATTTTGGCATTGATGCACCATGTGAACATATTGACCATATAGGATTACAGAGTGAGCATCCTTTTAGGGAGATCGATGACTTTAGTGTGAATGGGCATAGTACTTCTTCTTGGTCCCCGTTGTATGTTGATTTATCTTGCAGGGCCAATGATGATATCATTGATAGCTACCATGCCGGGTCTGCACCACTGGTTGACGGCACAGCTGGAGTTGGGCATTTATATGAGACCCTTGCCGAGGGAGATTTCCCCGAACAGGTAATTATTGGTGACTCCCAGTTTCATGTCCAAGAACCCGGGCAGGTAAGTCTTAAGGTAACTAGTCCATCTTGCTCTAATTCTGAGGAGGTAATAGTCATTGAATATTATAAACCTTCCTCTCACTCCCTTTGTTCTTTATTTGTTTTACCTATTTATTTTTCTTTTTCTTTTTCTAGTTATAGGTGTAGCTTTTGTTTTTGTTCTTCTTGCTTGTGTGTAGTCCCTCACTTGCAGGGTCTATGCTTGCGGGACCTTCCTCTGCAACCCCGTCGGCTAATTAGAGGTTTCGTAGGAGTTCCTCTAATTCCGCACAGGTATGATCTCTCCTACACACCGCGGCCACCTGATAAAGCCGTGGTATTTGTTTTTATTATTTTTATTTATGATTTATCTTTCTCACCACGGCCTCCTGATTGGGTCATTTTTTTTTCTTTTTTTCTATCCTCATTTTTTTTTATTGTATGTTTGATTTTTGAAATAAAATCCTTTCACCCTCTATATGCCTTTCCTCTTTTGTTTTATTTTATTGTTTGCTATGTGTTTTTACATGCTTTGTGTGGGTGTCCATTCCCTTTCACAATGAGGACATTGTGTCTTTCAAGTGTGGGGGAGAGTCTGCATGATTGTTTATCCTTGTTTTGTTTTGTGTTTGATTGCGTGATTGGTTGTATGAGTCTGGAGATATTATGGGAATATTCTTAATATGCTAGTTTTAGTGAAAATTTTTTACTTTTGCTATTTACCATGCTTGAGGTGTTATGTATTGTTTGGTTTGGGTAATTATGCCTTTAGGCCTATACATTATTTTCCTTGTGCTTAGGATGAGATCATTGCGTGTTTGAGCTAGGACTTGGGTTCTTTCCTTAGTTTTTCAATTCTAGGGTGAATGCCTTATATTTTCTTGGAGTTGTGTGTTAAGAGCGATACAGTCCATGCATCCTTTATTCTTTTAAGTGTGATTAGCCTCCTGGTTGATGATCTTGGGCAAGTGCTTGTATAGTTGTGTTGTGGTGATGGGTTAGTGCTTGAATGTTAGGCTAGAGTCACTTGTTGCTTTGATGTTAGTTGCCTAGATTGGTGCTCTTTAGGGTGTGGCTCAAATTTGAAAAAAAAAAAAAGAAACAAAAATATTTGAAGAAAAAAGAAAGGAAAGAAAAAAAGAGAAAGAATAAGAGCTTTGTTGTTTGCCATTTATAGGTGACTTGGCCAATCATGTATATTTGGCTATTTTATGTTTTATTTCTCATAGTTGTGGCATTTTATGTAAATGGGGTACTTTTATTTGTAATCCTTGTGGCATAATCTTTATATTTAGGCCCAAGGGAATGTTGATTTTGTAAACCCCATGTTTGAATGTTAACATATATATTCATGCCACTTAGTTTGAAAAGAAAAAGAGTTGCAATTATTTGAATGTTTATTTCAAAAAAAAAAAAAGATGAGATTGAGCCTTATGTTGTTAGTTTAGAGCATCATAACTGGTAGCTTACCTCTCATGGTGGCATGTTGGCAAAGGCATTTGGTTTGTGGTAAGAATTGTTGTGTCACCACAATAAGGGACTTGCTTTTACTTTCTTACGGTCTGAAAACCCAAGGAGGTTCTGAGTGTTGAGTGATGTGAGACTACCACTTGAGTGAGGTATTTTTGGCTTCTATTGAGAGGACTCCAAGAATTTATGGTTATTTGCTCTATTATTTGATTAATTTGGTTGTTCCTTAGACCCTTAGCTAGGAAAACATGTAATTGTTGGACTAAGTGTGCGGAAGGTCATGTAGAAGCTTAGGGTTGCCTTTGCTCATTCCTTGCTAGCATTTCATTCTCTTTTGTATGGTGCTTGCATATTTGGAATTACCTATATTCTCATTTGTGTTTTTGATTTTCTTATTTTCCATTTTTGTGTGATTGTGTGTTTAATTTAGTCCTTGCTCGGGGACGAGCAAAAGGCAAGTATGGGGGATTTTGATGAACCCATTTTATATGCATTTTTGGTGTGTGTTCATCCCTTATTTTAATGGATTTTAGAGTATTTTATTGTATTTGAGTTATGTTTTATTTGATTAATGTGTTTTTAGTATTTTTGCCGTGTTTTGGTGTGTTTTGTGTATTTTGGTGTGTTTTGTAGGTACTTGGAGCAATTTGGCCCAAACGGAGTTGAAAAAGGGCAAAATTGGCATCAGATAATGTTGGACAACTAAAAAGTACTTTACACAGGCCATGGCCGCGCAGTGCCTGACCATGGCAGGCGTCTTTTACTGTTCACGACGAAGTTCTCGCCGTGGCCGCAAAATTAATGGCCACCGACCTTCACAAATATCCAACGTACTGTCGCCATGGCCACAGTTTTTGGTGGCCATGGCCTGTGTCGACGACATTTCTCCTTTTTCTTTTTATTTTATATATTTTTCTTAATTATTTTAATGTAATAATTGGGGGACTATATAAGGGCCATGTTTATGTTAGAGTTAGGGATTCTGAACCATTGGGGAGCCGTCCTTGGCGGCTCAAGAACCATAACTTTGATTTTAGATTTCTCTTTTGATTTTGGAGAATTTTATGTGATTTTGGATAAAGAACACATTGGTTTTGGGTGAGGATCGTTTGTATGCCTTCGTGACAGGTTGGTTCGCCTTCTTTTCTCCCTTTATAATCCCAATTTCATGATTTTATATATAGATATGTTTATTCAAATTCTCATGGGATAATCCGTTCTTCCTAGGGATTGGGGGTAGCCTAATCCCAATTTCTTAATTGTATGTGTTTTTATTTAATTATTTCTTATCTTTTTCATAAATGATTTCATTTTATTAATTGAATCCATGTTTGGGCGTCGCGAACCTATTACATGTCTTGGATAATTGGGGGGAAGGACCGAAAGGTGAACCTCGATTATCGGAACTATAGAATGAGACCTAGGACTTGCGTGTCACGAGAGTAGTCCGTGATCCTAGGAGGAATCATGGTTGATCACCTATTAATGGGCTTGATCCTATTTCAGCGGGTCACGAGAGTAGCCGGTCTTTGGGGTTAGGCACGCTGCTATTTGCGCGAAAGCGGTTGGCAGTTACATTAGGATCAACCACCTTCACATGTTAAAGAATTAATAGGAATAATTAATTAAGCCATATAATTAAGGATTGGAAATTGTGGTGAACCTCAGCCCCTAGACCTTTATTCCCTTATTTTCCCTTTTCTCTAGGATTGTTTTATTTTATTTATTTTAATTTAATTTATTTTAATTATTTATTTTTATTTAATTTCTCTATCATTATTTGCTTAGACAATAGGAGCGCAATTAAGTTATAGATTTCCAACCGTGTCTCTGTGGGATCGACCCTGACTTATCTCCTTCTACAGGTTAGTTAGGTTTATAAATATTATTTTGAGAGCGTTAGTGCGACAAAAACGCTATATCAGTAGCGGACCTTGGAAGGACTTCACCTTGTATTCCTTCTCTTTGTAAGTGTAGCAATGGAAGCTGCCATTGATTCTGGGTCTGGGCGCTGATGTTGACCGGGGGGAAGGTTGAGAGCGGTGCGGAGGACAGCGGGGGTGATGACGGTGGATTCACCCCGAACATGGGAAAGGATAGAATCAGTGGTGCAGCGGATGCGCTGGTAGTACTTAATAATATCATCGATAAGAAGGTCGACAGGATTGGAGATCAAATTCAGAATGTGGGAGGCTTCCAGAAGGGGGCGTAGGTCCAGAAACCAAGCCGGAGGATCGAAAATTGCAGGCCAATCGACCAGGTGGCCGGGGTTAACGCCAGAAAAAGTGAGCTTGGGTGCCATTTCGATTGAGAGTGAGAGGGACAAGGAAGGTAGGGCTTAGAGATTAGAAGAGTGACGAGGATTTAGGGATTCAGAATTGTAAACTCGTGCTGCATGGAAAATCCAGTATATATAAGACCGAGTCCGTGGTTGCCAGCGGGTCTAGGGATTAAGCGAGATGAATAGTGATCCTCCTGACAAGCTTGTCACGCCCCGGATTTCTGACCCGGGGAAACCGGTACGTGACTCCCCGTTCACCCACACGGAGGGTAAAGGGGTTGGATTACTGGATGCCACACAAGCAAAACTAACAATTACAATAAACAAACAAGCCACATCTTTATTTAATTTCAAACATCAAAGGGGTCACAAACCAACCATGTTCCATATTACAGTTCAATCCCTTATTACATTTTCCCCCCTTATTATAAAATTACATTACTGAACTGACTAATAAAATGAAGATGGTCTTCCACCTTGGTGTATCCACCTAACGCCTGTAAGTCCCTGGAAAACAAGCAAACACAGTAGGAGGGGTGAGCAACCACAGCTCAGTAGGGATCAAGTCTCCCCAACCCTTCCCATGTTCCTAGCGGCTATATGCATGTGCACAGGTGTAGTGATGTGGCAGTATTAGGAAAAAGAAAATAAAACATTCTACACAAGCGGGCGTAACCCCAGCCCCAGCCACACTGGCTAACAAACCACATCTCAAGCAAGTAATTTAACAGCCTCTTCAGGCCACTAATTTAACCGCCTCTCAGGCAAAGTAGTTTAACCGCCTCTTCAGGCCCTTTGGTTTAACCGCCTCCCAGGCAAAGTAATTTAACCGCCTCTTCAGGCCAGATACCACAGTCATGCACACAACACACACTACGGTTACTTAAGCATAAAACCAAACACTTGGTGTGCACCCATTCACCAGTGCACAAACCCAGCCATTCAGGCAATAGAACAAACACCCAACATGCATACATACACCAAATCACAAGTCCAGCGACACCGGCATATTACCAAACATGTAATAGGCATATACAAACAGCTATATTCACACAGGCATTTCATCGAACATATAGCATGCAACAACAGAATCACACCAAAATGCCATTGAAGGCCAACATCCATATAGGAGATCACACCTATATGGATTACATATATATATATATATAAACAGATATAATCCATTATCTACCCTAGAACCCTAGAACAAAGGAGGATTTAGGAAGAACAGAACCCCTACCTTGTATGTTCTCCTGCTCCCGCTTCCACGCAAGACTCCGACCACCCACGCAAGACGCTCCGGCAGCCACCAGAAGCTCTTCTTCCCTCTCTCTCTCCGCGACGGCTGGTGGAGCAATAAACCCTAAACCTAAAACAGAGGGGCTTCTCCTCCTTATATAGACAACACAACATCAAAATGACGTAGTTTTGATTAAGTTAATCCCAGCATCAAAACGACGTAGTTTTGATGGAACAAGCTATGACCTTCCCACATCCATACACACCAAAATATTCACAATTCCAACATAGTCCTTTGGGAAAAGATGATTAGAACGACAAAACCAAGGTAACCATGCAAAAACATGCCTGCACGCCAATTTGAATGCCAATTCCCCAATTGGCGTGCAGCTCCAAATGCACTCAAACTTCACCCCAAGCCTCCTTGCATCTTGTAGAGGTCTGAGAAGCAAAAATATGCTTGCACGTGAAATGGGTGAATTCACGTGCAGCTCCAAATGCTCTGAAATTTCTGTGGTAGATAGTGGACCTCATTCTAAGCAACTTTTGTTCTCGCACGCCAATTGTTTGAGGCCATCTACTATACCAAAAGTGAGCTCCAAAATATGCCAAAACAGCTTAAAACCCCATGTATATGCATAGCATCTTCCTATGGCATAAATGTACGTTATCACTTGTCACATGCACCTCCCAAAAGTCCCCTCTTGGGCTCATCTCTTACCTCAAACTTGTGCACCAACATCCAAGGTGTTTGTGGTTAACTTCTTACACACGGGTTATTACAAAGCTGATGTCATTTATCTTAATACTGGAGTGCCTCTGAATTGAAAAGTGGCGTGGAGGCCGCAGAATCAAATATTTATAACAGCTGTATGCCTTCATCCGGAAATTACGTGTCTCGAGACTTGCATTTTAAATAGACCATCATTCTCCTCAGAAACACGCGAAGTAAGATAAGACCGTGGTTATCATGATTTGAGTGTTTCACGAGTTCGGAGGAAATGAAATGATGATCATCTAGATGAAAAGTAATCCGTAGAAGAATATCCAGATGAGCAATAGAGTGTGTCCGTAGAAACATAGTGTGGTAAGAGATAAAATGATTCCTTTGCTGTCTTGAAGTTGAAGAAGGACGAAGTATCACAACACTTCATATTCGGGACTTTAGACAAGATATTTCGGTGAGAAGGCAAAGTGAATCGGAACCTGTAGCTGCACAAAGATAAACTTAAAGGAACACAATGCTTTTACAAACACAAACACAAGCTACCCATTTGCTACACGGCGAGCCACAACACCCAAATGGGTCATACACCGCGCTCAGCACATAACAACACATAACAAGGTACCACCATAATCCATAACAACACATATCCGCATGTCACAAATACACATCTCAAAACACATCACAATTATGAACACATGTCTAAAAGACAAAACAAATACACCAAATCATACACAACTAATACAAGAAAACACATCACTATCCCTTGGCCAACAGCCACCAACAGCCACCTCCCACGCTTAAGATTGTTCATCCTCGAACAATGCTGGGTGCTACTCACGCATCACGGACTCACGTTCTCATATCTCCTCCTCAATGCCACGGTGCTACCACAACACGCGAACCAAAGGAATAGCACGACCACGCAAAAGCTTCTCTCGCTGATCTAGGATACGGATAGGGGCCTCAACAACGGACATGTCATCCTCAATGTCTAATGTCCCCTAATCGATCACATGAGTGGGGTCAGGGTGATACTTCCGCAACTGGGACATGTGAAACACGTTGTGCACTCGACTCAGCCGCGGTGGTAACGCTAACCGGTAGGCCACAGGCCCCACACGATCCAGAATCTCAAAAGGACCAATAAACCGCGGAGATAGCTTGGAACCTCGCCCAAACCGTCGATGTCCACGACATGGAGAAACACGAAGAAACACATGATCACCAACAGAAAACTCCAAAGGTTGCCGCCGCTGATCCGCATAAGATTTCTGCCGACTTTGAGCTGATAACAAACGCTGACGAATCAACTTAACCTTCTCGGTAGCCTCGTGAACCAACTCTGGTCCCAAGAGAGCTGTCTCCCCCACCTCGGTCCAACACAAAGGTGATCGACACGGCCGCCCATACAACGCCTCAAAAGGAGCCATCCCAATGGATGCCTGATAACTGTTGTAGGCAAACTCCACCAAAGGAAGGTGAGTCGCCCACGAGCCCCCAAAATCTAACACACAGGCCCGTAACATGTCCTCCAAAGTCTGATTCGTCCTCTCTGTCTGGCCGTCAGTTGCAGGGTGAAAGGCTGTACTCAAGTGAAGTTTGGTCCCCATAGCCTCCTGCAAACCTGCCTAGAAACGGGAAGTGAACCTCGAATCCCGGTCAGAGACAACCGATGATGGTACTCCATGTAGTCTCACAATCTCGTTCATGTAAAGATGACTCAAGGTCCCAATAGAGTCCCGCTCGCGAACAGCCAGGAAATGGGCCGACTTTGTGAGTCGATCCACAATCACCCAAATCATATCTTTCCTCCCTGTGGTGGGTGGAAGACCAGTCACAAAATCCATCGCTATGTGGTCCCACTTCCACTCCGCTATGGGCAAGGGCTGTAACATGCCCGCCGGCCGCTGATGCCTAGCCTTCACCTGCTGACACGTGAGGCACCGCGAAATAAAAGCAGCTACATCGCGTTTCATCCCAGGCCACCAAAAATGTCCTTGAAGCGCATGGTACATCTTCGTACCCCCTGGGTGCACAGCAACTCTAGACTGGTGAAACTCCCTCATCACCTCATCCCTGAGGGAAGAAGCCACTACCAACCACCCCTGAAAAGACAACTCATGCTCAGGACCCTCTGTCCAGTCCTCAAATAGCTCCCCAGCCTTAATACGGGCACGGAGAACCTCACACTCAATGTCACCCAACTGTTCCTCCCGGACGCGCTGGTACAACTCAGGCACAACCACCAAAGGACTCAGGACTGTCCCACGATCACGAACAACAGGCTGCAGCTGCAACATCGCCAACTGCTCCATCAGCTTCCACTCTCTCACGGCCACCTCAGCTTTCCCTTTTCTGCTCAACGCGTTAGCCACAACATTACCCTTGCCCGGGGTATAGGCAAGAGTAAAGTCAAAGGTCTGCAAATACTCCACCCATCTCCTCTGCCTCAAATTCAAGTCCTTCTGAGTAAAGATGTACTGAAGGCTCTTGTGATCTGAGAACACCACGAACTTCTCCCCCAAAAGGTAATGTTGCCAACTCTTCAGGGCGAAGATGACAGCCGCCAACTCAAGATCATAGGTAGGGTAATTCTGCTCATGAGGCTTCAACTGCCTTGACCCATAAGCTACCACACTGTGCTCCTGCATAAGCTGTCACGCCCCAATTTCCTTCCACTTGGAAATGAGTAGTGACTGCCCATGCCCGCACCCGAAGGGACAAGGGGTTGGTGCAAGCACCTTAAAAGGACTTCTAGCACGGGTGCTGTCCCAAACCTGCACAATCAGGTTAACATGCCAAGGGGCATGCTCCTGCTCCCAAACCATGCACACAAACACAAATTGAATAACAACATCTCATTTTATTTCATTTCAAAGACTAAATGTTTATTACAACCCAGTCGGGGAAAAACCCCTATGAAGCCATCAATAAAACCAAACCAAAATCCAAACACGTAAAACCAAAGTACAACAAAGGAAATAATATAAAACTTTCAGCCTCAGGGGCCTAGCTCCTTAGCCTTCACCTACCGCCTGCTAAACCCTGCAAAAGAACAGTTTATAGGAGGGGTGAGCAAACCACAGCTCAGTAGGGATCCGGTCTCCCCCGGACCCGTCCCAGCTGACAACATGCATGATATGTGTATGCTTGTGCTCGTGTCGTGCCTAAGGCTAACGCAAGCAAACATCACCCGGTAAACACTCTTTACCTGAACCCGCACCGAAGGGCAGAGGACACCCCGCCACCACGGCGACATGACATACCACATTCAGGCGAATGTTGCATGGACACCAATGCAACATTTTCCACCCGAGTCGAGATATGGTCAACCACCTCCTCGGGCGCCATACCTACCCTCAGGAATGGGTGTAGACTTAGCCCACCGTCGTGAGTGCTACACCGAGACTCAGGACCACGTCCTGGCCAAATCTCAAAGGGGTCCAGCTATTGTGCCTGGCCCATATCTCGGCTCAATCTCAAACAGATCAACGAACAAGATAACATTACATCTCAACATGTAAACCAAGCACATCATTTACACTTTATCTCGAAGGACCAACATGGTCAGATACAAGCCACACACATCAGCCTCATAGGCTTAAAATCAAATACAAATCAAACACAGTACACACCAGTCACACAGGTATATCATCAAACACCCGTATACAAGGTCTCACAGGTATTATATTGAACACATGGCATGCAGGCCTCACAGACATTCTATCAAACACATAGTGTGCAGGCCTCACAGACATTCTATCAAACACATGGTGGGCATAAACAAACCCAGAAAATCCTCAAGCCAAATTCAACATCAGAATCAACAGAACATGCCACTGAAGGCCAACATCCATATAGGAGATCACACCTATATGGATTTACATATATATATATATATAGGTGTATATCCTAAAACAGGGGAGAGTTTGGAAGAACATGAATCCCTACCTCAGGCTTTTGTCCTAACCTCCACGCTAGACAGCTCCCAACGATGCGAACCACCACGGCAAATCGCCCAGGAGATCCCTCTCTCTCTCTCTCTCTCTCTCACTGGCAGCAGCTGCGCAAAGAAAGGAACACAAGAACCCTAAACTCAAACTCAAGCCCTCATTATATAGACACTACCCACATCAAAACGACGTAGTTTTGATTAAGTAAACCCAAGATCAAAACGACGTAGTTTTGATCACACAAGTTAGCACCTTTCCGCACCCATATAGGCCAAACTACTCAGAATTTCAACATGGTCCTTTGGAGAAAGATCATTAGAATGTCAAAACCAAGGGAACCATGCAAAAATATGGCTGCACGCCAATTTGCACATGAATTCCCAATTCACGTGCAACTCCAAATGGACTCCAAATGCTCTCAAACTTCACCCCTAGCCTCCTTGCATCATTTAGAAGACAATCACACTTGCACGTGAATTGGACCCATATCACGTGCACCTCACATACACGTCCGTTTGGCCTGAAACTTCTGTGGTAGATAGAGGACATCATTCTAAGCATCTTTCCTTTTGCACGTGAATTCATTTGAGCCCATTCACTAGGTCAAAATCTAGAAAAACTCTACTCATAAGGCAAAACTGTGACTAACTGTGACTAACTCAAGGTACGGGTCCTTACATCCTCTCCCCCTTAAGACTTTTCGTCCTCGAAAAGAAAAGGTGGAATGAAAGAAAACAATCACAACCAAAGCATAGGCCTCTAACACCCTCTAACCACAACTTAATACACAACAAATCACAATTTATTTCACACATTTATACACTCTACATGGTCATAACTAGTTGGGCAAGTACCTGATTATGTTGAAGTTTGACGCTTGCCCTCCTCCCCTCCTTCAGAGTTGTTCGTCCTCGAACAAATCAGGATAATGAGCACGCATCTCAGTCTCACGTTCCCAGGTCTCTTCCTCCAGCCCTCGGTGTTGCCACAACACTCGAACCAACGGAATAGTCTTACCTCGCAGCTGCTTTTCGCGCCTATCAACAATACGGATGGGGGCCTCGACAACAGACACATCCTCTCCAAGATCCAGGGTACCCCAATCGAGCACGTGTGCGGGATCTGGATGATATTTCCGCAACTGGGATACATGGAAAACATTATGAACTCTGCTCAAACTAGGTGGTAATGCCAACCTATAAGCAACAGGGCCAACTCTGCTCAAAATCTCGAACGGTCCAATGTACCGAGGGGACAACTTGGACCCAGTCCCAAATCTCTTATGCCCTCTCCGTGGAGAAACACAAAGGAATACGTGGTCTCCCACCAAAAACTCCAACGGTCGGTGTCGGCGATCTGCATAAGACTTCTGTCTGCTCTGAGCTGTAAGAAGGCGTTGCCGAATCAGCTGAATTTTTGCCGTAGCCTCCTGGACCAATTGAGGTCCTAACATAGCTGCCTCTCCGCCTTCGCCCAACATAATGGAGACCGACACGGTCGGCCATACAATGCCTCAAATGGGGCCATCCCAATCGAAGACCGGTAACCGTTATTATAGGCAAACTCCACCAGAGGAAGGTGGGAAGCCCATGATCCTCCAAAATCAAGTACACAAGCCCTCAACAAGTCTTCCAATGTTTAAATGGTCCTCTCGGACTGACCATCAGTCTCAGGATGGAATGCAGTACTCAAATTTAGTCGGGTTCCCAATGCTTCCTGTAGACCTCCCCAAAACCGGGATGTAAACCGCGCATCCCTGTCCGAAACAATAGACAAGGGCACTCCGTGCAAGCGGACAATCTCATCAACATACAACTGGCTTAACGTGCCGATAGAGTCGCGCTCTCGAATTGCCAAGAAATGGGCTGACTTAGTTAAGCGGTCCACTATGACCCAAATCATGTCCTTCCTCCCGAAGTGGTAGGAAGTCCCGTCACGAAGTCCATGGTAATATGCTCCCACTTCCACTCGGCTACAGGTAAAGGCCGCAATTGACCAGCAGGTCGTTGGTGTTCTGCCTTCACTTGCCGACAGGTAAGGCACACTGGAAACAAACTCTGCTACGCTCCGTTTCAGCCCCGGCCACCGGAAGCGTGCGCGAACGGCATGATACATCTTAGTTCCTCCTGGATGTACAGCTAAACGGGAATGATGAAATTCCCTCAAGACATCCTCACGCAAGGGAGGTGGTACTATCGACGCCCTCGAAATTTCAGCTCATGCTCAACTCCTTCTGTCCAGTCCTCTAACGGCTCTCCGGCCTCTATCCTGGGCCCGGATCACCTCACGATCCACGTCGCCTAATCGTCCCTCATGGACACGCTCGATACAACTCTGGTATCACAGTGAGAGGACACAGGATAGCTCCCTCATCGCTGAAAACAGGTTGCACCTGAAGCATCGCTAATCGCTCCATCATTTTCCATTCTCTCATGGAAACCTCAGCTTTCCCCTTTTCTACTTAGCGCGTCGGCTACTAAATTTCCCTTCCCAGGCGTGTAGGAGAGTGTGAAGTCAAACATTTGCAGATACTCTACCCACCTCCGTTGTCACAAATTTAGGTCTCTCTGGGTGAAGATATACTGTAGGCTTTTGTGGTCAGTATATACCACAAATTTCTCTCCCAACAGGTAATGTCGCCAAGACTTCAGGGCAAAAATAACTGCTGCTAACTCTAGGTCGTGTGTTGGGTAGTTTTGCTCATGGGACTTCAGTTGTCGCGAACCATATGCTATGACTTGGCGTTCTTGCATCAGAACACACCCCAATCCAATGCGAGACGCATCACAATACACCTCGAATGGCACTCCCTCCTGCGGTAGACTCAACACCGGTGCAGTAGTCAGGCGAGTCTTCAACTCCTCGAATGCCTGCTGGCACTTGTCCGTCCACTCGAATTTGGCTCCCTTCCGTGTAAGAGCTGTCATAGGTGCCGCCAACCGAGAAAATCCTTCCACAAAACGCCGATAATACCCTGCCAGACCCAAGAAACTCCGGATCTCAAAAACATTTGTGGGCCTCTTCCAAGATGCTACGGACTCAATCTTGGTTGGGTCCACTCTAACTCCTTCGGCAGATACTACATGCCCAAGAAAATGCACCTCTTGCATCCAGAAGTCACACTTGCTAAATTTAGCATACAAGTGATGATCTCGTAGTGCCTGCAGCACCACAGCCAAGTGCTCCTCATGCTCAGCTTGGGTTTTGGAGTACACAAGGATGTCGTCAATGAATACCACCACGAAGGAATCCAGGTATGGGGCAAACACCTGATTCATTAGATGCATGAACACCGCAGGTGCGTTCGTGAGCCCAAAAGGCATCACTAACCACTCATAGTGTCCGTACCTGCACCTGAACGCCATCTTAGGGATGTCTTCGCTCCTGACCCTCAATTGGTGATACCCCGAACGCAGATCGATTTTTGAGAACCACCGTGCTCCACTCAGCTGGTCGAATAAGTCATCAATCCGCGGCAAAGGGTACTTGTTCTTTACCGTTACTTGATTCAGCTTCCGATAATCAATGCAAAGTCGCAACGAACCATCAGCCTTCTTAGCAAACAAGACCGGTGCACCCCATGGTGAGGTACTAGGATGGATAAAACCTTTATCTCCCAGTTCCTTTATCTGCTTCTGAAGCTCCCGCAACTTAGCAGGTCCCATCCGGTATGCTACTTGTGAGATGGGTCCCACCCCTGGCAACAGTTCAATCGTGAACTCGATACTTCTGTGTGGAGGCAACTCCAACAACTCCCCAGGAAAGACATCCTGGAACTTCTCGACAACATCTGGCCACACCCTTTTCTCTAAGTTACCTTCCTCCTCAAAGGTTAGGGTGGCAAGCCTATGGGTAATATTGCCCCATAGCTCCCTCGTCGGTCCAGCTCTCCCACGATCCCTATCCCATTCACCCACTAGAGTACAGGAAGATCCTGTGGGTGTAGTAAACGATACTCGTCGCCTATAGCGATCAATCTTAGCCTTGAAAGGCCATCAACCATCCATCCCCAGAATCAAACTAAAGGTCCTCATGGGCATTACGTACAAATCAAATGAGAGGTCAACCTCTCCTATCGTAAGCGCACACTCTCGACACATTTGGTGGATCAACTCCACTCCTCCCATTGGGGACTCGACCCTCGGAGGTCTATCAGCCTCCACACAATCAAGTCCAAGGCTCTCCACCAAGGACTTAGCAATCAGGGAGCACGAAGCTCCGGTATCAAACAATGCAGCAACAACGGTGCGAGATATTAGAATAGTACCTCGAACCACCGAAGGTCCAGCTCCACCTTCCTCGGAGGGTGATGGTAGATCCTCCATTCCACTGGTGCCGAGGTAAGCGCGAACACTCGCCTTGGCCTGCCCCACCACTAGCCTCACTTGCCTTCCCTTTTGCTCCTGCCTGCAGTCCACCTGGGACGCCCCTCCGATCCTCCTTGTGGTTGCCTCTCCCCCTGTGGCCTAGTGTGACTGGAACCAGCCTGACTGGCCTGCCACGAATGTGCTGGCTTAGGGGATCATCGCCCTCTACACGCTGTCCTCTTCCCTCTCCAGCACGGGCAGAAGATTCATCTTCTACAGCTGGAGTAGCTCGGGTTACTCTCCTAGGAGGCATAGTCTACATAATTTAAACCAAACTAGGATCAGCTTCTCTCAAGCTCTACACACCCTCATCCCCATGGGCCATGAGGTACTTAAGCAACATTTTACATTTAAACACATAGGTAAATCACATAAGCATACAGCAGCAATTCATAGCAACAAGTCTCACAAAAAAATCACCGAATTTCATAGCAACAAAATTTTGTTTTTAGCAACAAGTTTTCAGCAACACAGCATATACTCATACTGAAATTAAACTAGTGCCCTAATGCCAGTGCATGTATGCACCCTCAACCCAAATGCAAGTGCCCTACTCCTTGGTCTAACTACCCCTGAGTACACCCCAGAAAGCCAGATAGGACCACGTTGATCAGGCGTGTCCTATACTGCCTCCTAAGAGTCTCGAAGCGCCAGGCCTCCCCACTATCCTAGGTCCACTAGACCATGAACTATCGCTCTGATACCATATTGTCACGCCCCAATTTCCTTCCACTTGGAAATGAGTAGTGACTGCCCATGCCCGCACCCGAAGGGACAAGGGGTTGGTGCAAGCACCTTAAAAGGACTTCTAGCACGGGTGCTGTCCCAAACCTGCACAATCAGGTTAACATGCCAAGGGGCATGCTCCTGCTCCCAAACCATGCACACAAACACAAATTGAATAACAACATCTCATTTTATTTCATTTCAAAGACTAAATGTTTATTACAACCCAGTCGGGGAAAAACCCCTATGAAGCCATCAATAAAACCAAACCAAAATCCAAACACGTAAAACCAAAGTACAACAAAGGAAATAATATAAAACTTTCAGCCTCAGGGGCCTAGCTCCTTAGCCTTCACCTACCGCCCGCTAAACCCTGCAAAAGAACGGTTTATAGGAGGGGTGAGCAAACCACGGCTCGGTAGGGATCCAGTCTCCCCCGGACCCGTCCCATTGTACAACATGCATGATATGTGTATGCTTGTGCTCGTGTCGTGCCTAAGGCTAACGCAGCAAACATCACCCAGTAAACACTCTTTACCTGAACCCGCACCGAAGGGCGAGAGGACACCCCGCCACCACGGCGACATGACATACCACATTCAGGCGAATGTTGCATGGACACCAATGCAACATTTTCCACCCGAGTCAGATATGGTCAACCACCTCCTCGGGCGCCATACCTACCCTCAGGAATGGGTGTAGACTTAGCCCACCGTCGTGAGTGCTACACCGAGACTCAGGACCACATCCTGGCCAAATCTCAAAGGGGTCCAGCTATTGTGCCTGGCCCATATCTCACTCAATCTCAAACAGATCAACGAACAAGATAACATTACATCTCAACATGTAAACTCAGCACATCATTTACACTTTATCTCAGAAGGACCAACATGGTCAGATACAAGCCACACACATCAGCCTCATAGGCTTAAAATCAAATACAAATCAAACACAGTACACACCAGTCACACAGGTATATCATCAAACACCCGTATACAAGGTCTCACAGGTATTATATTGAACACATGGCATGCAGGCCTCACAGACATTTTATCAAACACATAGTGTGCAGGCCTCACAGACATTCTATCAAACACATAGTGTGCAGGCCTCATAGACATTCTATCAAACACATGGTGGGCATAAACAAACCCAGAAAATCCTCAAGCCAAATTCAACATCAGAATCAATAGAACATGCCACTGAAGGCCAACATCCATATAGGAGATCACACCTATATGGATTTACATATATATATAGGTGTATATCCTAAAACAGGGGAGAGTTTGGAAGAACATGAATCCCTACCTCAGGCTTTTGTCCTAACCTCCACGCTAGACAGCTCCCAACGACGCGAACCACCACGGCAACTGCCCGGAGATCCTCTCTCTCTCTCTCTCTCTCTCTCTCTCTCTCTGGCAGCAGCTGCAGGAAAGGAACACAAGAACCCTAAACTCAAACTCAAGCCCTCATTATATAGACACTACCCACATCAAAACGACGTAGTTTTGATTAAGTAAACCCAGGATCAAAACGACGTAGTTTTGATCACACAAGTTAGCACCTTTCCGCACCCATATAGGCCAAACTACTCAGAATTTCAACATGGTCCTTTGGAGAAAGATCATTAGAATGTCAAAACCAAGGGAACCATGCAAAAATATGGCTGCACGCCAATTTGCACATGAATTCTCAATTCACGTGCAACTCCAAATGGACTCCAAATGCTCTCAAACTTCACCCCTAGCCTCCTTGCATCATTTAGAAGACAATCACACTTGCACGTGAATTGGACCCATATCACGTGCACCTCACATACACGTCCGTTTGGCCTGAAACTTCTGTGGTAGATAGAGGACATCATTCTAAGCATCTTTCCTTTTGCACGTGAATTCATTTGAGCCCATTCACTAGGTCAAAATCTAGAAAAACTCTACTCATAAGGCAAAACTGTGACTAACTGTGACTAACTCAAGGTACGGGTCCTTACATAAGCACACACCCCAAACCAACCCTAGACGCATCGCAAAATACCTCATACGGAATATCCTCCCTAGGCAACCTCAACACAGGTGCAGTGGTCAAATGAGTTTTGAGAGCCTCAAACGCCTGCTAGCACTTGTCCGTCCACTCAAACTTCACTCCCTTCCGAGTCAACACCGTCATAGGAGCTGCCAAACGGGAGAATCCCTCTACAAAACGACGGTAATAGCCTGCCAAGCCAAGAAAACTACGAATCTCAAAAACGTTGGTTAGCCTCGCCCACGATGCCACAGCCTCAATCTTGGCTAGGTCCACCCTAACTGCCTCAGCTGACACCACATGGCCAAGAAAGTGAACCTCCTGTAGCCAAAACTCACACTTGCTAAACTTAGCAAACAGCTGCTGGTCCCTCAAGGTTTGCAACAGTGTTGCCAAGTGCTCCACATGCTCCTTCTCGGTCTTGGAATACACCAAGATATCATCAATAAACACCACCACAAACGAATCCAAGTATGGACCAAAGACCTGGTTCATCAAATGCATGAACACCGCTGGCGCATTAGTGAGCCCGAAAGGCATCACTACCCACTCATAATGCCCATACCTGCACCGAAAAGCCGTCTTAGGGATGTCCTCCTCCCTAACCCTGAGCTGGTGATACCCCGACCGTAAATCTATTTTGGAAAACCACTGGGCCCCGCTCAATTGGTCAAACAGGTCATCTATCCGAGGCAACGGGTACTTGTTCTTCACATCATCCGATTCGGCTTTCCTGTAGTCGATGCAGAGACGAAGCGTGCCATTAGCCTTCTTAGCAAAGAGCACCGGAGCACCCCAAGGTGAGGTACTCGGTCCGATATACCCCCTGGTCCCCCAACTCCTCGATTTGCCTCTGGCGCCTCCCTCGGCTCGGCTGGCCCCATACGATACGCTACTTGGGAAATCGGACCCGTCCCCGGCACCAAATCAATGGTGAACTCCACACTCCTCTTAGGTGGCAAACTCCTCAACTCTTCAGGAAAAACATCCTGAAATTGGTCCACAACAGCGGGCCACACCCTCTTTTCCACCTTCCCCTCCTCAGCAAAGGTCAGGGCCGCCAACCTGTGGGTAATGGCACCCCACTGGTCCAACACTGGCCCGGCTCGACTCACCTCACCTCACGATCCCACTCCCCTTGCAGGGTACAAGAGGTTCCTGCGGGTGACACGAAGGATACACGCTACTGGTAACAGTCTATCCTGGCCTGGAAAGCCATAAGCCAATCCATACCCAAGATCAGGTCAAAAGTATGCAAAGGCATCACATGCAAGTCGAAGCTCAGTTCCACATCACCCATGGTTAACACACAATCGGGGCAAACATGTCGCACCTCAATCATACCTCCCACCGGAGACTCTACAACTAAGGGCCTCTCCGCCTCAACACACGTTAACCCCAAGCCCTCAACTATAAGCTCAGTAATAAAAGAACGCGATGCACCCGTATCGAAAAGAACAGAAGCAAGCATGCGGGAGATCAAAAGAGTACCTCTAACCACCGATGGTCCTGCTCCCTCCTCTGCCGGTGAAGGTGGTAGCTCAGCCTCCTCCTGGGGTGTCGCATTCGGTGCAAACACCCTCCCTTGGCTCGTGCCACCTGGTCGGCTCACTCACCTGGGCGGCTCCCGCCCCTAATCGCCTCTAGCATCAGCCTGCTGTCGCTCTGGCCTCCCCTGAGGTCGGGTCTGACTGGATCCTGCCTGGCTGGCCTGCCACTGACGAGCTGGTCTCTCAACTGGTGCACGGAAGCTAGCATCACTCCTCACGCTGGATGACAGACAAGATTTTTAGCCTCTCTAAAAGAGCTAGCTAATGTCGTTAAATCTCTCTTCAAAATAATAAATTCCCTAAGTTTGCACTAAAAGAATAGCAGCAAGAAAGGGGTCGAACCCACAGGGATTAGCCTAGTTCTCTAGTTCTCAAATCAAAACACCTAATTACTCTTGTTCTATAAAATGTCTTGGCAAAAAGTTTTCTTTTTTAAACTAAAGATCTAATTTTTATTTGGTTTTCTAAATAAACAAAGAAAGCAAAGTGATTTTAAGATTAAGATTCAAGGATTAAAAGCATCTAGGGTCACAATTTCACCTCCCTATGTTATCTCTACTAGTTCATGGTATTAGGGTTGTCTGATTGAAAACATGCTAAACATAAGCCAAGGACAACAAATGGTCATTGAGGTCCTTTTAAGAGTTGTATGCCAGAATGGTCATCTAAACACACAAACATGCAAAGCCAATAAATCATACTTGCAAAAGGATAATGATCACACCAATTACAAATAAGTTATGAATCTCAATCTGCCCCAGACTAGGGCTAAGAATATCAAGGTGTACATCCAAAGATAGAATTAAGAACAGATTCATAAAACATGCAAAACTTCAATCATCCAAACCCAATATTCATAAACACAGCAAAGAAACAAGGGGGCTACATTGCTCCCCTAGATTAAAAGACTACTCACGTATGATTACAAGCAAAACCATAGCAGAAAAGCTCAACATCTTCTTCTTGATCACGCGCACAGCAAAGCTTCAAATCCAGGCTCCAAAATCCGCGACGGCTGCTGCGACGGCTGCTCTCCTAGGTCAAGGACAGCCTCCAAGTCGTGGAGCCTCTCTCTCTCTCTAAAACGTGTAGGGGGGTTAGGCATGCATAGCAGAGGGCGTGGAGCTCTTATTTATAGAGTTTGGATGGGCCTTGAGGTGTGTAACCTAGCCCATCTATCAAAACAGCGTAGTTTTGATAAGTGACACTCGAAACATTAAAAACTCTATCTTCCATCCACAATTTGGACTTGGGCCTTCAGGAACAAATGATCAGCATGGAAAAACGATTGGATCGGTCTAAAAATGTCTCTGCACGCCAATTTGCACGTGATATGGTGAATTCACGTGCACCTCCAAATCAGCTCAAACTTCTCCCCAAGCTTCCTTGCATCATGTAGAGGCCTGAGAGGCAAAAATAGGCTTGCACGTGAATTGGGTGAATTCACGTGCAGATCAAAATCAGCTCCAAATGCTCTGAAATTTCTGTGGCAGGTAGAGGACATCATTCCAAGCAACTTTTCTTCTTGCACACTAATTGTTTGAGGCCATCTACTATGTCAAAAGTGAGTTCCAAAATCTGCCAAAACAGCTTAAAAGCGCATGTATTTGCAACTAGCATCTTCCTAGGGGTTAGAGCAAATATATATGATATATGAGGCAATAAGGCTCTAATCATGCTCTTAAACATCCTAAATAAACACTAGAATAACGGCATAAAATGCACGTTATCACTGGATGCCACGCCCCCCGCTCCCCTGTTGCCACTCCTGCGAACCCGGCGCAAATGGCCCTCTCGTCCACGTTGTTGCAGCGCCAGTCCTTCTTGGGGCACTCCCCTTTGAAGTGACCCTGCTCTCCACAGCAGTGACAACTGCTAGGTAGACCCCCAGATGGACCACCCTGTCTTCCGCCGCCAAAGGTGAACCTCCCAGGGTTCACAGATGTCTGAACCCGACTGCGAAAAGAACTACTATCCCTCTCCTCCGTCTTGAGCCTCTTGGGCCCTGCATCTCGGTCAGGCCCACTCTGCAACTGGCGACCCTGATGGGCCTGCCTCCTATCATCCAGCTCTCTCTCGGCTATACGGGCCGTCTCCACAACCTCAACATAGGTCCTCAAGCGTAGAATTGCCACCCTCTGCCTAAGGGTTGGCCTAAGGCCCAAAGTGAACTTGTGGGCCTTCAGGTCCTCCCTTGCCACAGTCTCAGGAGCAAACTTACTCAAGCTCCGGAACTCCCGCTCATACTCAGGTACCGTCCGGGATCCCTGCTTTAAGCTGCCGAATTCTTCCCTCTTCTGCCATCTCACTGATTCCGGGAAGAACTCATCATGGAAGAGTTGCAAGAACTCCTCCCAAAGCATGAGTTGCACCACACGGCTCCCCGCGACACTCGTCCACCACTCCAAAGCATCCCCCTCCAGCTGCCGAATGGCCAGTCGCACCTTATCCTCTTCCCGGGGCAGGAGAAAGGAGAACACATGCTCGATCTGCCTCAACCACTGCTCAGCTACCACGGGATCTCCTTCCCCCTTGAATCACGGAGGTTGTTCCTTTCGGAACCGTGTCACCACGTCATCCTCTGCACGAGTCGGTACACCACCTTGCGAACTACACCACCTTGCGAACTCTCACGCTCACGAGGCAGCTCCCCTACTGGTGGTGGTGGTGGTGGTGGTACCACCTGCTGTGTTGCCATCTCACGGCGCACCTCCTCCCGAACCTCCTGCCGGAGTCCCTCCCGTAGCTCTCGTACCTCCAGCCGGATGCCTTCTCGTAGCTGTGCCAGCAACAAGGCATGCCCTCCAACGGACTGTCCCGCACCCGGACCCTCATGGGTAGATGACTCATCAGCCACTGCCCCGGACGCACGTGTCCCTCTCCTCGGCGGCATTCTTACAACACGAAGTAAGAAGCACAAACGTCAAAACGAATTTATAATCTATCGCGTCACTACCTCTACCCCACTGATCAATTCCACTATCACATGACATTACACACATACATTGTATCAATCACATTTAAACAAATCAGAGTTGCACATTTCACACTTAATCATATTATCTTATCCACATTTTCCATAGTTTAGCACACATTCACAGCAAATGCAACTAGTGCCCTAATGCCAATGCATGCAAATCCTACCACAAGACTGGACTACCCTAAGTACACCTTGGAGGCTCAAAGAGGACCATGTTGATCAGGCATGTCCCTCCAGGCTCCTCCAAAGGACTTAGGATAACCAGGTCCGCACACTACCCTAGGCCAACTAGACCATGCTCTGATACCATACTGTCACGCCCCGGATTTCCGACCCGGGGAAACCGGTACATGACTCCCCGTTCACCCACACGGAGGGTAAAGGGTTTGGATTACTGGATGCCACACGAGCAAAACTAACAATTACAATAAACAAACAAGCCACATCTTTATTTAATTTCAAACATCAAAGGGGTCACAAACCAACCATGTTCCATATTACAGTTCAATCCCTTATTACATTTCCCCCCCCTTGGGGTTACATAAATTATAAAATTACATTACTGAACTGACTAATAAAATGAAGATGGTCTTCCACCTTGGTGTATCCACCTAACGCCTGTAAGTCCCTGGAAAACAAGCAAACATAGTAGGAGGGGTGAGCAACCATAGCTCAGTAGGGATCAAGTCTTCCCAACCCTTCCCATGTTCCTAGCGGCTACATGCATGTGCACAGGTGTAGTGACGTGGTAGTATTAGGAAAAAGAAAATAAAACATTCCACACAAGCGGGCGTAACCCCAGCCCCAGCCACACTGGCTAACAAACCACATCTCAAGCAAGTAATTTAACCGCCTCTTCAGGCCACTAATTTAACCGCCTCTCAGGCAAAGTAGTTTAACCGCCTCTTCAGGCCACTGGTTTAACCGCCTCCCAAGCAAAGTAATTTAACCGCCTCTTCAGGCCAGATACCACAGTCATGCACACAACACACACTACGGTCACTTAAGCATAAAACCAAACACTTGGTGTGCACCCATTCACCAGTGCATAAACCCAGCCATTCAGGCAATAGAACAAACACCCAGCATGCATACATACACCAAATCACAAGTCCAGCCACACAGGCATATTACCAAACATGTAATAGGCATATACACACAGCTATATTCATACAGGCATTTCATCGAACATATAGCATGCAACAACAGAATCACACCAAAATGCCATTGAAGGCCAACATCCATATAGGAGATCACACCTATATGGATTACTATATATATATATATATATAAATAGATGTAATCCATAATCTACCCTAGAACCCTAGAACAGAGGAGGATTTAGGAAGAAGAGAACCCCAACCTTGTATGTTCTCCTGCTTCCGCTTCCATGCAAGACTCCGACCACCCACGCAAGACGCTCCAGCAGCCACCAGAAGCTCTCCTTCCCTCTCTCTCTCTCTCTCTCTCTCCGCGATGGCTGGTGGAGCAACAAACCCTAAACCTAAAACAGAGGGGCTTCTCCTCCTTATATAGACAACACAACATCAAAACGACATAGTTTTGATTAATGAATCCCAAAGATCGAAACGACGTAGTTTTGATGGAACAAGCTATGACCTTCCCACATCCATACACACCAAAATATTCACAATTCCAACGTGGTCCTTTGGGAAAAGATGATTAGAACGACAAAACCAAGGTAACCATGCAAAAACATGCCTGCACGCCAATTTGAACGCCAATTCCCCAATTGGCGTGCAGCTCCAAATGCACGCAAACTTTACCCCAAGCCTCCTTGCATCTTGTAGAGGTTTGAGAAGCAAAAATATGCTTGCACGTGAAATGGGTGAATTCACGTGCAGCTCCAAATGCTCTGAAATTTCTGTGGTAGATAGAGGACCTCATTCTAAGAAACTTTTGTTCTTACACGCCAATTGTTTGAGGCCATCTACTATACCAAAAGTGAGCTCTAAAATCTGCCAAAACAGCTTAAAACTGCATGTATATGCATAGCATCTTCCTAGGGCATAAATATACGTTATCACTTGTCACATGCACCTCCCAAAAGTCCCCTCTTGGGCTCATCTCTTACCTCAAACTTGTGCACCAACATCCAAGGTGTTTGTGGTTAACTTCTTACACACGGGTTATTACAAAGCTGATGTCATTTATCTTAATACTGGAGCGCCGTTGAATTGAAAAGTGGCGTGGAGGCCGTAGAATCAAGTATTTATAACAGCTATATGCCTTCGTCCGGAAATTGCGTGTCTCGAGACTTGCATTTTAAACAGACCATCATTGTCCTCAGAAACACACGATGTAAGATAAGACCGTGGTTATCATGATTTGAGTGTTTCACGAGTTCGGAGGAAATGAAATGATGATCATCCAGATGAAAAGTAATCCGTAGAAGAATATTCGGATGAGCAATAGAGTGTGTCCGTAGAAACAGAGTGTGGTATGAGATAAAATGATTCCTTTGCTGTCTTGAAGTTGAAGAAGGACGAAGTATCACAACACTTCATATTCGGGACTTTAGACAAGATATTTCGGTGAGAAGGCAAAGTGAATCGGAACCTGTAGCTGCACAAAGATAAACTTAAAGGAACACAGAGCTTTTACAGGTTGAGATTTGTACGGATGTAAACAAATATGGAAAATTAGCATAATTCGAGCTAATGAAAAAGCAGAACTCATGCATTGAAAATGAATGCTAGATACATACAAATGAATGACTGAATCAAAGTTACTGAAAAATAAGCATATGTCAGATTAGAAACACATAAGTTCACAATGGTCAACATAGTGAAACTATCATGCTGAACATCGTAGCCAAGATAAATGAACTATATATGAGTTACTCTGATTAAGATTCATGAGTGAGAATTGAAGAAAGAACACATGCCAGATGCAATCAATTAATTATTCGATTAAGATGCGCAGTTGAAGAAGCAAAATCATCCAAACGTGCCACAAATCTGATACAACAATGCATGTCTAGTCAGATCCGAAAGTGAGAAGTTAGAGGGAAGAGCATTCGAGACATATTAGGGGGTTATTACTGAAATAAAAGTTAGAGCTATTGATCCCCCGTAGATCGTGCGATCTTCTCAAAGATGAACTCCCCCTCAGATAGACAGCCAGGAAAGAGGTCATGAGACATATAAGGGGGGTATTACTTGGGTAATAGATAAAACATTTTCTCCCCCTTAGATCTTGTAATCTTCTCGATAGACATTTCCAGCTAAATTATTTAGATTATGAGAATTTTGTTATCTATCCTTCAGGAACCTCCACTTCGGAAGCTGATCAGACTGCTACTGTGATTTTATGCACCAGCATTCTGAGCTAACCCATTTCATTTCTTCAACCAGACATGTTAATAGTGTAATCAATATGAAACAGGATTAGACATGAAGTGATAAATGAAAATATGAATCACGAAATCCTAAGAAGATTGTACTCATATAGTGTTAATCATGTCAGCTTAACAGTCGAGAAACACATGCATCCTCCCAATGGGAAAATATGAGAAAATTATCAGAAACATAATGCAAATCAGTAAGAAGCATGATCAGCATGAAGTACAGTAAGTGTCTAACATTTATCATAAACCGCGATGCATGTTCTGAAAGAAATATTATTGGAATGATAAATTAGAAACTATGCAGATAAGTCAAGCATACTTAATTTGAGGAGTAGTTCAGAAGATCTTGCATCAGGTAGGGGCTTGGTGAGTATGTCTGCAAGTTGATCATCCGTAGCAACATGTTCGAGAGATATGTGCTTTTTGAGAACATGATCTCAGATGAAATGATACCTGATTTCAATGTGCTTGGTCTTTGGGTGCATAACAGAATTGTTGCTGATGGCAATCACACTGGTATTGTCGCAGTACAGAGGAACAGATGTCATGTTGAAACCATAGTCAGTAAGTTGACTTTGCATCCAGAGTAGCTATGCGCAGCAACTCCCAGCAGCTATATATTCTGCCTCAGCAGTAGAGGTTGATACGGAATTTTGCTTCTTACCGAACCATGAAATCAATCTGTTTCCAAGGAACTGACAAGTACCGCTAGTGCTCTTCCTGTCGATCCGACACCCGGCAAAATCAGCATCTGAATATCCAGATAAAGAGAAGTTGGACTCCTTTGGATATTAGAGTCCTAAATTCACTGTCCCTTTGAGATACCGCAATATCCGTTTTACATGAAGCATGTGTGACACTTTGGGATCTGCCTGATATCTTGCACAAATGCAAGTTACAAACATTATGTCCGGGTGACTTACTGTAAGGTACAGCAATGATCCAATCATACCTCTATATTCGGTCACATTTACTGATTTTCCGTCAGTATCAGGATTTAACTTTGTACTGACTGCATGGGAGTCTTCACGGAAGATGAGTTTTCCATACCGAACTTCTTGATTAAGTCTCGTGTGTACTTGGCTTGGTTGATGAAGATTCCATCCTTCATTTGTTTAACCTCTATTCCAAGGAAGTACGTTAATTCTCCCATCATACTCATTTCAAATTTTCCAGTCATCAACTTCGCAAACTCTTCACAAAGCTTCAGATTTGATGATCCGAAAATAATGTTATCCACGTAGATTTGTACGATCAGAGAATGATCTTTCTCTTTTCGTAGAAATAGTGTGGTGTCTATCTTCCCTTTTCTGAAATTATGTGTGAGCAAGAATTCTGATAGTGTGTCATACGAGGCTCTTGGAGCTTACTTTAATCCGTACAAGGCTTTCTGAAGTTTATAGACCATATGTTCAGCCTTGTGTTCAACGAAGCCCGGAGGTTGTTCAACATAAACCTCCTCTTGAAGATCTCCATTAAGAAAGGCGCTCTTGACGTCCATTTGATAAACTTTAAAGTTTTCATATGAAGCATACGCCAGGAACATTCGGATCGCCTCAAGTCTAGCTACTGGAGCAAAGGTTTCGTTATAATCAATGCCTTCTTCTTGAAAATATCCTTTGACTACCAGTCGTGCTTTGTTCCAGATTACTATTCCATCAGTATCTAATTTGTTCCGGAACACCCATTTGACTCCAATGACTTGTTGCGACCTTGGCCTTGGTACTAAAGTCCACACATCATTCCTCTTGAACTGATTGAGCTCTTCTTGCATAGCATCTATCCAGTTTGAATCCTGAAGGGCTTCATCCACCACCTTTGGCTCTATCTAAGATAGAAAACACGAGTAGAGACACAGATTGGAAGTGGCTGTCCTTGTTCTTACTCCAACAGTAGGATCACCAATCACTTAATCTGATGGGTGGTTTCGAGTCCACCTGTAGTTCTGCACAAGTGGTGGAGAGTAGTTAATGATTTGAAGCTCTGCCAGATCGGGTGGATCTTGTACATTGGCTGGTTGAGCTTCTTTCGGGCCAATTGTATCCGTATGAAGAACAGTTTCGGAAGAACTTGAAGGTTCTTCAGCACTGTGACTTTCAGTATTAACTGGTCCCGACGGACTTGAAGGTTCTCCGGTGTTATGAATATCCGTAACAATTTGTCCGGAGTTATGTGGAAGTCCTGAGTCCGAGTCTTCTGAAGCATCATCAGTAGCATTTCTTGTTGCTTCACCGGTATTAGGTGATTCATCAAGAGTTGCAACAGGAGCATGTCTAAACTGAGAATAATCAATCTTATTATCCGTATGATCCTGCGCAATTGAATTTGAAGATCCTACACTCGACCAGTCAAGGTTAGATTCATCAAAATCAACATGGATAGATTCTTCAACTGTTAGACGTTTTCTGTTGAAAATACGATAAGCCTTGTTGTGTAAAGAATATCCGACAAAGATCCCATCATCAGATTTTGGCTCAAATTTACTCCGAGCCTCTTTGCCATTGTTTAACACGTAGCAAGCACACCCGAAAGCTTTGAAATGAGAGATTGATGGCTTTTTGCCTCTCCACATCTCATAGGGTGTTTTCATGGTAACCTTATTGATAAGAGTTCTGTTCTGAACATAGCATGCAGTGGACATAGCTTCAGCCCATAGACTGAGAGGAAGCTTTGCCCCTGCTAACATTGATCTACCAGCTTCGACTAATGTGCGATTCTTACGCTCAGCAACATCATTTTGTTGTGGAGTCTTGGGCGCAGAAAAGTCATGTTGAATGCCCTGTTCAGAACAATAGGATCTTATATCTGAAAAATTGAATTCCGTACCATGATCACTCCTAATGCACTTGATGCTCAGTCCTTGTAAATTGCTTTTCATGTTGAAGAGATCTACTAGATGTTCAAAGGTTTGATCCTTTGTTTTCAAGAACATCACCCATGTATACCTTGTGAAGTCATCGATAACCACAAGGGTATATCTCGCACCGGCAAGAGAAGCAATAGAAATGGGACCACAAAGATCCATGTGAAGAAGTTACAGTGGAGCAGTTATTGAATTAACTGATTTGCTCTTAGAGGTGTGCTTGGTCTGCTTGTCGAGTTGGCATTCTCGACAGAGAGAGTCTCTAGAGAATTTATGTTTGGGCAGACCATTTACTAAGTTAAGTGATGCTAATTTAGACAAAGTCTTAAAATTTAAATGTGCGCAACGCTTGTGCCATAGCCAACTTTCTTCATCCGATGCTTTAGTGAGGAAGCATACAGGGTCAGGAGAATTATTTCTTAAGACCACTGAGTATATGTCCTCATCTCATAATCCGATTAGCTTAACATCTCCGGATAAGTTTTCTCTAACTGTGCAGGTGTTGGACATAAAGGAAACAGTAAACCTTTTATCACATAAATTATTAACACTCAGCAGATTATGCTTCAAACCTTCGACTAGTGCAACTTTAGTGATTGATACACAGCTGTTGGTTAAAGTGTCATACCCCACAATCTCACCTTTGCTATTGTCTCCATATGATACGGATGGGCCTCATTTATCAGTAACTTCAACGAGCAGAGACTGATTACCCATCATATGTCCGGAGCATCCACTATCAAGGATCCACTTGCTTTGATTGATCTTTAACTTCAAGTGATCGGGCAATGCATTCCAGAGATGCTCCTGCAGGACAACAATTTACACTTTTGGTACCCAAACTTGTTTTGGGCGGTTAGGAGAAACAACAGTAGTGTCAATAGTTCCGAATTTAACTTTGTTAGGAACTTTAGCTTTCCAAGTTGACTTTACTTTGTTAGCGTCAGTTGCTTCTTTTATTTGGGTTTTCTTGGGAGAGACACTCCTTTGAAATTTAGATTTTGATTTGCTCAAAGAACCCTTTTTAATGAACTAATCTTTATTAATGCGAACTTGATTACAAAGCCAGCTATCAGATAAGCTCCAACATTCATAGTGATAATGACCTATTTCTCCACAGATGGAACAGACACTATGATGTGGAGCATAAACAGGGGATACATATTTATAAGGTTTTACAGATTTTCTACTCTGTTCCCTGTGACCTAAACCTTTGCGTTTGGGTGACGTGCTCTTGGCCCTAGATACGCTAGCCTTAGCCTTTCCTTTCTTTCTGGATGCTATAGTTTCGGCTTTAACTGCAGCAAACTTCCCTTCATCATTAGATACGGGTGCTACTGCTTCGGGAATAGCAGTAACAGCCTCAACTCCACAATCATAGACCATGGTGCCACCTGAAATGAAACCATCCAACGGTTTAGATGTACTAATAGGATATAGGTTGGTTAGTTTCGAAATGAAATCCGGCGGACACTCAGTAGCTTGTGTGGAGGTTGATGGTTCAGAGCCAAGGCCAGGTTTAACTCGGATGTCATCTGGATCAGTCCTAAACGTAGAGGCTATTTCCCCAGATTTTAGCCACTTACGATTTATTTCCTTTTCCTTTTCAAGTTCATCTCGAGTCTTTTTAAAATAACTTTTAGGCCAGTTAGGTTGGTAGTTAGCAAATGATTTTCTACTCTTAAGTCATGATACCAAGCTTCTTTACCTCTGAAGTCAGCTATGTGTTTTTCAAGTCTAGCAACAGTAAATTCAAGACGTTTATTCTGACTTTCCATATCTTTGTACATTTGCATAATTATTAGTCTCTCATTCTTTTCATGATCACGTTCAGCAGTAAGAGATTCTAATTTACTCATGAGCTCAGAGATAGAAGGTACCTCAGTATTTGCTATAAGGCATACGTTCGGCTTTGGGGTTGGCACATCATCAGAGGATTCCTCCTCTTCTTCTGAGCCACTGACATACTTTGTGACGAATGCCTTCCTTTTGTTCTTGCTGTTGTTTGAGGTGGAGCATCGGGGAGTAACCTTGTCACTTTTCTCAGCCGTTTTAGATTTGGATTTACAATCCTTGGCCCAATAACCGGGTTTCCCACAGTTGTCACATTCTTGGAAACTTAACTCCGATCGCTCCTTCCTTCTGGATGATGATGAGGAGCCTCTTCTAAATCCTTTTATGCTTTTCCGTAGGAATCATTCGAAGGATTTAACTAGAAGAGCTATTTCTTCTTCAATGTCCGAGTCAGAGTTCTCTGACTCGCACGTATCATCATTCCGTTGTATGCTGAAGCATTCAGTAGCTTTGAAAGCTACTCCCTTTTCTTTCCGAGCTATTTTCTCATCCCGGTCATAATATTTAAACCTGACCTCATGAGTCCGTAGCTCTCCGTATAGTTCTTCAAGGGGAACATATTGCCAGTTCTTGTTGGCTTGCATCTGGAGATGCTTGGAGTAGTAGCAATCTGGCAAGGAGTGAAAAAAATTGTCATTGATTTGGGATTGAGAGTAGTGCTCATTGACAGTTTTTAGCTCAAAGATGAGCTTGCCGAATCTCCAATAGATGCTTTCGAGGGATTCGCCAGGTTTGTGATTAAAGCTCTCGATGTTCTTCCTGAAAGCACAGATGATGTTCTGCATTTGGGACTGACTTCCCTCAGAGGATTGTCAGCTTATCCCATACAACTTTTGCTATTGTGCAGCCCTAGACATCCGTGAAAGCTTCGGAGTCCAAAGATGATGTGACATATGCCAGAGCCTTTTCGCTAGCACACTTCCAGGCTCTTTCATCATGGGTTAGTTCAGCATCAGTCTTTGGCCTTCTTACTCCGTGTTCTCCAATAGTCATTGGAATCGGTATCTCCTGATGAAGACACGACCACATGAGATGATTATGACAGACCATGAACATCCTCATGCAAGCTTTCCACTGGGAGAAAAGCTCAGGTGTGAACTTTGGCGGTTTAGTCAGAGTGAAACTGGAACTCCGTTATGGTGGAGCAGCGGCAGCAACAGGTTGAGGTGCATCGACATTTTCACTGCTGTTTCGATTTGGGATGGGCTCTTCAGCTCCTCCGGAGTTGAGTCGAGTATTAAACAGCATGCTGCTTTCTTCGGCCATTTTTGAGAGAGAGAAAGAGTGGGATCTCTACTTTGAGCAGGTAGAACTTGCTCTGATACCACTTGTCATCACCCGTTTTTGACCGGGCTAGTACTAGCTTTTGTGAAAGGACTCCATGCTAGTTCATTCCATTGATCCTAGAGTCATCCCTGCACAAGGCTCGCACAAACCATTAAAGAAAAGAAAAACACAGAGTCGCCACCAAACAAATTAAAGGTGTGATTGGGCACCTAGAAAAAGAAAGGTCTACGGTTCCAGAGAATTAGGTTCGGGAGTCGGTTACGTGTGGGGAAGGAAGAAAAACTCTTGCACCCCCACAACGCCCACAATTGGTACCTAGTCTTGATCTATGGGTGTTTGCTTGCTCTATTATTTATTCTAAAAAAGAGTTTTTGTACTTTTAATTTTAAGAAAAAGAAATATTTTAGGATCTAGGCCTTAAAACAACAAAGAAAAAGATTTCAATAAAGTAAATAAAAAGGGACATTCTAATTTTAGAAAAAGAATGTGGGATCTAGGCCTGTGTGTGACATTGCATTTTTATAAGAAAACAAAAGTAATTTTCCTTTTTTGGAAAAGAAAACAAAAGCAATTTGAACTCAAATAAGAAAATATCGCCACAATTGATATTGGCCCAGGCAGACTAGGATGTGAGCATCTAGGGCTCAACCCTCATGACCGCCAGGCCTTGTTTAAATTTTCTAGAAAAGATTTAAGTTTTGGCGTTTTCACATTTTATTATTTTTTTTGAAAATAATAAAGGAAGAAAAAAAAGAGGTGCAAGATGTTTGTTTTTTTGTATTTTCGTTTTTCTACTTTAGAGAGATGAGGAAAAAAAGAAAAAAAGAGCAGTTTTTGGGTTTTATGTCTAAAAACAGCGCAAGAAAAAAAAATAAAAAATAAAATAAATAGAAGTAGAGAACCTGGAGGAAAGAAAATGATGCGGGTGGGAGCCCCTTTTTCCTTCGAGTAATGCCTTCAAAGAGTTTCCTGAAAGCACAAAGGTTAGAAAAAGAATTTTTCCAAGTGTCGGCTCCTCCCCCCGAAGACGAACACGGTGATTCTGGGTGCTTTTTCCCTTAGAAAATGGGTATATCTCTCTTTGTGATTCTCAGGATACTCTCTCTCTCCCTCTGGTTTTTATCTCTCGAAAGTTTAGTCAGAAAGCTCTCTCTCAGAATAACCTCCTCTGATACTTGATAATTGATGCCCTCCTCCTTTGCCTCTTGGAGCAGTCTATTTATAGGAATCCCAGGGGAGACAGCCCGTGCCTCGGCATTTATTGGATGCCTTACAGTCCCCATGAGTCAACTACATTGTTCCAATGAATTAATGACTTCGGAAATGGAATTCTCGGTTCCCAGCGATTTACAATAATTCACAGTTCCCGTGCTTTGAAAAAGGAGTCCCAGTGCCTGAAAATAAATAAATTGTTTGAGATTATTTAATCCTCTGTTGTACCTGGATGCTTTGGTGGGTAAGGGCGGAATGCATTTCCGGATGTATTGGAGCCGTTGGGAATTAATGGTTATGCAATTCCCAGGGTCAACTGTGATGTCCCGAGGAAAATGACATTTAATTACAGAGGTCTTCCGTCCCTATGCTCAAAAATGGAGTTCCGAGACATTTGAATGTAATATTTGGAGACTCCTCAATTCCCACGCTTAAAAAGAGGGTTCCGAGACACTGCTGGCATTTAATGCACTTAAAAAGAATTTTCGGAGTCCCGATGCTTTGGAGTCACTCCCGGCACTGTAGAGGAGCTATTTTGGAGTTTTTCAAAATTACTGACCAGGTTTGACCTCCGGATCTAGGCTTATTCCGGATCAGTGCCCTTATTCCGCATCAATAGGTCCTCATTCCGTATTAACAAGTCCTTATTCCGCACTAATGAGCTTATTCCGCATCAATAGGTTTAGCTCGGATTTGACCAAGTTTGACCTCCGGGATCTGCGCTTATTCCGGATCGGTGGCCTTAGTCCGCATCAGTAAGTCCTTACTCCGCATCGTTGACCAAGTTTGACCACCGGATTTGGGCTTAGTCCGGATCTGTAAGTCCTTACTCCGCATCAGTTGACCAAGTTTGACCACCGGATCTGGGCTTAGTCCGGATCTGTAAGTCCTTACTCCCGCATCAGTTGACCAAGTTTGACCACCGGATCTGGGCTTAGCCCGGATTTGGGCTTAGTCCGGATTTGACCAAGTTTGACCGCCGGATTTGGGTTTAGTCCGGATTTGACCAAGTTTGACCACCGGATTTGGGTTTCCCCAAAAATTTCCGTGTGTGGGCTCGGTCGCCACGTGGCGCCTCTACTTGGGCTTCCTTAGGCCTCTCTTGTTATCACTTGCTGTGTAAGGAGAGTGCCTTTGTATATATACTGGGCGAAGGAGAAGCAAAATTGGCAATGTGGGACAAACATGCATATGAAGAACCAAAATTCGTGGAAAATTGGCAGATTTCTGGGGCAACTTCAAAAATCCATAACTTTCTCCACAGAGCTCGGATTAGGGCCAAATTGGTCTTTTTTTGCTCGAAATTCTGTTATCTATCTCCTGAAATTGGAATCACTCCAAAAGGATCATCCATTTAGGAGAAAAGTGGGAAATACCGCACAGAGGTACATGATAAAGTGAGCATTCTGCCCGTCCGATTCAAAAATTCATAGTTAATTGCATAGAACTCGGATTACCTTCAAACCAATTGGAGATGATATATAAAGATGTTATCTAACTAATGCAATTGACTTTGTTCAGATCCAATGAGTATTGAGAAAGTTATTGGCAAAATAGTGCGCTGCGCACTAGCAGTCTCCCCCAAATTTGCACAAGGTTTGGTTGCCAACTTTGAAAAATCATAACTAATTGAATACAACCCGGAATATTCTCAAACCAATTGGAAATGATAGATAAATGTGTTATCTAATCAATTCAATTGACTTTGTTGGATTATGACAAGTATCGGGGAAGTTATTAATAAAATGGCGGGCTGCCCACCGATTGTCCAATTCAACTTGGTATCATTTCATTTCTCCTCGGAATCAAGTGTGGTCAAGTGCGTTATTCTCCGATTGTCATCCTCTATCACTTAGTGGTCCTTTGCCAAGTACGGTTGCGATCTAACCTGGTCAAAATGGGGTACAACAGCTGCCCCTCTTTGTGCATTGTTTGTATACAAATGATGTACAAAGATAACCAAATACCCATTTTGAATGGTTTGATCTCCTTGGAGTTTGGCATTGCTATGAGATTGATGCGGCATTTTTGGTTATGAGGGTGGCTTCTTGGGCCGAATAGCTTCTTGGGCTATGATATGACATCTTAGGTTGATTTGCTTCTTGGGCTATAAGGGTGGCTTCTTGGGCCGAATAGCTTTTTGGGCTATGACACGACATCTTGGGTCGAAAATGAGTGACATCTTGGGTCGATTAGCTTCTTGGGCTATGAGGGTTGCTTCTTGGGCCGAATAATAGCGTCTCGGGCTATAAAGGTGGCTTCTTGGGCCAAATAGCTTCTTTGGCTATAAGAGTGGCTTCTTGGGCCATATAGCTTCTTGGGCTATGATACGACATCTTGGGTCGAAAATGAGTGACATCTTGGGTCGATTTTGAGTGACATCTTGGGTCGATTAGCTTCTTGGGCTATGAGGGTGGCTTCTTGGGCCGAATAATAGCATCTCGGGCTATAAAGGTGGCTTCTTGGGCCAAATAGCTTCTTGGGCTATGAGAGTGGCTTCTTGGGCCGAATAGCTTCTTGGGCTATAAGGGTGACATCTTGGGTCAAATGATAGTGAGGTAGCATCTTGGGCTATGGATAGGTGACTCTATCATGGCTCCCTCTACGAGTTCACTCTAAGAGATCGCTCTACGAGATTACCACTCAAGAGTTATGCTTGGGCTTACGATCTAGGTCTGCCGAGTTTAGTTCCTTGATTTTGAAAGGGAATTCTGTTTGTTGAGGGTGAGTCCTCATCTGTCTTTGAAGCTTAACTGTTGGTAGATCATGAGATGAATCCTCATGCCATTCGATATACGGATAATCCTGTGAGTAAGAAGAACAAACATGCTAGGATATATGCTAATGATGCATGAAGATGCGTGAATGTATGTGACTTTATGATTAAGTTTGTGAATCCTTTCTCCCTGTCGGGAAAGAGGCCGGTGGATGACTTGTGCTTTTTGTTCTCTCTTTGCTCCAAGAGACCGGGGCGCCATCTTTTCGCATGTTGATATCCCCATGCATGGAATGTTCAAGAAAACTCGCTTGGGGAATTTTGAAAAAGAATTTTGAGAAAAGTACATCATCATACACAACATGACTCATGCATTATCATAAGAGTTTAACAAGTCTTCCTTTTTATAAAACAGAATGATAATTTTTTAAGATATTGGTTTACAAAGTTGATCAAAGTGTGCTCAAAACATGACCAATCCTTCTATTCATAGGCCAGCCTTTGATGTGGAGTAACCGATCAATCCCTCCGAGGTGCTTGAGATTCTATCAGCTGCTTTAGGTGACTTTGGATCCTGGTCCTTTTGTTTGGCTTTGTATTTTACCCTTAGTGCCCTTTTGGGTTTTCACTAAGTCCGCCTTTAATCCTTCTCTCTTTTCACAGAGCTTTGTATTTTACCCTTAGCGCCCTTTCGGGTTTTCACCAAGTCCGCTCTTAGCTGCGACTTCCTTGTCTTTGTACCAAAATGAATTTTTTGTTGTCATTTATATGAAGGAGATGATGAGCGTGAGATTTGGACTCAATAGTGAATGACTGTTTGGAATTCTTTTGAAAGATGAGAAGGCTCTGTTTTTTTTTTGGCCCTTTGGTGCCCCTTTTTTTGTCTCTTTCTCAGGGAAAAGCTCCCTTACTGGAAAATAAGGATATATGAAAGGTTTAAGAACATGGAGAATTCTTTCAATAAATGACAATTTTAAATCCACTTTGGTACAAGAACGGAAACGAAACATAAAATTTCTTTACAAGATCACTTGTTCACAGGGTTCGGGAGTTCGTCTCCATCCATTTTGGTGAGGACGAGTGCACCACCCAAGAATGCTCTTTTTACAACATACGGCCCCTCATAATTTGGAGTCCATTTGCCTCTGTGATCATGCTGTATTGGTAGTATCTTTTTCAGGACCAGGTCTCCTTCTTGAAATGCTCTTGGTCGCACCTTTTTGTTGAAGCTAGCCATCATTCTCTTTTGATAAAGCTGACCTCGGCAACCGTCGTGAATCGTTTCCCATCAATTAGGTTCAACTGTTCGAAACGGTTCTTAACCCATTCGGCTTCATCTAGCTTGGTATCCATGAGCACCCTCGAGAGATGGGATTTCTACTTCCACCAGGTAAAACGGCCTCCATGCCATAAACTAAGGAAAATGGCGTTGCCCTAGTTGAAGTCCGGACTGTGGTTCTATAGGCATGTAGTGCATATGGGAGTTTCTCGCTCCAATCTTTGTACGTCTCAGTCATTTTTCGGATAATGTTCTTGATATTCTTGTTTGCCGCTTCTACCGCTCCGTTCATTTGAGGACGGTAAGGTGTAGAGTTGCGATGTCGGATTTTGAACTGTTCACACAAATTGTCCATCATCCGGCTATTCAGATTGGCAGCATTATCTGTTATAATGTGCTCCGGGAGCCCATAGCGGCACACGATGTTGTTGCGGACAAACTTAGTGATTACTCGATTGAGTGACTTGGACGTAGGAGGCTGCCTCGACCCACTTAGTGAAATAGTCGATGGCTACAAGAATGAATCTATGTCCATTGGAGGCTTTTGGGAATATGGGCCCAATGACGTCCATGCCCCACAATGCAAATGGCCACGGAGATGTAAGCACGTGTAACTTAGATGGAGGTGCTTGAATGCGATCCCCATAAATCTGGCATTTAAGACATTTACGCACATGCTCGATGCAGTCCTTTTCCATAGTAACCCAATAGTAGCCCATCCTCATGATCTGCCTAGTTAGTGTATGCCCATTTGCATGAGATCCGCAATCGCCGTTGTGAACCTCATTGGTGACCCGAGCTGCTTCATCTTTGTCTAAGCACCGCATAAAACTTGGTTATGGTTGCGTCGTATAGGATTGAACCGTCGAGGAAGTAATTGGTGCTTGCGCGTCGGATGTTTCTTTTTTTCGCTTTCGAGGCCCCTACCTGGATATGAGTCTTTGGGACAGTCTTGTTTGATATCTTGATACCAAGGCTTGTTGTCGGTGTCAACATTGGTTACCATGTTGTAAATGGGTTCCTTGTTCACATTGATGTCAAAGCATGGTATTTGAAACATGTGTCCAATCGAAGGAGGGAGGCTAGAGTTGCTAAAGCATCAGGAATTCGATTATGCTCTCTTGACATGTGTTCAAATGTGATTTCATCAAATAGGTTAGCCATTTCACAAATCATTTGTCGGTAAGGAATCAACTTGTGATTTCGAGTTTCCCATTCCTTTCTAACTTGATAAATGACTAGTCTTGAATCACCGAATACTTGTAACTTTCTGGATTCCTTTACTCAATGCCTCTTGGAGGCCCATTACACAAGCTTCATATTCTGCTATATTGTTTGTGCAAGGGAATGTCAACTTGGCGGCCATCGGAAAATGTACTCCGGATGGGGAAATTAGGACCGCCCCGATGCCATGACCTGATAAGCTTGATGCTCCATCAAACCATAGGGTCCATGTGTCTGACTCTTCATTTTCTTGGATGGTGTTGATGAATTCATCTGGGAAATCAGAGATTGCCGGCTCATAATCTTCCAAAGCTCGATCCGCTAGATAATCAGCTATGGTACTTCCTTTGATGGCCTTTTGAGGCACATAGACAATGCCATATTCTGCTAAGAGTAGCTGCCACTTAGCAATTCTTCCCGTCATGGATGGCTTTTCCAATAGGTATTTGAGCGGGTCATGTCTAGAGATGAGCCATGTGGTATGGTAGAGTGTATACTGCCTTAACCTTCGTGCCGTCCAAGCGAGGGCACAACAAGTCTTCTCCAGAGGAGTGTACTTTTCCTCACAAAGTGTAAACTTCTTGCTCAGATAGTAAATAATTTGCTCTTTCTTTCCTGAGGCATCATGTTGTCCTAGTACACAACCCATCGAGGTTTCTCGGACTGTTAAGTACAAAATTAGAGGTTGACCAGATACTGGGGGAACCAAAGTTGGAGGGTTCATCAAATACTGCTTAATTGTATCAAAGGCCTCCCGACATTCTTTGTTCCACACTTCGGGGGCTATTCTTGCGCAACACCTTGAAGACGGGTTCACAAGTCATAGTGAGTTGTGAAATGAACCGAGCAATGTAGTTGAGTCTTCCGAGGAATCCTCTAACTTCCTTGATAGTTTTTGGCACAGGCATATCTTGGATGGCCCGGACTTTATCAGGATCAATTTCAATTCCCCGTTGATCGACGATGAATCCCAATAGCTTGCCTGATGTAGCCCCAAAGGTACATTTGGCCGGATTTAACTTCAATTGATATTTTCGTAGTCTGTCGAAGAGCTTACGCAACACTTCGACATGGTCCTTGTCTCCTTTTGATTTGGCGATCATATCATCAACATAGACCTCTACTTCTTTGTGCATCATGTCATGGAACAGTGTTACCATGGCTCTTTGATAAGTTGCCCCAAGCATTTTTGAGTCCGAAAGGCATGACATTGTAGCAAAAGGTGCCCCATATAGTGATAAATGTAGTCTTTTCCTTGTGTTCAGGATCCATCCGAATTTGGTTATAGCCAGGAGAATCCATCCATGAAGGAAAACATAGTATGTCTTGCCGTGTTGTCTACCAAAGTGTCAATGTGAGGTAGTGGGAAGTTATCTTTTGGACTAGCCCTATTGAGGTCGCGATAGTCTACACACATACGGACCTTCCCCCCTTTCTTTGGAACTGGTACGATATTGGCCACCCATTCTAGATAGTGGGCCACACTAAGGAACCCTGCATCCCATTGCTTTTTGACTTCTTCCTTGATCTTTAGTATCATCTCCGGTCTCATCCTCCTTAGCTTTTGCCTGGACAAGGCTTACACTCAGGTCTCAAGGGCAACTGGTGTTGCACTATATCTATATCCAATCCCGGCATATCTTTGTAGGACCAGGCGAACACATCAATATAGGACTTGAGAAGATCAAGTAGCTGATGTTTGATATTGTGGGGGATTAAAGACCCCAATCTCAATTCTTTTGGCTCGGTGGCCGTTCGAAGTTCACGATTGTGGATCGGGTCTTCACTAGGGATAGTGTGCTGGTCTTCTTTTTCTAGCAGAGAGCTGGATGTCTTCTGGTAGCTCGGGATCTTCTACTGTTCCAGCTTCCTCTATCTCAGTCACTGACTGTTCCCAGTTTGGATTATGGTCAAGTCTTAAGCAACTTGTTTATTCTTTTCTTACCATATCTTTGAATTTATCATACCTGTTTGAAAAAGTTTGACTTACTCAACCATATATGATAATGCACATGCTATGAAATGCAAGAGGATGTTTTTGAAAAAGCTTCATTTTATTCAAACTTTCAAAAATAAGTTTACAGCAAACTCAGAATTAAAAGAGAAAACATTGAAAATGTCCCAGCAGGTTCCTTGAACCGTTTACATGATAGGGAGGTCCAAGCTTTTCCAGTTGTCCAGTTGTTGTCTCGGGTCTCCTTGGCAAACCCGAACCAGTTTCACCTCTTCATTGTCATCCCCTATAGCGGCCACTGTCTCTTCCCTCTGGTTTATGAACCCCGTGCTCCTGAATGTAGCTCCGAGCGGTGGAAAAATCATCTTCTGTTCTTGGAAGGTTCTTTTCTCCAGTTTAGCCAGTCGGTTATCCCTTCTTCTTGCAGTCTCTAATTGCCTGTCAGCTTTAGTAGGCTTGTAGCCTAGCCCATATCTACCAATTGTGCTTCGAATCGTAACAGGTTCTTTGATCCCTTGTCCTTGCAAGCCCAATCCTTTTCCTGCTTTGTGGCCCAACTTCAGCATGACTGATGCTACCATCTTCGATGCCTTTGGTAATTGTGTCCCATCGTCCTGATCAGTTGTAGGGTTTGGAAGGTAGGTTGCATTGACGACCTCGAATGAGCGGAAGGAACATTCTGGGGATATCTTCACCGCTTTCGATGTAGGGGACAGAGAGAGGTTTAGTGACAAGGATTTCGTTTCTCCTGGACACGCATATAGTTGCCCGTCTACAATAAATTTAACCTTCGATGGAGGGTTGAGGGGATTGCCCCTGCTGCATGAATCCATGGCCTTCCCAGTAAGCAACTATAGTAAGGAGCGATATCCATGACTTGGAACTCCACAGTGAAAGTGCTTGGACCGATTTGTAGTGGTACATCTAGGGTTCCCACTACTTCTCGCTTTTCTCCATCGAAAGCCCTGACAATCATGTTGGTGGGGCGGATGTAAGACGGATCCATTGGTAGTTGCCTTAGAATGGGAGCTGGCATAATGTTCAGAGAGGATCCATTATCAATCAAGCACACGTGAGATAATATGATCCTTGCATTTAACGAAATATGCAAAGCCTTGATGTGCCCAACACCTTCTTGAGGGAGCTCTTCTTCGCTGAAGCCGAGAAAGTTACTCGCCACGATATTATTTGCAATCCCATCTAAGTTCTCCACAGAAATGGATGGAGGAACGTAAGCTTTGCTCAAGACCTTCATAAGGGTTTCCCGGTGTGGAGTAGAATCCGTAAGCAAAGATAATAATGAGATGCAAGCCGGCTGCCGACTCAATTGATCAATGATGTTGTATTCACTCTGTTTAATCAGCTTCAGAAACTCAGTTACCTCCTCCTCTGAGATAGAGGTATTTTTGTTAGCTGATATCGGTTTTGGAATGATATCTTGCTCTACGGCTTTGCCTTTATCAGCTTTGTTGATTTCTTGCGGTGTGTATGAACGACCACTTCTTGTCTTCTTCTCTTCTATAGGAACCCCTGCAATGACAGACTTGCAGTGATAGTTCCAAGGGACTGCTTTATCATCCTTGTATGGGAAAGGCGACGGCTCCTGAATAGTAAGGGTTTTGATCTTTTGCATCAATGAGTCGGCCTTCGGCTTCTCCGTGTACTGGATAATTAGGGGTTTCGGTGCCCCAGGCTTGGGTGCCACTTGTGACCTATCAGTGGAGGCCATACAGACCTCACGATATACCTCCAACTTTGAAATTTCTAGTCTCTTAGAGTTTAGCAATTCTTGGACTGCTTCTTGAAATTCTTCACATTCCTCTAAGTCGTGTCCATAAGCTGTCTTGTGATAGAGGCATCGCTTCGTCCAGTTGTTGCCCCTATTAGCATCAGTCACATCCTTGGTCACTATGAATCCATTCTTGTGTAGGGTCATGAATAATTGATACTTGTCCGTCTTGATTGTGGAATCAGTATAGGAGAATTTCCATATCCGGCTATTACATGGGCAACATTGCCTGAGTGTTCCGGAAGAGGGTTGGTACCCACATTGGGAGTGCCACTCATTTTAGAGAAGTCCAACCACCCAGCATCTCTTAAATGTTGTATCTTCCTTTTTAGGGCAAAACAACCTTCTGTGTCATGTCCAATTCCACCTCCATGGTATGCGCAACGGTATCAGCTATGTACCAATCAGGATATGGAGGGCTTAACTTTTTTAGGGGCACCTGGACCGACAAGTCCCGCTGCCAATAGTCCGGTGTACGCCTCCGTGTATGTGATAGGAATTGGATCGAATTTCTCCTTTCCTGTTTTTTGCTTCGCCATGGCTGTTTTGATTGCTCGACCGTGGTTAGTTGAGTAAAAGTTCCCGCCCTGAGGCTGATATTGTGGGTTCGGGGCTTGAGCAATGTAGGACACCGTCGAAGTTCCTCCATAACACCCAGGTGTAGTTGATTGTTGGGGTTGTTGTGACCCGGTCTTGTTATAGTCAGCCTTGGGTTGCCATACTTGCCTGAGATTCTCCTTCTTTCTTTCGATTGGAGGAAGAGGGCTTTCTAGAAGCTTCATACTTGCTTCCCCCCGAGTTTTCCTTCCCTTATGCCACCTTCGATTCGTTCTCCCTGAGGCGACCAGATCTGCGAAGCTACTTGAAACATTCCCAATTAGTTTTTTGTAGTAAACCCCCTTCATGGTGCTGATGAAGAGGGTAGTGAGTTCTCTTTCGGTGAGTGGAGGCTGAACATCCATTGCCGCCTCTCTCCATCGTCGGGCATAAACTTTGAAGCTTTCATTACTTCCTTTTTCAAATGACTGTAGGGCCAACCGATCTAACGCCAGTTCGGTGACATGCTTGTATTGAGCTAAGAATGCCGTGGCGAGCTCATTCCATGTTCTGATACGACTACCTTCAAGTTGGATGTACCATCGCAGTGGACCGCCGGTTAGGCTCTCCTGGAAGCAATGCATTAAGAGTTTTCCATTATCTGCATGGGCTGCCATCTTGCGGCAAGACATGGTCACATGTGTTCTAGGACACCGAGTACCATTGAACTTTTCAAAATCAGGCATCTTGAACTTGGAAGGAAGTACTATGCCTGGCACCAAGCATAAATCATGAGGATCGGTCCCTCCATATGTTTTCACCCCCTCCACAGCTTTTAGTCGGGCCTCGATGGATTTCCAATCAGATGGTTGAGTGAGGGATTCCATAGCCTCCATGATATTTGGGGTTGCCGCCCCTATAGGAGGTGGTGTAGGTGGGACTTGATGTGATGCCCCAGGAACCATGTTTGCTGGAGCATAGGCTCGTGAAGCATGTGGAGCTTGCTCTTGCTCCTGATTAATGGCCCCTGCAGTTGGGCTAGCTTCTCTCTCCGAAGTCAGCTTGGCTAACATGTCCATCATAGTCTTCAACTGGGCCTGCACTTGGAGCATGCTTCCCCCCGATCTCTTCTTGAGCCTGCTCAAGACCAGGCAAGTCTATCCTCAGTATGTTCTGCCATTGGAGGAGATGACTGGTGGCTGGAAGACCTTAAGTTGTATGAGTGCCCAATTCTGCCGAAAATCCTCTAGCAAACCTGGCGAATCTGGAAAGTTTATTTTGGTTCTCACTTTTTAAGTATGAGTGCATGATATGCATGAGATGCAAAGACACAAACTTTATTAAGTTGGAAACCAAACTTAACTTCAAAGGGTACAGACAGTCAAACTGAATTTAAAACAAGAAAAATGACATGAAATCCTTAAAACTACATGTTCTAGGACAAGCTTTGATTATCTCCTAGCATCGTCTTCTTCGGAGGTTCCTTAGTCTTTCATTCTCCTGTTCAAGCCTGTTGATGACCATCCCCCTTGCCAATGACTGCTTCCTTGCATGACTCTTCCGCATCTTAGCCGCTTCCAACTGCTCCACCATTTTCTCGTATGGCTTCCCCTTGTTCTTGCATCGTTTGTGTAAAACGGCGTTCTCTTGTAACAAGGATGTAGTTGTATCTAGGACAACCACAGGTTCTTCATTAGAGGCCACCTCTTCACTGCAGTGTCCTCGCTTGTGTTGGGGAGAGGGAATAACTTCTCTTTCCATGCCTTGTATTCGATAAGACAGGAGTAGCATGTAGGTTTGCCTTGATTCGTCGAGGGGTGGCCCAAGCTCGTGCATCTCAAAGATTGCCCGCTTTGCCCCAGGAGCTCCATATTCCCTATCACAGGATTCCATTCCATGTAAGACTGGGACGATTTGACGCCCCTCAAGTTGTCTTCCCACCTGTAATGGTGCGTATGCGGTGCTTCCCCAAGGGCCAATTAGTGGGACCCAATTATAGCTGCCGCAGCTATATAGCATGCTTGATCTATGCATCCAGGGGGGCCCTCCAAATGATATCCTCATCTCCTAGTGTATGGAACTTGTGCATCCAACCCTCCTTGTCATTGGGTAGCCGCCACCCATTGTTTAGAATATCTAGCAAGGCCGTAGCGGGTAGCGCATACACTTCCTTGAAGCGTGGAAAGATGCATGGGAAGTGACTCTTCAACCATGTGCATAGGAGAGGAAGACAACCTCTGAATTGTCCTCGGCCTCTTACTCGGATGTAGGATAAGGACCTAATGGTTTCAGCTAAGATGGCAGGAACAGGGTCATTTCCCTTTATCAATTGCAGGACAAGTTCCAGGACTTCCCCGTCAATGAAGTTTGGATTTCGGGAAAATGAGCGGACTATAGACAGCAATAGTGAAAAGTATATGGGTCTCCTCTTGAGTTGAATGTTGCATCATCCTCTTGAAGAACTCCCATGGAACAACTTCATGCTTCCCATCACTTTGAATGATTGGAGGAACTTCTTTAGCTTGTATATCTAGGAGACAAGCCAAAGTACGCCGACATGATTTTCGAGGATCATAGTTGAAGATTGCCTTCTTTTGATCAACTTCTTGATCAAGAAGCCTTTTGTATTCTTCAATAGTTGGGACCAAATCCACGCCATTAAAACGAAGCACCTTCGCCTTGGATCCCGAAGTTCACTCTGCAATGATCATGTTCTCATCTATTGGTAGTTGAGTTAGATGTAACATATCCCCAAAGTGCTTGATATATACGGCTTGACTCCTTGAAGACCACCTCCTCCATATAGATGTGAGTTCGGGAGCATGATTCTTCGGGGAGCTTAATGTGTATGTCTCGGACCTTCTGTGGCTCCTCTTGAGAAAAATTTCCCAAGTCCCTTTGGATTATCCTTGATGCGAGAGCGACCTCTTGAATGTTTTCTTTGTCCACCTTGTCGGTTAGAAGACGATCAAAGCTTGCCATGTTTCCTAAATGAATGTGTGCAATGCTATGATATGCAATGAATGAGAATGAGGGGTTAGTAGACAATAATTGATAATATATACAAGGGGTTAGTACATGGACAATATATACGAAGTTCAAGCAAGGCAAAGTACACAAATGTCATAACAAGGCTCAAACACATGAAGGTCATGCCCTTGATGGGCTTCTAAATCTGCCTATCTTATTCATTGGTTCCCAAGCATTCCCTACTTAGCCTTGTACCACGAGGGCATTAACAAGAACTAAGAGGGAGCCCCCGTACCCCAAAGGGCATTAACGGAGGGGGTCCTTCTTGTACCTCTTGGGGCATTAACAAGAAAGGACCACTACCTGAGTGAGACATTTCGGGTATTCCACGTAGACAAGCACAACCAAGTCCACGTGGGCAAACCTTTACTAGCCTCTTCTAATCCCTGTTGTGTTAGAGAAAACCCGGGTATAGGGTTAGAGAAAGAGAGAGAAGCATGTATGCATAGTTAAAACAATTATAGAATAAAAGAAAATAAACAGAAAAGAAACAAGCAAGCAAACATTCCAAAAATTGAGACCATGGCTAGACTCTCACAACAGTCCCCAGCAGAGTCGCCAGCTGTCATCACCCATTTTTGACCGGGCTCGTACTGGCTTTTGTGAAAGGACTCCATGCTAGTTCATTCCATTGATCCTAGAGTCATCCCTGCACAAGGCTCGCACAAACCATTAAAGAAAAGAAAAACACAGAGTCGCCACCAAACAAATTAAAGGTGTGATTGGGCACCTAGAAAAAGAAAGGTCTACGGTTCCAGAGAATTAGGTTCGGGAGTCGGTTACGTGTGGGGAAGGAAGAAAAACTCTTGCACCCCCACAACGCCCACAATTGGTACCTAGTCTTGATCTATGGGTGTTTGCTTGCTCTATTATTTATTCTAAAAAAGAGTTTTTGTACTTTTAATTTTAAGAAAAAGAAATATTTTAGGATCTAGGCCTTAAAACAACAAAGAAAAAGATTTCAATAAAGTAAATAAAAAGGGACATTCTAATTTTAGAAAAAGAATGTGGGATCTAGGCCTGTGTGACAGCATTGCATTTTTATAAGAAAACAAAAGTAATTTTCCTTTTTTGGAAAAGAAAACAAAAGCAATTTGAACTCAAATAAGAAAATACTGCCACAATTGATATTGGCCCAGGCAGACTAGGATGTGAGCATCTAGGGCTCAACCCTCATGACCGCCCAGGCCTTGTTTAAATTTTCTAGAAAAGATTTAAGTTTTGGCGTTTTCACATTTTATTATTTTTTTGAAAATAATAAAGGAAGAAAAAAAAGAGGTGCAAGATGTTTGTTTTTTGTATTTTCGTTTTTCTACTTTAGAGAGATGAGGAAAAAAGGAAAAAAGAGCAGTTTTTGGGTTTTATGTCTAAAAACAGCGCAGAAAAAAAAATAAAAAATAAAATAAATAGAAGTAGAGAACCTGGAGGAAAGAAAATGATGCAGGTGGGAGCCCCTTTTTCCTTCGAGTAATGCCTTCAAAGAGTTTCCTGAAAGCACAAAGGTTAGAAAAAGAATTTTTCCAGTGTCAGCTCCTCCCCCTGAAGACGAACAGTGATTCTGGGTGCTTTTTCCCTTAGAAAATGGGTATATCTCTCTTTGTGATTCTCAGGATACTCTCTCTCTCCCTCTGGTTTTTATCTCTCGAAAGTTTAGTCAGAAAGCTCTCTCTCAGAATAACCTCCTCTGATACTTGATAATTGATGCCCTCCTCCTTTGCCTCTTGGGGCAGTCTATTTATAGGAATCCCAGGGGAGACAGCCCGTGCCTCGGCATTTATTGGATGCCTTACAGTCCCCATGAGTCAACTACATTGTTCCAATGAATTAATGACTTCGGAAATGGAATTCTCGGTTCCCAGCGATTTACAATAATTCACAGTTCCCATGCTTTGAAAAAGGAGTCCTAGTGCCTGAAAATAAATAAATTGTTTGAGATTATTTAATCCTCTGTTGTACCTGGACGCTTTGGTGGGTAAGGGCGGAATGCATTTCCGGATGTATTGGAGCCGTTGGGAATTAATGGTTATGCAATTCCCAGGGTCAACTGTGATGTCCCGAGGAAAATGACATTTAATTACAGAGGTCTTCCGTCCCTATGCTCAAAAATGGAGTTCCGAGACATTTGAATGTAATATTTGGAGACTCCTCAATTCCCACGCTTAAAAAGAGGGTTCCGAGACACTGCTGGCATTTAATGCACTTAAAAAGAATTTTCGGAGTCCCGATGCTTTGGAGTCACTCCCAGACCTGTAGAGGAGCTATTTTGGAGTTTTTCAAAATTACTGACCAGGTTTCACCTCCGGATCTAGGCTTATTCCGGATCAGTGCCCTTATTCCGCATCAATAGGTCCTCATTCCGTATTAACAAGTCCTTATTCCGCACTAATGAGCTTATTCCGCATCAATAGGTTTAGCTCGGATTTGACCAAGTTTGACCTCCGGATCTGCGCTTATTCCGGATCAGTGGCCTTAGTCCGCATCAGTAAGTCCTTACTCCGCATCAGTTGACCAAGTTTGACCACCGGATTTGGGCTTAGTCCGGATCTGTAAGTCCTTACTCCGCATCAGTTGACCAAGTTTGACCACCGGATTTGGGCTTAGTCCGGATCTGTAAGTCCTTACTCCCGCATCAGTTGACCAAGTTTGACCATCGGATCTGGGCTTAGCCCGGATTTGGGCTTAGTCCGGATTTGACCAAGTTTGACCACCGGATTTGGGTTTCCCCAAAAATTTCTGTGTGTGGGCTCGGTCGCCACGTGGCGCCTCTACTTGGGCTTCCTTAGGCCTCTCTTGTTATCACTTACTGTGTAAGGAGAGTGCCTTTGTATATATACTGGGCGAAGGAGAAGCAAAATTGGCAATGTGGGACAAACATGCATATGAAGAACCAAAATTCGTGGAAAATTGGCAGATTTCTGGGGCAACTTCAAAAATCCATAACTTTCTCTACAGAGCTCGGATCAGGGCCAAATTGGTCTTGTTTTTCTCGAAATTCTGTTATCTATCTCCTGAAATTGGAATCACTCCAAAAGGATCATCCATTTAGGAGAAAAGTGGGAAATACCGCACAGAGGTACATGATAAAGTGAGCATTCTGCCCATCCGATTCAAAAATTCATAGTTAATTGCATAGAACTCGGATTACCTTCAAACCAATTGGAGATGATATATAAAGATGTTATCTAACTAATTCAATTGACTTTGTTCAGATCCAATGAGTATTGAGAAAGTTATTGGCAAAATAGTGCGCTGCGCACTAGCTGTCTCCCCCAAATTTGCACAAGGTTTGGTTGCCAACTTTGAAAAATCATAACTAATTGAATACAACCCGGAATATTCTCAAACCAATTGGAAATGATAGATAAATGTGTTATCTAATCAATTCAATTGACTTTGTTGGATTACGACAAGTATCGGGGAAGTTATTAATAAAATGGCGGGCTGCCCACCGATTGTCCAATTCAACTTGGTATCATTTCATTTCTCCTCGGAATCAAGTGTGGTCAAGTGCGTTATTCTCCGAATGTCATCCTCTATCACTTAGTGGTCCTTTGCCAAGTACGGTTGCGATCTAACCTGGTCAAAATGGGGTACAACACCACTTGTTGGTCCCTGAGAGCCTAAAGGGGGGTGAATAGGCTCTTATCGCAAATTCTTTTCTTACTCCTTGGCATTGCACTTATCTAGTTAAGAGATAGAATCAATGCAAAAGATAACCAGATAATGGAAGTATTTTGTTTTATTATCAAAGGAAAAGTACAACAAAATAGAAGCAGATTAAAGCTTGTAAAGCCTTTAGATCTACTGCAAGACTCTCTTACACTCTATTTACAAAATGACTCACACACTAGCCTCTATGATCTCGACGAGCTCTTGTGCACGCTTATTTTCAACTCCCGAACGATCAACTCCTTCAACACTCTTTTTAATGTACAAGTTTTACAATATATATGAAACATACTCGAAAGACAATCTTAGGACTTGTTTTTTCGGATTATGTGCAGCATTGACTGTTCCTCAGAATTCTCTCTGCCTTGAATGCTGCGGATGTGGAGCTCAAGGTCTTGGATTTGCAAAGCATAAGTGCCTTTGTGAGTTCCCAAGTTCAGTTAAAGTTGTGTCCACATGTAAGATGCTTTAGGTTCTCAACAAGTTTGTTTTACATTGGGAAGCAGCGAACTGGTGACTTTGAATCCGAAGAGATAAGTTGAAGCAGCGTCTTCTTAATCCGGTGTAAGGTTCCTTACTCCGTGTTAATAAAGCTCGGATTCTCACTCCGTGTCAGTGATTGCTTACTCCGTATCAATTCAGTACAAGAATCCTTATTTCGTGTCAGCGTGTCCTTACTCCGTATGAGTGAGAAGGTCGGAGTGCTTACTCCGCATCAGTGCTTCCTTACTCCGCGAGAGTTCCTTACTCCGCATGAGTTAAAGGAACAGATGGCTTACTTCGTATTAGCACATCCTTACTCCGCATGATTGAGTAATTCAGATTCCTTACTACGCATTTAGTTTCCGTACTCCGTGCGAACAAAAGACTCGGGTCCTTATTCTACACAAGTAATTCCTTACTCCGCATCTATGAAAGACTCAGATCCTTATTCCGTGTCTAGTTTCCATAATCCGCTTGACTACCTCTTACTTCGTGCGACTTACAGACTAGGATTCTTACTCCGCATCTATTTGACTTAGTCCGTATAAAGTGTTAAGCGCAGATTCCTTAGTCCGTAGCTTTAAGTGATTAGTCTGCATTGCAGGTCCCAAAGTGAGTCTAGGGGGGGGGGGTGAATAGACTTTCTTCGTTTGCGGAAGCTAGACTGTTAGCTGGAATTTGATTCTTCTATGGATAACTTTGATGGAAGTATTAATAGAGAAGATGACAATATGGACTATGGGTGATAATAAGAGATATAATGTACTATCAGCCAAATCTGGGATGTGAGTAAATGCTCTTTGCTTAATAGATCTCAGATGTGAAAGGAATGATCTGTGATAGTTCAGATTGTGGAAAGCAACACATAGATTAGGCTCAATGCTTATGCTGGATCTTGAATAAGCAAGAAGGTATGGTGGATCGAAAGATTTGATCTTGATCTTGGTTCAACACGGCACACAGCACTTCAAAAATTTTCTCTCAGTCTCTCTTTTTTCTATCGTTGGAACTCTCGCATTAGTTCTTTAAAAGATATTTTCTTTTTTCGTATATCAGAACCATTATCTTGTGTTCTGTGTGTTTCCTTCTTTTGAGAGAAAGGTTAAGCTCTTCTTTTTTTCGTTAAGCATGTGAGAGATATATTTTTAAGGTTAAAGTGCTCGTGCGCCATGTTGTCCATCTCGACAGACTGACTTCCCGCCACTGAAAATGCGGAATATCAGGGGATGGGTTGATATGCTCTGATTTACATATCAGATGCCCATACTGCGTATTTGGCATGCAGTCGATCTTGGTCGTTCATCCGTGGATGGTAGTTGGTAGCAATTAATGTGTCATTAAATGCGCTCAACTGCTCGGGACGGCGCAGGCTTACTGTACAAACCCTAGCTGACGATATCGCTAAGTGAATATGTTTAGGGTTGTAAGTCTGCCACGAAGGTAGATACCTCGTAGGTTTGGTTACTCGAAGATTTCAGTTAGAACCTGTTGGAAGTGGCGAAAGTATGTTTCAGGCTTTACAGTGTTTCTGCGAGTCTACGACTCATATCTTCGAGTCTTCGAGGCTAGAGCTCAGGTTAGATTACTCTTTTGTGTCACTCTATTAACTGAAGTCTCCGACTTTGTGAGTCTACAACTCTACGAGTCTGCAACTCTTTGAATGGCGTTCAGAGTGACTTCTTCGTAGTCTGCCTAATCTACCTGTTGTTATAGCTACGAGTCTGTGACCCTAGCTCTCCGGGTCTACGACCTACAGGTCTCTCAGTTTACTTTATTTAACTAAGTGGCTTTTCGACTCTACGAGTCTTTGACCTTGAAAATCTTTGACTCTACGAGTCTTCGACTTTACATTTCTTCCTTAGTCTTTCGTAGTTGTTCATGCACTGAGTTTCCGTATTCTACGAGTCTTCGACTCTACGGTTACGACCTTTTAGTTATTACTCTGCCTTCAAGATCTCTGAGTTTGTGATGTCTGACAAGTTCTTTGAATTAGTCTGTGCTGTCTATGACCCTCGAGTCTGCGACTCTACAACCGTTGAAACTACAGTTTCATTTTGTTTGCCAGTCTTTTTAATTTCTACTCTTCGACCTTCGACCTACGAGTCTGTGAGTCCTATTTCCTTAACAGTGTTCTAGGGCTTCGACCCTACGACCCTTGAGTCTATGAGTCTAGTGATGTTTTAATCTGTTAAGTGACTTAAGTGCTCTTGAGACTCTACAGTTTTACGGGGTTTGAGTCTTTGAGTCATTTGAAGTTGATTACTGTTCTTTAAAATTCTCCGACTCTACGAGTCTCCGAACTTGTTGATGCTTGCAGTAACGCTCTCTTTTCCGTACTACGACTCTACGACCTTCGACCCTGGATCTACGAGTCACCAGATGTTTTGTCACAATCTTGCTTCGAGTCTCCAGACCCTATGAGTCTGCGAGCCTCTCGCCAATGTGTCCTGTAACAGTTTTACTTCTACGAACTACGACTCTTCGACCCTACGATCTTTGGTTCTTTGTGTCTCAAAACTTAGACTACATTTTGGCAGCAACATTAAATCTTGTATTCCCAACACGCATGAATGATCCTTATTCTGTATGAAGCAGAGACTTGGTTATTTACCAAGTGTTTGACGACACTCACTCACGTCCGGATCAGGATTATGTATGCTTAGCTTTGCTCTCACAAGTGTAGGTCCAGATTAAGATCATATCTTCTGCAATAACTTAAGATAAAACAACCAAAGTTTCAGATCAAATTGCATAGGACATTATCTGTATCATCCAAATTCTAGGCTTGATCTAACATATTGCATGAATGCGATGTTGAAAATGGATTTTGAAAAAGCATTTATTATTAATGGGCCTTGGAGAAAAACCAAAAAAACTTTCATGATTCACACAACAACAGGACTATATGGTATTATTCGAGCATAGGTGATCCATCATTTGAAAAGCTCAGGCGGTTTGTTCTTCATGATTCCCTACATGAGCAGCCATCTTTGTACAATACATGATCAAATGAAATTTTGGACCTTGGGTACCATTGAACTTCTCAAATTTGGGCATCTTAAATTTTGGAGGGAAGACTACACTAGGGACCAAACATAACTCATCTAGGCTAATCAGGCCATAAGCTTCGGTCTTCTCGATTGCTTCTAGTCTCTCTTTAAGTCGTACTATCACGGGGAATCCAATATCTTTCTTAGGAGCTGGGGACTTCGGTACCTCCGCCTCATGCCCCACAATCGGTGGGATACCGCGATATGCAGGAGTATGGTTATGAACTGGTGTCTACATTTGTGTGAGAGTCGGTGGTTATAATGCTTCTTGGCCTTGTTGTTGATTTGGGACCCCTTGTTCTAGGTTTCTGACTAATCCCGACATCACTTCCATTAGACGATTTAATTGCTCTTGCAAATCTCGGAGATTTCTATACGCTTCTTGATGGGACTGTTCCACACTGATCAGTCTTGCCTTTGTGTTCTCTGCCATGGACCAAGATTGATGTTTGCTTCCAATTGGTTCTGATGAATCAGCAAAATGATAAGCTCTCCATCTTGATTTTTATTTGACTTTCTCTTTTGACTTTTGTTTGTTTGTTTGTTTGTTTTTTACATGAATGATGTGATTTATTAATGATTTTTTGCTTTTTTTTCCTTTCTTTCTTTGGTTTTGTTTTTTGTTTTTTGTTTTTTTGTTTGGCATGCATACATGCATAGATCTACATGACATGAATGACTAATGATGATTTTTTTGGGTTTTCTATTTTTCCTTGGTTCTTTTGGTTTTTTTGTTTTTCTTTTTTGGCATGCATGCATAGATGGATCTCTACATGATGATTTTTTGTTTTTTTTGTTTTTTGTTTTTGGTTTTTTTGTTTTTTATTTTTTTTGATTTTTTTACAATGACATGATTAACTACGGTGTTTTCTTTTTTTGATGTTTTTGTTTTATTGGCATGCATGGATCTACATGATGTGATGAAAAGCATGACATATGTCCTAAGTGTGGGTACTATGAAAATGAAAGAATCTTATGTACCAGTAAATGTGAAAAGCATGAAGATGTACTCGACATGGGCACCCATGGACTAATGAGGACTAATGTCGCCTACCCCAAAACTGAGTGATGAATGTTTGAATGGAAACCTAAACATATAGCATTGAGGTGGTCTATGTGACTGAAAGAATACATGAGGAAGGAAATGGAACACAAATCTTAGGGAATGAATGTCAATGTTATGTGTCCTAAAGTGGATGATCAATATGACAGAGATTATTAATAAAAAAATAATAATGATACAATTCACATAAAAATAAGGTTAGTGAAGCAATATAAACAAATATATAAGACAAAGTTAGTAAAAAGACAACACAAATGATAGTATACAAAAAAAAAAGACAATAACAAAACAACATGATTTGATGTGGATGCACCTATCCTTCAAAAGAAAGGCTAAATGGGCAAACAACATGTGGGTCGATGTGCCCCTAATGGGCCATGATTTCTCACCCTATCTTATTCATTGGTCTCCAAACTTCCTCTCTAGAGGGCCCCGTACACCATGGGATTTACCGGAGGGGACCTTAAAAGGACGTGCCTTAAAAGGACCTTAAGCTTGAGTGAGGGGCCCCGAGTGGCCCAACTGTTGACTTTCTCGAGGTTAATTGGTTAACCTTGCGTTTATGCAGTCATTTGAGTGTGATAATATCTTACTAATGTTGTGCTCGTCATTTCGAGTGTTTTGACAGTAATTTGACTCAATTTGGAGTTCGTGACCTTGGAGGTCAATTATTTACAAGGTCAATTATTAGTCAATGATTTATATAAATATAAATAAAACGAATAGAAAGAGCTTTCATTTTTTACGCTATTACATTGGTGCGTTTGAGAGAGAGAGAGAGCTTGGAAGCTTGAAGCCTAGGCAATTTGGGTTCGTGGAGCTCAAAGAATCACTCCAGGTACGTGTCCTTGAACCTCTTATTTCGATCATGTCTTTGGATATGCACGAATTTGTCATGATTTATAAAATTCAGTATGAACCTTAGGTTTTGGGGAAAACCCAATTTTGGGTTAGACGTAATGGTTTAGCATAAGATCTGTAGTTAAGAACTGATTTATATCAGTTTGGTTATATATTTCTGTTGTTATTGTGCTATTTAGAGGCGTTCAGGACGCGTTTTGAGGTAGATATTGTAGTCTATTGAGTAAAACATGTGTTTGTGAGTGCCTCGGGACGCTGGGTTGATTCCAAAAAAAGAATAGGCAAAAACGATGATGAACAGTACCCTGGGCGAACTTTACGGTCGAAGGTTGTAGTCAGCAACTTTGCGATCAAGAATTGCGATTCGTAGCTTTGCGATCAACAACTACGATCCATGACTTCGCGATCAGCACTTCACTCCACAAGCATCACTCCACAACACTTCTTCCACAGCAGTGTTCCGCAACAGTTCTTCCGCAGTAGTGTTCCGTAATAGTATTCCGCAGCAGTGTTCCGTAATAGTGCTCCGTAGCAGTGTTCCATAGCGGTGTTCCACAGCAGTATTCCGCAGCAGTGCAACTGCATTACACTGGACCACTGGACTATTTACATTGTAACCTTATACTTAAGTTACAATGTAAATAGCGAAATACCCCCCTTTCGGATTCAAAGAAAAATACTAGAAAATTAAATTCTCACTCCTTCAAAATGTGAGAATTGGGATTTAGTGCAAAATCTCAGAAAAATCTAATTTTTCGTAGAGGTGCATTTTTGGAAAGTGGAGTTAGACATCTCAGAAAAATCCCCAAAAATCAGATTATCTTAGTTATGATATGTAAACCCAATGTTGGGACTTTTTATTGCAAGAAAACAACTGTAATGAGTATTTTCTTCCTTGGTCAAGGCATGAGGATCGATTTGTGAAGACTGGCCTCACTTATAAAGGGAGTGTTGGGAACCTTCATGCCATAATGGTGTTGGTATGTTGGTTTGAGGATTTGGAGCTTGGACTCTATGACTTGTTGGGTTCTCACTGTGAGGCTAAGGCCTGTGTTGAGCCGTTGAGCTCGTGGAGCTAGGGCTGAGTGCCCTGAGCTGAGATCCTGATTGAGGATCGTGTTGAGCCGTCGAGCTCGTAGAGCTAGAGCTGTGCCCTAAGTTGAGATCCCGTGGATGATCGTGAACAAGCTGTTCTTTGTGGGCAGGCTAGGTCCTGATGTTTGTTTGCAGGCTGAGTCCTGATTGTGCACACTACACGATGGAAATGGGCATGGGAGTTTGTTATGCATGGGAAATGACTAACATCCCCACGACGCCCTTTCGGTACCTATCTTAGGAATTGGAGGTGTCTGACTTGTTTTAAATGTTTCCTAAATTTAACTGGTTTAAAAGTGATGTTAAATTTCACACGGCCTAAAGGTCTACTTCTTTTTATTTTCCTAAGTTATTTGTTAAAGTTAAAATTAAGTCCAGCAGCTAAAGGAGTCCTAACGGTTTGATTTCTTTATTGTTTTTTCTCTATTCTTTATTCAATTTGCCCAAAGTTCTAAAGGGGATTCAATATTTTTTTTAAAACATAAATCTAAAGAGAAGTTAAAGTTTAATTATCTAAATAATGGCACTAAGGGTAAAGTGCATAAAAAAACGTAAGTGTTGAATGTTTTTTGGCTACATTCAAAATTAAACCTAAAAAGTACAAAAAGGATAAAAGAAAACAAAGGCCAAGTAAAAATACTCAAGTATTTGAAAAGTCTAAGTAATTGAGAATTTTGAAGAAAACATTTTTTTGGTTTTTTATTTAAGAAAAGATTTTTATTTTGCTAAAAAAAGTTTTTCTTTTACAAAAAGAGTTTTTTTTAGAAAAGATCTTTTTTTTTTTTTTTGTATTTCAATAAAATAAAATAAAATAAAAAATACAAATGTGTAGTGGGTGATTGTGTCATTCACAAAACAAAACGTAAACTCACTTTCTTTTCTTTTTTCTCTCTTCTTTTTCTTTTTTCTTTTTTTTTTTTTTTTTGCTCTCTTCTCTTTTTTCTTGCTTTTGTTTCTTTCTTTTTTTTTGTTTTTCCATTATGCCTAATTTACATTACATATTACAATATGATACATAATCCATGGTTACATGCCCAAAGCTAATAACTTTCCATAGGCCCAAAATCAACAAAATTCCCTACGGCCAACGAAAAACATATTACCAAGATAGACTGATACCCAAACCCAACATATTCATAATACCCAAATTGACATAACAGTAAGCAAACAAACATAATAAAAAAAAGTAACCAAAATTCTAGATGCGGGCTCAGACCACCAATGACGGCCAAACTCATCCAACCCGATTGTCCAATGAATAAGCGCTGGAGAGTGAGCAAACCCAATGCAAAAACAAAACATAGGAACCAAATGACAGCATAAGTAAACGGAAATGAAAACCATAGATTAAACGTGCCAATATCGAACACATCAAGAGATCACTAGCATTAAAAATGAATTTTTCCATTCTTCTCTTTTTTAGCTTTGTTTCTCTAAATGCCAAGACAGAACCAAACCCAGAGATATTGACGCACGAGTAGAAGAATCAATGTTAAGTTCCCTTTTTATTTATGCTGGCTTTCTATTTGACCCAAAATACATCGGCACCCAACATAAATTATCAAAAACGGAGAGGATACCAATAGACATCATGACCTAGAAAGAGTAAACCAAATAGAACTACACTCATATAGAGAGGGAAAACAATGAGCCAAAGACACAGAAACAAACATAAACCCATGGAACTACAGTGCACGATGAAAATTAGGCCAAGAGACGACATACAAACTGACTAATACAAGATTTAAACTAGAGAAAACATGACTAACCATTACTACACATGGAAACACCATCAAGGAATAAATATGGCATAAGCAAATAAAAGGGAAACGGGTTAACCACTCAGACAAACACCCCTCTCTTACGATGCGGCGTCCTCCTTGTCGGTGTTCTGTGCGTCTTCCTCTTCCCTGGACGGCTAACGTGGGGCACTAGACTGTCTTCGCAAAGGCTGTTTGGAGTCGCGTGATGGGTCGGGCGACAGTGGAGGTGGAGGGCCTCGGTACCAGATTCTAGGAGAGAGAGCCGATGATGTGTCGAGGGGGTGACGCGTTGTGGAGATGATGCGTCATGGGGGTGATGCATCTTGTGGTGGTGAGGATGACGGTTGGATCAATTGGTGTTGGCTATAGTTCTTGGAGTCGGCGGGTTGGTGTGGCAGCATCGTGAATAGGTTGTGGCACAGGTCGACGAAGGGATGTCAGCGCAGCTATTAGCGGTCTAGACGTGATGGAAAAAGGCCGTCAATGCCGATCGGTTGGCGCGATGGCGACGCGGGTGGCGAGGTGACTTTGCTGGGATGGGACGAGGGTGGCCAATGACGACAGAGGTGGTGGTTGGCGGTGTACTTCTCGGTCGGCAGTTCTCTCTCTATCGATTTTGCGGAATAGAAGAAGGGTAGGGGAGTTATGTTCCTGGATTTCCATTTTCTTAAGAGAAGAGACGATGGATTATACTCCACAACGGCCAGCGGGAAAGAAAAAGGTGTATTTATTTTGCGATTTCAGCTTGAACGAGAGAGAGAGAGCCCACACGCAGGTGATCGACCTCAAGGTTTATATAGGCAATGGGGCTAGGGTTTGGTTCGGTCGATGGATTGGAATGTTGAACCAGTGGTGGATTAAGGGTGAGGTTTGGTTTGAGAGAGGGAGGAGGACTTGTAGTTGAACCATGGTAGAGTTTGTATAGGGTGTAATGCGCTATTGTGTGGGCTGGCGTGGTGGTCCTCCGGGATCTCGGCGGTCTGGGCGCGGCCTTGGTGAAGACGACGCGGCTGGGGGAGGAGAGAGGGGGAAGAGGACAATTAACCGTGGGAGAGAGAGGAGACGCGGACAAAGAGTTTGGTGAAGAGATAAGATCGGGGCACGTGTGGTTGTATTTTTTTATTTTGTTTTTTTTTTCAGTTTTTTAACCAGTCAAATTGTGACACGTAGCGAGACAGGCGAGAAAACACAAGAAAAAAAATAAAATGATTTTTGTTTTTTGAGTTTTTAATCGGTGTCTTTCGGTTTTTGGGATCGGCGGGGCAAACTGAATTTCAAAACGTCTCAAAAAATTATTTTTGGACTTGGGGCGTCGTGAAGAGCGACCACATGTCAATTTTATTTAAAAACGATCCTATTTTTACAGCAAGCCTGTACTGCGAATATTTATTACTGAAAAACATATTTACTTTGTTTTTCTTAAATGCTCCGGGAGCAAATATACACAATATATATGTCAAAATTCTCAGAACGATGAATAAAATAAGAAAATGAGGTTTGTGACCTTATCCGAAGTGCCGTTTGAAAGTCAATTACTATTTTGACCCTCGATGGCGATCCGAATGCTGTTTTGATCATTTCTTCTTCGTTTGACCTCAGAATCGAGTGTGGTTGAAGGAGTTGATTCTCGAATTTGATTTTCTATTGCCCAAGACTGGCTCTTTGGCATTTGGAGGCCTTTCTCAAATAATTTCTTAAAATCAGGCATTTGTGGCTTAATGGTCATGACTCCGTCATTTTGCAAAATTTCAACAAACTGAAGCAGCATAGAAGGAAAATTGAATTTGATGAAATGTGTCCAACTCGGACAAAATAAGATTCAACAGTTAGGGTTTCAGAACGAAGAACACGCCTCCTCCTTGCTCCTCCAAGATAGATGTCATCCACCCTCAAGAATGCCGCAGCCACGATCGGACGATAGGGTCTCTCTCTCTCTCTCTCTCTCTCTCTCTCTCTCTCAGTTTAGAATGAAATACAACCAAAAATCTAAAAATCGCATAACAGAACAACATATATAGTGCGTACGATGTCGCAAGGTCAACGTCGATCAAAAATACCCCTATCTCAACCACATCGGCCAACTTTTCTCGCATCGACCAACCTCCCACATCAACCAAAGGTTGATCTTGCACCAAACCGTCATGGCCAATGCCCCATGTTGACCACATCAACCACACGTTGACTACACTAAGCCAGGTCGACCACTCTTTGAGAAAACTTGTTGTTCCCATAGTCTTTTTGGGTAGTCATTGTTGTCAACATTTTGTGTTTAGCAAGTGAGCAGCAACATTTTGTACTTTATTGGATAAATTTGTAGAGCGATCTCTTAGAGTAAGTTCATAGTGGAAGTTTAACTATATACTACTATAATCTACTTAGTTCAAAGATTCGTAAACTCGAAGATCCGCAGAGTCAAAGTTCTTCAGGCTTGAAGAACCTTTGACTTAAAGGTCCACAAGGTCGAAGACTCACAGACTCGAAGATTAGCAGGGTCGAAGATTCATAGACTCGAAGACCCAAGTACAATCGGGTAAAGAGTAGCGGTCTCATACACTCGAAGACCCATCAGGTGAACAGTGGCAGTGTCACTGAGTTGAAACCCAGAGACTCGAAGATTTGCAAATCCGAAGATCAGAGTGTCACTAGATCTAAACTGGAGTCGATGATGTAGGTAGAGATAAGTGATATGACTCGAAGATCCGAAGATTCGGACTCGAACATCTGAAGGTTCAGACTTGAAGATCGTAGCCCATTTGTGAAGTATCTATGAGGCTACGGGGCAGTTATCTTTGAGGATATGGGTAATCGAAGGATTAAAATGAAAATAAGGTCTCCGTTTAAGTAAGTTACTCAGACAATGTATCTGAGTGTGGTACGTATCAGAATGAATATGTGGACATTATTTGAGGCTAGAGTGATATGTTTTAACGGTAGAGAAAAAAGCTAGAATATGTCTAACCCTAGTAAATGATTTTTCATGCAATGGCGATCCTATAAAAGAAAGGTATATGCCATACTTAAAAGAGTAGGAGATTATTATTAAATATACGCAAAGTATAAAGAGAGATACAAGAGGCAAAAAATAAAGAGTCGTTCATATTGTATACATAGAGAAGAAGTTTAAAAGCAAGATTAATAGTGAGTTCATCTAACTTCATCCTTCTACATTCGATGAATAGATAGTGAGTTTGGTTTAAGAGTGGTTGAAGGTCAAGAGGTGCAAATTGTTATGTACATAGGAGCAGATTATGCTAGACAGTTCATCATAGTGAATGAGTTATGAAGTAATACTATTTTTTTAATTGCATTTAAAAGAGAAAAGAGTTAATCCTATTGTAACAAGGGCAAGTCCCTACTATACTAAAATGTGATAGTGGATTGGACTCGGTATAGGTATACCCTCACCACCGTGGGGTAGATCACATTGATCGAACCACGTAGATTGTGTGTCTTTGTCTTTTTTTCCTTTACATACTTGCTACAAACGTGATTCTACACACAACATTAAGATATCACCCAAGCAATAACCACATTTGTAATAATCTCTCAAATAAACAACTTGCTTTTTGTTAAATGAGATTTAAAATTAAAGAAAATATTTTAAGTATAGAGATTCACCCCCCCCCCCCCTCTCTGTATACATTAGGTACATGTAAGAACCGTGTTGGAATCTTGAGAATATCAAAACTCTCTGGAAACTCCTATTAGTCGACTTCGACCACTTTCATGCCACATTGACCTCACGTCGAAAATCATCCTCGCATTGACCAAACACTCTTCACTCTTTAGAATCTACATTGGTCTATATCAACTACCATTATGCCAGGTTGACCACATCCACCATCTACATCGACAAAGGCTGTGTTAACCAAGACTTGAAATAACAATCCAGCTTAGCTTCTCTAGAATCCCCGCAAGGGGTGTTACCCCCTTGACCCCTGCTCGCTGACCGGCCAACAATACCTGCACTGAGGTGTTGTGCCCTTGGACCCCTACTAATCGAATGGTCAAGAGTCCTTGCCCTAGCCCAACACATAAATAACTAACTTCTCAAATCCCCAAACACGGGTCATTACATCTTAGTATCTATTTTACTGCTTCCCAGTAAAATCTTACAGTAATGCTATTTTTCTGGATTAAACATTGTAATTCCCCGAATTTCTAACTCATAAAAACCGGTTAGTGAATCCCTATGCCTACACCCGAAGGGACAAGGGGACAGTGAAAACATCTAAAAAAGAATCTTAGTATGGGTGCCTTTTCTATTCACTTATCATACCAAACATTCAATCATATACATATAGCATACTAGTACAAAAATCTCATTTCACTCCAAAGCAGTATATACTTCATTCTTTTCCTGTGGGATTAAATCATGTTTTACAAGCCCAAATAATACAAATAAAACTGACACACATATAAGACAGACAAGGCCTCCACCTCAGGTGAACCTCCTAGCTCCTGTAGGCAGCTGGAACAAAGAAAAACAAACACAACAGGAGAGGTGAGCAACCACAGCTCAATAGGGATCATGTCTCCTTGACCCATCCCAACATTACAAGAGAAACAACATTTAACGACACTTTTTTAGGCTTTTAACGACACTTTTCAAAAGTGTCGCCGAAAACATATTAAGAAGACACTTTTGAAAGTGTCACCAAATATAAAACTATTAACGACAATTTTCACAAGGTGTCGCCTGTTATTTTTAATAACGACACGTTCGTGTTATTGTCGTCAAATTTGCTGCTCCATTTTTCGTTTTCGCAGGTGCTAGAACCTTAAATTACGCATTTTCTATGATGAAATAATTTCGTCACACGGTTATCCATCGATCAATCAGGAACGCGCCACACGCGCAAGCTTTGAAGGCTATTTCTTGTTGATCGTCTTCCCCCATCTCTCGCAGATCGACTTTGGCTTTTACGCTTTCCACCCCTACTCAATCTGGATTTTTTCAGCTTGGGTTTTATTGGGAGCGTGTAACTCTTCTAATTATTGGTTGTTTTTATTGTGCAGGGCCGATTTGGGCATTAGGGATTTCATCCCCCTGCGGCGCATCACAAAACCTCCAACTGCATTAAAGCTCGATGCCTAGGTGATTTGTGTCAAGCCAGCGGGGGCATCCCTCCACGGCTGTGTCGGTTTGGCGTCTCTGGCGACTATGTTGCGTAGTCCCTATCATCAATGGGCGGTGGATCGTTCTGTTCACCACCCTGCGTGGCGGATTGTTCCCTGTCTCAGCGGGCGATGGTTCCCACATACGAGTCCTCCCTGATCGGTCTAGCGGTCCACTATCTCTCGATCCGGCATTGTGCGAGTTCTGCTATCCGCATAGTGGATTGCGGTTATGAGCCACCGTGGCCTTTATGGCCGCTCCTTTGGAGGACCCTCCTCCACTCCCTCAAGGTAAGTCCTCCCCTTCTCTCAATTTGTTTTCTGATATATATGATATACATCTAATTCATGATTTGCACAAGATATTGTCTACTGTGATTACTCAACATAGCCCCTCTATTGCTTTAATTTCTCACGAGGCTGGTAACCTCGATCCTATTGTTGTGCCTGCCTCACTTGTGCGTCCACTCCCTACTGTTGTCCCTATTGATGCTCCCTTGAATGGGGAAGCTCCTTGTAGCCTAACAGACCACTCGGGTGTGTAGCCCAGCTCTATCCCGGTGCTTCCACCCTCTTTACTGGCATCCCAAGCCACGACAGTCCCTCCCCAACTGTCCAGGACGCTGCTTCTTTCCACAATGGCTCTTCCCCATCGTGTTTTCCATGGCCAAGCCTGTCACGCCCCGGATTTCCAACCCAAGGAGACCGGAACGTGACCCTCCCTTTACCCGGGTTTGGATAAAGGGGTTATTATACAACGTACGCATCACATTTTATATTCAAAGACAAAATCAAATATTTATTAAGTTCAAACATTATATTTATTACATTAAACTCCACATTACAAGATCTCCCCACTGGGGTTACAAAGTTCATAAAAACAACAAAATTCAAGAACAATAAGCAAGCCACAAGAAGGTCTTCCTTGGTTCCCACCTAACACCTGTAGGTCCCTGTAAGAAAACAACACGGTAGAAGGGGTGAGCAACCACAGCTCAGTAGGATTCATGTCTCCCCGACCCATCCCATGCTCCTATCATCTACATGTGGACGTGCACAAGTGCAGTGTAGTGAAAACAAGGTACGAGCAGTTTATAATCCAGTCAAGCATCAACACACAAGTCACATGTACAACCTTTGCCACAGCCACACAGGCTATCATGTCCACAGCCACACAGGGTAACATTTACAATTTCGGGCTTCCACAGCCACCGGGTTCTACGAAATAGGCCCAAGCTTCCACAGCTACCGGGTTTCACAAAACAGCCCCGAGCTTCCACAGCTACCGGGTTTCACAAAACAGTCCCGAGCTTCCACAGCTACCGGGTTTCACAAAACAGTCCCGAGCTTCCACAGCTACCGGGTTTCACAAAACACAGCACACATAGCCACACATAGTCACACAGACATAACATCAAACACTTAGCATGTATAGCCTCACAGGTATAAAACCAAACACTTGGTGTGCATAACTTCACAGACACAGTATCGAACATGTAGCGTGCATACATTCACAGGCTCATGAACCCAGCTGCACAGGCATTTTCTCAAACATGTAACGGGCATATACACACAGACATTTTGTCAAACATGTAACAGGCATGTCGCACAGGCATTTTATCGAACACTTTACATGCATCACACTAACACCAGAAACACACCAAAAACGCCATTGAAGGCCAACATCCATATAGGAGATCACACCTATATGGATTTACATATATAATATATATACAAGCAGGTATAAACCATAATCTACCCAAGAACCCTAGAACAGAGAGAGATCAGGAGGGACAAAACCCCTACCTTAAAGCAGATCCTCCTTGCTCCCGCGCTAGACGCCGTCCTCCCCACACAAGACGCTCCGGCAGCAACCAGTAGCTCCCCTTCCTTCCCTCTCTCTAGCTCTCTCTCTCTCTATCTACGATGGCCGTAGCAGCTGAAGAGAACCCTAAACCTAAAGCAAGGAGTCTTCACCTCTTTATATAGACAACTCAAACCCCAAAATGACATAGTTTTGATAAAATGAATTCCAGTATCAAAATGACGTAGTTTTGATTACAGACTACAACCTTTTTGCAACACACAGGACAAAGCACTCATAATTTCACCATGGTCCTTTAGCAAAAGAGGATCAGAACAACAAAACAAAGGTAATGGAGGCTGCACGTGAGAAAGCATTCTCACGTGCATTCTCACGGGCACCTCCAAAAGCTCTAGAATTTCACCACAAGCCTTGGAACAATATCAGGAAGGCTCCTATGCAAAAATCTCCTTGCACGTGAAAAGCATTCTCACGTGCATTCTCACGTGCACTCCCAATTGGGCTCAAACTTTGCCTCTTGCTTGCTTATCAACATACAAGATGATTAAGCCAAAGTGTGTGGAAAGAAAACTCCCTAAAACCCAACAATTTCCACCTAAGAAGGCAAAACTGACTAACTCCTCATATCCAAAATACGGGTCGTTACATCCTCTCCCCTTTAAGACTTTTCGTCCTCGAAAAGAAACAATATGCAAGGAAAACCACACAGGAAGCCACAACACCCAAATGGGTCATACACCGCCCATTGTACACAATAGCACATAACACAGTGCCACCACAATCTATAACCACATGTATTACAATCCATGGGAACGTCCACGTTACAAATACCCATCTCAATCACATTCTATTAACACATTCAATACAAATAAAAGTCAAAAGTCGGAAGGAAACATAAATACACCAGCCAACAGCCACCCCTCCACCCTTAAGAGTGTTCGTCCTTGAACAATTCTAGGTGTTGCTCATGCATCAAAGACTCCCATTCCCAATTCTCCTCCTCAATGCCACGGTGCTGCCACAGTACGCGAACCAAACGAATAACACGACCACGCAAAAGCTTCTCCCGCCGATCTAGGATACGGATAGGGGCCTCAACAACGATCATGTCATCCTCAATAGCCAATGTCCCCCAATCGATCACATAAGTGGGGTCAGGATGGTACTTCCTCAACTGGGACACGTGGAACACATTGTGCACGCGACTCAATCGCGGTGGCAATGCTAACTGGTAAGCGACAGGCCCCACACGAGCTATAACCTCAAATGGACCAATGAACCGGGGAGAGAGTTTCGAACCTCTCCCAAAGCGCCGATGTCCACGTCATGGAGAGACACGGAGAAACACATGATCGCCCACAAAAAACTCCAAAGGTCGCCGCCGCTGGTCCGCATAGGATTTCTACCGACTCTGAGCTGATAATAACCGCTGGCGAATCAACTTAACCTTCTCGGTAGCCTCTTGAACCAACTGTGGTCCCAAGAGAGCTGTCTCTCCCACGTCGGTCCAACACAAAGGTGAGCAACACGGCCGCCCATACAACACCTCAAAAGGAGCCATCCCAATGGATGCCTGAAAACTGTTGTTGTAGGCAAATTCCACCAAAGGAAGGTGAGTTGCCCACGAACCCCCAAAATCTAACACACAGGCCCGTAACATGTCCTCCAAAGTCTGATTCGTCCTCTCAGTCTGACCGTCAGTCTCAAGGTGAAAGGCTGTACTCAAGTTAAGCTTTGTCCCCATAGCCTCCTGCAAGCCTGCCCAAAAATGAGAAGTAAACCGCGAATCCCTGTCGAACACAATTGATGATGGTACCCCATGCAGTCGCACCACCTCGTTCACATATAGCTGACTTAAGGCCCCGATAGAATCCCGCTCGCGGACAGCAAGAAAATCTTAGTCAGCCGGTCCACAATCACCCAAATCATGTCCTTCCGCCCAGCGGTGGGTGGAAGTCCAGTTACAAAGTCCATCGCTATGTGGTCCCACTTCCACTCGGCTACTGGCAACGGCTGTAACATGCCTGCCGGCCTCTGGTGCTCAGCCTCCACTTGTTGACAAGTGAGGCACCTCAAAACAAAAGTAGCTACATCTCGTTTCATCCCAGGCCACCAAAAGTATCCCCGAAGCGCATGATACATCTTTGTACCCCCTGGATGCACAGCAAGCCTAGACTGATGAAACTCCCTCATCACCTCGTCCCGAAGAGAAGAAGCCACTACTAGCCGCCCCTGAAAAGACAACTCATGCTTAGGACCCTCTGTCCAGTCCGCAGATAGCTCACCAGCCTCGATACGGGCACGGAGAACTTCACACTCAATGTCACCCAATTGTCCCTCCCGGACGCGCCGGTACAACTCAGGTACGACCACCACAGGACTGTCCCACCATCACGAACAACAGGCTGCAGTTACAACATCGCCAACTGCTCCATCAGCTTCCACTCTCTCACGGCCACCTCAGCCTTCCCTTTTCTGCTCAGCGCGTCAGCCACAACATTACCCTTGCCCGGGGTATAGGCAAGAGTAAAGTCAAAGGTCTACAAATACTCCACCCATCTCCTCTGCCTCAAATTCAAGTCCTTTTGAGTAAAGATGTACTGAAGGCTCTTGTGGTCAGAAAATACGATGAACTTCTCCCCCAAAAGGTAATGTTGCCAACTCTTCAAGGCAAAGATGACAGCTGCCAACTCAAGATCATGGGTAGGGTAAGTCTGCTCATGACGCTTCAACTGCCTCGACCCATAAGCTACCACACTGTGCTCCTGCATAAGCACACACCCCAAACCAACCCTGGACGCAAGACAATATACCTCATATGGGATATCCTTCCGATGTAACCTCAACACCGGTGCAGTGGTCAAACGGGTTTTGAGAGCCTCAAACGCCTGCTGGCACTTGTCGGTCCACTCAAATTTCACTCCCTTCCGGGTCAGCGCCGTCATAGGAGCTGCCAAACAGGAGAATCCCTCTACAAAACGACGGTAATAGCCTGCCAAGCCAAGAAAACTACGAATCTCGAAAACATTAGTTGGCCTCTCCCACGATGCCACAACCTCAATCTTGGCTGGGTCCACCCTAACTCCCTCAGCGGACACCACAAGGCCAAGGAAATGAACCTCCTGTATCCAAAACTCACATTTGCTAAATTTAGCAAATAACTGTTGGTCCCTCAAGGTTTGCAACACTGTTGCCAGATGCTCCCCATGCTCCCTCTCGGTCTTGGAAAACCACCGGGCTCCACTTAATTGGTCAAACAGGTCATCTATCCGAGGCAAAGGGTACTTGTTCTTTACAGTCACCGAGTTCAACTTCCTATAGTCGATGCAAAGGCGTAGCGTGCCATCTGCCTTCTTTGCAAAGAGCACCAGAGCACCCCAAGGTGAGGTACTCGGTCTGATATACCCCTGGTCCACCAACTCCTCTATCTGCCGCTGAAGCTCCCTCAGCTCAGCTGGCCCCATACGATATGTTACTTGGGAGATTGGGCCAGTCCCCGGTACCAACTCAATGGTGAACTCTACACTCCTCTTAGGAGGTAAATTCCTCAACTGGTCAGGAAAGACATCCTGAAATTGGCCAACAACTGCTGGCCACACTCTCTTTTCCACTTTTCTCTCCTCAGCAAAGGTCAGGGCTGCCAACCTGTGGGTGATGGCACCCCAGTGGTCCAACACTGGCCCATCCTGACTCACCTCACAGTCCCACTCCCCCTGCAGGTGTCACGAAGGATACACGCCGCCGATAACAGTCTATCTTGGCCTGGAAAGCCATAAGTCAATCCATACCCAAGATCAAGTCAAAAACACACAAGGGCATTACATGCAAGTCGAAGGTTAGCTCCACACTTCCTATGGTTAACACACAGTCATGGCAAACACGCCGTACTTCAATCATACCTCCCACTGGAGACTCAACAACTAGGGGCTTCGCTGCCTCCACACAAGTCAACCCCAAGCTATCTATTACAAGCTCAGCAACAAAAGAACACGATGCACCTGTATCGAAAAGAATAGAAGCTAATGTATAGGAGATCAAAAGGGTACCTCTAACCATTGATGGTCCTGCCCCACCCTCCGCCGGTGGGGGTGGTAGCTCAGCCTCCTCCTGATACGTCGCCTCCAGCGCAAACACCCTCCCTTGGCCTGAGCCACTAGTCAGCTCACTTACTGGGCGCTTCCCGCCAAGACTGCCTCCAACCTCAGTCTGCTGTCGCTCTGGCCTCCCCTGAGGTCGGGTCTGGCTAGATCCTGCCTGGCTGGCCTGCCACTGATGAGCTGGCCTCTCAGTTGGTGTACGGAAGCTAGCATCACTCCTCATGCTGGATGCCACGCCTCCTGCTCCCCTGTTGCCACTCCTGCACACCCGGCTCAAGTGGCCCTCTCGCCCACAGCTATTGCATTTCCCGTCTTTCTTTGGACACTCCCTCCTGAAGTGGCCTTGCTCCCCACAGCAATGACAACCGCTAGGGAGACCTCCTGCTGGACCTCCCAATCTGCTACCGCCAGAGCTAGACCTCCATGGGTGTACCGATGTCTGTCCCCTGCTGCGGAAGGAACTGTTGTCCCTCTCTTCGGTCTTGGGCCTCTTGGGTCCCGAATCACGTTCAGATCCACCCTACAACTGGCGACCCTGATGGGCCTGCCTCCCATCATCCAGCTCTCTCTCAGCGATACGAGCCGTCTCCACAACTTCAGCATTAGTTCTCAAGCGCAAGATCGCCACCCTTTGCCTAAGGGCTGGCCTAAGGCCAAAAGTGAACTTGTGGACCTTCAGGTCCACCTTTGCCACAGTCTCGGGGGCAAACCTACTCAAACTTCGGAACTCTCGCTCATACTCAGGTACCGTCCTTGATCGTTGCCTGAAGCTGCCAAACTCTTCCCTCTTCTGCCACCTCAAAGACTCCGGGAAGAACTCATCATGGAAAAGCTGCAAGAACTCCTCCCAAAGCATGAACTGCACCGCACGGCTCCCTGCGACACTCAACCACCACTCCAGAGCACTCCCCTCTAGCTGCCGAATGGATAGTCTCACCTTATCCTCCTCCTGGGGTAGGAGAAAGGAAAACACATGCTCGATCTGCCTCAGCCGGTGCTCAGCTAACACTAGGTCCTCCTCCCCTTTGAATCGCGGAGGTCGTTCCTTTCGGAACCGTGTCACCACGTCATCCTCTGCACGAGTCGGTATGCCACTCAGCGAACCCTCACGCTCCCTTGGTAACTCCCCCGCTGGTGGTGGCGGTGGTGGTGGCATCACCTGCTGTGCCGCCGTCTCACGGCACACCTCCTCCCGAACTTCTTGCCGTATGCCTTCCCTTAGCTCTTGGACTTCCAGTCGGATGCCCTCTCGCAGCTGTGCCAGCAACAGCGCATGTCCTCCAACGGACTACCCCACACCCGAACCCTCATGGGCAGATGACTCATCAGCCACTGCCCCGGACGCACGAGTCACTCTCCTCGGTGGCATTTTTACTACATGAAGTAAGAAGCACAAACATCAGAACGCGTTCGACAACTATCGAGTTTCACTACCTCTACCCCATTATCAAGTCAAGTAGTACATGGCATCACACACATTTCACACATTGCATCAATCAACATTGCACGCAGTTCAAATGAACAAGGACCTTTCCTTGTAGTCATGCTCAAGGTACTTCAAGAAGAATCAGAGTTGCACAGTTCACTCCTTATCACATTATTCACATTGTCACATTTCAATCCACATTGCACATAGCATTTTATCCACACAAACACACATAAGCAAATGCAACTAGTGCCCTAATGCCCATGCATGCAAACCCTACCACAAGACTGGACTACCCCAAGTACACCTTAGAGGCTCAAAGAGGACCATGTTGATCAGGCATGTCCCTCCAGGCTCCTCCAAAGGACTCAAGATATCCAAGTCTGCCCACTACCCTAGGCCAACTAGACCATGCTCTGATACCATACTGTCACGCCCCAGATTTCCAACCCAAGGAGACCGGAACGTGACCCTCCCTTTACCCGGGTTTGGATAAAGGGGTTAGAATACAACGTACGCATCACATTTTATATTCAGAGACAAAACCAAATATTTATTAAGTTCAAACATTACATTTATTACATTAAACTCCACATTATAAGATCTCCCCACTGGGGTTACAAAGTTCATAAAAACAACAAAATTCAAGAACAATAAGCAAGCCACAAGAAGGTCTTCCTTGGTTCCCACCTAACGCCTGTAGGTCCCTGTAAGAAAACAACACCGTAGGACGGGTGAGCAAACACAGCTCAGTAGGGATCATGTCTCCCCGACCCATCCCATGCTCCTATCATCTACATGTAGACGTGCACAAGTGCAGTGTAGTGACAACAAGGTACGAGCAGTTTATAATCCAATCAAGCATCAACACACAAGTCACATGTACAACCTATGCCACAGCCACACAGGCTATCATGTCCACAACCACACAGGGTAACATTTACAAAACACAGCACACATAGCCACACATAGTCACACAGACATAACATCAAACACTTAGCATGTATAGCCTCACAGGTATAAAATCAAACACTTGGTGTGCATAACTTCACAGACACAGTATCGAACATGTAGCGTGCATACATTCACAGGCTCATGAACCCAGCCGCACAGGCATTTTCTCAAACATGTAACGGGCATATACACAGGCATTTTGTCAAACATGTAACAGGCATGTCACATAGGCATTTTATCGAACACTTTACATGCATCACACTAACACCAGAAACACACCAAAAATGCCATTGAAGGCCAACATCCATATAGGAGATCACACCTATATGGATTTACATATATAATATATATACAAGCAGGTATAAACCATACCTAAGAACCCTAGAACAGAGTGTGTGGAAAGAAAACTCCCTAAAACCCAACAATTTCCACTTAAGAAGGCAAAACTGACTAACTCCTCACATCCAAAATACGGGTCATTACAAAGCCCCTCCCAAGTGTCATCACTGGTTTTCGTCCGGGCCCTTTTGGGGTGAGCTCAAACTAGACCAATGGTGAGAAATTTTAGAGTCGCCACCAACTGTTTTTGGGGTACAGTTGGATACCCTCTACCTTGAGTAGTTTTAAGTGTATGGTCTACGTTATCAGAGATGGGTTCGGGAGTTGGTTACGTGTAGGGAAGGATTAGCACCCCTACAACGCCCTTTCGGTATCTAATTTAGGAGGAGGAGGTTTTATTTTATTTGTACTGCCATAGCTGGGTTAAGTTTCCTAAAAAAGTCTATGAGTTTTATTTAGCTAAGTTATTTATTAAAGTCATGGTTAAAATGGATTTATCCTAAATTTCTAAAGGGAATCCTAAAAAGTTTTGGGTTTTGTTTGAAATGGAGAATGAGACCCTATGGATTGGTTTTGGGTTTTTGATTTTGTTTTGGAGTCCTAGAAAATGATTTTTTTTTCCTTTTTTTTTTGTTTTTTTTGTTTTGTTTTGTTTTTTTTGATTTTGAAAGACATTTGGAATACATTTTATGAAAACATTTTCAAAACATGTTATTGAAGAGATTTTTAAAAAATATTTTATTAAAAAAAACGTTTTGTTTTGTTTTGTTTTTTGTTTGTTTTTTTTGTTGGTTTGTTGGTTTGTTTTTTCTTTTTTTTGCGGGTGCTGCGGGTCGAAGGTCGGAGTGTCGGCAGGGTCGAAGCTTCGGTGGGTCGAATTTCGGGTCGAAGGTCGGAGTGTCGGCAGGTCGAAGGTCAATGGTCAACGGGCCGAAAACTTACTGGTATTGCAAGTCAAGGTTCGAAGGTCGGAGTGTTGGCAGGGTCGGAGCTTCGGGGGTCGAAGGGTCGAAGGTGGAATCAGCAGGTCAACGGGGCTTCGAGGCTTCGAGGCTTCGGGGCTTCGGGGCTTCGAGCTTCGAGGCTTCGGGGCTCCGAGCTTCGGGGCTTCGGGGCTTCGAGCTTCGGGGCTTCGAGGCTTCGAGGCTTCGGGGCTTCGGGCTTCGGGGCTTCGAGGCTTCGAAGGTCAACGGGTCGCAGTGTCGGCAGGTCAACGGTCAACGGTAAACCCCATTTTTACCTTTTTACCCCCACCAAAAATGCAAAACTGGGTAACCTTCCAGGAATTGTTTGGGGAGATCTGTATTCGCCTACATAGGCATTTTGAAGAGTTTCGCATGATCACTTTTGCGGGCAGTTTGACCAGGGGCATTGACCGTCTTTTAGCAAGTTTGACTTTTTCCAACGAAAGTTGTTTTGGCCATAACTTCTTCATTTTAAGTCCGATTTGAGCTCGGTCAAGTGCGTTGGTCTCCAATTTTCATCCTCCATCACCTGGTGTTGGTCTTGGAGCGCTTCAAGGACTTATAGCAGAAGTCATTAATTTTGAACTCCCCCATCCGTGTCAATTGTATCCATCTCATGCAGATTGGGGTAGACCATTCCTTGGAAGTATGGGATCATTGTGGACCTGTTCAACAAGGTATATGGCATGGGCAGAAAGGTATATCAAATGGGGTTAGTATGTCCAACCCGGACAAAATGGGGTCTAGCAGCTGCCCCTCTTTTGTGCACTGTTTGTATACAAACATCGTACAAAGATAAAAGGGAGTCATTTTGGACGGGTTGGAGCACTTACCTTACTTACCTAGAGGAAGAAGTGCGACGGTTGGGTTCGTCCCCGAGAGGGAAAAGGGGCTTTACAGGCCGGTGTGCTTGGATAATACCTTGATGAGGCATCTAAGGCCGTTTGATACCAGAGATTGAAAGCCTACAACAATGACAGGCTTGAACTAAAAAAAGAGAAAAGGCCCACAACAATGATGGGCGTGAACTAAAAGTTGAAAGGCCCACAGCAACGATAGGCTCGAACTGAAAAATGGAAAAAGGCCCACCATAATGATGGGCTTGAATTGGAAACTGAAAGGCCCACAGCAACGATAGGCTCGAATTGAAAAATGGAAAAAGGCCCACAACAATGATGGGCTTGAATTGAAAATGAATAGCCCACAGCAACGATGGGCTCGAACTGAAAACGGGAAAGCCCACAGCAACGATAGGCTTAAATTGAAAATGGAAAAGCCCACAGCAATGATAGGCTTAAACGGAAAAATGAAAGGCCCACTGCAACGATAGGCTTGAAGTGAAAACGGGAAAATGAAGGGCCCACTGCAACGATAGGCTCGAATCGAAAATGGAAAGCCCACAACAACGATAGGCTTGAATTGAAAATGGATAGCCCACAGCAACGATAGGCTTGAATTGAAAAAGGATAGCCCACAGCAACGATAGGCTCGAATTGAAAACGGGAAAGCCCACAGCAACGATAGGCTTAAATTGAAAATGGATAGCCCACAGCAACGATAGGCTTGAATTGAAAATGGATAGCCCACAGCAATGATAGGCTCGAATTAAAAAATGGAAAGCCCACAGCAACGATAGGCTTGAAGTGCAAATGGATAGCCCACAGCAACGATAGGCTTGAATTGAAAACGGATAGCCCACAGCAACGATAGGCTTGTTGGAGACATCAAATGGTATTTGGGGAAATGCTTTAAGGAATTGGTGAGTTTGGGAAGTAACCCAATTTAAGCTCCCTCTACGAGTTCACTCAAGGAGATCGCTCTACGAGGTGACCCAAAATGGGAAAAGTTTGTCAATTGCCAAAAGGGATGCGCTTAGAGCTTGGGGAAATTGCAAAGGAAGAGGTGTACAGTTGAACGAAGAAAAGCTAGGATAGCTTGAAGAGAAGTTGGCTGAATATGAGCTCATAGGATCTCCAGGGGCAGCAAAATTCCTGCAATTACAGAGCATGTTGAATGTATGCCAATGATGCATGGACTGCAATCTGCTGTATGCGGGGGTACATAAACCTCAACTTGTGGTGAAATATGATGCAATGTGATGCCATGCGATGTATGCATTGAAATGCCATGTGATGTATCACTGAGGGTTTGGCCGTTTGGCTAACATTCAACTTGTTGGGGAACAATGTTCTTTTTGGGATGGAGAGTCCGCCCTGTCTTTGCTGGGGAACTCCCTATTGTGCATGAAGGGTCTATTAAATTTTGCTTCACCATATTGAGGAGCTTGATTTGACGGCTTCTCTGGGGATAGTGATATCCTGTGGAGATATGAGTACTCCGAATTGGAGGCTTTAAGTTGTTTGAGGATTTTGAGCTTGGCCCTACTCATAAGGCAATGCTAGAAGAGCTTACTGGGGATTTAAGATGTTCTACTCAAATATGAAATGAAGACGATGTAACATGATTAAAGAGATAAAAAGATTTTTGCTGGTTTAATTCCACAAAACATATTTATATCATAAAAAGTGTCCTATCGTCATAATCTGATAAATAGAATCGCAAGTCTTTAAAAGCATAATGTACAAATTTGATTCGAGTGTGCCGTAGGTTTGACCAAGTCTTCCACTGTTTGCAGTCGCTGTTTTTTGGATGGGGTTGTCTCTACTACTTGCAACGGACCCTATTTGTTGTGGTCCTGATCCTTTCAGTTTCTGACTGAACTAATTTCACCCTTCAAGATTTATTGTTGGCTTTGTATTTTACCCTTGGTGCCCTTTCGGGTTTTCACCAAGTCCGCCTTTGTTTTCTTTTTTTGTCTTTTGTTGGAGCTTTGTATTTTACCCTTGGTGCCCTTTCGGGTTTTCACCAAGTCCGCTCATTGCAAGAAAGAGAATCTGGTTGGGAGGCATGAGAGTTAAGCACAAAACTTTTTGACGGCATCGCTATTCACTGGATTAGGAAGCTCGTCTCCGTCCATTTTGGCAAGGATCAATGCGCCTCCTGAGAATGCTTTTTTCACAACATATGGGCCTTCATAATTGGGAGTCCACTTGCCTCTATGGTCATGTTGAATTGGCAAGATCTTCTTGAGGACAAGATCACCCTCTTGAAAGCTTCTAGGCTTCACCTTTTTATTGTAATTGTTCATCATTCTCTGTTGATCTGACTGTCCTCTCGCAAACGCGCCAAGCGCTTGCCTTCAATTAAATTCAACTGCTCATAACGACTTTGGGCCCATTCTGCTTCTTCGAGTTGAGTGTCCTTAAGTATTCGGAGGGAAGGTATCTCCACTTCGACCGGTAGAACTGCTTCCATGCCATAGACCAAAGAAAATGGAGTTGCCCCAGTCGATGTACGCACTGAGGTACGATAGGCGTGCAAAGCGTAAGGTAGCTTCTCGTGCCAATCTTTGTACGTTTCGGTCATCTTTCTGATAATGTTTTTGATGTTCTTGTTGGCTGCCTCGACTGCTCCATTCATCTTTGGGCGATAGGGGGTCGAGTTGCGGTGTTGAATTTTGTATGTTTCGCACAACCTCCCTATCATCCAGCTGTTCAAATTGGCAGCATTGTCCGTTATGATCTGCTCGGGAAGACCATATCGGCATATGATGTTGTTCCGTATAAATCGAAGTACCACAGCCTGTGTGACATTAGCGTATGATGCTGCTTCGACCCACTTGGTGAAGTAATCAATGGCTACCAAAATGAAACGATGACCATTAGATGCTTTTGGAGATATTGGTCCGATAACGTCAATGCCCCAAAGTGAGAACGGCCACGGGGAGACCATCACGTGTAGTTTGGACGGCGGTACTTGAATCTTGTCGCCATAAATTTGACACTTGAGGCATTTGCGCACATATTCAATGCAATCTTTTTCCATGGTAACCCAATAGTAGCCCATTCGCATGATTTGTCTTGTTAATGCATGTCCATTTGCATGTGAACCGCATTCCCCTTCGTGCACTTCTTTCATTATCTGTATTGACTCTTCTTTTGCCACACACCGCAATAGCACCATGTCGTGGTTTCTCTTATACATAATTGAGCCATCAACATAATAGTTGGATGCTGACCTTCGGATATTTCTCTTATCAGATTCAGTGGCCTCTGCTGGGTATTCTTGCTTAAGCTAATATTGTTTGACGCCCTCAAACCAAGGTTTTTCTTCAGTATGTCCTTCAATGGCCATGCAATGTGCAGGAGCATCTTGTATACGGATATCGAAAGACTGAACTTCCAACTTTGTGTCTAGTCGAAGGAGGGAGGCTAGAGTTGCCAGCGCGTCAAGGAGCTGGTTGCATTCCCTGGGCATATGCTCAAATGTGATATCTTCGAATTGCTCGGCTAACTCTGCAACATGCTTCCGATATGGGATTAATTTATGGTTTCGAGTCTCCCATTCACCCCTTACTTGAAAAATGATGAGTGCCGAATCGCCGAACACTCATAATTTTTTGATTCCTTTGTGAATGGCTTCTTGAAGTCCCATCACACAAGCCTCATACTCTGCCACATTGTTTGTACAAGGGAAGGTTAGCTTTTCCGCCATGGGGAAATGTTCGCCTTTTGGGGATATCAGGATGGCCCCAACACCATGACCTAAGAGACTAGAGGCTCCATCGAACCACATCGTCCATATGTCTGATACTTCGGCCGAAATGATGTTAATGTGCTCATCTGGGAAGCCAATAGTCATGGGCTCAAAGTCTTCCAGTGCTCTATCTGCCAGATAGTCGGCTATCGCACTTCCTTTTATGGCTTTTTGAGGTACGTAGATGATATCGTACTCCGATAGGATCAACTGCCATTTGGTGATTCTTCCAGAAATGGATGGTTTCTCCAAGAGATATTTGAGCGGATCATGCCTTGAAATCAGCCATGTAGTATGATAAAGAGTGTATTGCCTCAATCTTCTCGTTATCCAGACAAGAGCACAGCACGTCTTCTCCAAGGGCGTAAAGTTTTCTTCATTGATGGTGAACTTCTTGCTGAGGTAATAAATGGCCTGCTCCATCTTGCCTGTAGAATCATGTTGCCCCAAGACACAACCCATCGCAGACTCCTGAACGGTCAAGTATAAGATCAGAGGTCTATCCGGTACTAGTGGGATCAAAATGGGTGGATTGGACAGATATTGCTTGATCTTGTCAAAAGCTTCTTGACATTTGTCATTCCAAATTTCTGGCTTGTTCTTTCGTAAAGTCTTGAAAATGGGTTCACATGTGGTTGTCAGCTGGGAAATAAATCGGGCAATATAATTCAGTCGCCCTAGGAATCCTCTAACTTCCTTGATGGTCCGTGGTGGCGGCATCTCTTGGATAGCTCGAACTTTATCTGAATCGATTTCAACTCCCTTTTGGCTCACAATGAAACCCAATAGTTTTCCCGACAGGGCTCCGAAAGTGCACTTTTTGGGGTTCAATTTCAGCTGATATTTTCGTAGCCTATTGAAGAGCTTGCTGAGTACTTCAATATGATCTTCAGTGCTTCGAGATTTGGCTATCATGTCGTCCACATATACCTCGGCTTCTTTATGCATCATGTCATGGAATAGGGTCACCATGGCTCGCTGATAGGTTGCCCCTGCGTTCCTCAGACCAAAAGGCATCACATTATAGCAGAAGGTGCCCCAAAGTGTCGTGAATGTGGTCCTCTCTTTGTGTTCGGGGGCCATACGAATTTGATTATAGCCCGAGAAACCATCCATGAAGGAGAATAGGGCATGTTTTCTTTGTATTATCCACTAAGGTGTCAATATGAGGAAGCGGGAAGTTGTCTTTCTGGACTGGCCCAATTCAGGTCTCTATAGTCGACACACATGCGTACTTTGCCCCCTTTCTTTGGTACTGGTACAACATTAGCGACCCATTCTGGATAGTGGGAGACACTTAGGAAACCTGCATCCCATTGCTTTTTGACTTCTTCTTTAATCTTGATGATCATCTCCTGGCCTCATTCTTCGCAATTCTTTGTACCTGGCATGCACTCGGCTTCACGGGTATGTGATGTTGCACTATATCTGTGTCTAACCCGGGCATATCTTGGTATGACCATGCAAAAATGTCGATGTAGCTTCTTAACGGCTCGATTAACTTCCTCCCGATGTCGGTAGCTAACAAAGACCCCACCCTCAATTCTTTTGGTTCGTTGTCGTCCCCAAATTCACCTGGTTCTCCTGGGTCTTCACTTGGAACGGATAAACGGTCTTCCCTTTCCAATAGACGTATAATCTCCCCTGGTAGCTCAGGTGTCTCTTCTATCTCATTCTCATCAGCTTCAAACACGGGCTGCTCCCAGTTTGGACTTTGGTCAAACCATTAGCATCTCGTTTCGCTTTCGCATACTATGTTTTCATTGACATTGTGATACCTGTTTATAAGAGAATGACAAGTTGGTAACCAAATATGATATGCATATGTGATGAATGGAATGCACCATGAAAGATTTGAAAAACACATTTTATTTGAAGGTTTAAGGAAAAACAAATGTTCACAGCTTCAAAGTACATTAAAATAGAATACACTAAATCCCAGTGACCCGTAAGCATTACATTATGGGGATGTCCAGGCTGGTCCAATTGTTCAGTGGCTGGTTGGAATCCTCTCGCACTAACTGAACCATCTCGCTTGGTGCATGCTCATTTGTGTCTGATACGGCTACAGTCCCCGTCTTGGGCTCAGGTTGGCTCTTGTGGATAAACCCTCCACTTCGGAATGTAACATTCAAAGGGGGAAAGCTTCTCCTTTCTTCTTGTACCTGGCCTTTTCTGCAATCTTGCCATTCGACTTCCCTCTTCTTGATAGCTTCTCTCGTCGTCGGCTTTTGTAGGGACGTAGCCTAGCCCAAACTTTTCGGTATTTTCTCGGATGGTCGGGGTTTCGAATCCCTTAAGCTGTCAGGCCTAATCCTTGCCCCGGTTTGTACCCCTGTTTGATCATAGTGGCCGCAACCATTTTTTGCCTTCGAGAGACGATGGTCCAGGGGCGGAGGCGACATTTACCATCTCAAAAGCCCGATAGGAGCATTCCTGGCACATCTTCGTTGCTTTCAACATAAGGGACTGATGCCGGTTTGGTGACGAGGAAGCTTGTCTCTCCAGAGATGCAGATGAGTTGGTCCCCCATTACAAACTTCATCTTTTGGTGGAGACTGAACGGCACTGCCCCTGCCATGTGGATCCAAGGTCTTCCCAGCAAACAACTATAATATGGAGTGATGTCCATTACCTGAAATTCCACCATAAAAGTAGTTGGCCCAATCATGAGTGGAACATCCAGAGTTCCCACCACGTCACGCTTTCCTCCATCGAATGCCCGTACCTTCATCGTACAGGGACGCATATAGGACGTGTCAATTGGAAGTTGCTGCAGTATATGCAAGGGCATAATGTTCAAGGCCGAGCCGTTGTCAATAAGTACACGGGCTATAGTGTGCTCCTTGCATTTGACCGTGATGTGCAGAACTTTTATGTGCCCTTTTCCTTCTTGGGGTAGCTCGTCATCTCCAAAGCTAATTACATTATTCAGGATGAGGTTACTAGTGAGTCCATCCACATTTGCGACTGAGATGGTTGGAGGAACGTAGGCTTGGCTTAGAACCTTCAGCAGTGCTTCCCGGTGAGATTGGGAATCCATCATTAATGATAGTAAGGAGATGCGAGCCGGTTGCCGACTTAATTGATCCACAATATTATACTCGCTCTGCTTCATGAGTTTCAGAAATTCTGTGGTTTCTTCAGTGATCGGTGTTCCCTTCTTTGTTGTTTCCAGTGTAGGCTCAATGTCTTGTTCTACAGCTTTTTTTTTCCTTGCTTTGTCAACTATCTCAAGGGCGTAAGCCCGACCGCTCCTGGTTTTCTTTTCTGCTATAGCGGTGGCTCCCCGGACTACTTCACAACTGTAATTCCATGGGACTGCTTTATCAGTTTTATAGGGGAAAGGAGCAGGAACACCTATGGTGAGGGGTGCAATTGCATGCGGTAGTTATGGGGTTTCGGTCCTTTCCCCCTTGTCTGGCACGAGACTCGAGGCATGGATAGTGAGAGGCTTGATTCCATGTGGCAGTAACGGGTTCTCCGGAGCCTTAACAGTTAAGACAAGGGGTGTTGGCACCCATGGCGATTTGTGTGAATGATCTTCTTGGATCATGTGGCTTTGGTTGTCCATTACTTCTCTTGAGAATTCTATCATCCTTTGGTCCATGAGTTTTTGCACCACCTCGGAAAACTCAGTGCATTCTACGATGTCATGTCCCCGTGACATCTTGTGATAAGGGCATTGTTTTTCCCCATCTATTCCTTTTCCTGCCCTTGGCGTGTCTTTAGCAAGTATATACCCATGTCCCTGTAATAGAGTAAACAAATGTGTTTTCTCCATTTGTACTTGGGAGACCCTTTCCAGCCGTGCTTCATTTTCGATACTAGCAACATTATTGGAGTGTCGGGGAGAGGGTTCTTGTTCACATTCGGCGTCCCAGACAGTGCGGAGAAATCCAGCCATTTTGCATCCTTTAATGCCTGAACCTTCCTTTTGAATGTTATACAATTCTCGGTATCATGTCCAACTCCACCTGCATGATACTCACCTAGCATCTGGCTTATACCAGGCCAGGGGAGGAGTCTTTATTTCTCCCAAGGGTATAGGAGTTACCATCCTTGCTTCTAAAAGCTTGGGATATAATTCAGCATATGTCATTGGGATCGGGTCGAACTCCTGTCGTGGTCGGCGAGAAGCCTGATTCGTTCTCGCTGGCTGGGTCTGGGCCCTTGGTTGTCACTGTCCTTGGAATGAGGCTCCCGGTCCTTCTTGACTTGTTGGCCTTGGTTGCTCTGGGTATGGCGCTCTTGGTTGAAACGGATTAGGTGTCATTGGATATGGAAATGGAACCCCTCCTTGCGGCATGTATGGCATGAATTGGGGAGGTGGTGCAGGTGCAGCATAAGCAGCTACCGGTGCCCCTCTATAGCACCCTGGAGCTTTGTAGAATGTTGGTTGTATTGACTGGTGCGCTTGATATACCAGGTTGCTCTCATTTTCCTTCTTCTTTGCTGGTGGTTGAAACCGTTTTGATGTCTCGGCCGCTTCACCCTTTAGCTTTCCACCTTTAATTCCACTTTCTACTCGTTCACCGGATGCGACCAAGTCCGCAGCTGTTGGAGACGTTACCGATCAACTTCTCATAGTAGACACCTTTTAGTGTGTTGATAAAAAGGGTAGTGAGTTCTCTTTCGGTAAGGGGAGGTTGGACCTCCACAGCTGCCTCTCTCCATCTTCGTGCATAATCTTTGAAATTCTCTTCGGATCCCTTCTCCATAGACTGCAGAGTTAGTCGATCTAGTGCCAGCTCGGTGACATGTTTGTATTGTGCCAAGAAGGAAGTAGCTAATTCCTTCCATGTCTTAATACGGTTTCCATTCAGTTGAAAATACCAGCGAAGGGATGCCCCAGGTTAGGCTTTCCTGGAAACAATGCATGAGGAGCTTGTCTTCACCAAAGATAAGCGGCCATCTTTTGACAATACATGGCCAGATGTGTCCTCGGACATCGTGTCCCGTTGAACTCTTCAAAATCTGGCATTTTGAATTTTGGCGATAGCACCACTCCAGGGACTAAGCATAAGTCTTGTGGGCTGGTCATACCATAGCCGTCAATGCCTTCTACGGCCTTCAATCTTTCCTCGAGTCGGCGTAGAGGAGCGACTCAATATTTTCCTGAGGAGCTGGGGAACCCACCGCTTCCATTACATTTCCTGATGCGGGCATAGTGAAATGAGTTTGATTTGGGGTAGGAGGTTGTGCCATAGTAGGATGGTATGTGGGTGCCTGGCTTGGAGCCAGGTTGGGTGACTGAATAACCTCCTGTCCCTGCTCTTGATGGTGATTGGTAGTTCCCCCGGTCGGAATTCTTCCTCTTTCTTGATCAATTTCGTGAGCATTTCCATTATTGCGGACATTTGCCCTCGTAGGGTTTGTTGTGACTGTTCCAACCCCATGAGTCTGTTCTCTGTTTCTTCCGCCATTGGTCAGGTTGAGGTATTTGATTGCGCCGGGATCTGAGATTGTAAGAGTGCGCAATCCTGGAGGGAGGCTGCTAGCCACCTGGGTACAAGGGAACTTTAATTTGATTTTTTTTATTTGATATGCATGTATGCATGGAATGTATATGCGGAGGGTTAGAAAAACAAACAACTTTATTACAAACCAAACACACAATACGAACATTCAATGATGAAATGCCATGTAAAATGAGAGCTAGTGCTACATGATCTTAAAGCACTCTTCCAGTCATCTCCTAAGTAACACGGCGCCTCTTCCTCTGGGGGTGGTCGCTCGCCCGCTTCCTCCCTCTCGCTTCATTATGGTCTCGATCTGTTTTTCCCTCAATTGCAGCCTTTGAAGAGTTCCTTCTAGAGATGTTTCTAGCCTCGGATCTTGCTACCTTAAAGTCTGATTCTCCTGGAGGATAGCCTTTATGTCTGAAGTTAGCTGTGGCTTGTGTTGTGCCCTCCAAGATATGTATGCTGGGAAAACACCAGGTTTTGAACTGTTGGGCTGGATCTTGTGTGGTGTAGACCATGCTTGATACATCTTCTTGCCTTCTCCTGTGAGCATGGTTCTGCTGTAAGTGAAGTCACACTCTTCCATGCCAAAGAGCACGGGGATAATCTGATGGCGCCCCACTTGTCTTCCCACCTGCAGTGGTGCATATGCAGTTCCTCCCCAGGGGCCTAAAAGTGGAACCCAATTGTAGTCCCCGCAGCTATATGTCATAGAGACCACCGACATCCAAGGAGCAGTCCAGGTAATGTCAGCTTCTGTGAGATTTTCCAACTTCTTTTTCCAGCTCTCAAAGTCCTTTGGTAGGCTCCACTTGCTGAGCAGAATATCTAGTAGTGTTGTGGTTGGTACTTGATAAACAGCAGGGAAACGATGAACACTACAGGGGAAATGACCTTGCAACCAAGTGCATAGGAGAGGTAAGCACCCCATGAACTGTCCCGAGCCTTTACTCCTTAGGTAAGTAAGAGATCGGATGGTTTCAGCCAAGATAGCAGGAGTAGGGTCACATCCCTTGAGCACCTGCTGGACCAAATCTACAATTGCCCCATCGATGTGGGCCGGTATCCTTGGGAAAATGACTAGCCCATATATAGCTAATGTAAGCAATTTGTGTACCTCCGCTTCCGTTGCAGTTTGTATTACTTCTTTGATTGTTGCCCATGGAAGATATTCGCGCCCACCGTAAGTTGTGACCGCCGGTGAGTCCCATACCTGGCTTTCCCATAATTTCAGCAAAGGCCCTTCGGCATGACCTTCTGGGCTCGCGGATAGATTTTCATTTTGTTTTCCACGGGGATATCCAAGTAATCTTTTGTATTCTTCTATTGTGGGAACAAGATCTAGGCTGTTGAAGTTGAAGCACCGCCGTCGAGGTTCCCGAGAAATAAATGGCTGCCCCCAAGATATCCGTGTCGGCCAAGAGCTCGATTACATGGAGCAAATCCCCAAACCTGTTGTATGTATATGCTTTTCCTTTCGTCCGACCACTGCTTCCATATTGTCTGTACCTCCTTAGTGTAGTCCAGCTGATCTTCTATGACAACATGTTCTGCCTTGTAGGCCTCTCCTGGCGGGAAATCTCCAAGGCGAAGTTGAATGTTTCCCGATGCTTGGGCCACCACTGTGACAGCCTCCTTGTCCTGAAGGCCTTTTAGGAGATGACTGAAAGTTGCCATGCCTATATGAATGATGAATGTCATGTTATGCATGATGGCAGGTTAGGATGACAAGTTAATATATATCAAGGTAGGTAGACAGGATAAAGAATAAACCAATTGTAAAAAAAACAGTTAAATGTACAGGGGATGACTTAAGGACTACCCTACAAAACAAAGGTTAGCATGGCATGGAATGAGCAAACAAAATGTGGGTCAATACCCCTGATGGGCTTTTATTGCTACCCCTATCTTATTCGTTGGTTCCCAAACTTCCTCAATAGAGGGCTCCGTACACCATGGGATTTACCGGAGGGGGATCTTAAAAGGACATGCCTTAAAAGAACCTCAAGCTTGAGTGAGGAGTCCGAGGCCCTATTGCGGATAATAATCAACGCGTTGGGGACCGTACTGAACCTCGCTAACCTAAATTGTGCTAAACCCGGGTATAGGGTTATGCATGTATGCAACAAGTATGGAAAGCAGTAAATCACCACTATTATGGTAGTTAAAGCGTATAAATAAATCACAGTAAATATGAGCAACAATCAAACAATTTAGCACAACAGTTAAATATATACAACAGTATAATTAAAATAACCTCCTAATCCTTACTTCTAGACCTAACTCTCTAAAGGCTATCCCCAGTAGAGTCGCCAGCTGTCATCACTGGTTTTCGTCCGGGCCCTTTTGGGGTGAGCTCAAACTAGACCAATGGTGAGAAATTTTAGAGTCGCCACCAACTGTTTTTGGGGTACAGTTGGATACCCTCTACCTTGAGTAGTTTTAAGTGTATGGTCTGCGTTATCAGAGATGGGTTCGGGAGTTGGTTACGTGTAGGGAAGGATTAACACCCCTACAGCGCCCTTTCGGTATCTAATTTAGGAGGAGGAGGTTTTATTTTATTTGTCTTGCCATACCAAGTTAAGTTTCCTAAAAAAGTCTATGATTTTTATTTAGCTAAGTTATTTATTAAAGTCATGGTTAAAATGGATTTATCCTAAATTTCTAAAGGGAATCCTAAAAAGTTTTGGGTTTTGTTTGAAATGGAGAATGAGACCCTATGGATTGGTTTTGGGTTTTTGATTTTGTTTTGGAGTCCTAGAAAATGATTTTTTTTATTTTATTTTTTTTTTGTTTTTTTGTTTTTGAAAGACATTTGGAATACATTTTATGAAAACATTTTCAAAACATGTTATTGAAGAGATTTTTTAAAAATATTTTACTAAAAAAAACGTTTTGTTTTCTTTTGTTTTTTGTTTTTTGTTTTTTGTTTGTTTTTTTTTTGTTAGTTTGTTTGTTTGTTTGTTTGTTTTGTTTTCTCTTCTTTTTTTTTTGAAAGCATTTTGAAAGTTATTTATTGAAAATGTTTTGAAAAAAACATGTTTGTTTTTTTTTTTTTTGTTTTTTTTTTTGAAATTGAAAATGCATGTATCAAAATAGATGTGGAGTGTGTGAGTGTGACATCCACAAAAATAAAATCACTCTCTTTTTTTTCTTTTTCTTTTTGTTGCTTTTCATCTTCTCCTTTTGCTCTCTCCTTTTTTCCTTTGTTGTTTTTTTTTTCTACACTTTACATATTACACATACACATAGGAAGAAATACAGGGAAAATGCAAATGAAAAAAAAGTGGAAAAGCAATTACATCAAATACAGATAAACAAAAAAAACGAAAATTGCTAAAACAAATACACCAAATATAGATACAAATCAGCTAAAAAAAGGAGTGAAAAAATAAGGGCTGAACCAACTTGGAATCTTCTGCTTGAGCTCCCACTGATGCTGATAGTCACCACCTGCTTGGAACCAGCAAGATTTGACAACGAGGTTGGTGAGGAGGGTTTCTTGGTATTTGAAGAGATGTATTTTCTGGGTTTGAGATCCTTGCTGGCTGGGAATAAGGAGGGTAAGCGTGAGGAGTAGGGGATTGGAACAGGATTGGTATCTATTATGTCCTTTTGCTTGTTGATCACGCAGAAAAAGAAAGGCTGAAGTTGGGGCTGTTTTTGTGTTTTTTTTTTTGCTGAAAAAAAAGAAAAAAATGCTGGCGTGAGAGGAAGGAAAGAGGATGACGGGGTGATGTTGATTGCAGAAAACGGAAAACTAGGCGTTCAATCTGAGAAGATGAGGCTGGGGCGTTTCTCCTTTCTTTCTTCTTCAATGATCTCTCTCTTCTGTTTTTTTTTTCAATGATCTCTCTCTCTGGTTTGCAGGTTTTTTTTCCCACGATGATGGCTCCCGCTGTGTGTTTTTTTTTTTGATGGCTCTCTCTTTTTCCTCTTCTCCTCTCTTTTTCCTTAACGAATTTTTTCCTCAAAAAAAAGAATCCCCCCCCTTGCGCAGGGACCGTCGAATACCTCTTAAAGTCTTTGCAGAAAAGTTTTTTGGCTCCACTTGTCATTAATTGTTGTATTATTTGATGCGGTATTTTTAATTTGCAGGTTTGATGCCTTGTCGGGAGGACAGTGTGTGCGGGAAACAGGGCAGCTCGTGATTGCCTTTTTTCAAGTTTGTATTTTAGCAGCACATGTGACCGACAGGTATTAAAAATGATGTTTTGTCAGATGGCCAGCACATAAAACAGGTCCCGTGAACAACCAGCGAGAGAAAAAAGGAAACCCGTGAGAAAGAGTCGACGTGAGAAGCCAGCGAAAAAAAGAATCAGCGAAGGCAAAAAGGGTCGGAGGTTCGAAGTGTCGGCAGGTCGGAGTGTCGGCAGGTCGAAGCGTCGGCAGGGTTGGAGCTTCGGTCAATGGTGGAAGGCGTGCGGGTGCTGTGGGTCGAAGGTCGGAGTGTCGGCAGGTCGAAGTGTCGGCAAGGTCGAAGCTTCGGTGGGGCAAAAGTCAACGGTCAACGGGTCGAAGTGTCGGCAGGTCGAAGGTCAACGGTCAACGGGCCGAAAACTTACTGGTATTGCAAGTCAAGGTTCGAAGGTCGGAGTGTCGGCAAGGTCGGAGCTTCGGGGGTCGAAGGGTCGAAGGTGGAATCAGCAGGTCAACGGGGCTTCGAGGCTTCGAGGCTTCGGGGCTTCGGGGCTTCGAGGCTTCGAGCTTCGAGGCTTCGGGGCTCCGAGCTTCGGGGCTTCGAGGCTTCAGGGCTTCGAGCTTCGGGGCTTCGAGGCTTCGGGGCTTCGAGGCTTCGAAGGTCAACGGGTCGCAGTGTCGGCAGGTCAACGGTCAACGGTCAACCCCATTTTTTTTTTAAACTTTTAATTACCTTTTTACCCCCACCAAAAATGCAAAAATGGGTAACCTTCCAGGAATTGTTTGGGGAGATCCGTATTCGCCTACATAGGCATTTTGAAGAGTTTTGCATGATCACTTTTGCGGGCAGTTTGACCAGGGGCATTGACCATCTTTTGGCAAGTTTGACTTTTTCCAACGAAAGTTGTTTTGGCCATAACTTCTTCATTTTAAGTCCGATTTGAGCTCGGTCAAGTGCGTTGGTCTCCAATTTTCATCCTCCATCACCTGGTGTTGGTCTTGGAGCGCTTCAAGGACTTATAGCAGAAGTCATTAATTTTGAACTCCCCCATCCGTGTCAATTATATCCATCTCGTGCAGATTGGGGTAGACCATTCCTTGGAAGTATGGGATCATTGTGGACCTGTTCAACAAGGTATATGGCATGGGCAGAAAGGTATATCAAATGGGGTTAGTATGTCCAACCCGGACAAAATGGGGTCCAACACCAAGCTTGGTTCTCTTACGTCTCTGGCACCTCCCGATAATACTAGCTCCACTCACATTCCCCCTACCGCGCCATCCAGTGACAACACGACTACCCTCTCTTTCCCACCCCAGCCACCTCCTGGCGCCCTTGCCACCATCGGACCAATCCTATCAGCTCCTATGCGATCCTATAAGAACTCTCTCCACCCTATTTCTATCCCCTACTACCCACCTGACACCTTCCCTCTTACCCCACAAGAATTCAACCTCGCTGTGGAGGCCAATGAAAAAAGCTCCCTAATTATAGTTTTATTGAAATTATTCAGCAGTATGGAGGCCAATGAAAAAGCTGGTGTTTTTTTATTGACTGCAGATGACTTCTCTATATGGTTGTCCTTTGGAATTCATCTTTGTTGTAGAGAGTGAGGAAAACCCTACTTACCTTATTGTATCTGGATTAATATTAGATTTTAAGGTATATTTTGTTCCATCATTGCAATCTGTTTCAATGATGGAGATTTAAATTTAAAATTTTATATATTATGAAACAAAAAAACAAAAGCATCTTTGTGACATAGAATCTTATAGTATTACCACTTTGAGCATCATATTTTCCTGGACATCTGGATGTTGCATATTTATATTGATATTCCAGTTCCTTTACGCATTTTTATTCTTTATGAGCATCAAGTGGATTTGTTTAGTTTTATTAGCATGTCTACCTCTCCTGATTTTAGGCTTGACATCCACAGGAATGCGTTTTGACTCCTATAGCGGCACCACGTTCAAATCCACTCCATAGGCACTAGAAGCGATAACACAACTCCTTAAACTTGGTGGAGACTTACTACACTTGGGCTGGCCGGATGATGGAGGTGTACACTACACTTTGATTTGATGGATAGATAATAGGAAAAGAGAATAGGGCAATTTTTGGTAAAGAAAGAGAATTGATGAGTGTAAAAGTGATGGAGTGAGGGAGCTGGGCGAGAATCAAGAGAAAATGGCAATCTTTCCCCCTTTTTTAACAGAATGTCTCCTAATGTCACAGGGTTAGCCTTTATAGCAGCTTAACCCATGCAGCACCTAGTTTCCATGCGTACAAAGGAACGCTAGGTCAGCCTAACTCGTCGCATTTGATCGGAACCCATCGATCAGTTGTAAAGCAAATGTGTAGGGAAGCGCTTAGTGGAAGAAAGATTAAATGAAGGTGACAAATCGATTGTATTGATTGCTTGGAAGCTTTACAACATCACTCCCCTACATATAGATCTTAACACTTTTGTGGCATTAACACCAGGAGACATCATTTTAGCTAGAGTATTTAAATTTCTACAACTCACTCAATAAACTAAGTTACAACACTTTACAAAGGGAAAATACCCCAAATGGCCTACGTGTGCTAGGATAAGCCTCGGTCCGTGACATTCTCTCCCACCCGATTTCACAGCGTCCTCGTTGCGTCTTTGGCTTCCTCGAACCCGTCGAACTGCTGGATGTAGCATTTAGTTTCTTCTCGGTGCTCTTCAATCTCCTTGGAGAATTGCCCCAGATCCTCTTCTTTCTCCCAGCTTGCCTCTTTAATCGGCCTATTCTTCCATTGGACATATTACTCCACCCAGTTTGGATCTATACCTCTTCTTGGCACAACTCTACGAGAGTGAATTTTCTCTATCTCTTTGTTGTAGGTCTTGCCCGTTGATGTTGTTGGTGTCCGCACCACCCACTGTCCACTCGTATCTTCCAAGTCTTCATGGTAAGGCTTAAGAAAACTAACGTGGAACACTAGATGCCTTTGCAAGCTAGTCGGGAGGTCCAGTTTGTATAAGACCATTCCAACTCTCTTAAGAACTTTAAAAGGCCCCTTATAGTGACACGCCAAACCCTTATATAACTATCTAAGTGCTTTGGTTTGGCACGGAAGGAGTTTGAGCATCACCATGTCCCCTTCCTGAAATTCCAAGGGCCTCCTTTGTTGATCCACCCACTTCTTCATCTTCTTTGCCGCCTTGTGCAAGTATGCCCTAGCTAGATTCGTCTATTCATGCCATCCTTTTACAAACTTGAACGCTGCAGGGCTTTTTCCAGTGTACCCTCGAGTGATGAAGTAGGTGTCAATGGTTGCTGCCTAGTTACGAGTTCGAACGGGCTCTCGTTCGTGGACTCGCTCTTCTGCAAGTGATACGAGAATTGGGCTATGTCCAGCAACTTGGCCCAATCTCTTTGATTGGCACTCACATAGTGCCTCATATACAGCTTCAGTAAGCCGTTGACACGTTTCGTTTGGCTATCTGTTTGTGGGTGGAAACTTGTTGAAAAATTTAAGTCTGAACCCATTATCCAGAACAGAATATCCGAATATGGAGAAATTAGACTCCTTTGGATACCAAAGTCCCAAATTCACTGTCCCTTTAAGATACCGCAATATCCGTTTGTCATGTAGCATGTGTGACTCTTTAGGATCTGCCTGATATCTTGCACATATACAGGTTACGAACATGATATCTAGGTGACTTGCTATAAGATACAGCAATGATCCTATCATACCTCTGTACTCAATCATATTTACTGATTCTCCATTTAAATCAGGACCTAACTTGGCACTGACTGGCATGGGAATCTTCACGGGAATTGAATTTTGCATACCAAACTTTCTGATTAAGTCCCATGTGTACTTAGCTTGGTTGATGAAGATTCCTTCCTGTTGGTCCCTGGGAGCCTAGAGGGGGGTGAATAGGCTCTTTCTGATTAAATCATTGAAGTCCCATTTAACTCCAATGACTTGTTACGATCTTAGCCTTGGTACAAGTGTCCACACATTGTTCCTCTTGAACTGATTAAGCTCTTCTTGCATAGCATTTATTTGCGATAGAAAACAAGAATGGAGGCACAAATTAGAGGTGGCTGCTCTTGTTCTTATACCAACAGTTGGATCACCAATCACTTGATCTAATGGGTGGTTTCGAGTCCACCTATAATTTTGCGCTAGTGGTGGTGAATATTCAATAATTTGAAGCTCTGCCAGATCGGGTGGATCATGTACATCTGCTGGTTAAGCTTCTTCTGGGCCAGATATATCCGTATGATGAATAGGTCCAGAAGTACTTTGAGGTTCTTTGGCACCATGACTTTTAGTATTAACTGGTCCGAAAGGACTAGAAGGTTCTCCGGTGTTTTGGATGTCCGTATCAATTGGTCTAGAGTTGAGTGGAAGTCCTGAGTCCAATTCTTCGGAAACATCATCAATAACATTTCTTCTTGCTTCACTAACGCTTGGTGATTGATCAGTAGTAGTGGCAGGAACATGTTTAAAGTGAGAATAATCAATTGTATCCATGTGATCCTGCACATTTGGATTTGAAGATCCTATACTTGACCAATCAAGGTTAGATTCATCAAAAGCAACATGGATAGATTCTAACTTTTAAAAGTCTTATATTGAAAACGCGATAAGCCTTTCTATGCAATGAGTATCCGACAAAGATCTCATCATCGGATTTTGGCTCAAATTTACTCTGGGCCTCTTTGTCGTTGTTTAACACATAACAAGCACACCCAAAAGCTTTAAAATGGGAGATTGATGGCTTCCTGCCTCTCCACATCTCATAGGGTGTTTTCATGGTAAACTTATTAATAAGAGTTTTGTTCTGAACATAGCATGCAGTGGACACAACTTCATCCCATAGACTGAGAGGAAGCTTTGCCCCTACTAACATTGATCTACTAACTTCGACTAATGTGCGATTCTTACACTCAACAACTCCATTTTGTTGTGGAGTTCTGGGCGCAGAGAAGTCGTGATGAATGCCCTGTTTAGAACAATATGACCTCATATCTGAAAAGTCAAATTCCATACCATGATCACTCCTAATGCATTTGATGTTCAGTCCTTGTGAATTGCTTACAAGATGTTCAAAGGTTTGATCCTTTGATTTCAAGAACATCACCCATGTATACCTGGTGAAGTCATCGATGACCACAAGGGTGTATCCTGCACCAGCAAGAGAAGCAATAGAAATAGGACCACAGAGGTCCATATGAAGAAGTTGTAAAGGAACAGTTATTGAATTAACTGATTTGCTCTTAAAGCTATGCTTGGTCTGCTGCCAAGTTGGCATTCTCGACAGAGTGAATCTCTGGAGTATTTATGTTTGGGCAAACCAGTGACCAAATCAAGCAACGCTAGTTTAGACAAAGTTTTAAAATTTAAATGAGCGTAACGCTTATGTCATAGCCAACTCTCTTCATTTGATGCTGTAGTGAGGAAGCATACAGGATCAGAAGAATTATTTCTTAAGACCAATGAATATATGTCCCCATATCTTGATCCGGATAACTTAATATCTCTGGATAAGTTTTTCCTAACTGTGCAGGTGTTGGACATAAAGGAAATAGTGAATCCCTTGTCACAAAAATTACTGACACTCAGCAGATTATGCTTCAAACCTTCGACTAGTGCAACTTTTGTAATTCATATACAACCTTTGGTTAAAGTGCCATACCCCATAGTCTTACCTTTACTGTTGTCACCATATGATATGGATGGTCCTTGCTTGTTAGTAACATCTACGAGCAGAGACTTATCACCCATCATATGTCCGGAGCATCTGCTATCGAGTATCCACTTGCTTTGATTGATCTTTGACTTCAAGTGGTCTGGCAATGAATTCCAGAGATGCTCCTGCAAGACAATAGATTACACTTTTGGTGCCCAAACTTGTTTCGGGCAATTAAGAGAAACAACACCAGTGTCAATAGTTTCAGATTTTGCTTTATCAGGAACTTTAGCTTTCCATGTTGACTTTACATTGTTAGTGTCAATTGCTTCTTTTACTTGGCTTTTCTTTGGAGAGTTACTCCTTTGAGATTTAGATTTAGATTTTCTAGAAGAACCCTTTTGATGAACTGATCTTTATTAATATGAACTAGATTACAAAGCCAATCATCAGATAGACTCCAATACTCATAGTGATAATGACCTTTTTCTCTACAGATAAAACAAACACTATGATGCAGGGCAGAAACATGGGATACATGTTTCTTTGGTTTAACAAGTTTTCTACTCTGTTCCCTATGGACTAGTCCTTTGCGATTGGGTGACGCGCTCTTGGCCCTATATGCGTCAGCCTTAGCCTTTCTTTTTTTTTTAGTGGTACAGTTTCGGCTTTAACTGCAGTAGCCTTCCCTTCATCTTTAGGTACGGGTGCTACTACTTTGGGATTAGCAGTAACAACCTCACTTCCACAATCATAAACTATGGCGCCACCTGAAATAAACCCATCCAACGGTTTAGATGTACTAACAGGATAAAGGTTGGTTAGTTTCGAAATGTAGTCCGAGGGACACTCAATATCTTGTATGAAGTTTGATGGTTCGGAGCCAAGGCCAGGTTTAACTCGGATATCATCCGGATCAGTCTTAAATGTAGAGGCTATTTCCCCTGATTTTAGCCACTTACGATTTATTTCGTTTTCCTTTTCAAGTTCATTCTTGAGTCTTTATAGATTAATAGCTAGGCCATTTAGGTTGGTATTTAACAAATGATTTTCAACTCTAAGATCGTGATACCACACCTCTTTACTCCTAAAGTCAGCTATGTCTTTTTCAAGCTTAGAAACAGTGTATTCAAGACGCTTAACCTGACCACTCATGTCTTTGTACATTTTGAGTAATTATTAATCTCTTATTCTTTTCATGATGACGTTCAGCAGTAAGAGATTCTAATCTACTCATTAGCTTTGAGATAGAAGGTACCTCAGTGTTTGCCATGAGGCAGATGTTCGGCTTCTCGGTTGGCTCATCATAAGAGGATTCCTCCTCTTCTTCCGAGTCACTAACGTACTTTGAAACGAACGTCTTCCTCTTGTTTTTGCTGTTTTCTGAGGTGGAGCGTCGAAGTTTAACCTTGTCACTTTTATCAGCCGTCTTTGGTTTAGATTTGCAATCCTTGGCCCAGTGACCTGGTTTCCCACAGTTGTAGCAGTCTTGGGAAGTAGACTCCGATCGCTCCTTTATTCTTGATGATAAGGAGGACCCTCTTCTAAATCCTTTTCTATTTTTCCTCAGAAACCATTCGAAGGATTTAACTAGAAGGGCTATCTCTTCTTCAACGTCAGAGTCAGAGTTCTCTGACTCTTCCATATCATCATCACGCTATATGCTCAGACATTCCGTAGCTTTAAAAGCTACCCCCTTTTCTTTCTAAGCTATTTTCTCATCTCGGTCCGTGTATTTGAACTTGACCTCATGAGTCCATAGCTTGCCATAGAGTTCTTTGAGGGGAGCATACTGCCAGTTCTTGTCAGCCTGCATCTGGAGCTGCTTGGAGTAGTAGCAATCCGGCAAGGAGCGGAAAAAACTTGTCATTGATTTGGAATTGAGTATAATGCTCCTTGACAGTTTTCAGATCAAGAATGAGCCTGCCGAATCTCTAATAGATGCTTTCGAGGGATTTGCCAGGTTTGTGAGTGAAGCTCTCAAAGTTCTATCTGAGAGCATAGATGACATTCTACATTTGGGATTGACTTCCCTTATAGAGGATTATTAGTTTATCCCAAACAACTTTCGCTGTCATGCAACCCTGGATGTCCGTGAAAGCTTCGGAATCCAAAGACGATGTTACATAAGCCAGAGCCTTTTTGCTAGCGTACTGCCAGGCTCTTTCCTTAATGGTGAGTTCAACATCAGTCTTTGGCCTTCTAACTCCATTTTCTCCGATGGTCATCGGAATAGGTAGCTCCTGATGAAGACACGGCCACATCAGATGATCATGACATATCATGAACATTCTCATGCGAGCTTTCCACTAGGAGAAAAGCTCAAGTGTGAATTTTGGCGGTTTAGTCAAAGTGAATCCAAAACTCCATTGTTGAGGAGCAGCGGGTTAAGCACTTGTGTTCGGATCGACATTTTTGCTGCTATTGTGGTTGGGGATGGGCTCTTGTGCACCTCCGGAGTTAAGGCGAGCGTTGAACAGCATGCTGCTTTCTTCGGCCATTGTTGAGAGAGAGAAAGAGTAGGATCTCTACTTTGACCAAGTAAACTTGCTCTCATACCACTTGTTGGTCCCTGGGAGCCTAGAGGGGGAGTGAATAGGCTCTTATCGAAAACTCTTTCTTGTTCTCTGGCACAACACTTTTCTTATTAAACAATAAAATCAGTGCGGAAGATAACGAGATAGTGGAAATATTCTATTTTATTATCAAAAGATAATTATAACAAAATAAATGTAGATTAAAGCTTATGGCAAGCTTTTCGATCTGCTGAAACTCTCTTACACTCTGTTTTACAATAACTCACATACTAGCCAACTTAATCTCTAAGAGCTCTTGTACATGTATGCGCATGTATGAAAATATACAAAGTTTAATATATATAGACATCCCTTGAAAACATTATTGGAACATGATCTTCCGAGCACTGTGTAGCATTGAATTCTTCTCAAAAATGTCTCTGCTTTAATTTCTGCAGATGTAGTGCTCAAAATCTTGGGATTCCAAACATTAAATTTCTTCGCATGATCCCAATTGCATTTAAGGCTCTGTCCACATCTCCGTGTGATCCACGTGTAAGATGACTTAGTTATTCAATGGATCTTTCTTACATCGGAACACAGTGGGCTGATGACTTGAATATGAAGCAGATAAAGTGAAGTAGCGTCTTCTTAATCCGTTGTAAGACTCCTTACTCCGTGTTAATGAAGCTCAAATCCTTACTCTGTGTTAGTGGTTGCTTACTCCGTGTTAAATTGATCCTGGAATCCTTATTCCGTGTCAGCGCTTTCTTACTCCGTATGAACGAAAGGTTCGGAGGGCTTACTTCGTATCAGCGCTTCATTACTCCGCATGAGTAAAAGGTTCGAATGGCTTACTCCGTATCAGCGCATCCTTACTCCGCTTGAGTGAAAGGTTCAGATTCCTTACTCCGTATCTCTTTTCCTTAGTTAGTGCGAACAAAGGACTTAGTTCCTCATTCCGAACAAGTTCTTCCTTACTCCGCATGAATGAAAGACTTGGATTCCTTACTCCGTATCTTCTTGTCCTTAGTTCACTTGAGTGGAAGACTTAGCCTTTTATTCCGCGATAGTTCTTTCTTACTCCGTGCGAGATGTAGACTAGGATTTTTATTCTACATCTATTTAACTTAGTCCATTTAAGTATAAGACACAGATTCCTTAGTCCATAACTTTTAGTGTTTGGTCCGCACGAGTGATCCTTATTCCGTATGAAGACTTGGTTATTTATCAAGTGCTTGACGACACTCACATTGGTCCAGATTAGGATTATGTATCCTGTTCTTAGCTTTGCTCTCACGAGTGTAGATCCAAATTAGAGTTATATCTTCTGCAACAACTTAGAATAAACATACAAGCTCTCAAATCAAATTACATAGGGTTTTATCCACATCATCTAAATTCTGGGTTTGATCCAACAAGATCCCATAACTTGAGCCGGCGAACTTTGGTACGGACTCTGCTGCCCCTGGTGCCCCGATGCTATCGTGGACTCCTCTGCCGAGCCCTGGCCTGGGACAACTCTTCTCGGTGGTGCCATCACACTGGCCACAACAACAAGCAATAAACGATCAACACTAGCACTGCTAGCACAAATAGCCATCAAAGGCACAAACCAAGTCGTAGGTTCTCACCACACGACCTATAGGTCCACAACCATGCATATAGCATCATGTCACCCCTCAGGGCACACAAAATCAAGTCCTGGCTCTCACGGTCATGTGCCATTCAGGCACTAAATGCAATCACATCACACACAAAGACAATCTAGTGCCCTATACAAACACAATCATACATTCCCACATATGCTCCTAGGATGATCTAACTGACACCAACATAACCTACAATACATGTAAGGACTGCATTGATCAGGCGCCCTCCCTACAGTTTTCCAAGTCATAGGGAATCAATTAATCACCCATCATTAACCTAGGTCCGCTAGACCATGCTCTGATACCAACTTGTCACGCCCTCGAATTCTAGGGTACCCGGAACCAAGAACATGACTTCCCCTTGCCCGTACCCGAAAGGTCAAGGGATAGGTGACTAGCACCAATAGAGACTACACCACGGGTGCTGTCTCAAATATGCAACCCTATAAATTCATACATCAAGGGTAAGCCTATACTTTCCCATACATCAACATGCATACAATATGTCAAATTTACTCTGAGCCTCTTTGCCGTTGTTTAACACGTAGCAAACACACTCGAAAGCTTTAAAATGAGAGATTGATGGCTTGCTGCCTCTCCACATTTCATAGGGGGTTTTCATGCTAATCTTATTGATAAGTTCTATTCTGAACATAGCATGCAGTGGACATAGCTTCAGCCCATAGACTGAGTGGAAGCTTTGCCCCTACTAACATTGATCTACTAGCTTCGACTAACGTCCGATTCTTACGCTCAACAACACTATTTTGTTGTGGAGTCCTAGGCACAGAAAAGTTGTGCTGAATGCCCTGTTCAAAACAATAGGATCTCATATCTGAAAAATTGAATTCCGTACTATGATCACTCCTGATGCACTTGATGCTCAGTCCTTGTAAATTGCTTATCCAGTTGAAGAGATCTACTAGATGTTCAAAGGTTTGATCTTTTGATTTAAGGAACATTACCCATGTATACCTGGTCAAATCATCAATAACCACGAGGGTATATCTCGCACCTTCCAAAGAAGCAATAGAAATGGGACCACAAAGGTCCATGTGAAGAAGTTGCAGCGGAACAGTTATTGAATTGACTGATTTGCTCTTAAAGCTGTGTTTGGTGTGCTTGCTGAGTTAGCATTCTTTACAGATGGAGTCTCTGGAAAATTTATATTCGGGCAAACCATTTACTAAATCAAGCGACGCTAATTTAGACAAAGTCTTAAAATGTAAATGTGTGCAACGCTTGCACCATAGCCAACTTTCTTCATCTGATGCTTTGGTGAGGAAGTATACATGGTTAGAAGAATTATTTCTTAAGACCACTGAGTATATGTCCCCATCTTGTAATCCGGATAACTTAACATCTCCGGATAAGTTTTCCCTAATTGTGCAAGTGTTGGAGATAAAGGAAACATTAAATCCTTTGTCACATAAATTACTGACACTCAGCAGATTATGCTTCAAACCTTCGACTAGTGCAACTTTAGTGATTGATACACAGGTGTTGGTTAAAGTGCCATACCCCATAGTCTTACCTTTGCTATTGTCCCCATATGATACGGATAGGCCTCGTTTGTCAATAACATCAACGAGCAGAGACTGATCACCCGTCATATGTCTGGAGCATCCACTATCGAGAATCCACTTGCTTTGATTGATCTTTAACTTCAACTGATCCGGCAGTACAATCCAGAGATGCTCCTCCAAGACAACAGTTTACACTTTTGGTGCCCAAACTTGTTTCGGGCGGTTAGGAGAAACAACAATAATGTCAATAGTTCCAGATTTAACTTTGTTAGGAACTTTAGCTTTCCAGGTTGACTTTATTTTGTTAGTGTTAGTTGCTTCTTTAACTCGGGTTTTCTTGGGAGAGACACTCCTTTGAGATTTAGATTTAGATTTGCTCGAAGAACCCTTTTTGATAAACTGATCTTTATTAATATGAATTTGATTACAAAGCCAGCTATCAGATAAACTCCAACATTCGTAGTGATAATGACCTATTTCTCCACAGATGGAACAAACACTATGATGCGGAGCATAAACAGGGGATATAGATTTCTGAAGTTTTACAGATTTTCTACTCTGTTCCCTATGACCTAGACCTTTGCGATTGGGTGACGCGCTCTTAGCCCTGGATGCGCTAGCCTTAGCCTTTCCTTTCTTTCTGGGTGCTACAGTTTCAGCTTTAACTGCAGCAACCTTCCCTTCATCGTTACATATGGTGCTAGTGCTTCGGGAACAACAGTAATAGCCTCAGCTCCACAATCATAGACTATGGTGCCACCTGAAATAAAACCATCCAACGGTTTAGATGTACTAACAGGATAAAGGTTGGTTAGTTGTGGAATGAAATCCAGAGGACACTCAATAGCTTATGTGGAGGTCGATGGTTCGGAGCCTAGGCCAGGTTTAACTCCGATGTTACCCGGATCATTGCTAAATGTAAAGGCTATTTTCCCGGATTTTAGCCACTTACGATTTATTTCCTTTTCCTGTTCCAGTTCATTCTCGAGTCTTTTCACAATAACTTTTAAGCCAGTTAGATTGGTATTTAGCAAATGATTTTCAGCTCTTAGATCAAGATACCAAGCCTCTTTACCCCTGAAGTCAGTTATGTCCTTTTCAAGTCTAGCAACAGTAATTTCAAGACGTTTGTTCTGACTTTCCATATCTTTGTACATTTGAGTAATTATTAGTCTCTCATTCTTTTCATGATCATGTTCAGTAATAAGAGATTCTAATTTACTCATGAGCTCAGAGATCGAAGGTACCTCAGTATTTGCCATGAGGCAGACGTTCGGTTTAGGAGTTGGCTCATCATCCAAGGATTCCTCCTCTTCTTCCGAGCCACTGACGTACTTTGTGACGAACACCTTCCTCTTGTTCTTGCTGTTGTCTGAGGTGGAGCGTCGAGGAGTAACCTTGTCACTTTTCTCAGCCATCTTAGATTTGGATTCACAATCCTTGGCCCAATGACCGAGTTTCCCACAATTATAGCATTCCTGGGAACTAGACTCTGATTGCTCCTTCCTTCGGAATGATGATGAGGAGCCTCTTCTAAATCCCTTTTTGCTTTTCCGAAGGAATCGCTCAAAGGATTTGACCAGAAGAGCTATTTCTTCTTCAGCGTCAGAGTCAAAGTCCTCTGACTCATCCAAATCATCATTCCTCACTATGTTGAGACATTCCATAGCTTTGAAAGTTACCCACTTTTCTTTCGGAGCTATTTTGTCATCTCGGTCAGAGTATTTGAACCTGACCTCGTGAGTCTGTAGCTCTCCGTGTAGTTCTTCAAGGGGCACATACTACCAGTTCTTGTCGGCTCGCATCTAAAGCTGCTTGGAGTAGTAGCGATCCGGCAGAGAGCGAAAAAACTTGTCATTGATTTGAGATTGAGAGTAGTGCTCATTGACAGTTTTTAGTTCAAGGATGAGCTTGCCGAATCTCCGATAGATGCTCTCGAGGGATTCGCCAGGTTTGTGATTGAAACTCTCAAAATTCTGCCTGAGAGTACAGATGACATTCTGTATTTGGGACTGACTTCCCTTATGGAGTATTATCAGTTTATCCCAGACAGCTTTCGCTGTCGTGCAGCCCTGGACATCCGTGAAAGCTTCGGAGTCCAAAGATGATGTAACATATGTCAAAGCCTTTTTGTTAGCACATTGTTAGGCTCTTTCATCATTGGTGAGTTCAACATCAGTCTGTGGCCTTTTAACTCCATGTTCTCCGATCGTCATCGGAGTGGGTATTTCCTGATGGAGACATGGCCACATGAGATGATCATGGAACTTGTTATTCCGGACTATGTGCACAATTACTGTTCCTCGAAATCCTCTCTGTCTTAAGTGCTGTGGATGTGGAGCTCAATGTCTTGGGTTTGCAAAACAAAAATGCATTTGTGAGTTCCCAAGTTCAGTCTAAGTTATGTCCACATATCCGGATGATTCACGTGTAAGATGTTTTAGGTTCTCAACGAGTTTGTCTTACATCGGGAAGCAACGAGCCGGTGACTTTAAATACGAAGAGATAAGTTGAAGCAGCGTCATCTTAAATCCGGTGTAAGGTTCCTTACTCCGTGTTAAACTAAGCTCAGATCCTTACTCTATAGCAATGATTGCTTACTCCATATCAATTTAGAACTGGAATCCTTATTCCGTGTAAGCGCTTCCTTACTCCGTATGAATGAGAAGGTCAGAGTGCTTACTCCGCATCAGCGCTTCCTTACTCCACATTGAACCGTCTAAATTGTGTCTATCGGTTTTGCAGCAAGTGCACTGGTCAAGTAATAAAATGGAGTATTAAGACTCCGGTTGTCGAACCCACAGGGAGGTAGCTAATGCTATTAAGCAGCAAGCACTAAGCTATCAAGTTGAACTTATGTCTGGACAATTGAATTTTTGTTTAAGCAAAAGTGATTAAATCCGAATGTTGGCAAACTGTTGGTATAGAAATTGCAGTGATTAAGGATCTAGGGTCACAATGTTTACCACCCAATCGATTGTAATAGTCTGGTTATGGCTCTTGTTCTTGATTTATGTTCTAGTTCATGTTCATGTTGATTATCTCCTACCTATCTTACATTTGGTCCATGCTAAGATAGATTTAAGGCTTTTATCCCATTTGGTCCATGTGAATAAAAGTGCTCAAGGTAGATAAACAATCTAATAGTTGCAGACTTGGTCCGTCATATAACATTAAATCTAATTCACTAGTGTTCCACCCTAGACAAGGGCTAAGATTACCTAATTATGCTAAACTAGGCATTTCCATTCAAGCAAGTGAATTAAACAAGAACTGAATTTTATTTTATTGAACAACCATAACCAAACTGAATACAATTTATTGGGGGCTACATTGCTCCCCTAGACTAACAAAACTACTCCATAATCATGACAAAAGCAATAGAAATTATAAGAAAGAACATGATTACAGTACTAAGACAATAAAGGAAGAACCCAAGATGAACTAGGACTCCAGCCTCCAAAGACTCCGGCGTCTGTTGCCCAAAATCACTCCTTGCCAAGGACAATCCGATCTTTTAGCAATGGCTATAGCTCTTTTTCAGAACTCAGATCGGATTTTCTCCCTCAAGATGCTTTACAATGCCTCCAAAACCCCCTATTTATAGGATTTAGTGGGCCAAATTAGGGTTACAAAAGGTGTGCCCTAATTATAAATGTGGTCGCAGCCAAAACGACGTCGTTTTGGTAAGTGACCCTTATTCTTCATTCAAACCTTAAAAACACCTTAAACAAAGCAGAATTGGATCAAGCTTCAGAAGAGAAAAATCATCAGAATAACAAAACAAAGGTGATTGTGCAAAAACAATCTTGCCCGTGACAAAGGTCATTTTCACGGGCACCTCCATTTGCTCTGAAACTTCACCCAGCACTTTATCACATCAGATAGAAGCCTTCAATGCAAATATATCCTTGCCCGTGAAAAAGGTCATTTTCACGGGTACCTCCAAATGGTTGAAACTTTTATTAGAGATAGATGACATCATTTAGAGCAACTTTTGTTATGCACGTGAGATCATCTGAAGCCTCCTACTAGGTCAAAAAAATCAAATCCCAATATCACGTGCAAAATATTTTGTTGTCCTTTTGCTCTGAAATGTTTATGGGAGGTAAAGGGCATCATTTGAAGCAACTTTCCCTTCTGCACGTGATATTGTTAAGGCCATCTTCATGGTCAAATAAATCAAAACATTTGTTTAGCACTGATAGTGTGAAGAGACCTCTTGCAGCCTTGTCACTTGTAGCCTTCAAAATGCCTCCTTTTGAGCTCATTAGTTGCCACAAGCTCCCTCTTTAGGAGATAGAGTAGTCTAGCTGATGACTAGAGAAGAAATCATCCAAAAACTTGCCCAAAACAGCTCAAAAACACATATATAACACAAGCAGTGTCTTTCTTGGGGTTAGAGCAAATATATATGAAATATGGTACTAAAAAGGCTCTAAACATGCTCTTTGACACCCTAAATAGGCTATAAAATAACGGCATAAATGCACGTTATCACACATCTAGTTTCCTTACTCCGTATGAGTTAAAGGAACGGATGACTTACTCTGTATCAGCACATCCTTACTCCGCAAGAGTAATAGGTTCGGTTTCCTTACTCCGTATCAAATTTCCTTACTCCGTGCGAAATAAGGACTCGGGTCCCTATTCCGCATAAGTCGTTCCTTAGTCCGCTTGAGTGGAAGACTTAGCCTTTTTACTCCGTGATAACTGTGATTTTCTCCGTGCGACTTATAGACTAGGATTCTTACTCCTCATCTATTAACTTAGTCCTTTTTAAAGTATTAGGCGCAGATTCCTTAGTCCGTAGCTTTAACTCATTAGTCCGCATGTATGATCCTTATTCCATATGAAGTGAAGACTTAGTTATGTACCAAGTTTTTGACGACGCACACTCTCATCTGGATCAGGATTATGTATCCCATCCTTAGCGTTCCTCTGACAAGTGTAGGTCTGGATTAAGATCATATCTTTTGCAATTACTTAACATGAAAACAACAAAAGTCTCATATCAAGTTACATAGGGTTCTGTTCGCATCATCCAAATTCTAGGATTGACCCAACAATCTCCCCCAATTATGGATATGCCAAAACCCTTTGTAATCTGATCTGGTAAGTACAGTGAAAAGATAGCATACAAAATAGAAACCACATCCGTTTTCATTAAGCAGCAACATAGTATAATTTAGCCTTTATACAAAATTTTCACTAAGGTACATAAGGCTTACTATATTTAAAGATCATAGTTGCTGCTTTCTCCCTTAGCTCCATTGTCTGCTCTATTGTGTAGGCTTGGATGCTGTTCCAACTTGTATCCACCTTGATAATAGATTTGATGAAGAAACAGACAAAGGCTCCGTAGCTATCTCCATCGGGCTGTTGTGACACTAGCTTCTTGCCCCGGATCGTCGCCTTCAGCTTTTCAGTTGGACCCAACAGAGTTAGGCCCCTATCTTCATAAAGCCCAAATTGATTTACGGCTTCCGTCAGACGAAGACGCAGTTGCTCCCATTGATTCCTTCTAATGTTGTGCTCCACGATTTGATGAGAATCAATTAGGATCAGCTGCTTGGACAGAATCATAAAAACAACCAGCATGAAGTGCGGTGTCATGATCCGGTATGGAATGAGGACAGATTGGAGAGTCTTCCAGGGAGTGCTATCCTTAGCAGTTCTGTTAATGAAGGTCTGAATGTGGGCTATATCCGGAAGATACCCTTCATTCCAACATGGCAAGACATCAAACATGTGTCTGTCCTTGTATAGGGACGGAAATAGCCTCATCTCCATCTTAACTGCCCGAGAGAAGTTGTCTATGTCTTCTATGGTGAGCAGACCCATCTGAGAACGAATAGTCTTTATGTCTTGAGGAGAGAAGGGGTACAACTCGAATAGACATCTTCGCTCGGCATTCGACGCGGCATACTTGGTCATAGCATCAAAAACACTTCCATCCTCATCAAGAGGATCAAGATCCGCGTATGATGGGAGGAAGGTGTCAGCCGCTGCAGATGGAGAGGTCGAAGGAGGAGCTGCACTGGAAGAGCTGGGCTGAGAGAAGCGGCTGCGTTTGGGGATGGTAACTCCCGGAAGCAGTGAGGATGCAGACCGCTTTTCAGCACGAGCTGGGGAAGGTGCAGGAGGATCAGATGACACTTTCTCCCCCGGTTTGGTATGTCGCCGAGGTGCGGTAGGAGGACGAGCCATCATGTGCGCCAAGTCCGCAAAAGAGGTGGACAAGGAATGGACAGACGAGGCGACAAGATCCATCTTTTGCTCAATGGAGGTGGAAGAGTCGGTCAAGGCGGAGAGGAGTTGGGCGCCGAGGGCATCAACCTTAGCGGCGATGGCAGAGATTTGAGCGCTTTGAGCTTGGGCGTGACGGTCGAGTTGAGCGGAGAGCACGACATTAGATTGGACCGTGCCAAATGAGGCACGTCCAAGCGCCAACTCAGGGGCTTTGGAGGACTCCCCCACAGGAATGGCTGCAGGCGTGCGCTGGGCCGATGAGTCAGTAGAAGTATTAGGGGCGGCAGCAGCAGCAGCAGGGGCATCCGGAGCAGCAGAGACATCCGGAGCATCAGAGCCACTTTGACCAGAAAGGTCAACGATGGGAACACTGGCGGCAAGACAGGCAGGCTGGGCCTCAGCAGGAGAAGGCACACGGGCATCATGAGCCGGGCCGGAGGAAACAGTGAAGGGAACATCCAGAATATGGGCTGGTGTAAGGAAACCGTGGTCCAGGTTCCAGACTATCATTTCCTCCGGGGAATGGGTGTGTTTTACGTAAAACACCTTGATGTCATGATCAGGGACGGAGGCAGTGCAAGCGAGACTAAAATGGAACCAGAGGTCTGTTAAGGTGTCGAGGGAGAGATGAACAAGGTAGTCTCGAGGTTGAGGTAAGGGTGGTAACGGGGCTTCTGGAGGAGAGGGAGGTACATCTGCCATGGCCGTAGCAACGGCAGCATCAATAGCGGCAGCAACAGCAGGTGAGTCAAGTGTGGGGACATCAGCAGGAGAAGACGCTAGAGAGTCAGTCGGATGAGGACTTGGTTGAGAGGGCCCCGCAACCTCGGACGGGTCGGCACGGACATAGTTCTAAGAGGCTCGGGAGATGGATGGGGCAGCAACAGACCGAATCCAAGAGGACCAGTGAGCGGAGCTAACTTCGGGGGCATGGCTCTCGACGGGCTCACCAACCGAACTGCCCTGTTGTTCCGATGCGGGAAGGAGGCGGAGAGAAGTAGAAGGTCAGCGAGCTGTCATGGTCCCGTCAGGCGTAAGGTGGTGAAGATAGTAGGCCTGGGGGAAAGGGATGGTGCCTGTACCATTAAAATGGGACGGACGCAGATACCGGAAGGCCATGTTGAGGATCCGCCCAAAAGATTGGTTCTTGGGTCCATTCTTCAGCAATCGGAACAGGAATGTCCCCCAGCCCATCGGGAGACCTTCGAATACTCCGTACATGGCTAGCAGAAGGTCATATGGAATGGAGTCGAGAGCAGAGGTGCAAGCCAGAAGACAGCGGCTAAGGATGGTGGCCATACACCGGTAGCGACCGTGAAAGGGCTTCACCTTGTATTCCTTCCCTTTGTATGTGCAGCCCATGGAAGCTACCATGGTTTTTGGTTCCGGACATTGAGGTTCACCGGTGGGTAGGTGGAGAGTGGCACGAAGGACGGCGGGGGTGATGACGATGGATTCACCCCGAACATGGGAAAGGATGGAGTCGGTGGTGCAGCGGATATGCTGGTAGTACTCGGTGATGTTGTCGATGAGAAGATCGACAAGCTTGGAAACCAGATTCAGAATGTGGGAGGCTTCCAAAAGGGGGTGTAGTTTGAAAAACCAAGCTGGAGGATCGGAAACTGCAGGCCAATCAACCAGATGGCCGGGATTTATGCAAGAAAAAGTGAGCTTGGGTGCCATTAGGGGTAAGGAATGAGGAAGTTGGGTCTTAGTGATCAGAAGAGCGACGAGGGTTTAGGGATTTGGAAATGTAAACTCGCGCTGTGAGAAAATTCAGTATATATAAGACCGAGTCCGTGGTTGCCAGCGGATCTTGTGATTAAGCGAGATAATAGTGATCCGTCTGACAAGCTGATGTCATTTAACTTGAGATGTGAGCGCCTCCGTATTTAAAAATGACGTGGAGGCCGCAGAATCAAGTATATATGACAGTTGTATGCCTTCTTCCGGAAATGTCTTGTCTCGAGACTTGCAATTAAAATAGCCCATCATCATTTCTCCTCAAAAACACGCGATAAGACTTGAGTATTTCAAGAGTCCGGAGGAGATGAACCGACGATCATCCGGATTAAGAGATAATCCGTAGAAGTATATCCGGATGTGCAACAGAGTGTGAGGGAGAGAGAGAGTGATTCCTTTTCCGGTTTAAAGTCGAAGAAAGATGAAGTACCACAATACTTCAAAGTCGAGACCTCAAGCAAGATATGTCAGTGAAAATGCAAAGTGAATCGGAACCTGTAGCTGCATGAAGATAAACTAAAAAGAACACAGAGCTTTGATAGGTTGAAATTAGTACAGATTTAAACAAATATGAAAAATTAGCACAATCCGAACTAATGAAAAAGGTAGGACGCATGTATTGAAGATGAATGCTAAACACATACAAACGAATGACTAAATCAGTAGTGCTAAAAAATAAGTATATGTCTAATTAGAAACCCATACGTTCTCATGGGTCAACATAGTGAAACCATCATGCGGAACATTGTAGCCAAGATAAATTAACAATATGTGAGTTCCTCTGAATAAGATTCATGGGTGAGAATGAAAGAAAGAACGCATGCCAGATGCTATCAATTGATTATCCGATTAAGATGCACAGTTGAAGAAAAAAATTCAAACATGCCACAAGTTGATTCAACAATGCATGTCCAGTCGGATCTAGAAGTGAGAAGTAAGAGGAAGGAGCATCCGAGACATGTTGGGGGTTATTACTGAAATAATAAATAAAGCGTTGGCTCCCCCGTAGATCGTGCAATCCTCTCAGTGATGAACTCCCCCTCAGATAGACAATTGGGATAGAGGTCATGAGACATATAAGAGGGGTATTACTTGAATAATTCATAAGTATTTTCTCCCCCTTAGATCTTGCAATCCTCTCGATGACATTTCCAGCTAAAACATTTAGATTTTGAGAAGAATACTGTCTATCCTTTGGGAAATTCACTTTAGAAGCTGAACAGACTTTCACTGTGATTTCATCCATAAGCATTTCGAACCAACCCATTTCATTTCTTCAATTAGACGTGTTAATAGGGCAATCAATAGGAAAAAAAAGCATTGAACATGAGGTGATACATGAAAAATTGAATCATGAAATCCAAAGAAGAGAGAACTCATGCAGTGTTAATTATGTCAGCTTAACAACTTCAGTCAGGAAACACAAGCATCCTCCCAATGGGAGATATGGGAAGATAGTTAGGACAAATGCATATTACCGGCAAGCATGATTAGCATGAAGGACAGTAGGTGTCTAACTCTCATTGAGAATCACAATGCATGTCCTGAAGAAAATACTAGGAGAGTGAAAAATTAGAAACTATGCAGACAAGTCAAGCATACCTAATTTGAGGAGTAATTCAGAAAATCTTGCATCTGGTAGGGGCTTGGTGAGTATATCCGCAAGTTGATCATCCGTAGCAACATGTTCAAGAGATATATGTTGTTTGAGAACATGATCTCGGATGAAGTGGTACCTAACTTCAATGTGCTTAGTCTTTGGGTGCATAACTGGATTGTTGCTGATAGCAATTGCACTAGTATTATCACAGTACAGTGGAACAGATGTCATGTTGAACCCGTAGTTGGTAAGTTGACTTTGCATCCAGAGTAGCTGTGCACAGCAACTCCCAGCAGCTATATATTCCGCCTCAGCAGTAGAAGTTGATACGGAATTCTGCTTCTTACTGAACCATGAAATCAATCTGCTTCCACGAAACTGACAAGTACCGCTAGTGCTCTTCCTGTCAATGTGACACCCGGCAAAATCACCATCTGAATATCCGGATAAGGAGAAGTTGGACTCCTTTGTGTACCAAAGTCCCAAATTCACTGTCCCTTTTAAATATCGCAATATCTGTTTCACATGTAGCATATGTGACTCTTTGGGATTCGCCTGATATCTTGCGCAAATGCAAGTTGCAAACATTATGTCCGGGCGACTTGCTGTGAGATACAGCAATGAACAAATCATCCCTCTGTATTCAGTCACATTTACTGATTCTCCGTTAGGATCAGGGTTAAGTTTGGCACTGACTAGCATGGGAGTTTTCACGGGAGTAGAGTTTTGCATCCCAAACTTCTTGATTAAGTCCCGCGTGTACTTTACTTGGATGATGAAGATTCCATCCTTCATTTGTTTAACTTCTATCCCAAGGAAGTACGTTAATTCTCCCATCATGCTCATTTCAAATTTGCCAGTCATAAACTTCGCAAATTCTTCACAAAGCTTCGGATTTGATGATCCGAAAATGATGTCATCCACGTAGATTTGTACGATCAGAGAGTGATCTTTCTCTTTCCATAGAAATAAAGTGGTGTCTATCTTTCCTTTTCTGAAATTATGTTCGAGCAAGAATTCTGACAGTATGTCGTACCAGGCCCTTGGAGCTTGCTTCAGTCCGTACAAAGCTTTCGTAGCTTATAAACCATATGTTCAGCCTTGTGTTCAACGAAGCCCAGAGATTGTTCTACATAGACCTCCTCTTGAAGATCTCCATTCAGAAATGCGCTTTTGACGTCCATTTGATAAACTTTAAAGTTTTCATATGAAGCATACGCCAGGAACATGCGGATCGCCTCAAGTCGAGCTACAGGAGCAAAGGTCTCGTCATAGTCAATGCCTTCTTCTTGACAGTATCCTTTGGCTACCAGTCTGGCTTTGTTTCGGATTACCATTTGATCAGTATCTAATTTGTTTTGGAACACCCATTTAACTTCAATGACTTGTTGCGACCTTGGCCTTGGTACTAAAGTCCACACTTCATTCCTCTTAAACTGATTAAGCTATTCTTGCATAGCATCTATCCAGTTTGAGTCTTGGAGGGCTTCATCCATGACCTTTGGCTCTATCTGTGATAAGAAACATGAATAGGGGCATAAATTGGAAGTGGCTGTCCTCATCCTTACTCCAACAGTAGGATCACCAATCACTTGTTCTGATGGGTGGTTCCGAGTCCACCTATAGTTCTGCGCAAGTGGTGGTGAGTAGTGAATAATTTGAAGCTCTGCCAAATCGGGTGGATCTTGTACATCAGCTGGTTGAGCTTCTTCCGGACCTGTTACATCCATATGATGAGCAGTTCCAGAAGTACTTGGAAGTGCTTTGGCACTTTTACTTTCAGTATGATTAGATCCGGACGAACTAGTAGGCTCTCCGGAATTATGGATTTCCGTAACAAGTTCTCCGGAGTTAAGTGGAAGTCCTGAGTCCGAGTCTTCTGAAGCATCATCAGTAACATTTCTTGCCTCACCGGTACTGAGTGATTCATCAGGTGTTGCAGTAGGTACATGCCTGAACTGAGAATAGTCAATCGAGTCCGTGTGATCCTGCACAAATTGATTTGAAGATCCTACACTTGACCAGTCAAGGTTAGATTCATCAAAATTAACATGCATAGATTCTTCAACCGTTAAATGTTTTCTATTGAAAATACGCTAAGCCCTGCTGTGCAACATGGATTTACCAGCTTCGACTAAAGTGCGATTGTTACACTCAGCAACTCCATTTTGTTGTGGAGTTCTGGGCGCAGAGAAGTCATACTGAATGCACTTTTTAGAACAATAGGATCTCATATCTGAAAAATCAAACTCAGTACCATGATCACACCTGATGCACTTAATACTCAGTCCTTGTGAATTGCTTATCCAGTTGAAGAGATCAACAAGATGTTCAAAGGTTTGATCATTTGATTTAAGGAACATTACCCATGTATACTTGGTGAAATCATCGATAACCACGATGGTATATCTCGCACCTGCCAGAGAAGCAATAGAAATGGGACCACAAAGGTCCATGTGAAGAAGTTGCAGCAGAGCAGTTATTGATTAAACTGATTTGCTCTTAAAGATGTGTTTGGTCTGTTTGCCGAGTTGGCATTCTCTACAGATGGAGTCTATGGAGAATTTATGTTTGGGCAAACCATTTACTAAGTCAAGCGACGCTAATTTAGACAAGGTCTTAAAATTTAAATGTGCGCAACGCTTATGCCATAGCCAACTTTCTTCATCTGATGCTTTAGTGAGGAAGCATATAGGGTCAGAAGAATTATTTCTTAAGACCACTGAGTATGTGTCCCTATCTCTTAATCCGGATAACTTAACATCTCTGGATAAGTTTTCCCTAACTGTGCAGGTGTTGGAGATAAAGGAAACAGTAAATCCTTTGTCACATAAATTACTGACACTCATGAGATTATGCTTCAAACCTTCGACTAGTGCAACTTTAGTGATTGATACACAGCCGTTGGTTAAAGTGTCATACCCCACAGTCTTACCTTTGCTGTTGTCCCCATATGATACGGATAAGCCACGTTTGTCAGTAACATCAACGAGCAGAGACTAATCACCCGTCATATGTCTGGAGCATCCACTATCGAGAATCCACTTGCTTTGATTGATCTTTAACTTCAACTAATCCGGCAGTACAATCCAGAGATGCTCCTGCAAGACAACAATTTACACTTTTGGTGCCCAAACTTGTTTCGGGCGGTTAGGAATAACAGCAATAATGTCAATAGTTCCGGATTTAACTTTGTTAGGAACTTTAGCTTTCCAAGTTGACTTTATTTTCTTAGTGTTAGCTACTTCTTTAACTTGGGTTTTCTTGGGAGAGACACTCCTTTGAGATTTAGATTTAAATTTACTCGAAGAACCCTTTTTGATAAACTGATCTTTATTAACATGAATTTGATTACAAAGCCAGCTATCAGATAAGCTCCAACATTCGTAGTGATAATGACCTATTTCTCCACAGATGGAACAGAAACTATGATGTGGAGCATAAACAGGGGATACATATTTCTCAGGTTTTATAGATTTTCTACTCTGTTTCCTATGACCTAAACCTTTGCGATTGGGTGACGCGCCCTTGGCCCTAGATGTGCCAGCCTTAGCCTTTCCTTTCTTTCTGGGTGCTACAGTTTCGTCTTTAACTGCAACAACCTTCCCTTTATCGTTAGATACGGGTGCTACTGCTTCGGGAACAACAGTAACAGCCTTAGCTCCACAATGATAAACTATGGTCCCACCTGAAATAAAACCATCCAACGGTTTAGATGTACTAACAGGATAAAGGTTGGTTAGTTTTGCAATGAAATTCGGAGGACACTCAATAGCTTGTGTGGAGGTTGATGGTTCGAAGCCTAGGCCAGGTTTAACTCGGATGTTATCCGGATCAGTCCTAAATGTAGAGGTTATTTCCCCGGATTTTAGCCACTTACGATTTATTTCCTTTTCCTGTTCTAGTTCATTCTCGAGTCTTTTTACAATAACTTTTAGGCCAGTTAGGTTGGTATTTAGCAGATGATTTTCATCTCTTAGATCATGATACCAAGCCTCTTTACCCTTGAAGTCAGTTATGTCCTTTTCAAGTCTAGCAACAGTAATTTCAAGACGTTTGTTATGATTTTCCATATCTTTGTACATTTGAGTAATTATTAGTCTCTCATTCTTTTCATAATCACGTTTAGTAATAAGAGATTCTAATTTACTTATGAGCTCAGAGATAGAAGGTACCTCAGTATTTGCCATGAGGCAGACGTTCGGCTTTGGGGTTGGCTCATCATCAGAGGATTCCTCCTCTTTTTCCGAGCCACTGATGTACTTTGTGACGAATACCTTTCTCTTGTCCTTGCTGCTCTTTGAGGTGGAGTGACAAGGTTTAACCTTGTCACTTTTATCGGCCAACTTTGATTTGCATTTGCAATCCTTGGCCTAGTGACCGAGTTTCCCACAGTTGTAGCATTCTTGGGAATTCGACTCCGATCGCTCCTTCCTCCGGGATGATGATGAGGAACCTCTTCTGAATCCTTTTCTGCTTTTCCACAGGAATCGCTCGAAGGATTTGACCAGAAGAGCTATTTCTTATTTAGTGTCGAAGTCAGAGTTCTCTGACTCTTCCGTATCATCATTCCACAGTATGTTGTGACACTTTGTAGCTTTGAAAGCTACCCCCTTTTCTTTTCGAGCTATTTTCTCATCTTGGTCAGAGTATTTGAACCTGACCTTGTGACTCCGTAGCTCTCCATATAGTTCTTCAAGGGGAATATACTGCCAGTTCTTGTCGGCTCGCATCTGAAGCTGCTTGGAGTAGTAGCGATCCAGCATAGAGTGGAAAAACTTGTCATTGATTTGAGATTGAGAGTAGTGCTCATTGACAGTTTTTAGTTTAAGAATGTGCTTGCCGAATCTCCGATAGATGCTCTCGAGGGATTCGCCAGGTATGTAATTGAAACTCTCAAAATTCTGCCTGAGAGTACAGATAACATTCTGCATTTGGGACTGACTTCCCTCATAGAGGATTATCAGTTTGTCCCAGATAGCTTTCGCTGTCATGCAGTCCTGGACATCCGTGAAAGCTTCGGAGTCCAATGACGATGTAACATATGCCAGAGCCTTTTCGTAAGCACATTGCCAGGCCCTTTCATCATTGGTGAGTTCAGCATCGGTCTTTGGCCTTCTAACTCCATGTTCTCCGATCGTCATCGGAGTGGGTATTTCCTAATGGAGACATGGCCACATGAGATGATCATGGCAGACCATGAACATTCTCATGCGAGCTTTCCATTGGGAGAAAAGCTCAGGTGTGAACTTTGGCGGTTTGGTCAGAGTGAAACTAGAACTCCGTGGTTGAGGCGCAGTGGCAGCAGCAGGCTGAGGTGGATCGACATTTTCACTGCTGCTTTGATTAGGGAGAGGCTCTTGTGCACCTCCGGAGTTCAGGCGAGTGTTGAATAGCATACTGCTTTCTTCAGCCATTCGTAAGAGAGAAAGAGAGTGGGATCTCTACTTTGAGCAAATAGAACTTGCTCTGATACCACTTGTTGGTCCCTTAGAGCCGAGAGGGGGGGGGGTGAATAGGCTCTTATCGAAACTCTTCTTCTAACTCTTTGGCACAACACCTATCTGGTTAAGAGATAGAATCAATGCGGAAAATAACCAGATAGTGGAACTATTTTGTTTTATTATCAAAATGATAAGTACAATAAAATGGAAGCAGATTAAAGCTTAAGGAGCTTTTAGATCTACTAACAACTCTCTAATACTCTATTTACAATACACTCACACAATAGCCTCTATGATCTACTTGAGCTCTTTTACATTCACGTGTTCACACCCATATACAAGGTTTACATAATATATATAGCACATCCTTGAGAGACAATCTTGGAACTTGTTGTTCCGGACTATGTGCACAATTACTATTCCTCGGAATCCTCTCTGTCTTAAGTGCTGCGGATGTGGAGCTCAATGCCTTGGGTTTGCAAAACAAAAATGCGTTTGTGAGTTCCCAAGTTCAATCTAAGTTATGTCCACATATCCGGATGATCCACGTGTAAGATGTTTTAGGTTCTCAATGAGTTTGTCTTACATCGGGAAGCAGCGAGCTGGTGACTTTGAATACGAAGAGATAAGTTTAAGCAGCGTCATCTTAAATCCAGTGTAAGGTTCCTTACTCCGTGTTAAACTAAGCTCGGATCCTTACTCCATAGCAATGATTGTTTACTACGTATCAATTTAGAACTGGAATCCTTATTCCATGTAAGCGCTTCCTTACTCCGTATGAATGAGAAGGTCGAAGTGCTTACTCCGCATCTAGTTTCCTTACTCCGTATGAGTTAAACGAATGGATGACTTACTCCGTATCAGCACATCCTTACTCCGCAAGAGTAACAGGTTCGGATTCCTTACTCCATATCAAATTTCCTTACTCCGTGCAAAATAAGGACTCGGGTCCTTATTCCGCATAAGTCGTTCCTTAGTCCGCTTGAGTGGAAGACTTAGCCTTTTTACTCCGTGATAACTATGATTTTCTCCGTGTGACTTATAGACTAGGATTCTTACTCCGTATCTATTGACTTAGTCCATTTAAAGTATTAGGCGCAGATTCCTCAGTTCGTAGCTTTAACTCATTAGTCCGCACGTATGATCCTTATTCCATATGAAGTGAAAACTTGGTTATGTACCAAGTTTTTGACGATGCACACTCTCATCCGGATCAGGATTATGTATATTATGTATCCCGTCCTTAGCTTTCCTCTCATGAGTGTAGGTCCGGATTAAAATCATATCTTCTATAATTACTTAACATGAAAACAACAAAAGTCTCAGATCAAGTTACATAGGGTTCTGTTCGTATCATCCAAATTCTGGGCTTGACCTAACAGTAAGAATGGCACCAAAAATTTACATAACCATTTGGATAAGTGTGTAAAAAGGAAAAATTATGACATTAAACAACAAATCTTAACTCTTCAAGAAAGAAATATAGATGAAAAAGTCCAAATAGGTGGTTTCACGTTTGATCAAGATGCATCAAGAAGGGATCTTGCTCATGCAATTATTATTCATTAGTGCCCTCTTTCAATTGTTGATCATTTTTCTTTTAAAAAATTTGCTAAAGGCCTCCAACCTTTGTTCAAAATGGTTTCCCATAACCCAATTAGGAGTGACATTTTAAAAATCTATGAGAGTGAGAAGCAAAAAACTAATAAGTTGTTAGGAAACCTCTGTTGGACCGCATTCTGTCCGGGTTGGACATACATATTTATTTTCCAGTTTAAACTTCTTTTCTATTTGTTAATTACTTTGTACAGATAAATAAAGAGACATGACCATCAATTCGAAGGGTGATTTTAATGACTTCTTTAAATAGGCTTTCAAACATTAAAAATCCAGTCCCAAATGATAGAAAATCAAATTCTAGGATCAGCACTTTTGACCGCGCTCAAATCTGAGGTCAAACGAAGAAGTTATGGTCAAAACCGTATTTGGACCGCTAACAGTGGTCAACTAGCGGTAAAATTTCAAAACGACACTTTGATCAAGTCACGAACCTTATTTTATTAATCCTCTCACCATTTTGAGAATTTTGACATATATATTGCATATATTCGCTCACAAAGCTTTTTTCGAAAAAACATTATTTTCAATGATAAAGCAGTTTTGGGACACGTAGTATAGGTGTGGCATGAAAACAAAATCATTTTAGAATAAAAATGACACGGGGACGTTCGTCACGACGCTCTGAGTCCAAGAATTTTTTTAAGATTTTTTACAATCTGGGTCGCCTTACCGATCCCAAAAACATAAAAACGTCAGTTAAAAATCCCAAAACAAATTAGTTTTTATTTATTTAATTTTTATTTTTTCCTTCCTGCCCATCTCTCACTCACATGTCGCCTTCTGATTTGCTAGAAATAAAACAATTAAAACATAACAAAAAGTAAAAAGCAAAACAAAATTAAAAAAATAAAAACATAATAAGAAAAACTCAGCCACTAATGCACGCCTTATCTCTTCTACGCGTCTTCTTCTCTCTCTCTCCCACATTGCGTCGTCTTCCTCATCCACGCCGGACAGCCATCATGCCTACCCCCTCTCGGCCATGCCCCTACCTCCTCTTCTCTCTCTCCCAATCAAACCTAAACCTTAAAATCTCCTTTCTATATAAACACCACATGCAATCAATCCAAAGGGGGGGGGGCTCTCTCTTCATGATCCAAAAATAAAATCAAAAATCCACTCTTCAATCTCTATCTCCTCCCTCAAATCCCTCTAGAGAGTTCCCCCGGCAGGAAAAAGCACTGCTGGACGCTGCCATTGCATCCTCTATCCTGCATGGCCTCTCTTCCACCACGATAGTTCATTGACCGTCGATCCACAGTTTTCCCACACCAACCAGCCGGTGACGACCGCCCCAACTATGGATCATCTCAGCCCCATCCACGGCTCGTCTTAGCCTTCCTTGACGACACCACTGATCACGCCCAGACCCCACCAACGGTGGCATGACAGAGTTGTTACTCCTTTGCTAGCCCGCGCTATGTTAGCCACGAGTCCTTAGCCACGAGTCTATTGCTGCCATCCACGCCTAGAGTTATCGCTCGATTCACTCCCCGCCGACATCGCTGCTGATCAAGAGAGCTCCCTCGCCGCCACCACACTTCCTGCAATGCTATCCTATCGAGCCTTTACCACTATCACCCATCGACTGCTTGAAGAAGCTGGAAGTAGGTGTCTCTGGTTCATGGTCTTGAAGAAAGGAGTCGCACTGTGAGGGGGAAATTGTTTTTAGATTGTTTGGTTGGTTTTTATCACATTTTGTTCTTGTTTTGTTTACTTCTTGTTCGTGTTTACTGTTGGACCTCGGCCAGGGCACTCACTATCACAATATTGTCCGCTTTGGCACTCACGCACCCACCCATGGGCCGCAGCCCGCACGGATTTGTTTCTAACGGGCCGCGACCCATTAAAACGCGTTGTGACAAGGTGCACATGAGCCTCCTCATTAGGACAACCTCAATGTTCGCCCTAACCGATGTGGGATTGATCTATGGGACGTTAGAGACCCAACAGTTATTGTTGGATCAAACCCAGAATTTGGATAATGCTGATAAAGCCTTATGTAATTTGATCTGAGATCTTTTGTGTTTATTTGATCATTGCAGAAGATATGTTACTAATCCAGAGATGCGCTCGTGAGAGCAAAGCTAAGGACAGGATACATAATCCTGATCCGGACAAGAGTGAGTGTCATCAAACACTTAGTAAATAACCAAGTCACAAATATATACGGAATAAGGAACATTCGTGCGGACTAAGAACTTAAAGGCTACGGATTGCTGAATATGTTCCTAAGTACCTCAAACGGACTAAGTCAAACTAATGCGGAGTAAGAGTCTTGGTCAACGAGGTCGCACGAAGCAAAAGGATTGAAATGGAGTTAAATAGTTAAGTCTTCCCCTCAAGCGAACTAAAGTGAAGAAGACACGGAGTAAGGCATTCGAGTCTTTCATACATGCTGAGTAAGGAAGTATTGATGCGGAATAAGGATCCGAGTCTTTATTCGCACGGAGTAAGGAAATTAGATGCGGAGTAAGGAATCCGGATATCTTACTCGCCCGGAGTAAGGAACTTACATACGAAGTAAGGAACTTACATGCGGAGTAAGAAAGCGCTGACACGGAATAAGTCATCCGACTTTTCAAGACTTGCCCGGTGTAAGGAACTTACATACGGAGTAAGGAACTTACATACGGAGTAAGGAACTTACATACGGAGTAAGAAACTTACATGCGGAGTAAGAAAGCGCTGTCACGGACTAAGGATTCCAGTACTAAATAGATACGGAGTAAGCAACCACTGATACGGAGTAAGGTTCCGAGCTTCATTAGCAACGGAGTAAGGAAAATTACACCGGACCAAGAAGACACTACTTCAACTCACCACATTTAAAGTTATCAGCTCATGGCGTCCCGATGTAAGACAAACTTATTGAATACCTGAAGAATCTTACACGTGGATCACCCGGATATGTGGACACAACCTCAATTGTATTTGGGAACTCACAAATGCACTTATATTCTTCAAACCCAAGATCTTGAGCTCCACAAGCCGCAGCAGTCAAGACAGAGAGATTACCGAGGAACAGTTAGTGCTGAACGCATTCCGGAACTTCAAGTTCTGAGGTTATCTCTTAGGAACGTTTGTATAAATATCCATACTTGTATATGTAAGAAGGGGGGCAAAAAGGAGAGTGAATTAGCCTGAATTAATTCTGTGCACGTACAAGAGCTCAAAGATACAAACTAGGCTAGAGTTTGAATCCCTTTTGTAAAACAGAGTGTAAGAGAGTTGCTTCTATTTTTGTTGTAACTATCTCTTGATAATAAAATAAAATACTCCACTATCTGGTTATCTTCCGCAGTGATTCTTTCACTTAACTAGAATAGTGCAGTGCCTTAAAAGAATAAAAGAGTTTCGATAAGAGCCTATTCACCCCCCCCCCCCTTTAGGCTCCAAGGGACCATCAAGTGGTATCAGAGCAGTCTATTTGTTCAAAAGTAGAGATCCCACTCTTTTACTCTAAGCAATGGCCGAAGAAAGCAATATGCTATTCAACACTCGCCTTAACTCCGGAGGTGCACAAGAGCCCATCCCAAATCGAAGCAGCAGTGAAAACGTCGACCCACCTCAACCTGCTGCTGCCGCCGCTCCTCAACCACGGAGTTCTGGTTTTACTCTGACGAAACCGCCCAAATTCACACCTGAACTTTTCTCCCAGTGGAAAGCTCGCATGAAGATGTTTATGGTATGCCATGATCATCTCATGTGGCCATGTCTTCATCAGGAGATCCCAATTCCGATGACTATCGGAGAACATGGAGTGAGGAGGCCAAAGACGGATGCCGAACTTACCAACGATGAAAGAGCCTGGCAGTGCGCTAGTGAAAAGGCTCTAGCTTATGTTACATCGTCTTTGGATTCCGAGGCTTTCACGGACGTCCAGGGCTGCACGTCAGCAAAAGCTGTTTGGGATAAACTGACAATCCACTATGAGGGGAGTCAGTCCCAAATGCAAAATGTGATATGTGCTCTCGAGACGGAATTTTGAGAGTTTCAATCACAAACCTGGCGAATCCCTGGAAAGCATCTATCGGAGATTCGGCAAGCTCATTCTAGAGCTAAAAACGTCAATGAGCACTACACTCGGTCTCAAATCAATGACAAGTTCTTTCGATCCTTGCCGGATCGCTACTACTCCAAGCGGCTCCGGATGCAAGCCGACAAAAAGCGGCCATTCACCGCCCTTGAGGAAATCTACGGAGAGCTTCAGACTCATGAGGTCGATTCAAATACTCGCCCATGATGAGAAGATAGCTCGGAAAGAAAAGGGAGTAGCTCTCAAAGCTACAAAATGCACCAAGAATCATCCTGGAGGATGATACGGATGAGTCAGAAAATTCTGACTCAGACGTGGAAGAGGAAATAGCTCTTCTTGTCAAATCCTTTGAACGATTCCTTCGGAAAAGTAGAAAAGGATTCAGAAGAGGCTCCTCATCATCCAGAAGGAAGGAACGATCGGAGTCAAGCTCCCAAGAATGCTTTAACTGTGGGAAAACCGGTCACTGGGCCAAGGAATGTAGATCTAAATCTAAGACGACAGAGAAAAGTGACAAGGTTACACCCCGACGTTCCACCTCAGACAACAGCAAGAACAAGAGGAAGGCGTTCGTGACAAAGTACGTCAGTGGCTCGGAAGAAGAGGAGGAATCCTCGGATGATGAGCCAACTCCTAAGCCGAACGTCTGCCTCATGGCAAATACCGAGGTATCTTCTATCTTCGAGCTCATGAGTAAATTAGAATCTCTTACTACTACATGCGATCATGAAAAGAATGAGAGACTAATAATTACTCAAATGTACAAAGATATGGAAAGTCAGAACAAACGTCTTGAATTTACTATTACTAGACTAGAAAAGGACATCGCTGACTTCAGGGGAAAAGAAGCTTGGTATCACGATCTAAGAGCTGAAAATCATCTGTTAAATACCAATCTTTCTGGCCTAAAAGTTATAGTAAAAAGACTCGAAAACGAACTTGAACAGGAAAGGGAAATAAATCGTAAGTGGCTTAAATCCGGGGAAATAGCCTCTACATTTAGGACTAATCCAGATAACATTCGAGTCAAACCTGGCCTAGGCTCCGAATCACCAAACTCCAATACTCAAGCTAATGAGTGTCCTCCAGATTTCACTCCAAAACTAACCAACTTATATCCTGTTAGTACATCTAAACCGTTGGATGGTTTCATTTCAGGTGGCACCATAGTTTATGATCGTGGAGTTAAGGTCATTATCGTAGTTCCGAAGCGTAGCACCCGTAACTAATGATGAAGGGAAGGCTGCTGCAGTTAAAGCCAAAATCGTAGCACCCAAAAAGAAAGGAAAGGCTAAGGCTGACGCATTTAGGGCCAAGAGCGCGTCACCCAACCGCAATGGATTAGGCCACAGGGAACAGAGTAGAAAGTCTGTAAAATCTAAGAGACCTGTATCCCCTATTTGTACTTCACATTATAGTGTCTGTTCCATCTGTAGGGAAATGGGTCATTATCACTATGAATGTTAGAGTCTATCTGATAGCTGGCTTTGTAATCAATTTCAATCCAATAAAGATCAGTTTTATAAAAGGGGTTCTTCGAGCAAAATAAAATATAAATCTAAAAGGAGTGTCTCTCCCAAGAAAACCCAAATAAAAGAAGCAGTTGAAACTAACAAGTTAATGTCAACTTGGAAAGCTAAAAGTCCTAGCAAACTCAAATCCGGAACTGTTGACAATACTGCTGCATTCTCTAACCGCCCGAAACAAGTTTGGGCACCAAAAGTGTAAACTGTTGTCTTTCAGGAGCATCTCTGGAATGCATTGCCGGATCACTTGAAGTTAAAGATCAATCAAAGCAAGTGGATCCTCGATAGTGGATGCTCCGGACATATGACGGGTGATCAGACTCTGCTCGTAGAAGTTAATGAAAAACGAGGTCCATCCGTTTCATATGGTGACAACAGCAAAGGTAAGACTGTCGGGTATGGCACTCTAACAAACGGCTATGTATCAATCACTAAAGTTGCACTAGTCGAAGGTTTGAAGCATAATTTGCTAAGTGTCAGTAATCTATGTGACAAAGGATTTACTGTTTCCTTTATGTCTAACTCCTGTACAGTAAGAGACAACTTATCCGGAGATATTAAGTTATCCGGATCAAGAGATGGGGACATATACTCAGTGGTCTTAAGAAATAATTCTTCTGACCATGTATGCTTCCTCACTAAAGCTTCAGATGAAGATAGTTGGTTATGGCACAAGCGATGCGCGCATTTAAACTTTAAGACTTTGTCTAAGTTAGCGTCACTTGATCTTGTCACTGGTCTACCTAAACTCAAGTTCTCCAGAGACACTCTCTGTCGAGAATGCCAACTTGGCAAACAGACCAAACACAGCTTTAAGAGCAAATCAGTTAACTCAATAACTCCTCCTCTACAACTTCTTCATATGGACCTCTGTGGTCCTATATCTGTTCCATCACTAGCTGGTGCGAGATATACCCTTGTGGTTATCGATGATTTCACCAGATACACATGGGTGATGTTCCTGAAATCCAAGGATCAAACTTTTGAGCATCTAGTAGATCTCTTCAACTGGATAAGCAACTCACAAGGACTGAGCATTAAATGCATCAGGAGTGATCATGGTACAGAATTTGATTTTTTAGAAATGAGATCATATTGTTCTGAACAGGGCATACAGCATGACTTCTCTGCTCCCAGAACCCCACAACAAAATGGGGTAGCTGAGCACAAGAATCGTACTTTAGTTGAAGCTGGTAGATCCATGTTAGCAGGGGCAACGCTTTCTCCTGGCCTATGGGCTCAAGCTGTGTCCACCGCCTGCTATGTTCGAAACGGAACTCTAATAAATAAATCTACCATGAAAACACCCTATGAGATGTGGAGAGGACGAAAACCTTCAATCTCACATCTCGGAACTTTTGGGTGTACTTGCTATATCTTGATAAATGGCAAAGAGACCCGGAATAAATTTGAACCAAAATCTGATGATGGGATTTTTGTCGGGTACTCACTACATAGCAAGGCTTATCGGGTCTTCAATAGAAAATTTTTTAAAGTTGAAGAATCTATCCATGTGACTTTTGATGAAGCTAATCTTAATTGGTCAAAAGTCGGTTCTTCAAGTTCTAATGTGCAGGACATGGACAGTAACATCGATTATTCGAAGTTTATGAATGTTCCTATTACACTTCCTGACCAATCACGTGGCATCAGCGAGACACAAAGAAATTGTATGGATGATGCTACAGATGACTCGGACTCCGGACTACCATTTAGCTCCGGACATACTCCTACGGATACCCAAAATTCCGGAGCACCTTCAAGTCCGTCTGGACCAGTCAACACTGAAAGAAACAGTGTTGAAGAACCATCTAGTTCAACCGTACCTTCTAATATGGAAACAACTAGTCCGGGCGAAGCTCAACCAGCGGATATTTCTGAACCACCTAATCTGGAAGAGCTTCAAATTGCTCAAGATCATCCATCACATGCACAGAATTATAGGTGGACTCGAAACCATCCTTCAGATCAAGTGATTGGTGATCCTACTGTTGGTGTAAGAACAAGAGCAGCCACCTCTAACATGAGTCTTTACTCGTGTTTTCTATCTCAAATAGAACCAAAGGTGGTAGATGAAGCTCTTCAGGATTCAAATTGGATAGAAGCCATGCAAGAAGAGCTAAATCAATTTAAGAGAAACAATGTGTGGACATTAGTACCCAGGCCTAAGTCTCAGCAAGTCATTGGAGTTAAATGAGTGTTCCGGAACAAGCTTGATACAGATGGAATAGTAATCCAGAACAAAGCCAGACTGGTAGCGAAAGGATATCGTCAAGAAGAAGGCATAGACTATGATGAGACCTTTGCTCCAGTAGCAAGACTTGAGGCAATTCGAATGTTTCTGGCGTATGCTTCATATGAAAACATCATAGTTTATCAAATGGACGTCAGGAGCGCATTCCTGAATGGAGATCTTCAAGAGGAGGTTTACGTAGAATAACCTTCCGGTTTCATTGAACCTAAAGCTGGACATCTAGTCTATAAACTTCGGAAAGCTTTATATGGTTTGAAGCAAGCTCCAAGAGCCTGGTATGACACACTATCAGAATTCCTACTTGCACACAACTTCCAAAAAGGGAAGATTGACACCACCCTATTTCTACGAAAAGAGAATGGACACACTCTAATCGTACAGATATACGTGGATGATATCATTTTCAGATCAACGAATCCGAAGCTTTGTGAAGAGTTTGCTAAGTTGATGACAGGCAAGTTTGAGATGAGCATGATGGGAGAACTGTCCTACTTCCAAGGAATAGAAGTTAAACAGCTAAAGGAAGAAATTTTCATTAATCAAGCCAAATACACTCGCGATCTTATTAAGAAGTTTGGTATGGAAGGTTCATCTCCCGTCAAAACTCCCATGTCTGTCAGTGCCAAGTTAGATCCTGATGTGGACGGCATTTCAGTAAATGTGACTGACTACCGAGGGATGATAGGATCCTTGCTATATCTTACAGCAAGTCGCCCAGACATTATGTTTGCAACTTGCATCTGTGCACGATATCAGGCGAATCCCAAGGAGTCACATATGCTTCATGTAAAACGGATATTAAGGTATCTCAAGGGAATGATGAGTTTGGGACTCTGGTACCCAAAGGAGTCCAACTTCACCTTATCCGGATACTCTGATGCCGACTCCTGGATGTCGCATCGACAGGAAAAGCACAAGTGGTATGTGTCGGTTTCTAGGAAATAGATTGATCTCATGGTTCAGTAAAAAGCAAAATTCCGTATCAACCTCTACTCTTGAGGTGGAATATATAGCTCCAGGAAGTTCTTTGCGCCTACTTTGGATGCAAAGTCAACTTATCGACTACGGTTTCAACATGTCATCTATTCCACTCTCTTGTGACAACACTAGTGCAATTGCTATCAGCAACAATCCTGTCATGCATCCTAAGACGAAGCACATTGAGGTCAGGTATCACTTCATACGCGATCATGTTCTCAAAAAGCATATTTCACTGGAACATGTTGCTATCGAAGATCAATTAGCAGACGTACTTACAAAGCCCCTGCCTGATGCGAGGTTCTCTGAACTACTCTTCCGATTAGGTATGCTTGACTTCTCTGCATAGTTTCACAATTAAATTACCCAACAAGTATATTTACTCTCGAACATGCATTATACGTTCTTGAAAGTAGTAGCGATTCTTGATCGTATTGCTGATCATACTTCATGTTTAACGGCTTCATGCTTCGATATTAATCTCAACTTCATATTTGGGAGGATGCTTGCGTTTCCCGACTGAAGTCGTTTAAGCTAACATGACTAAAGCTTATATGATTTACCTCTTCTGGTTTCATGATCTTAATCCATTAATCACCACATGACAAAAGCATGTTCATTTAGATTACTCTATTAACATGTATAGTTGAAGAAGTGAAATGGGTTAGCTTGGAATGCCTGGTGGATGAATACTCAATCGCAGTCTGATCAGCTTCTGAAGTATAGTTTTCTAATAAGATAGACAGTGCTGAACTATAAATCGAAAAGGTCAACCGAGAGGATTGCACAATCTACGGGGGAGATAATGCTTTATATATTATTCAGTAATACCCCCCGTATATGTCTCATGACCTCTTTCCTGACTGTCTATTTGAGGGGGAGCTTTTCATTGAGAGGATTAAATGATCTACAGGGGAGCAACAATGAACCCCTAATATGTCTCGGATTCTCCTTCCTCTAAACTTTTACTTCCGGATCTAACTGGACATGATGTTTTGAATCAGCAAAGTGGCAAGTTTGGATGTATTTTCCTTCTTCAACCATGCATTTTAATCGGCTAATCATCTGCCTACTTTTGACATGTGTTCGCTCTATCATTTTTTTTCCCTCATGAATCCTAAATTGGCCAAATCATATGCTCTTTAATTAATCTTAGCTACGTTGTTTAGCAAGACGGTTTCGCTATGTTGACCTATATGAACTTGTGTATTGCTATCTAACATATGCCCTGATTCAGTAATATTGATCATTTTCACATGTGCATACGTCTACTACATTCTTGGTAATGCATAAGTTCTGTTTCTCATTAGTTTGGATTATGTTGTTTTTCACTGATTATCTTCTCTAATCCGTACTAATCCTTGCCTGTTAAGCTTTTGTATTTTCAGTTTATCCTTGTTTAGCTACAGGTTCAGATTTTCTTTGCAACGGTCTCGATAAATCTCGTCCATAGTCTTGGATTTGAAGTGTTGTGGTACTTCTCTTCTCTTCAACTTTTTGACTGCAAAGGAATCTACTCTACTCTATCACCGAACTCTATTTACTATGGACAAGGTCTATTATTCATCCGGATACTCTTCCTCGACTATTATTTACTCCAGATGATTGTCGGCTCATTCCTCCGGACTCCTGACACTGTTCAATTGTGACAATCCATGTATACTCATATGTCGCATGCTTTTGAGGAGGAATAATGATGATTCATTAAATGCAAATCTCGGGTTGCACACACACTTCTCTGGATGGCTACCAGTTGTTATCTTTACTTGGTCATGCGGTCTCCACGACATCGTTTCATTCGGAGGCACATCGATATCCAGACTAATGACATCAGCCTGTCGAGCGGGTCCCTATTTCACTCGCAAATTCCTAGACCCGCTGACACTTCCGGACACGGCCTTATATATATATATATTCTGGTTATACCTGCGAAGCACGAGTATTGCTCATTTCCAATCCCTAAACCTCTCGTTGCTACTTTCCTCATCAAGACCTCACCTTTCCTCTTGTTCTTCATATTTCATCTGTAATGGCACCCAGAATCTCCCTTTCCGGCGTTAATCCTGGTCATCTAGTTGATTGGCACGCTGTCTCCAATCCTCCGGATTGGTTTTTTTAGCTTCTCCCTCTCCTTGAAGCCTCACATATACTCAATCTGGTCTCCAATCCCGTCGATCTTCTTATCGACGACATCATTGAGTATTACCAACGGATTCGCTGCACCACCGACTCCATGATCTCCTATGTCCGCGGAGAATCCATCCTCATCACTCCCGCCGTTCTCCGCGCTGCTCTCCACCTACCCCCCGGGGAACCACAGTGCCCGGATGCCGATCCAATGGCGGCTTCTATGGGTTGCACAAACAAGGGGAAGGAATACAAGGTGAAATCCTTCCAGGGTCGCTATCGATGTATGGCGACCATTCTAAGTCGATGCCTACTGGCTCGCACATCCGCCCTGGACTCAGTTCCGTACGACCTTCTCCTGGCCATATACGGCATTTTTGAAGGTCTTCCGATGGATTGGGGGATGTTCTTATTTCGTTTGCTGCAGAATGGTCCAAAAAACCATTCCTTCGGGCGCATTCTCAGCATTGTCTTCCGGCATCTTCATCCGGACCATTTCGCCCGATTTGATGCTATCTCGTTTCCCTCGGCTTATTACCTCCGTTACCTTACACCGGATGGGAACATGACCGCCCGCCGACCCACTGCAGCTCTCCGCATTCTCCCTGCCTCGGAACAACAAGGCGGCTACGTTGGTGACCCCTCCGACCGGCCCAGCCCATGAGGTCAATTCTGCACCCCGATCCTCCCGGATTCGGTCTATTGCTGCGCCTTCCCACTCTCGGGCCTCCCAGCACAGCGTTCGTGCCGATCGGTCCGAGGTTGCGGGGCCCTCTCAGCACAGTGCCCCAAAGGCTGTTTCCTCAGCTCCTTCTGCTGCGGATGTCCCCACTCCCTCCACCTCCGCTGTTGCTGCCGCAACTGCTGATGTCCCGGCCTCTTCTCCGGAAGCTCCGTTGCCTCCCCTACCTCAACCCCGAGACTACCTAGCCCATCTCTCCGCCGACACTTTAACGGACCTCTGGCTCCGTTTTAGCCTTGCTCACACTGCCTCCCTTCCAGACAATGATCTCCGAGTGTTTTACACCCGCCATACCCAATCCCCGGAGACAATGATCATCTGGAACTTGGATCACGGCTTTCTTACGCCGGCCTCCATTCCAGATGTAACGTTCAGCACTCCCTCCAGCCCAGTCCATTCTGCCCGGGGTCCTTCCCCGGCTAAAGCTGGCTCATCTTCTCCTGCCCCCGCCATTCCAGTGGTTGACCTATCTGGTCAAAGCGGGCAGCTGCCCCGGATGCCTCCGATGCTCCGGAAGCTCCTTCTGCTGTCGCGCCATCGATACTCCTGCGGACTCCTCTGCCCAGCGCACTCCTGCTTCTGTTCATGCGGGGGAGTCCTCCAAGGCTTCGGAGTTAGTCCTTGGGCGTGCCTCTTTTGGTACAGTCCACTCCGACGCTGTGCTTTCCGCCCAGCTGGACCGCCACGCCCAGGCTCACAGCGCCCAAATTTCCGCCATCGCCGCCAAGGTTGATGCACTTGGCACTCAACTCCTCTCCGCTCTCACTGACTCCTCCACCTCCATGGAGTAGAAAATGGATCTAGTCGCCTCGTCCGTCCATTCATTGTCTACCTCTTTTGCGGACCTGGCGCATACGATGGCTCGCCCTCCCGTTGCTTCCCGTCGATCTGCCATACCGGGGGAGAACATGTCATCTGATCCTGCACCTTCTGCACCACAACCATCTACTCGGACTGAGAAGCGGCGTGCCTCTTCAATTCTTCAGGGAGTTCAAATTCCCAAACAAAGCCGCTTTTCTCAGCCAAGCTCCTCTACCGCAGCTCCAGCTCCTCCTCCATCCTCCTCATCCGCAACCAACAACTTCCTCCCATCATATGCGGAGTTTGACCCCTCTGATGCGGATGGAAGCGTTCGCAAAGCAATGAAATCCTTTGCTGTGTCCTCTGCTGAGAGAAGATGTCTTTCTGAAATGTACCCTTTCTCCCCGGACGACATTCAGACTCTTTGTTCGGAGAAAGGACTCTTTACAACAGAAGATATTGACAACTTCTCAAGGGCTGCCAAGTTGGAGATGAGGCTGTTTCCATCTCTTTACAAGGATGCGCATTTGTTTGATGTCTTGCCGTGTTGGAATGAAGGCTATCTTCCCAGTGTGGATCTAATTCAATCCTTCATCGACGGAACTGCTGAGGATAGCAAGTCATGGAAAACTCTCTCAACTATCCTCATTCCGTACCGGATCATGTCGCCACACTTCATGATGGCTGTCTTTATGATTCAGTCCAAGCAAATGATCCTCATTGATTCTCATCAGATAGTGGAGCACTTTGTAAGAAAGAATCAATGGGAACCACTGTGTATCAGGCTGACTGAAGCTGTGAAGAAAGCCCGTTTATATGAAGAATTGGGCATCACACCCTTGGGCCCAACTGAGAAGCTAAAGGCGACATTCCAGGGCAAGAAGCAAGTGCCACAACAGCCGGATGGAGATAGCTGCGGGGACTTTTGTCTGTTACTTCATCAAGTCATTTTTTACTGTGGACAAATCGTGGAGCCAACACACTACTTATACGACGTATGCGTCAAATAGAGCATTTTGACTGTGAGTGGGCCCGATTCGGAGTCGGAGCCCCGAAAGGCTAATTTTGGAATTTTTGTGGTGTTGTCGGGTGACTTTGTATTCGAGGCCTTATTTGGAAAAACAAACCTCAGTACAGTGATGTACTCATCAAACGGAACGTTTTGATAGTAATTGGGCTTGATTTAGAGTCGGGACCCTGTGAAGGTAATTTTGATATTTTAACGAAATAAATGTAGGACAGTATAAATAGGGCAGTGAAGAACTCAAATCCCTAATTGTCATACGTGCTTGCCTTTTTAGAGAGAGAAAGAGGAAAGGAGAGAGAAAGAGAAGGGAGAAAGCGAAATTGACGATCCGGAGCTCAAATCAACCAAAGTTGAGGTAGGGATTCGTTCTTCTCACTCTTATATCGTTGATTATGCTTGCTAGAGTAGCTAAAACATGTGAATTAACTCCCAATTCATGGAATTGGAAGTATGAACCCTAGAGTTTGAGAAACTCGATTTATGTTGTTTTGGTATGAATTGATGTTGTTTTGGTAACCTAAGATGGCTAGGATGAGTTAGAAAGCCATTTGGGGGATTTAGTGTAAAGTCCCGGCATTGGCTCCTAAACCTAAGTGGCATATGAAGAGCCAATGCCGGGACTTTTTATTTCAAGAAAATAGCTTCTACGAAAATCCTCTCTCTTGGTCAAGACATGAGGATAGAGTTGTGAACTCAAGTGGTCATGTGGACTTGTGAAGTTACCTTGGTAAGCCTAGGAGGCTACTATTGAGGGCCTGAGAAATGAGAGGTGTTCAGAGCCTAAGAGGCTACTATACCTGAGAGGTAATACAATAATGTACACGAGAGGTAATATAAGAATATACCTGAGAGGTAATATTATACCTGAGAGTTAAGGCGGGGCCTGAGGTAATACTGTACCTGAAAGGTAAGGCGGGGCCTGAGGTAATACTATACCTGAGAGGGAATGTACCTTAGAGGTAATAAAATATGGTGCCTGAGAGGCAATGCTATGCCCGTGTGGCAATACAATGCCTGAGAGGCAATATTGTGCCTGAAAGGAAACGCTGTGTCTGAGAAGTCATACTATGCCTGAGAGGTAATATAGTAATGTACCTGAGAGGTAATATAAAATATTTTGCCTAGGAGGCAATGTTGTGCCCGAGGGCCAATACCATATTTGAGAGGTCATATTGTTCCTGAGAGGAAATACTGTGTATGAGAGGTAAGACTGAGCCTAGTGAGGCTGTGTGACGAAACTATTGTGGCTGGTTTGATGTTATGGTTTGGGTCATGAGGGCTATGGTGTCAAAGGGGTGGTGTGGGTGGCCGACACTGTGAGAGCCTCATGGTATGTTGACGATTATGGTTATGGTTAGCTCATATACTTACGTGTACTGTATGGGACATTTGGGTCTATTGTGATATGTTATGCTCGCTTGTATACCTGTGTGTGAGATCTATGTGACATGTGGGACTCTTAAGTCCATGTGAGATGTCAATTATGCCTGGTGGCATATTCAGTGGTTGAGTTTGAGCTGAGTTGAGCTCAGTGCGGATGTACCTTTGCGTGGATGTGATAGGTGGCTAAGGCCCCCTTGGTTTATGATGTACCCTGTTGGGTGAGGTTAAGGCCTAATGAGCTTGTCGAGTTGATATAATCTTGTGAAGGATCATGAACGTTGTACCCTGAGGTGATGTGGATCCTGTTTAGGATTGTGGTGAATATGTTGGGTCCTTGTGTGGATAGGATAGGCTATCCTGCTAATGTGATTTGTTGATAATCCTCTTTTGGATTGTGTGAAAACATACCAAGTCCTGATAAGGAGAGGATGTCCTGGTGTAATGTTATATTGATGGGATGTTGTGAGGCTTCTGATGACAAGTGGTAGAGACCCCTGAGATGTTATGCTAGTGTTAGAGTCTGTTTGTCCTTAGGAAGGCATTCCATGATATCGAAAGTCCTCTCAATCCGAGGTGGTTGAGTGGCGTGTCCCGCAGAGCGGCGGTATCAGATTGGAATACCTATCCCTTTGGCACTCAGTGATGGCACCAGTACGTTGTGAGAGCTGTCTAGAGAGTTGGAGGTTAAAAATAAGGAATATGTTCCCTAGTTTTAGTTTGCTTCAGGCAGTGTCCTGACGTTTGTTGTCTGTATGGTTATGCTTTGAGCATGTATTGAGTGGAGGGTGTAAAGTGATAAGATCCCTACTGAGCTGTGGTTGCTCACCCCTCCTGTTGTGTTTGTTTTTGTTTGTTTCAGGTGTTTACAGGAGCTCGGAGGTTCACCAGAGGTGGAGAACTTGTTTGTGTTTGTTTGTTTTGTTGGATTTAAAAAACTATTATGTAACCCCGTGGGGGAAAGAACATGTATGTATGTGTGTTTGTATTGTGATTTGAAATGAGATTTCTATATATATGTGATATGGTTTTAGGGACGGCACCCGTGCTAAGGTCCCTTTCTCGGTGTTCTCACCAATCCCCTGTCCCTTCAGGTGCGGGCGTGGGCATTCACTACCCAGTTTCTACGGGCCGAAAAGCCAGGGAGTGACAATTTGATTGGTTGCGTACGGTGAATGATGATTCCTTGTCTCTCCTGCATGTGGATGGTGGATGAGTAATGTGTTTTCATGGTGTTGTGTTTGTTTATTCCTTCTCCACGTTTTGGAAAATGGATTTTTTGCCTTCTTGTTTTATGCTTTAACTTGCTTCGTGTCTTATGTTTTTTTTCATCCTATTAAACCCATCTGTTTTATAAAACCTTCGGCTGCAATGTGTTTTTTTTTTATGCTCCTCTTTTATCCATCCCTTGAATACCGTTCTTCTTGTTCTCATGCATTAGGTTGTGGATTTTGTTTGTCTTTGATTGGGACTTGCTTGAGGTTATGTCTGGAGGTCTTGTTTGATTCCATGGGACCTAGGGAGATTAATGCTCAAATGGCTGTAGTTATTTAGATTTCTATGGGGTCTACTTAGATGGTCTGGAGATTAATGCTTGGATGGTCTCTTATTCTATTTGTCTCTGATTGTAGTTAGTTATTTAGATTTCAGCTCCATGTTTTGTGCATTGTCTTCCTCATGGATTATTATCTTAAATTGTGTATGTGTATAGCCCCTTCCTAATTCATTAAATGGTTGCGTTAATGTGGTTTTGCAGGATATTTTAGTGAATTGAACTAACATTGTTGTTACAGTGTATTTTCGATAGGATAGCCCTTTATTTTATTTATTTTATTTTCCCTTTTTTTCCTTCTTTTTCTGTTTTCCATTATCTACTTTTACTATATTCTTTACTCTCATGTTTGTAATGAGGTCTTAAGACCTTCACCTTGTAATATGTAAAAACCCAAAATAGTGGGAAAAAAAAAAGGAAAAAAAGAGAAAAAAAAAGTTAAAAAAAATAGAGGTAGCCTTGTTTTACTTTTGTGGATATCACCCTCACATACAAGCACTTTTATTTATGTTTTATTTGCTTTAAAAAAAATTTTTAATATATATATGTATATTAAATTTGTAAAAAAATAAAAATAAAAAATGCAATTTCTTTAAACAAAAAAAAATGTTTTCCTTTCTTTAAAAAGTCAAGTTTTCCCAAAATCAAAGAGGTTTTTTTTGTATTTTACAAAAAAATGTTATTTATTTATTTGCTTCAAATACAATTTTTTTTATCACTTTGATTTATTCCCCAGAATTTCTTTTCACGTAATCCTTTAAACCTCTTAGGAAAATTGGATTTAATTTTAATCTTAACAAATGACTTAGAATAATAAAATAAAGAAACTATAAGTCTTTAGGATAATTAATTAAGACTTAGAAAGACAATCAATTTAGGATTAAATTATTTTTGAATTGTACTTTAGTTTTTCATCTTAGACATTTTAGAATAATTGGACTTAATTTAACCTTGACAAATAACTTAGTAAAAAAAAATAATAATAATAAAGTAAAGACTCTAAGTCCTTAGGAAAATAGAATCAATTATCGATAACTAAAATTAAAACAAGCAACTAAAACAAATTAGAAACCTCCTCCTCTTACGATAGGTACTGAAAGGGCATTGTGGGGGTGTCAATCTTTTCTCACACATAATAAACTCCTGAATCCAGCTCTGGCGACAGATAATTTTTTAGGTGACCAACTACACCCCAAAAACAGTTGCTGGCGACTGTTTTTTTTCATCACCATTCGGGTGAAGGGTGGGTTAATCGCATTCCCGAAAGCGGGTTTTCCTCCGGACGAAATCCGGTGATGACAACCTCCATAGCCGAGTTGCTATTACAAATGATATGTGGACATCTAATCAAAAGAAGAGTTATATGGCTGTCACAGTGCATTTCGTGGATGATTCTTGGTTGTTGCAACATCGGCTTATAAGGTTAGTTAAAAATCTATTTTATGTCCTTCAAATATATGTTGTTTTATTTTTATTTGTCTGTCATTATACTTATTTATATAAATATTAATGACTTGACATGAATATTTTATGTTTCAGTTTGTGCCAGCTCCTCATAATAGCGCAACACTAGCTGATTGTTTGATAGAATGCTTGCTAGATTGGAATATTGATAGAAAGTTGATGACAATTATGGTAGATAATTGTTCATCCAATGATACAATGATTGATATTATTTCGGATAAGTTATCTTTAAGTAATTCAATTTTACTTGATGGGAAGATGTTTCATATGCGATGTGGTGCACATATTTTGAATTTAATTGTGAAAGATGGTTTAGATGTCAAAGGGGCTGCAATTGAAAAGATCTGTGAAATTGTTTTGTATTGGGTAGCAACTCCATCAAGGGTGGAGAAATTTGAGGATGCAGCTCACCAATTAAGAATTTCTTGTACTAAGAATTTGGCATTTGATTGTAAGACTAGATGGAATTCTACTTATTTGATGATATCCACTGCATTATTGTATAAAGATGTTTTCCCACGTTTGAGACAACGAAAGAAACATTATACATGTGTGCCATCAACGTCTGATTGGGAATTAGCAAGAGAGGTTTGTGGCAAGTTAAAATTATTTTATCATGCTACAGAGTCATTTTATGGGACTAACTTTCCTATAGCAAATATCTTTTTTATTAAAGTTTGTGACATTAAGGTGGCTTTGTCTAAGTAGGCAGTGTGTGTGAAAGTGTAGTTGTAAGAACGATGGTGCCACGCCCCAATTTCCTTTCACTTGGAAATGGGTAGTGACTGCCCATGCCCGCACCCGAAGGGTCAAGGGGTTGGTGCAAGCACCTAAAAAGGACTTATAACACGGGTGCTATCCCCAAACTTGTACAACCAGGCTAACATGCCACGGGACATGCTCCTGCTCCCAAACCATGCACACAATCGCAAATCAAATAATAACCATATCTCAATTTATTACATTTCAAAGGGGCTCAAAGTTCATTACAACTCAATAGGGGAAAAACTCCCATCAAACCACAATGTGCTCTGTTTACAAATAATCCAAACCATAAAACAGAAATCCACAAAAAAACAATGAAACTAACATAAAGTCTTCAGCCTCAGTGGCCTACCACCACAGCTCTTTCACCTACCGCCTGCTAGACCCTGCAAAAGAACAGTTTATAGGAGGGGTGAGCAAACCATAGCTCAGTAGGGTTCCAGTCTCCTCAGACCCGTCCCACTCTACAATATGCATGACAAGTGTATGCTTGTGCTCGTGTAGTGCCTAAAGCTAAGCAGCAAACATCACCCAATAACACACCATTTACCTGTGCCCACACTAGAGGGCAGAGGACACCCCGCCACACCCCGTCACCACGGCAACATGATATACCACATCCAGGCGAATGTTGCATGGACACCAATGCAACATTTTCCACCCGAGTCAGATATAGCCATCACCTCCTTGGACGTCATACCTACCCTCAGAAATGGGTGCAGACTTAGCCCACCGTCGTGAGTGCTACACCGAGACTCAGGACCGCAGTCCTGGCCAAATCTCAAAGGGTCCAGTAATTGTGCCTGGCCCATAACTCAGTTCAACCCACATGTATTTGGGTACTCAATCTCAATCACAAATTCACAGCATCTCAACAAGTACATCTCAGTACATCTTAGTAAACACAGCTCAAGCGCAAGTGTATCTTAGTAATGCAACTCAGGCATACATCTCAATTTAGTACAAGATACTCAGCAATATATTTCAATTCAGTACAAGGTACTCAGCAACATATCTCAATTTAGTACAAGGTACTCAACAACATATCTCAATTCAAACATGTTAATATAGCTCAGCAAGCACAACTCAGGCATAACAATATAACTCAACAGTGCACTCAGCTTATGCAGTGCAGCAACATTCTCAATAACAGTCACAGTTTACAATTTTACCTATGTAGGTGTTCTTGAACTATTTTGGCAAGTTTTTTTTTTAGGCAAACTTAACTCATAGACATCATCCAAATCAATTCTTTTCTCAGATATATATATATATATATATATATATATATATATATATATATTAAAAATCTCATATTAATCCAACACATGCATATACATATATATATTCATCATCTCATTCACAGAATTAGGGTTAAGAGAAGAATCACAACAGATCCATTACCAAAATTCCAGAATTCATTTATGACAGGTGAAAATCCAGAATTTGGGAGGGATACAAGGGATGACAACGAATCCCTACCTCCAGAATTTGGGAATACAATAGATCGTTGTATCCTAGCTACCTTAACGCCTCCGGTCTCTCGTCGTCAGTAGGAACCTTAGATCGTCAGCCTTGGATCGTCCCTCTCTCTCTCTCTCTCTGGCCGTCTCTCTCTCTCTCTCTCTCTCTCTGTATGTGATGGTTGTAAGGGTTACAGGAATGAAGAACACTAATCCTTAGAGCTCCACCTTTTTATATAGTCACTTTGACATCAAAACGACGTAGTTTTGATTAAATGAAGCCCAGCATCAAAACGACGTTGTTTTGATACACACTACAACCTTCTAACATCCATATATGACAAAATATCCATAATTTCAACATGGTTCTTTGAGAAAAAGTTACAAGGATCACAAAACCAAGCTAATGGAGGCTGCACGTGACAAAGGCCATTGTCACGGGCACCTCCAAATTTCCTAGGATTTTTCCCCAAGCCTTAGAACAACGTCAGCAGGCTCCCATGAAAAAAAAACTCTGCCCGTGACAACCATTGTCACGGGCATTGTCGCGGGCACCTCCTTTTGGGCTCAAATTTTGCCTCAAGCTTCCTCATCATCATAAAAGGTGTTATAGCCAATGTGTGTTGAAATAAAACTCCTCAAAACCCAACAAATTGCTACTCCAAAAGGCAAAACTGCTATTAACTCCTCACGTCCCGGAACACAGGTCCTTATAGATGGTGTCAAGAATGATAGGGAAGTTTGACAAGTATTGGAGTGTGTGTCACATGGTTATGTCAGTAGCAGTTGTCCTAGACCCAAGGTAAAAAATGAAGATCAAGGAGTATTATTATAGTTTGATTTATGGATTTGAATCTTCAAATGAAATTGAAAAGATCAAACAAAATTGTTATGATTTACTTGATGAGTATCAATCAAGGTCTGGGTCGAATGAAGATTTTTTTTACACACCTGCAATAGAGTTTCACATATATGTTAATGGTGTTGAGGAGCATGATAATCTAGATGGCTATTATGCTTTTGTTAATAATACTACACAGAATGTCTATGTAAAATCTGAGATGGACCATTACTTGGATGAGCCTGTTTTGCCAAAGTCTCCAGATCTTGATGTGTTAAGTTGGTGGAAGACAAATGCTATGAAGTATCCTACTTTGCAAAGGATTGTTCGAGACATTTTTATTATTCCTGTATCAACTGTTGCATCAAAATCTGCTTTTAGTACAGGTGGTAGAGTTGTATGTCCACACCGTAATAAACTTCATCCTGAAACTTTATAAGCCTTAATGTGTACTCAAAATTGGTTGTGGGCTGATATGCATGGTATTTTTTTATAAAAACATTAGATTATATCATTATTTAAAGTTATCATATTTAAATACTAATATCTGTTTTCACTTATATAGCAACTGGTTCGACAACAGACTTATCTTGGGTTTATTCAATTGTGGATAATGGCGATTCTAAAGTAGGTTCCTAGCTTTGAAGATGAAAGCAGCCAATAGGTATAGATAAAGCTTATATGTATTATCCATAATGTAAATATTGAGAATGTGTATAATTTTATCCAAATTTGTCATTTTTTTTACTTTCGTAATTTTGTAATAGGGAACAATCCATTGTAATTTTATAGTTGAGTTAGACTGCCTATGGATTGTAAAAGCTGCAATTTTGCATTTAAACACTGCATGTGGGATGCTGTCTGCTACGGCCTGTGGGATGCTGCCTGCTATAGCCTGTGGAATGCTACCTATGGATTATAAAAGCTGTAATTTTGCATCTAAATGTTGCCTGTGGGATGCTGCCTGCTATGGCCTATGGGATGTTGCCTGCTGCAAATGTTATCCTAGTAGTGTGTATAGGGCTGCTTGAAGTTGGATTGGATGGCATTAATATCATCCTTGTAGACTAATATTTATGTTATCTTAGGTAGTATTTAATATTAGAATGATGGTGCCTGCTACGGCCCATTGGAATTTGGATTGAATTGGCTACTCTTTATTATTTTAATCTTGAATATATTATTAGACATTAAAGCTATTATAAATTTAAATCATGCTTGTAATTAATTTTATTTGGATTCAGGGCGGGCTTTTTCTATGACCCAACTTGACCCGTATATTAAATGGGACGAGGGGGGCGGGTTCGGGTTAAGTCTTTTTAATTGGGACGGGTTTGGGATGGCTTTATCTGACCTATCATGGGTTGGAGACGGGTTCGGGAGAGGTTTTTGTTAGATGGGACGGGTTCAAGGTCGGGATGACCCGTCCCAAACCCACCCCGTTGCTATCCCTACTTGGGAGACGCCCGCCAGCACCACGATGTTCGAGGTGTGACATATTGTACCCTTATTGGGTGAGACAGGCTAAAGCCTAGTTTGAGCTGTTGAGCTGATGTACTCTTACGTTGGGTGACAGGCTAAAGCTTGAGCTGAGCTGAGTTGAGCTCGTTGTGATAAAATTGAGTGCCCTAAGCTAGTGGTCCCATGGGATCATGGATAGGCTAAGTCCAGACAATTGTGAACACTACATAGTATGAGTACACTTAGCATGTAGGATAGACATGTTTGTTTTGCATAGTAAGATGATGTAAAGTTATGGGTCATCTACTAAGCTTATGACTTACCATACTTTGGTATTTGCCCTTTTCAGGTGTGGCCCAAGACTAGTGAAAACCTTTCTTCCACGTGAAACTTACTCACTACTTTAATGTACTATTTTGTACTATGTTTTATGTTATTGAGTGTTTGTTTTATTTCAGACATGAATCTCTGGATAGTTATTTGTTACCATTCATCGTGATATGATGCATGCTTGATTGTTTGATATACTGTATGCATAAAAATGTAGGAAGAAATATAGTATTATCATTGATATATGATTGTATAAGTTTGCATGATTGAGACAGTACTCACAATGTAGTCTTTATTTGTAACAGCCAAGCCACCCGTAACCTGATATTTTCTAGTTTAAGATCCAAGCCTAATTCTTGATTTTATTTTTGCAAAGTCGTAGCCCCCAAAGGGCCTCGTGCTAGAAGAGGTATCCACACCTTTAATAGTACACTTCACTCCAACCAATGTGGGATATTACATTCACCCGCTCTAAGGGCTCAGCGTCCTTACTGGCACACTTGATTCGAGCCCTAGCTCTGATACCATTTGTAATAGCACAAGCCACCCGTAGCCTGATATTGTCTGGTTCAGGACCCAAGCCTAATTTCTGATTTTGTTTTTGTAGGGTCGCAGCCCCCAAAAGGCCTCGTGTTAGGAGAGATATTCACGTCTCCTTAAGAGCACGTTTTGTTCCTCCACTCCAATTGATGTGGGACATTGCATTATCAGTACTTATTACCAATCCTTTGACCATTTGGGTGTGGACAATGAGAAATCACATTTCAAGTTCCAAATTCCTTGAAATCCATAGACGTGATAGATAACCCTTATTTGGACCGATAAATGTTAGAAGTTTTCTAAATTTGGGCTACCGTTAATTGTGATCTATTAATTAAAATCGGGTTGTGATACAAAATAATGCAGGTGACCCATATAAGGATATTTTTGTTATTGGGCTATGCACATCTCATATATATTTTAATATAGTTTTACGACTCAGCGTAGGCCTTATATACTAATGAGACCCGTTGATGGATATGGCCCATTAGGTCATTGCGTGGCTAGGTCCCTCCCTCTGTTATATATATATATGTTTATAGTATTACCCTAATTCATCCACCGAGTTGAGTCATCAAGGAGAAAACAAGAGGGAGAAGACTAGTCGCACACGTAGCATTCATTCTTGATTTGCTATGGAAAAAATAGGTAAGTATTATATTGTGATATTGATTGACATACATGATCTTGAGTGTTTGTAGATGTTTACATGTGGTATTAGAGCTAAAATATGTGTTATCAATATCCTAGGTTTTTTATTATAATTAAAAAAAATCTATTCTTTTCGTCTTTTCTTCTGCTCATACGTTATGCCGATGGATTTTATCCCACCTCGTTGCTCGTTCTTGATGCCCGTCAGAACCCACTTTCAATAGCCGGCAGCTTCATCTCCTTCTCCGGCAACGTCATCTAAACATAGTAGGGTTCCAGTTGGGATGACTCAACCAGCAACTTCATCTTTAGTTCTGCGGCACCTCTGGAGAAGGTGTGTGATATTCCCAGGTTCCAAGCTAGATCGTCTAGGTATATGGGTTTGTATACAGAGAGGGGGGTGAATCTGTATACTTAAAACTATTTCCTTTTAGTTTTAGAGTCATATGATACCCAGAGGTATTCTATAGAGGTAGTCGGTATTTTGGATGGTATGATAGTGTCTCATGCAATATCAGATAACAGCAGTATGTATGAGAATAAAAAGACAGAGACACATGGATTACGTGGTTTGATCAATGTGATTTACTCCACGGTGGTGAGGGTGAACCTATACCGAGTCTAATCCACTATATACTTTTAGTACATTAAGGTCTAGCCCTTGTTACAACAGGATTAACTCTCTCTTCCTTTTAAATGCAAATACAAAACAGTATTACTCCAGTACTCACTCACTGTGAAGAACTGTCTAGCGTAATCTACTCCTGCACATTCAGCTGTTTGCACTGCTTGACCTTCAACCACTCCTTTGCCGAACTTACACTCTGTTCATCAAATGTATGAGGAAGAAGAACAGATTAACTCACTGTTATCTTGCTTCCAATCTTCCTCTCTCTCTGTGTATGTTGAACGAACTACTCTGCGTCTCTCTTGTATCGCTTCAGATACGTTTCTTGTATTCTGCAATATTCTGACGCTTTTTTCGAAGTAAGGCATACTCCTTGCTTTTATAGGCCGCCCATGGTAGGAAACCCTTCTGCTAGGGTTAAGCATGTTTCACCTTTTGATCTTCACCGTTGAAACATGTTCCACTAGTCTCGGATGACATCCACGTGTTTTCCAGCACTTAGTGTACTCAGAAGTGTCGACCGAGTAATAACTTACTTAAATGCGGCCTTCAATGCATTTTGCTTCAACTAGCCACAGCCTCGTAGATGTATGTTCCTCATAGCTTTGCTCTGAGTCTTTACCTACGAATCTTTGAGTCTGAGTCTTCGAACCTTGAGAATTGATCTTTCAATTCTTCTGCTCTTTGGCTTCGAAGCTAGGTTAGAACCAGTGTTTCACTGACGTAGAACTCTACAAGCCTTTGAGCTCTATGAGTCTTCGACTCTTCAAATTTTCAGTTTTGAGTCAATGACAACTGCATTCAGCCTTGGCTAATCATCGGTTCACATCAATGGGTCTATCTTCGACTCTGCGAGCTTCGACCATGCGAGCTTCGACTCTATAACATTGCCACTCTACACCCAACGGGTCGTTGAGTCTGCGAGTTTTCAAGTCTTCGAGCCTGCTGACCTGATGATCTTCGACCCGACACCTTCAAGTCATATGATCTTCGACCTAGTAATCTACGAGTCTTCGACCCAGATCTTCGACATTGATAAGTACATGGTTAGACTCCCTCTACGAGCTTACTCTAAGATATCACTCTACAAAGTTATCCAACAAGTACGGATCTTCGACCCAGACCTTCGACCCTGCGAATTTTGCTTCAGCATAATGTTGACAATAATGACAACTCAAACTCGCAGGAACAATAGTGTGGCGTGACGAATCCATGAGAAACAAAGGTGGTGCTGTGAACACATCAATCAGGTGGTCACTGCTGTGAACGATTTGATGGTTGTTGCTTCATGCAAATGCCATTGAAGCATCTTGGATCGTTTCTCGTCTTATCTGGACGATCCTTGTCTCCTCTGTACAGGGTTGCGATGATGAGGTTGACAACTTTTGAGATTCATGTGATTGAGCATTGTCCTCCGTTGGTTGTTGTCTATGCGATTGAATGTGTTCGTGCATGGTTTTTGTTGCTTGTGTTTTAACTGTTGTTTTTCCTTTGGTTGATGATCATTCCCATGTTGATGTCGCTTCTATCTTTGGTTGAGTTTTGATGTCCCAGTAGGCTCACAGATAAGTAAAAGGTTCCGCGCGCCATGATAAGCCTAATTAACAAACAGCATATTAATATGGGTGTAGGTTGATCAAATGGCATCATGATAAGCCTAATTAACAATGAGTCATTAATTAATAGGCGTGTGACGAGATGCATAATATTGTTTAATTAAATTATTAGTGCATATTAATTTCATGAAATAAAGCAAAAGGGTTCGATAAAGAAACTGTTATGTTTTTTCATCATTTCATGCCTTTTAAAAAAAAAAGAAAAAATTATTGTGTTGGGAATACAAGATTTAATGTTGCTGCCAAAATATAGTCTAAGTCTGGAGACTCGAAGAACCGAAGATCGTAGGGTCGAAGAGTCGTAGTTCGTAGAAGTAAAACTGTCACAGGACACATTGGCGAGAGGCTCGCAGACTCATAGGGTCTGGAGACTCAAAGCAAGATTGTGATAGAACATCTGGTGACTCGTAGATCCAAGGTCGAAGGTCGTAGAGTCGTAGTACGGAAAAGAGAGCGTTACTACAAGCATCGACAAGTTCGGAGACTCGTAGAGTCAGAGAATTTTAAAGAACAGTAATCAACTTCAAATGACTCGAAGACTCAAACCCCGTAGAACTGTAGAGTCTCAAGAGCGCTTAAGTCACTTAACAGATTAAAACATCACTAGACTCGTAGACTCAAGGAAATAGGACTCACAAACTCGTAAGTCGAAGGTCGAAGAGTAGAAATTAAAAAGACTGGCAAATAAAATGAAACTGTAGTTTCAACGGTCGTAGAGTCGCAGACTCGAGGGTCGTAGACAGCACAGACTAATTCAAAGAACTTGTCAGACATCACAAACTCGGAGATCTTGAAGGCAGAGTAATAACTAAAAGGTCGTAACTGTAGAGTCGAAGACTCGTAGAATACGGAAACTCAGTGCATGAACAACTACGAAAGACTAAGGAAGAAATGTAAAGTCGAAGACTCGTAGAGTTAAAGATTTTCAAGGTCGAAGACTCGTAGAGTCGGAAAGCCACTTAGTTAAATAAAAGTAAACTGAGAGACCCGAAGGTCGTAGACCCGCAGAGCTAGGGTCGCAGACTCGTAGCTATAACAACAGGTAGATTAGGCAGACTACGAAGAAGTCACTCTGAACGCCATTCAAAGAGTCGCAGACTCGTAGAGTCGTAGACTCGCAGACTCGTAGAGTCGTAGACTCGCAGAGTCGGAGACTTCAGTTAATAGAGTGACACAAAAGACTAATCCAACCTGAGCTCTAGCCTCGGAGACTCGAAGATATGAGTCATAGACTCGCAGAAACACTGTAAAGCCTGAAGCATACTTTCGCCACTTCCAACAGGTTCTAACTGAAATCTTCGAGTCACCAAACCTACGAGGCATCTACCTTCGAGGCAGACTTACAACCCTAAACATATTCACTTAGCGATATCGTCAGCTAGGGTTTGTATAGTAAGCCTGCGCCGTCCCGAGCAATTGTGCGCATTTAATGACACATTAATTGCTGCCAACTACCATCCACGGATGAATGGCCAAGATCGACTGCATGCCAAATACGCAGTATGAGCATCTAATCTGTAAATCAGAGCAGATCAACCCATCCCCTGAGATTCCGCATTTTCAGTGGCGGGAAGTCAGTCTGTCGGGATGGACAACACGGCGCACGAGCACTTTAACCTTAAAAATATATCTCTCACACGTTTAACGAAAAAAAAAGAACTTAATCTCTCTTTCAAAAGAAGGAAACACACATAACATAAGATAATGGTTCTGATATACAAAAAAAGAAAATATCTTTTGAAGAACTAATGCGAGAGTTCCAACGATAGAAAAAAGAGAGATTGAGAGAAAATTTCCGAAGTGCTGTGTGCCTTGTTGAACCAAGATCAAGATCAAATCTTTCGATCCATCATACCTTCTTGCTTATTCAAGATCCAGCATAAGCATTGAGTCTAATCTATGTGTTGCTTTCCATAATCCGAATTATCACAGATTATTCCTTTCACATCTGAGATCTGTTAAGCAAAAATCATTTACTCACATCCCAGATTTGGCTGATAGTTCATTATATCTCTTATTATCACCCATAGTCCATATTGTCATCTACTCCATTAATACTTCCATCAAAGTTATCCATAGAAGAATCGAAATTCGGCTAACAATCTAGCTTCCGCAAACGAAAAAAGTCTATTCACCTCCCTATGGACTCACTTTGGGACATTGTTATTCTTTATTATTATTATTATTATTATTATTAGTCAAAACATGCACAGTTTTCAAAGGATAGGCATATGCATCTTATATTGAACAGGTAAGTATTATAATGCCATATTTATTGACATATATGATTTTAGGTGTTTATATTTGAATGTATATTAACAATATGCTAGCTCTTAATTGTAGTTTTATCATAATTAATATCAATCAACTAGATATAAGCGTGTAATCTTCCTTTATGCGTCTTCTTCCTCTTCCGCCGCATCACAATTCATTTAAAAAAAAAAACGAGTCAAGAAACAACTCAACAATAGCCTCGGCTTTACATAAATTCGCCCAGTCTCCGATTGATGTCTTGTTTTCATTACATCTTTTGGTGGGGTCAAGGTTAAGAGATGGAAGGTGGCCCTGTACTTGTTCGAATTTCAATGTGTCTGTGGCAAACTCTTCCATAACAATAATAATAATAATAATAAAAAAGATTGAGAGAAGGAGGCAAAGAGGGTTTCGGATTCGGAAAAGGAGAAGAGGGTTGATGGTTTAAAAAACAAAATGGAGAAAGGAGGGAGAAGGGATTTTTAAAAAAGATTTTTTTTTCTTTCTTTATCTTCTTCTTCCTTCTTCCTGTGCTTCCGCCGAGCCACGTCTTCAGGCCTTCTCTCCCGTCTTGCTCCAGCGATTGCTTCGGTCCGGTGTGAATACAACAGACAGATCGTGGATGGCAGTTGATTTCCCGGCCACCCCTGCGTTGCACCATTCATCTAAATTCGAAATTGAATTTACCTCTGCGCGGTCGGTCGGAACGTATCCAGCCCTCTGCACGATTGCTGTCTCTGCGAATAACGATCCGCGTCTCCGTGACCGGCGACTGTTTAATCCTGACCCGCGCGAACTGATCGCACCTCTTGGGTGATACAGTTTAGCTTGTAATTTACGTGCTCCATTTTTAGAATATAATTTAATTTACAGAATTTATGGAATCATTAAGTACACGACTTTAATTTTGCTGAGCGTGATCTTCCGAAGAATTTTCCTATTTCTAATTTAATAAGAAATTAACAGTGACAGAAAGCTGTTCTAATAATTAATCATGAGAATTAACAATGTTCTTTTTATAATTAAATAAAATTTGTTTCAATGTTAGAAATTCATCACCAATTGATAATTTGATTGTGATGGTTAAGAAAACAAAAATCAAAAACAAAGTCGCGAGAAATTGTCATTCGTGAAATATGCGATACACCCACGGTTGAATAATATTGGGCAAACAAACAAAAAAATCTGGGTCTTTCAATCATGAAAGCAATATTAGTCACTTTTGGCAGATTTAATTTCCTTTTCATGAGTGACATTGGAGGATACATGTTATTGGTCGTACCACCACGACTGGGTTTCGTCATTGCATCGCAACTTGAGTTGTGGCTTTGGTATTTTTATTACATATTATAATAATTATTATTATTAGATAGTTCAAATAATGATATTAGTAATAATCATAGGCTGTTCATTGGGGATTTTGTCTAAAGATATTAAATTGTATTTTAAATATTAAATTAAATTAATTTTATTGTTTTCATCGATTGATATATTATAATGTAATTTATTATTATATTACATGAATGTATATATAGAGTTGTATCTCATTCGGATGAATATGGGTGTACATGTAGCATGATATTTAATTAAAATATAATGAGCTTAAGTGAGGTGAAATCATATTGTGCCATGTATGTTTGACTATCAAAGTGGTCCTTCTTGGCAACACGTTGGTTTTTCTTTCAAGATTGATATATTTTGAAAATTCATATTGTATTGTAGATGTCATTACCAGATTTCGTCCAGGAGGAAATCCGCTTTTGGGGATGCGGTTCTCCCACCCTTCACCCGAATGGTGATGAAAAAAAAAACAGAGTCGTTACCAACTGTTTTTGGGGTGCAGTTGGTCACTTAAAAATAATATACCTTCTAAAGTTGGGTTCGGGAGTTTGTTACGTGCGGGAAGGATTGTCACCCCCGCAACGCCCTTTCGGTACCTATCTTAGAAGTTTGGAGGTTTCTAATTTGTTTTATTCGCTTGATTAAATTTCATTTTTCTAAACTATTTTTCAGGACTTAAAATGTTTACTCTTTTTCTTTTTCTTTTTCTAAGTTATTCTAAAGTTTAAAAGAGGTCCTCTAAGTTTCATTGATTCAAAAATGAATAAACCTAAAAGTCTAGTTAAATCCGAAGTTATTTACTTAAAGAATTTTAAGCAAGTTCTTGTGAGGATTTTTCTCAGGGGTGAGAGCAAGTTCACTATGATGTGTATGTTGAAATGATTACTTGTGGATATATAGTGGTATTTGTGAAGGGCATGATGTATGGTTGTTGCTATGTGTTGCTTGTGTATAAAATATGATAGGCTATGTAAAATTATGCTCGTGAAAGCAATTGTGTTCGTTCGTGAGGGTAATATGTTAGATATTGGGTATGTGTAATAGTTGTGTGTAGGTGTAATGTCTATAAGAACGTTTTGTTTTTTTTTCGAGGACAAAAAAACCTAAGGTGGGGAGGATATAAGGATTCGTATATGTGTTAGCGTAACTTATAATCTATATTTGATGTTAAGAATGTTATTTTGAGAACGTGACCATTAATACGATCATTTTGACTATATTTGGGCCTAGATGGAGGTCCAGAAGCCTCTAGGGGTTATTTAGCAATTTTTAGGAGTTAAATTGAGGGTTAATAAGTGAAAAATAGAATTTATGAGAGCTTTTTAGATATTATTAAAAAGGATGACGAATTTTAATTAAAAATAGGGTTTTGGGGTTTTATTATTCATTATAACTTTGTTTTGAGAAACCCTAGCCGTCGGAGGAGAGTTCTTCGCGTTCTTCATCGTTTTTCGCCGATTCCAAACCGTTCTTGCGAGTTTAATCCCTTCGAAAGGCAAGAGGTAGGTGATTCTTGATTCCTCGTTATTCTATTGCACGAACACAAACTGTTAATATATATATATATATATATATATATATATATATATTTTACATAAACGTTTGGATATGTATATATTTATATAAATATATTCATTTACGTATATATACATACGGCTGGGCGATTGTTGCAGTGCAGCGTGATTCGACCGGTTCCGAATCCTTGGACGAGCTACTTTATCATATTCTAATTAGTTATTAATAATTTCTACCCGTACCAGGCCAGTTGGCCTAGTTTCTTCCACGCGGCAGCAGCAACACAATCCGTTCGATCCAATGCAGCACAAGGGTTTTGTTTTGTTTTATTTTATTTAATTTTCTCTTAATCAAAAAAAGGGAGCATCTTTACATGCGTGGTTTCGAGGCAGTGAAAGAAAAGGGGCATCTTTTTTTTAGTGTCAGATTTTTTTTTAAAAATGGGGGCTTAATTGATTATGAGAATTAAGTCGTGCGTGTCAATAGTTAGCATATGTGAGTAATAAATTCGTGCATTAAATCCGTGCATTATTATAAAGTCGTGCATGGTATTATATGTGTGTTTTGATAATTATCAAGATATATAGATAAATTTAATTTGATTTAATTTAGTAGTAAAAATAACATATTCATTGATACCATTCCAATAGCAAGGTCAAACAAGAATTATGATATTGTTAGTTTAATAATGAAAATAGTGCTTGGATTTGATATTATAGTTTAATAATATGAAGTATTACTTGAAACTTGATATTATTAATTTATCATCTAAAATATTGTCGGAGGCTTGACATTAATAGTTTGATATTAGAAACATTGTTTGTGGCTTGATATTTATAGTCTGACACTAGAAATATTATTTGTAGTTCAATGTTAGAAATTTGGCATTTAAATGTTACTTGTACGTAACTTAATATTACTTAATTGATATTTAAAGTGTTAGATGTTTGATGAATATTTATATATATATATGTATATCTATATATATTATTTGTAGTTAGTGCCGGATTGATGAATTAAATATTTTGTAAGGCTGTTGTATTGAATTTTGACTGTTGGAATATTCTATTTATTGATTATATGTGGAATTGGTGGTGGAGTTGGTTGGGTTAACCGCAGGTCCCACATAAGGCTGGCAAGAGGCCGCAGGTCCCCTATGTGGCTGGTTAACTGAGGTCCCATATGTGACAGGTTGTCGTTAGGGACACCACAGGTCCCACATATGGCTATCTGGTAATGACTGGGATCCTTGGAGCTGGATGTGGGAATCTCCTGGATGGTTGGATTGTTTGATGTGTACCCTTAATGAATGAAATGTAATGTGTGTGATATTATATTTTGTGATTGAATGTAAGCTTATTGTGATAAAGTAGAACACTACACTGTCACAAGCATACACCGATCATGTAGACTTAGGAATTCATGTTATAGGATGGTGAGGAGATAGAGATCACCTACTGGGCATTTGTGCTCACCCCTACTTTGTTGACATGTTTCAGATATCGACTCATTCGCTAAAGGATGGTCCGAAGCTAATTTTTGTTTGTTTTAAATTTTGTAATAACTTGGTTTATGGATTTTGTAAAACATCATTGATTTTATTATTTGAATATCCGGGCGAGGGTCTGTGGAAGTTGTATTGGAATTATAGCATGACTCTGTTATTAATAAATTATTTTCCTTAACTTCATAGCATGTGGGAATGTACAGGAATACCCCTGATGTATGAATGTACAGGTTTATCTTGGACAGCACCCGATGTGTAGTCCATATCGGTGCTAGTCACCAACCCCTTGACCCTTCGGGTGCAAGCATGGGGAAGTCACACTCTTAGTTCCGGTCCTTCCGGGATTTGGGGGCGTGACAAGTTGATATCAGAGCGGTCGGTTTAGTGGACCTAGCATAGTAGGGTGATTGATTGAGACTTTGGAACTTGGGAGACATTAGGGAGGGCGCCTGATCAACGTAGTCCTTAATGGTGTCCTTGGTTACCTTAGTGTCAGTCAGATCATCTTAGGAAGCATTGGGATGGGTGCATACATGACATGACATTGCTTGCACATTATAGACACTTGAATTGGTTGCGCTTGGTACTCTGGTGATAGTTTGACTTTACAATTGTGAAATTTCTTGAAATTGCCTGGAATGATTTGCGTGGTTGCTTGTTAATAACTTACATTGTTTTGGATTGACATGTATTGTTCTGAGCTGATTCAAGTACTATATGCTAGAGTATTCCCTTTCGCTTTATATTATTATGATGTTGTGGTATGGGAAATATGAACCCTACCAAATGTTCGATGGCTTGGGTAGCCAATTACATGATTGGGAAAATGTGATTGATTTCAAGGGAAAATGGACCCCATTGGGATATGGTGAGGACCAATTGGGTCATGCTTGTTTTGGTTGAGTGATTGATGGATGTGCATAGGTGAGGAGCAATGTCCCATGGATGACAATTGAGACTTATGAGTTCTATGTGGTGTAAACTTATAGGTCATTGATTGGGAGTGATAATTGCATTTCATTTGTGCTTAATGATAAATATTTGTACAATAATTTGAACTTAATTGATTGCTTTAATTGTGCAAATTTTATTCATCGGTATTTTGAGCTTTTAGTGTAATTTTTTTTAAAATCTAATTTTAGAGAAATTTAAAATGTATTTTGAGTGATTTGGATTACCATGTTTTTGACTATTTTATAGAATTAATATTAATTTGGTGAATTTTTACTGTTTATTTATTTATCCATTTTAATATTAATTTTTTTGGACTAAGGAAATTTTGGGGAGAAGAGCTTTTGCATGTGGAGATATGATTAATTTATTCTGGTGAGAGTTAATGATTAAAAAAATGTGTGTGAGATTTACTTAGCGTGAATTTATAGAATTAAATTGATGGGTGTGTGAATTGAGAGAATGAATATTTAAAAAAAGAAAGAAGTGAGATTAAAGATGATTTATTATCTTGGTTTCCTTTGTCTTGTGATTTGGACCGTGAAAAAAGGGTTGAGAGAATAGATTGGAGAGAGAGAGTTGATATGGGAAATTGGAAAAAAAGAAGAGGAAAATCGAATGGGGTCACGAGTGAGGTAGAGTAATTTGGAATTATCTCTTGAAAAGGGTGTTAGAGCCTTTTTGCTTACTTGTTATGGACCTACGGGTCATGATTGTTTTCCCTATGATGTGAATTGATGTATCATGTTTGTCTAACGTGTGGTATATAAAGTAGTAGCAAAAGGATTGGATGGTTGGAAAAATGTAACTTAATAAAAGTAAAACATGAAGTACAACAATGGTAAATGATGGAATAAAATATTCAAGGATTAAATAGTGCAATGAATATAATAATACGAAAGAAACTAATAACTTTTATGACTAACAATATATACTGATCAGATATTAGGCTTTAATATTATGAGAAGACCATGATGGAATTGGTAGATTCAATAATGGTTTATTTTTGTTTTAAGGCAATTGAAGGGTAGACGTGCCAACGAGTGGGGGAGATAGTGATAACATAGTCTTTTGGAATGGGAGTGCAAAATTCGTTTCCATCAGATAAAATATTTCAATAATTTTTTTTAAAAGTGTTAGTAAGTGATTTAGAAGGTGATAAAATAATCTGAGAATCAAAGGGAGTTATATTTCTTATGACTTTATAAGAGGTTTTGGAAATGGTCTTGGAGAAACACCACAAGAGGAAAGTAATGCCCTTTTTCCCTAGATTTAAATTGTGGAACTTGTTAAACATGTGATGATATCTTTAAGATATAGTTAAATGTTGAATCTGTGTTATAAAAAAATTATAATAGTAAAATAAAATAGCAAAGAAAAAAAGCATGTTGATTGATGTAGTTAGTTGTATAATATGATGTTGATGTGACCTTGTTGTATGTCATTAGTTGGTTCACTGTTGTTATGAATTGTTGGTTAACGCCAGCGAATGATATTTGAAATATTCATTTCCCTATAACTTGTGAAGGTGATTGTATCGATTTTCAGTCGTCGTATGTTGACTGTGTTGGTTTTATGTCGACTTGGTTACATGCTACTAGTTAATTGAAATGCTATATGGGATTTTGATTGAATGTTAGTGAATGGTGTTGATTTTTCCTTGGACCGATTGCCATTGTAATTGTGTTTGTTTGCCCAGTAAATATTGATGGTTATTAGCCTGCTTGTTTTTAGTAGTTGCTCGTTGTTGGTTGCATACACCTTGTGTGGTGTTGGTTTGTGGTGGACTATGTTGGTGCGTGTAATCGGTTATTGATAAGAATGGTAAATGTACAATAAAACTAATAAAAAAATCATAAATAATATACTTACAACACTAGTAACAATAGTAAATAAATAAAGAAATAATGATGACCGACTATGTGTTAAATATTATTGTGATTCATGTCGACTGATTTCAATGTGGATTACCACACTGTATGATTGTTTGGATATTCTTCATATGATATGGAGTGCAAATGACATGTTGTAGACTTTTGCCCTGTTTGTGGGTATAGTTGTGTAATATGACTACATGTGTTATTTGATGTAATGTGAACGCATATTATTGTGCTGTGCTTGAAAGTGTGGCTGTGGTTATGGTAGCCTGTGTGGCAGTGGAGCCCATGTGGCTGTGATTGTGCTTGCTTGGTTGTCTTAATTATAAATGTTGTTTTTAACCTGTTTATTTATTATGATGAGTGACTGATATGTGTATCGTGTTATGTATCTATGCCTGAGTGTGAGCATAATTGTATTTCCTATTGCTGCCTTGTTCCACCTTGATTGGGTTGTTAACAATTACATGCATTCTTATTTTGTGTGGTGACCCGTGGTGAAACCGGGATGGACCTTGTTTCTTGATTGTTTGGCCTGATTGGTTAGTGGTAAGTATGATGATGTGGAACTGGTGAATGATTTATGGTGGGACTAGCGTGGTGAGCTTTCCCTCGGTGAGGTCATTGTGACATGTTGTTGTGGTAGTTGAGTTTGTTGTTTGGTTATGAAGCCCTCTTTGTAAGGGGACTTGGCTGTGATTCAGCGGCGTCTTACCTTGTTTGGTGGAGCCTACTTGGGTGTGACCTTCCTTCCGTGCATGAGAGTAGATATTCGCATAATTGTTGATATGTTGATGTTGTTTTGTTTTGTGCTATGTTTGTGATTGTTATATGCTTGATATATTGTTTATAATATGTGATCGTGATTTGTGAGGCAATGTTTCCTTGTTATACTTGTTGTGGGCTATTGGTTAATTGGGAATAGGTTGTTCCAACTTCAATGCAGCACAAGGGTTTTGTTTTATTTTATTTTATTTTCTCTTAATCAAAAAAAGGGGGCATCTTTACATGCGCGGTTTCGTAGCAGTGAAAGAAAAGGGACATCTTTTTTTAGTGTCAGATTTTTTTAAAAAAAGGGGGGCTTAATTGATTATGAGAATTAAGTCGTGCGTGTCAATAGTTAGTATATGTGGGTAATAAATTCGTGCATGGTATTATATGTGTGTTTTGATAATTATCAAGATATATAGATAAATTTAATTTGATTTGATTTAGTAGTAAAAATAACATATTCATTGATACCATTCCAATAGCAAGGTCAAACAAGAATTATGATATTGTTAGTTTAATAATGAAAATAGTGCTTGGGTTTGATATTATAGTTTAATAATATGAAGTATTACTTGAAGCTTGATATTATTAATTTATCATCTAAAATATTGTCGGAGGCTTGACATTAATAGTTTGATATTAGAAACATTGTTTGTGGCTTGATATTTATAGTCTGACACTAGAAATATTATTTGTAGTTCAATGTTAGAAATTTGGCATTTAAATGTTACTTGTACATAACTTAATATTACTTAATTGATATTTAAGGTGTTAGATGTTTGATGAATATTTATATATATATATATGTATATCTATATATATTATTTGTAGTTAGTGCCGGATTGATGAATTAAATATTTTGTAAGGCTGTTGTATTGAATTTTGACTGTTGGAATATTCTATTTATTGATTATATGTGGAATTGGTGGTGGAGTTGGTTGGGTTAACCGCAGGTCCCACATAGGGCAGGCAAGAGGCCGCAGGTGTAAGACCCGCAAAAATTTAAGCTCTTCCTTAAATAGTAATAATAATAATATCATTACTAAAAATAGTTAGAAAGAATATTTTAGATATTATCACAATAAAAATAAGTACCCAATATAGTCATTTAAGTAGAATGTGACTAGTAAGTAGCCGTTAGAATAGTAACTAGCAGTTAGAATAGTAACTAACCGTTGGAATAAGTAACTAACTGTTATGAATAGTATCCGTTTGAATTGTTATAAATAGGTATGTGTATGTAATAATGTTTTATAATATTATACTTTATAGGTTTATAAAGTAAGAAGTCATAGAATATAATATTATCTTACTTTATTGTTTATTGATTACGCAATTATATTATTTTATCCGCATTAATATTAAATACGTTATAAAAATAAAATAATTTCTTATACGTCATAAAAAGTTTAGATGCTATATATTATGTCATTTAGTTTCTTAAACCAAATTACTATGGGTAAGTAAGTATTACAAGCCTTAACTTTACCAAAAGTATAAAACATAGGTAAGACCCAAAAATTTGAATAAGGCAGATTCTGGAGGTCCCATTCAAAAATTCATAACTTGAGTTATACAGATCCAATTGACATGAAACTAAAGCCCATTTGTTCATTTATGACTTAGCTAAAACTTGTAGAAATTTCAGAATTTAATATGAAGCCAATCAATTCCAGAAGTTAAAATACTACACATAGGTTCAGTATGAACGGGTAAACATTTTAGTATGACTTTAAAATTCAATAACTTTTGTTATACATATGTAAAAATTATAAAATTGACACCCATTTGTATATATTTGAGTTAGTAATGCAATACAATTGGCCATTTGTCAAAAACTACAAAATTAAAAACGTTATAATTGAATTAGTAGGGAGTACACCAATGTGGACTTTTGATGCCAAAGGAACCTTCTAGGTTTAAAAGTCTTAAAACATTTTTAAATGGTAGGAGGAGATAACCACGTTTTTAATAAGAGATAATATGAGGAAAATAAAGTATTATATATATTTTAAATAATTTAATTTAATGCCAAAGTCAAATTCGTACACTATTTTTCACACTATTACACCTCCCACCTTACCTATAAATAACATGCCTCACTTCCCTTCTCAAGCACTCTTTTCATTCAAATAAGCCACAAAACTCTCCTCCAAATACTCTCCAAAAAGTTCTATTAACACCCAAATAGTCCTCCAAGCCTTCTCTTCTCTCAATCTTCTTCTCACCCGTTGGAAGTTCCAAAAGGTAAATATTTCAAGCATATATTAATCATGTTCTTGGAAGGCTAATCCTCCTCATACATATATATATATTATAGATGGCCTTGCCCCTCAATATATATATGTATATTTATTAAATAATATGTATATGTGTATATATATTATTATTATTCCATGGAAGGCTAAGCCTCCTCATACATATATATATTATGGATGGCTTTGCCCCTCAATATATATATGTATATGATACGTATATGTGTATATATAGATTATTATTCCATGGAAGGCTAAGTCTCCTCATACATATATATATTATGGATAGCTTTGCCCCTCAATATATATATGCATATTGTATACATATATTATATATGTATAAGTAAAGATTATTATTATCATGAGAAGTTTTTCCACCATAATATACTTATATATGTCTCTCAATATATTATTTATGAATATACTATTATTATTAAAACTAAAATATTAACTTTTTGTTTCAAGGTTTATAAATGCGGAAGACAAAAAGATTGTAAGGATCCCCTCTCCCTTTCCTTACCACGATCTCCGACGTGGAAATTCATTTCCTATTTCTTCTCTATATTTCTATCTCAAGATTTCTCCTCATAATATTATTTTAAGAAGAATTAACTTTCCTTGACACTTCTTGGGAATTTGGTAATCTAATTTATTGAATGATGAATAACCCTTTTACTTATTGGGGCTATTATTGCAAGACCTTCCTTTACGTTGAAATTTACCATGGATGTGATTGTTTGAAAATTTATGAAGATATGTTTTATGTTTGGCAATATGTTTATGGGTGGTTCCGGAAAGACCTCCAATGTATTGGGTAAAGAACATCACTGGAGAGTGTCAATCCAGTTGATAACAAGTTATGCAAGATATCTAGGTGGTGAACCTGGATGAGAAGATATTCTTATTTTTCCATGAGTTGATTATTCTCCATATATTATCCCTTACTTTTAACCTTACTGGGCTATTTGATCTCATTTCCTTCATGTTTTCTTCCAACCCCAGGGAACTAGGAGAAAGCAAGGATGCTAGGATAATGGTGTCCAGAATGCTTGGAATAACATCATAAGAAGTTTATGCATGTAGTATTTATATGTCATGTAAAACTATAATGGATTATCAACACCTAGTCTCTAAACGCTAAACCTTAGAGATCTTGTGATGAGTCTTGATGTAATAAATAAACCATCGAATTTATGTTAAGCAATAGATTACTATTAATATAATTGTAATATCTTATTTGTCTAACGCACCCGGTCTGGAAGTCCAGATTTGGGGGCGTTACAGCAGGTCCCCTATGTGGCTGGTTAACTGAGGTCCCATATGTGACAGGTTGTCGTTAGGGACACCACAGGTCCCACATATGGCTATCTGGTAATGACTGGGATCCTTGGAGCTGGATGTGGGAATCTCCTGGATGGTTGGATTGTTTGATGTGTACCCTTAATGAATGAAATGTAATGTGTGTGATATTATATTTTGTGATTGAATGTAAGCTTATTGTGATAAAGTAGAACACTACACTGTCACAAGCATACACCGATCATGTAGACTTAGGAATTCATGTTATAGGATTGTGAGGAGATGGAGATCACCTACTGGGCATTTGTGCTCACCCCTACTTTGTTGACATGTTTCAGATATCGACTCATTCGTTAAAGTCTGGCCCGAAGCTAATTTTTGTTTGTTTTAAATTTTGTAATAACTTGGTTTATGGATTTTGTAAAACATCATTGATTTTATTATTTGAATATCCGGACGAGGGTCTGTGGAAGTTGTATTGGAATTATAGCATGACTCTGTTATTAATAAATTATTTTTCTTAACTTCATAGCATGTGGGAATGTACAGGAATACCCCTGATGTATGAATGTACAGGTTTATCTTGGACAGCACCCGATGTGTAGTCTATATCGGTGCTAGTCACCAACCCCTTGACCCTTCGGGTGCAGGCATGGGGAAGTCACACTCTTAGTTCCAGTCCTTCCGGGATTTGGGGGCGTGGCAGTTCTCATGAAGGGATAAAAATTTAGTGGGAGTGAATTTTCATTTTTGATTTTAATAAGAAAACTTTTTTTGTTTTTTTGGATTTTTTATTTTCAAAAGCTTTGTTTATTTATTTTTTTCTAAAAGAATTTGATTTTTGAGCATGTGTGTTTAAAAAAAATAAAAATAAAAATCTAAACAAATATAACTTAACAGTATTGTGTGTCATAAGTGACATCCACAAAATAAAACGACACTCTCCCTTTCTCTTCTCCTTTTTTCTCTCTTTTTTGTATTCACTCTCCTTTTTTTTTCTTTCTTTTTTTATATCCCACTCATTTTCACTATTTGGTCTTGATTTACATATTACAATAGAGGTCTTAGACCTGATTTACAAATAAGAAAAAAAACAGATAGGCAAAGGAAATACAGTATTTGTGATGCTCCTGCAATATCAATCGAAAAAAAAATAACATAAAACATAGAACCAGTTTGAACCATGGTCATCCCAAAGCCAAAGCATAAAATCAATGTAACCAAAATAGGCATAATCGAACCAAGCCGGAATAATAAACAAGGGATAAACTTAAAAAAAAAACATGGAGTAAGAGTCTAGGTGAAAACAGGGGATGCAACATGCTGAAACACAAGATACAATTCTGCAAAACCCCAACAGGCAAAGTGAATACTAGCGGACAGCACAAACACCCACAGGTCGAGCTAACTCCGACAGACAAACAAAACATTAACAAGCAGTGAGAAACAACAAATAGAAAATTGAAAGAAAACCACTGTGAGCCAATAACAGGTTGAAAGACAAAAAAACATAATCCAACACCCAAAACTCAACCCATAAAGAACACTCGTGTACATCCCAGCAAACCCAACAACAAAACACCAAACCCAGGTAATAATAGGTCTATGTATTCTAGGCAACACTAAAATAAACAAAACAATTGGCTGCATCGTGAACACAGTTAGAAAACAACACTAATGGTAGACAAATCGTTAGCAACAAAACAAACAAAAAAAAAAACAAATAAATAAAAAAACCAGTAATCAATATCGCAGCAAATAGATACGGAGAAGACACAAATATTTAGAATTCCACCTCTCTTTGATCGACTGCACAGGTGTGACCTCCCCTCATTGGAGGCTGCCTTTCCCTATGTTCAGTGCTCGCAGCGTGGAGAGTAATGTTGGGAAGGGAGCCGGTCATGAACTCACTAGTAAAGGAGCGGCAGCTCCATCTTGTTGCCATTTGAAGTCTGGAAACGTTGGCGCTACGGACTGATGCTTAGGAGGGGGGTCACTGCAGTGATTAGAATGGGGGACTCGTAGTCATCAGCAGCCGGCGAGGAGCGGCGGCTCTGGGCACGTTGGAAGGAATCAAGGAGACCAGAAGTCATGTCCTGGGTGAGGGATTGACGTTGTGTCGCTGTTGGTGGGTTGAGGCGTGCCGTGATTGGGGTGGTCTGTGTCGGTTGGTTGCTTCGGCAGTGACGCGGCAGTGCCCTAGACTGATGCTCAGCAAACCGTCATGAGGGAAAGGAGGACCGAGCAGGATGGAGGGCGGCGTATATGGCTTTGAGGCGGCCGGCGGCGTGATTTCCGGCCGGGGAGGCTCTATTGGGCGCTATTGGAGTAGTTGGCGCTGGGTTGACATTGCATCACTGGTGGAAGAGCCGCCGACTAATGGGTATGATTGCAGCGTCGTGGATCGTTGCGAAGCCAACCATCGTGGTGGAAGAGTGGACCAGAGTTGGTGTGGTCGGCGTCGGCTGGCTGAGGGGAGCAAAGGCGGCGGCCGGTGGCACGATTTTCAGCTGGGAGTCTCTCTTATGATGAGGGAGATGATGAAGATTGAAGAATGAATTTTGATTTTTTGATTGTGAAGAGAGCCCCCCTCAATTCTAACGGCTGGATTGGGTTTTATAGAGAACGAAGGAGGATGGTTAGGGCTTATGGGGGCTTGGATCGTGCAGGTGAGGTGAGGCGAGGGTGCTGGACCATGGGTTCGAGCAATGGGCAGATGAGCTTGGTTTGGTTTAGACTCGGTTTGGTTCGTCCGCGAGAGAGAGAGAGAGAGAGAGAGAGAGAGAGAGAGAGAGAGAGAGAGAGAGAGAGAGAGAGAGAGAGAGGATAAGGGTGGGTTGTTGTTGCCAGTTGGAGGTGGCCGGGCATCGCGGCGGCCACGGCTCATTGTTGGAGACGAGGTCGACGAAGAGAGAGAGAAAGGGAGAAGGGACGATGGGTTTGGTGAAGATGATAAGGTTAAAAAAATGAGTGACTGTGGTTTTTTTTTGTTTTTTGTTTTTGATTTTATCATTTTTTGTTTTGTGTTTTTGTTTTAAACCAATTAGAAAATGACACGCAGACTATAGGAAGACGGAAAAAAGAGAAAAAGGGAAAAAGAAATTTTTATTGCTCTAATTTGTAATATTTAACTAATGTTTTGGGTTTTTAGGATCGGCGAGACAACCTGGTTTTCAATAAAATATGAAACAATTATTTGTAGACTCAGGGCGTCACAATGAGCGACCCCGTATCATTTTTATTTGAAAATGAGTTTGTTTTCGTGTCAAGATTGTACTGCGTATCCCTAAACCGCTTTATTATCGAAAAAGGATTTTTTTTTATTTTTGAAATTAAGCTCTGCGAGAAACAATAAGCAATATAGACGTCAAAATTCTAAGAATGATGAAAGGAATGAGAAGGTGAGGTTTGTTACCTAATCCGGGGTGTCGTTTTGAGTATTGACCGCTAGTTCATCACCGTTAGTGGTCCAAATACGATTTTGACCATAACTTCTTCGTTTGACCTCCGAATTGAGCGCGGTTGAAGGCGTTGATCTTCAAATTTGATTTTCTATCATCCGGAACTGGCTCTTCGACATTTGGTGGCCTTTTTAAAGAAAGCATCAAAATACACCCTCGAATCGACGGTCACATCTCTTTATTTTAAAGAAGTTTCAAGCGGAAATGAATGTTATGTCCAACCCGAACAAAATGGGGTCCAACAGCTGCCCCTCTTTGTACATTGTTTGTATACAAACAGTGTACAAAGATAAGAATGGAATCATTTTGGACGGGTTGGAGCACTTACCTAACTTACCTAATGCCGAAGCGAAGTAAAACGTCATGGTTGGAAAGGGGGTTTTTAAGGAGAAATGAAAATTGGAGAAGCATCTAGGGCCAACAAGAATTGGAAAGGGCAAAAAAGTTGAAAGTTTAAAAGGCATCTATGGGTAACAAGAATTGACAAGGCATCTAGGGCCGACAGGAATTTGAAAAGGCAAGGTGGGATAGATGCAGGAGAACTGCCTGTGGACTTCCCAAATGAGAAAACGAGAAGGATAAGTGCAGGGGAACCACCTGCGGACTTACTTGAAATTGAAAAGAAAATGTGGGATAGGTGCAGGGGAACTGCCTGCGGACTTCCCGAAATTAAATTTAAAAACTAAGGATAGTTTCCGGGGACCTGCCGGTGGACTTCCTGAAAGAATGAAAAAGAAAGGTGGGATAAGTGCAGGGGACCTACCTGCAGACTTCCCGAAAGGAAAATTTAAAACTAAGGATAGTTGCCGGGGACCTGCCGGTAGACTTCCTGGAAGAATGAAAAAGAAAGGTGGGATAGGTGCAGGGGACTTGCTTGCGGACTTCCCAAAAGGAATTTTTTTAAAAAAAATTAAGGATAGTTACCAAGGACATGCCGGCGGACTTCTTGAAAAGATAAAATAGAAAAGTGGGATAGGTGCAGGAGAACTGCCTGCGGACTTCCCGAAAGGATAAAAAGATACGGATATGCACAGGGAATGACCGCTAAGGTTGAGGGACTGAAATGGCATCTAGGGCCTGAAAAGGAATCAATGATTGCTAATGAAATTTGCTAATGACTCAATAGGGGCTCCCTCTACGAGTTCACTCAATGAGATCGCTCTACGAGGTTACCTGCAAAAAAATGAGATGCTTATTTGATTGTGACTAATGCTTCTAGGGCTTAAGAAATCACAAAGAATAACTTTCATGGTTGAACAACGGAAGCTTTTAGGGCTTGGTTACTTGGGTAAGCATGTTGAGGATGATCTCTTGGGATCTTCAGAGGCGACAACATTCCTGAAATGGAAGAAAATGATGAATGTATGCAAGTAATGCATGGAGTGCAATGAGATGCATGTCTAGGATACAAGATGAATCTTATGTTAAAAGGGAGCTTAAACCGCTAGGGGATTTGGTGCTGCCGAAATTCAACTGGACTTGCTGGGGAATGGGATTTAGATCTCATCTAGAAAATTCTTTAATTGAGGGTGCTCTGGTCACTGGGGAGGCTTGCTTAATTTGTTCAGACTGTCAAAATTCTCAAGAAACTGTTCCAAATCAATTGAACCTAGTTAGGAGGTCGTTGCATGCCTGGATGGCTTGGGCTTTGGTTGGGGAGCTGGTTCATTCAGTCGGGAACCCTTTCTTGTTTGGTCATGGTATTCTTGCTGAGTGACACCCTGGGAAACTCAGCTGAGGTATAAGCATTTTATTGAAAGTGACGCATACAAAGCAATTGAATTTAAAAATAAAATGTGTTAAAAACAATTTGTGAAACATGCAATGTAGAATCACCACTTGTTTTCTCGCTTAAGATAGGTAAAAGCTTTTAAGGGGAAGCCTCTCAAAGTTTCTGACCTAACTAGGTGTAGCCTTCAGCTTGGCCTTGCATGAATTTGAGGGTTTGGAAATATCAATGGACAATTCTATCTGATAGTTTGGATCTAGGTATTCAGGGACAAGGTTGGAGGGAATGTCTGATTGTTTGAATTGTAAGGCTTAGAGACTTGATTGGAGATTCTGGATGCTTGTTTGGTAATCTTGGACTCTTGATTCTCTGGAGCTCAAATGGAGAGCATATTAGGATGCTTTTGGACCTTAATTGATGTTCAAGGGTTCAGTTGTAGAAGACGCTTGTAGATCTTGGGATTGTTGTGTAGAGGTTTACTCGAAAGGATACCTGAGTGCTTAAGTCTTGATGCTCAGAAATTCAATGGGGAAGATGTTGACTGATCTTGGCTCTTAAGTGCTTGATTTTTTTTTGGATTTGAATTTTACTCTTAGTGCTCCTTCGGGTTTTCACTAAGCCCGCCTTATTTCCTGATTGTTGTTCGTTCTGTCTTGTAGCAGGCTTTATATTTTACCCTTGATGCCCTTATAGGTTTTCATCAAGTCCGCTTTGGATATCCATGAGCTGTTCCTTTTTGAGCATTTGAGAAAAACTTGCTTGCTTAATCGGAGAGGACTTTATTAGGACCGTAATGTAGGCTTGGGCTACTGGTTTAACAAGAAAGGGTATAAAGCAGCTCAAACCTATTCTAAGCTAAAATTGATCCGTAGTTCAAACTACACTTTACAAAATTGTTAAAATTGCCCCAATGCGGGGGGATACTTTACAAAAATGTCCTAATGCGAGATCCTGCTATACAAATGTTTCTTTTCTTCTTTTTATCTTTTTCTTTTACTCACTTTTTTTCTATCTAATAAAAATTGCCCCAATTGTGGGGTATCTCTATAAGAGGTCTTAAAAACTGCTCCAACACGAGAGTTATGCTTTTTTTTTCTTTTCTTTTTTTTTTTTTTTTTAAAAAAAACAAAAACTGCCCCATTGTGGGGTATGCATCTATTAGGGGTCTTAAAAACTGCCCCAGTAAAAGAATTATTTGACAAAATTGCCCCAATATGGGGTCTTGACATTTATATATTGCCCCAATGTGGGGTGAACTACGGATCGGGTTATTTGAAAGAAATATACTCAGGTTCGAAAGGGGTAGCGATGGTAGTATTATGAGGAAGGAAAAGATGGCCTCTCTTCATTTTAAATAGTCAAAATTTGTCTCAAAATGCTCAAAACATAAATGAACTTATCTTTTGGTGGCAGAAGGAACCCTTTGGTGTCAAATGCCACTGTTTGAAGTGGATGTTGCTTCTCTTGGATCTGGTCCCCTGATTTCAACGGTAGTTGCTCATCCGATCGTCCTTTTGGTTTTGGATAAACTTAGATAGCCCAAATTCTTTGTTCGGTATTCCCCTGTTGAGCTTATTACCCATGCCAAGAGAGTAAACAAGTGATAATGGACATTGCATGCAAAATGTGGGTAAAACAACTTTAAAAAGCCAAGTTTTTTTATTTTTTTACAAATACCAAACAAAGGAACAAAGTTCTAGAATTTAAAAAAGCATGCAGAATATAAAACAAGATTGACAAAACTAAACACAAGAAAAAGTGCTAAACATCCAAAGAGTTTCCCAAGGTGTCACAAGGCTTGCTCCTCCTCTTTATTCCAATGGCTCCCACGTTCACGGTTCACTGATTGGAATGCTTTGGCAATGGATTTGAGTTAACATTTGGTGCGCTAGCTTGCTTTGAGAAATCCAACCATTTGGAATTCAGCAGATGTTGGACCTTTCTCTTGAAGGCAATGCAACCCTCAATGTTGTGACCAACTCCGTTATTGTGATAGGCACAATGGGCATCTGCTTTGTACCATCCCGGGTAAGGTTGCTTCATTTCTCCTATAGGTATAGGGCTCACCATACCGGTTTTCAAAAGTTGGGGATATAACTCAGTGTAGGTTATGGGGATTGGATCAAATTCTAACTTGGTCCGGTTGGAAGCTTGATTTGGCCTTGTAGACGTCTGCTGGGGCCCTGGTTGCACAGTTGGAGGTGGGACTGGTGGAAGAGGACTAGAGGGTCCCCTTGGTGGTTGATATGTTGGAAATTGGGGTATTGGGGCTGCATAAGCTGCAAATGGAGGTGACCCCGCATAAAATCCGGGTGTAGGAAAAAAACTTTGGTATGCCCCAAAAGTGCCTTGAGGAATAGGAGGATTCTGCCAAACTACCTAAGTATCAGCTTCATTTTTGTTTCCTCCCAGTGGAGACTTCTTTGGTGGCTCAGGTGTATCTCCATGAAGCTTCCTTTCCTTAATACCATCCTCTATGTGTTCCCTAGAAGCCACCAGGTCTGCAAAGTTGCTAGACACATTGCCAATTAACTTCTCATAGTATACCCCCTTTAGAGTTTTGATGAACATTGTAGTCAATTCTTTTTCAGTCAATGGGGGTTGGACTTCCATAGCTGCCTCCCTCCACCTTCTAGCATAAATTTTAAAACTCTCATTAGTCCCTTTTTCAAAAGCCAGCAGTGCTAACCTGTCAAGTTCCAACTCCGTGACATGCTTGTATTGCGTTAAGAATGCAGTTGCAAGGTCCCTCCAGGTCCTGATATGACGTCCCTCCAACTGAATATACCATCGGAGTGGTGCCCCGGTCAAACTTTCTTGGAAACAGTGGATTAAGAGTTTATCATCATTGGCGTGAGCAGCCATCTTCCTACAGTACATAGTGATATGCGTCCTAGGGCATTGAGATCCACTAAACTTTTCAAATTCTGGAACCTTGAATTTCGGTGGGAGAACAACTCCAGGGACGAGGCACAAGTCTTGAGGACTGATCATTCCATAGGTTTCTGTTCCTTCCACAGCTTTTAGTCTCTCTTCCAAACACTTCATTGCTAGGGACTGGTCGTCTTCTTTATGTATTGGAGTCTCTATCGGTTCAGAAACATTCACTGGATTCGGTTGAACAAATGGCATGTAATTTGAAGGTTTAAGATTCACATTGGTTGGAACAGATGTTTGGGGAGGTGTTGGCATGAAATTTTGGGGTAACGGTGCTTCTTGTGGCTGCACATGAGGAGAGTTAGTATCTACCTCAATAGAACCTCTGTCTTTTTCAGCTGCCATCTTAGTCAGCATTTCCATCATGACCCTCATCTGATTTTGAAGTTCTTGTTGTCCTTGCTCCAGACTAGTAAAACGACTTTCATTTTGGTCTGCCATTGAAGTGGATGATCGTTGATGACGGGATCGCAGATTGTATCGGTGCGCTATGTTGACTTCTGAAAAAGGTAAAATGCGATAACACATATGGATTAATGAAAACTAGTCTCAACTATCCCTAAAAATTTATGTTTGGTATTTATGTCCTAAGGCTATATGAACAGTTGTATGAATGAAAGTTAAATTAAAAGAATAACAATATACAAGATAAGGTTAAAAGAAAACAAACGTTAATATTTATACAATGAAGACAAGGTTAGTAAAAATAACAATCATATACATAAGATAAGGTTAGTAAAACAGTAATATTCATATAAACAATTACATAAATTGAAACAAAAGTAAGAAAAATAACAATAGGAAAAAAAGACAATATATAACAAAAAAATTATAAGACAGTATACAGCAAGATAGCGGTCATAAAACAATATGGTCTAATATGAATGCATCTATCCTTCAAAAGGAAGGCTAAAATAAGCGAACAACATGTGAGTCAATGTCCATAATGGACTTCTATTGCTGAACCTATCTTATCCGTTGGTCCCCAAGCTACCTCAATAGAGGGCTCCGTACACCATGGGATTTACCAGGAGGGGGGCCTTAAAAGAATGAACCTTAAAAGGACCTCAAGCTTGAGTGAGGAGTCCGGGGTCCCATTGCGAATAATGATCAACGCGCAGGGCACCCTATTAAACCTCGCTAACCTAGACTGTGATAAAAACCCGGGTATAAGGTTTATGCATGAATGCAACGATTTAAGGAAAGCAGTAAAACAAGACTATCATGGCATTAAAGCGCGTAAATCAAAACTATCATACAACAACAATTAAGTGCAATAAATAAATCGGTTAAAAAATAAATAAAGAATGAAAGAATAAAATAAATTAAAACAAAGAATAAACCTACTAATCCAAATCTTAGGCCTAACTCTCTAATTGTTCCCAGCAGAGTCGCCAGCTGTCATCACCGGATTTCGTCCGGGGGGAAACCCACTTTTGGGGGTGCGGTTCTCCTACCCTTCACCCGAATGGTGATGAAAAAAAAAAACAGAGTCGCCACCAACTATTTTTGGGGTGCAGTTGATCACCTAAAAATAATATACCTTCTAAAGCTGGGTTCGGGAGTTTGTTACGTGCGGGGAAGGATTAGCACCTCCGCAACGCCCTTTCGGTACCTATCTTAAAAGTTTGGAGGTTTCTAATTTGTTTTATTCGCTTGATTAAATTTCATTTTTCTAAACTATTTTTCAGGACTTAAAATGTTTACTCTTTTTCTTTTTCTTTTTCTAAGTTATTCTAAAGTTTAAAAGAGGTCCTTTAAGTTTGATTGATTCAAGAATGAATAAACCTAAAAGTCTGGTTAAATCCTAAGTTATTTACTTAATGAATTTTAAACAAGTTCTCATGAAGGGATAAAAATTTTGTGGAAGTGAATTTTCATTTTTGATTTTAATAAGAAAACTTTTTTTGTTTCTTGTTTTGGATTTTTTTATTTTCAAAAGCTTTGTTTATTTATTTTTTTCTAAAAGAATTTGATTTTTGAGCGTGTGTGTTTAAAAAGAATTAAAATTAAAATCTAAACAAATATAACTTAACAGTATTGTGTGTGATAAGTGACATCCACAAAATAAAATGACACTCTCCCTTTCTCTTCTCCTTTTTTCTCTCTTTTTTGTATTCACACTTTTTTTTTCTTTTTTTCTTTTTTTATATCCCACTCATTTTCACTATTTGGTTTTGATTTACATATTACAATAGAGGTCTTAGACCTGATTTACAAATAAGAAAAAAAAATATAAGCAAAGGAAATACAGTGTTTGTGATGCTCCTACAATATCAATAAAAAAAAACATAAAACATATAACCAGTTTGAACCATGGTCATCCGAGAGCCAAAGCACAAAATCAATGTAACCAAAATAGGCATAATCAGAACCAAGCCAGAATAATAAACAAGGGATAAACTTAAAAAAAAACGTGGAGTAAGAGTCTAGGTGAAAACAGGGGATGCAACATGCTGAAACACAGGATACAATTCTGCAAAACCCTAACAAGCAAAGTGAATACTAGCAGACAGCACAAACACCCATAGGCCGAGCTAACTCCGATAGGAAAACAAAACATCAACAAGCAGTGAGAAGCAACAAATAGCAAATTGAAAGAAAATCACTGTGAACCAATAACAGGTTGAAAGACAAAAAAACAGAATCCAACACCCAAAACTCAACCCATAAAGAACACCCGTGTACATCCCAGCAAACCCAACAACAAAACACCAAACCCAGGTAATAATAGGTCTATGTATTCTAGGCAACACTAAAATAAACAAAACAATTGGCTACATCCTGAACACAAATAGAAAACAACACTAATGGTAAACAAATCGTTAGCAACAAAACAAACAAAACAAAATAAACAAATAAATAAAAAAACCAGTAATCAATATCGCAGCAAATAGATACGGAGAAGACACAAATATTTAGAATTCCACCTCTCTTCGATCGACTGCACAGGTGTGACCTCCCCTCATTGGAGGCTGCCTTTCCCTATGTTCAGTGCTCGCAGCGTGGAGAGTAATGTTGGGAAGGGAGCCGGTCATGAACTCACTAATAACAGGGTGTGGGCCGACAAGGAGCGGCAGCTCCAACACGTTGCCATTTGAAGTCTGGAAACGTCGGTGCTACGGACTGATGCTTAGGAGGGGGGCCACTGCAGTGATTAGAATGGGGGGCTCGTAGTCATCAGCAGCCAGCGAGGAGCGGCGGCTCTGGGCACGTTGGAAGGAATCGAGGAGACCGGAAGTCGTGTCCTGGGTGAGGGATTGACATTGTGTCGCTGTTGGTGGGTTGAGGCGTGCCGTGATTGGGGTGGTCTGCATCGGTTGGTTGCTGCGGCAGTGACGCAGCAGTGCCCTAGACTGATGCTCAGCAAACCGTCATGAGGGAAAGGAGGACCGAGCAGGATGGAGGGCGGCGTAGATGGCTTTGAGGCGGCCGGCGGCGTGATTTCCGGCCGGGGAGGCTTTACTGGCGCTATTGGAGCAGTTGGTGCTAGGTTGACATTACGTCACTGGTGGAAGAGCCGCCGACTAATGGGTATGACTGCAGCGTCGTGGATCGTTGCGAAGCCAACCATCGTGGTGGAAGAGTGGACCGGAGTTGGTGTGGTCGGCGTCGGTTAGCTGGGGGGAGCAAAGGCGGCGGCCTGTGGCACGATTTCCGGCCGAGAGACTCTCTTATGATGAGGGAGATAATGAAGATTGAAGAATGAATTTTGATTTTTTGATTGTGAAGAGAGCCCCCCTCGGTTCTAACGGCTGGTTTGGGTTTTATAGAGAAGGAAGGAGGATGTTTAGGGCTTATGGCGGCTTAGATCGTGCAGGTGAGGTGAGGTGAGGGTGCTGGACCATGTGTTCGAGCTATGGGCGGATGAGCTTGGTTTGATTTAGACTTTGTTTGGTTCGGCCGAGAGAGAGAGAGAGAGAGAGGGAGAGAGAGAGAGAGAGAGAGAGGATAAGGGTGGGTTGCTGTTGCTAGTTTGAGGTGGCCGAGCATCGTGGCGGCCACGGCTCATTGTTGGAGACGAGGTCGACGAAGAGAGAGAGAAAGGGAGAAGGGACGATGGGTTTGGTGAAGATGATAAGGTTAAAAAAAATGAGTGGCTGTGGTTTTTTTTGTTTTTTGTTTTTGATTTTATCATTTTTTGTTTTGTGTTTTTGTTTTAAACCAATTAGAAAATGACACGCAGACTATAGGAAGACGGAAAAAAGAGAAAAAGGGAAAAAGAAATTTTTATTGCTCTAATTTGTAATATTTAACTAATGTTTTGGGTTTTTAGGATTGGCGAGACAACCTGGTTTTTAATAAAATATGAAACAATTATTTGTAGACTTAGGGCATCACAACGAGCGACCCCGTGTCATTTTTATTTGAAAATGGGTTTGTTTTCGTGTCAAGATTGTACTGCGTGTCCCTAAACCGCTTTATTATCGAATTTTTTTTTTACTTTTTAAAATTAAGCTCTACAAGATAAGTTATGCAATATAGACGTCAAAATTCTCAGAATGATAAAAGGAATAAGAAGGTGAGGTTTGTTACCTGATCCAGATTGTCGTTTTGAATATTGACCGCTAGTTCATCACCGTTAGCGGTCCAAATACGATTTTGACTATAACTTCTTCGTTTGACCTCCGAATTGAGCGCGGTTGAAGGCGTTGATCTTCAAATTTGATTTTCTATCATCCGGAACTGAATCTTCGATGTTTGGTGGCCTTTTTAAAGAAAGCATCCAAATACACCCTCGAATCGATGGTCACATCTCTTTGTTTTAAAGAAGTTTCAAGTGGAAATGAATGTTATGTCTAGCCCGGACAAAGTGGGGTCCAACAGTAGATATTTGATCACCAAAGTGATTCGTTTACGGTGATGCTTGAATATTTCATATATTATATATTGTGTTTACTCGCATAAGGTATTCATAACACATTGTATTATGCTTGTTTTCACTTTATAGTAATTTTTTTATAATGACACGTGTATTTATTGGTGGGCATTTGGGAAGGGAAATCTAATGATTTAGATAGCTTATTTGCTCAAAGGCAATGAGTTTATTGATTATCATTATATATATACATATATTTAAATATCCCAATGGAAAGTTTCTAATTTTCTTGCTTGCTCTGCCCAAAGGAGAGTTTATAATGAAGATTATGAATTCTTCAGTTAAATATTATGATACTTGAGCTCATTAAATAAACATGTACATTGACTTGTTGCATTTACTTCTTTAGTCTCTTTTGGTGTGAACAACAACACAATTGCTATCTAATAGTCCTTATAAATTATCTTTGGTATCTCATTCCGTTGAATCATATGTCACTAAATCTTCAGTTTCTAAGAGAGTCAGATCTAAGAATAAATCTTTTATTCTTTGACATAATCATTTGGGTTACATTTCGAAAGATCGAGTACAACGACTAGTTTAGGAAGATTTACTCCCTTCTCTTGATTATGATGATGAACATATTTGTGTTGATTGTGTTCAGGGAAAGCTTACCAAAACCCGAAAGAAAACTGTTATTCGTAGTTCTGGGGTTTTGGAGATTATTCATACAAATATAAGTGGTCTATATCAAGCTACTATGTGTGAAAATAAATATTTTATTACTTTTATTGATGACTTTTTTCGTTATGGATATGTTTACTTGATTAAAGAAAAATCTGATATTTTGGAGAACTTTAAGATATTCAAGTTAGATGTGGAGAAACAATTAGATAAGACTGTGAAGATTATGAGATTAGATCGAGGTGAAAAGTACTATGGGAAACATGGTGATTCAGGCCAATAGATGAGTTCTTTTGCAAATTTCTTAAAAATTTGTGGATTTGTTTCACAGTATACCATGCCTCATAGTCCTAAACAAAATGTCATAGCAGAAAGACGGAATCGTACTCTCATGGATATGGTTAGAAGTATGGTGAATAATTCCAATTTGTCTGGTTATTTGTGGGGAGAAGCATTGAAAAATGCTATGTATGTCCTTAATAGAGTGCCTAGTAAATTTGTTCCAAAGACGCCATTTGAGCACTAGATTAGAGGAAAGCTTAGTCTTAATCATTTTCGTGTTTGGGGATGTCCAGCAGAAGTAAGGTTGTTTAATCCTTCAGAAAAGAAATTGGATTCTAGAACAATTCGGTGTTATTTCATTGGATATCCAGAACATTCAAAGAGATATCATTTCTATTGTAATATTGGAAGCAGCAAAATTGTAAAATCATTAAATAACAAAATTCTTAGAGCATGATATGGCAAACAGAGTTCATTCTCTAGCTACTATATTAGATTCACAACATGAAGTTGTTGCCATGCTTATTCTACCAACAGTTGATAGATTCCCAGAATTAACCTCAATAGAGAATAGAAATCGACAAGTAAAGAACTTAAATAATAATAGTGGTGTTCCTATACAAGTTGAGGATCTTTTTCCAAAAGCAATACCACCACGAAGATCTTCAAGAGAAAGAAGATCTGCAATATCTAATGATTATTATGTTTTTCTTGGTAAAGATTCCTCAACTCAAATTATTGATCTTATCTTTTATAGAAAAGCTATGGATGGATCTCAATCTAAGGAGTGGATTTCATCCATGAATGATGAAATGCAATCTATAGCTTCTAATGATGTGTGGGAGCTTATAGAACTTCCTGAGGGTCAAAAGGCAATTGGATGCAAAATGAGTGTTTAAAACCAAGAAAAATGCTTATGGGAATATTAAACATTGCAAAGCCAAATTAGTTGCAAAGGGGTATACTTAAGAAGTAAGTATTGATTATAGTGAGGCTTTCTCTTGTTTATTCCAAAGAGGCCTTTAGAATTGTTATGGCTCTTGTTGCTCATTATAATCTTGAGTTACATCATATGGATGTAAATACTACATTTCTAAATTGTAGTCTATTAGAGAATGTTTATATGGCACAATAAGAAGGTTTTATTATGGAAGGATATGAATACATGGTTTGTAAATTAAAAAAATCCATTTATAGGTTAAAACAAGCTTCACGACAGTGGTACTTGAAGTTTTATGAGGTAGTGACTTCTCTTGACTTCCTAGAGAATCAATTTGATCAATGTGTCTATATGAAGGTTAGTGGGAGTAAAGTTATCATTTTGATACTTTATGTTGATGATATCTTATTAGCTAGTAATGATTTAGCACTGTTAAATGATACTAAGGATATGCTTATCACATTCTTTTGATATGAAAGACTTGTAAGAAGTCAAATATGTTCTTGGCACAAAGATTCATAGAGATAAATCTCATGGGATGTTGGGCCTTTCTCAAAAATCTTATATCAATAAAATACTTTAGAGATTTTCTATGCAAGCTTGTAAGCCTGGTGAAGTACCAATTGTGAAAGGAGATAAATTTAATAAGCATCAGTGTCTTAAGAATGATATAGACAGAGACTCAATGGCATATGTACCTTATAATAGTGCATTTGGAAGCTTAATGTATGCTCAAGTTTATACTAGACCTGACATTGCTTACACTATTAGTGTTCTTGTGAGATATCTGTTTAATCCAGGTAAAGACCATTGGGTGGCAGTTAAGAAGGTTATGAGATACTTACAACATACTAAGAATCACATGTTGGTTTACAAAAGGGTTGACAATTTAGAAGTTGTTGGCTTCACTAATTCAGATTTTACTAGTTATTTAGATGATCTTAAGTCAACATCAAGGTACATTTTCATGCTAGCTGGAGGAGCTATCTCATGGAAAAGTGTGAAACAGACTATTCTAGCATCTTCTACTATGCAAACAAATTTTGTGGCATGCTATGGTGTTGTGTCTCAAGCTATATGGTTGAGGAATTTTATATCAAACCTGAAGATTGTTAACTCTATTAAGAAACCTCTCATGATTTATTGTGATAACAGTGCTACAGTGTTCTTCTCAAAGAATAATAAAAGCTCGAGCAATTCTAAGCATCTAGAAATCAAATATCTTATAGTTCTAGAGTTTGTGAAAAATGGAGATGTTATTATTGAATATATATATACTGACTCCATGCTTCCTGACCCACTGACTAAAGGACTCTGACCACACAGTTCAAGAATCGTGCACTTTAATATGGGTCTTTTAGAAAGTTTTGATGTTTTTCATTAGTGGGAGCTTATTGTTGCTCTTATGAACTTTTGACTTTGTCATTTATTTTTTGAATGTAGACATTTATTTGAACAAGCTTTAAATATATACTTTTGTTTGATTTATCTATATATTTTGTTGAACTCTTATCTTTGAAGTATAGGTGTGATAGATGAATATATTAAAATCTTGAGATTTAGTGTTTAATCTCAAGTATGGTGGCTTTACCAATTAAGGTATGTCTCAAATAAAACATCGTGAATATACATGCAATAAAATTTATGAGACATACAGGAGGCATATGTGCGTAATTGGTTTCCTAATTTGTTATTGTTGGGATAGTGCTATATAAAGTAATATGTAATCCTAATGTTAAGACTATTTCTGATTAATTGAAATATATTTTGTTTAAGTATTTATTAGCTTGTATTATTCTGCTTTCTTATGTGGCTAAGCATCATAACATCTCATTACTTATCAAAGTCTATTACTGGGTATATGTGGGACACATACAATAGATCCACTAATTAGACTAAGTATAAAATTGGTTCATAATCGGTGAATAGAGTTTGGGATGCTCTATTTTGATAAGATTATGGTGCGAACTATTTTCATAGTGGGAGTGATCTAATCTAGAATCATTGTAAAGAGTTTACAAATAAGCCAGTATGTAATTATACATATTAAACAGTACCATGATAGAATAAGTTCTTCAACTAATCTCTGTTGCATTGTATAAAGAATTTTATATTCTATTTGTTATCACCGGATTTCGTCCGGGGGGAAACCCACTTTTGGAGATGCGGTTCTCCCACCCCTCACCCGAATGGTGATAAAAAAAAGTACAGAATTGCCACCAACTGTTTATGGGGTGCAGTTGGTCACCTAAAAAAATGTGATCTACGTTACTAAAGCTGGATCCGGGAGTTGATTACGTGCAGAGAAAGATTAACACCCCCGCAATGCCCTTTTGGTACCTATCTTAGAAGGAGGAGGTTTCTAATTTGTTTTAACCGCTCATGTAAACTTAACTAGTCTAAAAGTAGTGCTAAATTTTCCCATGACCTAAAGTTCTACATTTTTTTAAGTTTTCTTTTCTTTTCTTTTTTTTTTTTTGTTTGTTTTTTTTTTGTTTTGTTTATTTAATTTTGGCTCTCAATTAAGGTTTTTTTTTTTTAAATCTCCTGTTTGTGTTTGTGTAGTTTGGTCCTAAATTGTCTACACTTTCTCCTAAATTAATTTTGAATTCAATTTGCCTAAGCAATTTAAGGAGTGATCCTAAAGGATTATCTAACAAAATCTAAGGGATAGTCCCAAATAACAAGAAAACTCTAACTTTTCAAATAAAAAAAACAAATTTAATAGGCCTTGGAAAATACATAAGTAATGGTTTATTTTAGTACTTCTTTGAAAAGGAATGAAATTAAAGGAAAAGGACATGTGTTTTTGAATTTATTTATTTATTTTGAAAGAAGTGACATTTTGTGTTTTAAAAACATGTTTTTGAATTTTTGAATTACTATTAAAAAAAACTCTCTTTTTTAAACATAAAAAAATATTTCTAAAGCAGATTTTTAAAGCAGATCTCAAGAGAACATAAACAAAAAGTATTTGTGTGTGTGCAAGTGACATCCAAAAATGAAACAACTCTCCTTCTTTCTTTTTTTTTTTACTCTCTTTTCCCTTTTTCTTTTCCTTTTTTCACTTATATTGGCATATTACAACAACATTGGACCATACGTCACATGGTTACAACATCATTAGCCCAAAAATAACATACACCTGGGCCGGCAGAATAAAAACAAACTGTAATGACCCGTATTTTGGGATGTGAGGAGAGTTTTGCCCTTTTAGTGGAAATATGTGGGTTTTGGAGAGTTTTCTTCCCACACACTTTAGCTAAAACACCTTGAATATTGATGCACAAGTTTGAGGTAAGAGATGAGCCCAAGAGGGGACTTTTGGGAGATGCACGTGACAATTGATAACGTACATTTATGCCCTAGGAAGATGCTATTTGCATATACAGGCACTTTTAGGCTGTTTTATCAGGCTTTGGAGATTAATTTTGACCAAGTAGATGACCTCAAATCAATTGGCGTGCAGAACTAAAGTTTCTTAGAATGATGTCCTTTACCTTCCACAGAAGTTTCAGAGCCAAAGGCCTTGAACGCCAATTGGACCAATTGGCGTGTAAGCATATTACTGCATACCAGCCTTCTACATGATGCAAGGAAGCTTGGGGATGAATTTCACCTAATTTGGAGCTGCACGCCAATTGGGAATATGACGTGCATTATGGCGTGCAGCCATATTTTTGCACCGTCACCTTGGTTTTGTTATTCTAATCATCTTTCCCCAAAGGACCATGTTGAAATTATGGATATTTTGTTGTGTGTGGATGCGGGAAGGTTGTAGCTTGTGTGATTAAAACTACGTCGTTTTGATACTGGGATTCACTTAATCAAAACTACGTCATTTTGATGTTGGTATACCTATATAAGAGGTGAAGGACTTTTAGGTTTAGGGTTCTTCTTTTGGCTAGCCATTGCAGCCATCGCAGAGAGAGAGAGAGAGAGAGAGAGAGAGAGAGAGAGAGAAGCTAGAGAGAGGAAAGGAAGGAGAGCTGCTGGTGGCTGCCGGAGCGTCTTGCGTGGGGAGGACGGCATCTAGTGCGGGAGCAAGGAGGATCTTCTTTAAGGTAGGGGTTCTGTCACGCCCCCGAATTCCAGGGAACCCGGAACCGGGTACATGACTTCCCCTTGCCCGCACCCGAAAGGTCAAGGGGTTGGTGACTAGCACCAATAGAGACTACACCGCGGGTGCTGTCTCAAATATGCAACCCTGTACAGTCATACATCAAGGGTAATCCTGTACTTTCCCATATATCATCATGCATACAAAGAGTCAAACAGTCATACAGACATCACATCATACAGTATGCAAATACAACTGTCCACGGACCCATGTCCGGGATATCACATAAAACAATACAGAATATAACTGTATCATACATCAGAGTAGTGGACATCCTCCTGGAAGAAAGTCCTCCACTAGTCTCGGGTCACACCTGAAAAGGGTAAGCAACAAGTAGGGGTGAGCGACAAGCTCAGTAGGTGACCCTAACACTCCACATCATGCAACACATATAAGTCTATACTATATCTCAGTGTACTCGTGCACCGTGTAGTGTGCACAATCATCGGACTCGGCCGCAACAAACATCGGGACAACTTGTCCACGATCCTCCATGGGATCCCAGCTCGGGGCACTCGGCCCTAGCTCCACGAGCTCAACGGCTCAACTCAGGCCTTAGCCTGTCCACGCGCAATATGCCCGGCCACGGTCGCCACACAGGCCCGCCATCGGTGCATATGCCTGCCACGTCAACCACATAGCACCATCGGTGCATCACGGTGAAAACCTAAACAAGTCACGGAGTCCATGCCCCAATACCTCACATCAACATACTAACATTAGTATGGCATGTCATTCTCAACATTTCCTTTAGAATTGTAGCAGGTCTTCACAAGTAAATCCTCAACCCTTGATTTATGAAGGAAGTACTCATAGCAGCCTATTTTCTTGAAATTAAAAGTCCCGGCATTGGGTTCCCTTATCATAAATAAGATAATCTGATTTTTGGGGATTTTTCCGAGATGTCTAACCCCACTTTCCAAAAATTCACCACTACGAACTTTTGGGTTTTTCCGAGATTTTACACTAAAACCCAATTTTCACATTTTGAAATAGTGGGAATTAATTTTTCTAGTATTTTTCTTTGAATCCAAATGGGGGGTATTTCGTTATTTACATTGTAACTTAAGTATATACTTAGGCATAATGGTTTACAATGTAAATGTCCAGTGCGATGCGGTTCAGACCGCAATGAATTTCTTGTTTCACTCCTACGGATTTGATGTTGCGGACTGATTACTCCGGACTACTGATCCGGACTAACTCCTCCGGACTACTGATCCGGAAAAACACTGTTCACTTAGTCCCGGAAACACTATTCACTTAGTCCCGGAAACACACTGTTCACTTAGTCCCGGAAACACTATCCACTTAGTCCCGGGAAAACACTGTTCACTTAGTCCCGGAAACACTATTCACTTAGTCCCGGAAAAACACTGTTCACTTAGTCCCGGAAACACTGTTCACTTAGTCCCGGAAAAACACTGTTCACTTAGTCCCGGAAACACTATTCACTTAGTCCCGGGAAAACACTGTTTACTTAGTCCCGAAAACACTATTCACTTAGTCCCGGAAAAACACTATTCACTTAGTCCCGGAAACACTATTCACTTAGTCCCGGAAAAACACTGTTCACTTATTATCACACTCAAATGACTGCTCAAACGCAAAGTCAACCAATAAACCCCAAAAAGTCAACAATCGGGTCAAACGGGGCCCCGACTCGGAATCGGGCCCAAGTACAGTCAAAATGCTTACATCGACGGCTACACTACCGTCCAGATAGTTACATTCCCATAGAATGACTATCTCTCAAAACTACCCAAATACGAGTCTTTACAGGTTCTGTTTTCCCTTAGATCTATCTTAGGGCTCTGGCCTGGTGGTAGGCAATCCTTACTTGTTTCTGGTTATATATATATGTAAATCCATATAGGTGTGATCTCCTATATGGATGTTGGCCTTCAGTGGCGTGTATGTGTTTGATATTATGCCTGTGAGGCCATGCGTATTAAGTGTTCGATATTATGCCTGTGAGGCCATGCATGTTAAGTGTTTGATGTTATGCTAGTGTGGCTATGCATGCTACGTGTTTGATGTTATGCCAGTGTGGATATGCATGTTAAGTGTTTGTTGTTATGCCTGAATAGCTGTGATGTTTGTTAAGTGATTGGTGTTATGTCAGTGAGACTAACTATGGAGCCTAAGAAGCCTGAGAGGCTAAGGCAATGCTTGTGTGCCTGTGGAGTCGGAGAGGCTGAGTTAATGTCAGTGAGACTGACTGTGGAGCCTGAGAGGCTGAGTTAATGTCGGCGAGATCGACCGTGGAGCCCGAGAGGTCGAGATCCATGTCGGTGGGACTGACTGAGGAGTTTTTGTGGCAAAGGTTATACCTGTTTGTGGCTTGTCGTGTATAGTATGGATTATGACCTGTTTAGAATGTAATTGCCACGACACTGCACTTGAGCACTTCTTCATATAGATGGTAGGAGCATGGGATGGGTTGGGGAGACATGATCCCTACTGAGCTGTGGTTGCTCACCCCTCCTACTGTGGTGTGTTTTCTTGCAGGAACCTACAGGCGTTAGGTGGGAACACCAAGGTGGGAGAGTTCTGTTTTGTGGCTTTGTTTTATGTTATTTGTGTTATGTAATTCTGTTGAGACCTTGTAACCCCAGCGGGGAGATTTTGTAATGAAGTTTAAAACATAATAAAGGCATGTGGTTTGAATTTACTAAATATATGATTTTGTCTTTCTGAATATATCCTGTGATGGTGTATGTTGTCTTGTGTGGGAAAGTTGTATCCTACCCCCTTATCCACCGCGTGGGTGAAGGGGGAGTCACGAACCGGTTTCCTCGGGTTGGAATTCGGGGCGTGACAGTATGGTATCAGAGCATGGTCTAGTTGGCCTAGGGTAGTGGGCGGATCTGGTTGTCTTGAGTCCTTTGGAGGAGCCTGGAGGGACGTGCCTGATCAACACGGTCCCCTTTGAGCCTCTAAGGTGTACTTGGGGTAAACCAGACCTGAGGTAGGATTTGCATGCATTGGCATTAGGGCACTAGTTTGCATTTGTTGTTTTGTGTGAAAATGTGAATAACGTGATTATGTGTGAATTGTGCAACTCTGAATATTCTTGGAATGCCTTGGACATGACTACAATGTGGATTGTGTTTGTGTGCAATGTGGATTGATACAATATATGTGTTTGATGCCATGTGATAGTAGGATTGATGAAAAGGGGTAGAGGGGGTAGCACACGATAGATTTCGAATGCGTTTTGACGATTGTCTTACTTACTTCATGTAGTAAGAATGCCACCAAGGAGAGTGACACGTGCGTCCGGGGCAGTGGATGATGAGTCATCTGCCCATGAGGGTTCAGGTACGGGGCAGTCCGCTGGAGGGCATGCGCTGTTGTTGGCACAGCTGCGAGAGAGCATCCGACTAGAAGTCCGAGAGCTGAAGGAGGGTATCCGGCAAGAGGTTCGGGAGGAAGTGCGCCGTGAGATGGCAGCACAGCAGGTGGTACCACCACCACCACCAGCCGGGGAGTTACCTCATGAGCGTGAAAGTTTGCTAGGTGGCATACCAATTCGTGCAGAGGACAATGTGGTGACGAGGTTCCGAAAGGAACAACCTCCGAGGTTCAAGGGAGAAGAGGATCCCGTGGTGGCTGAGCACTAGTTAAGGCAAATTGAGCATGTGTTTTCCTTCCTCCTACCCCGGGAGGAGGATAAGGTGAGGCTGGCCATTCGGCAGCTGGAGGGGAATGCTCTGGAGTGGTGGCAGAGTGTTGCGGGGTGCCGTGCGGTGCAGTTTATGCTGTGGGAGGAGTTCTTGCAACTCTTCCACGATGAGTTCTTCCCTGAGTCCTTGAGATGGCAGAAGAGAGAAGAATTTGGCAGCTTGAAGCAAGGATCAAAGATGGTGCCCGAGTATGGGTGGGAGTTCCGGAGCCTGAGTAGGTTTGCCCCCGAGACTGTGGCAAAGGAGGACCTGAAGGCCCATAAGTTCACCTTGGGTCTCAGGCTGGCTCTTAGGCAGAGGGTGGCGATTCTGCGTTTGAGGACCTATGCTGAGGTTGTTGAGACAGCACGTATAGCTGAGAGGGAGCTAGAGGATGGGAGGCAGGTCCATTAGAGTCGCCAGTTGCAAGGTGGGTCTGAACGCGATTCTGGGTCCAAGAGGCCCAAGACTGAGGACAGAGATAGTAGTTCTTTCCGCAGCCGGGGTTTACTATCTGTGAACCCAGGGATGTTCACCTTTGGCGGTAGTAGGCAGGGAGGTTCAGCAGGAGGTCTCCCCAGCGGTTGTCTTTGCTGTGGGGGCCAAGGTCATTTCAAGAGGGAATGTCCCAAGAAGAATTGGCGGTGCAACAGCTGTGGACGAGAGGGTCACTTGAGCCGGGTTTGCAGGAGTGGCAACAGAGGAGCAGGAGGCTTGGCATCCAGCATGAGGAGTGATGCTAGTTTTCGCGCTCCAGCAGAGAGGCCAGCCCGTCAGTGGCAGGCTAGCCAGGCAGGATCTAGCCAGACCCGACCTCAAGGGAGGCAAGAGCGTCGCCACAGACCCGCCGGAGGCAGCCATGGCGGGAAGCGTCCAGTGAGTGAGCCGACTAGTGGCACAGGCCAAGGGAGGGTGTTTGCGCTGGATGCGTCATACCAGGAGGAGGCTGAGTTACCACCTCCACCAGCTGAGGGTGGAGCAGGACCTTCGGTGGTTAGAGGTACCCTTCTGATCTCTCGTACGCTTGCTTCTGTTCTTTTCGATACGGGTGCATCGTGTTCTTTTGTTGCTGAGCTTGTAATTGAGGGATTGGGGTTAGCATGCGTTGAGGCAGAAAGACCCCTAGTAGTGGAGTCTCCGGTGGGAGGTGTGATTGAGGTGCAGCGTGTATGTCGTGGCTGTGTGTTAACTATTGGGGATGTGGAGCTTAGTTTCGATTTGTACGTGATGCCCTTGCGTACATTTGATTTGATTTTGGGTATGGATTGGCTTATGGCTTTCCAGGCCAAGATAGATTGTTATCGGCGGCGTGTATCCTTTGTGACACCTGCAGGGACCTCTTGCACCCTGCAGGGGGAGTGGGATTGTGAGGCGAGTCGGGCTGGGCCAGTGTTGGACCAGTGGGGTGCCATTACCCATAGGTTGGCAGCCCTGACCATTGCTGAGGAGGGGAAAGTGGAGAAGAGAGTGTGGCCAGCTGTTGTTGGCCAATTTCAGGATGTTTTTTGAGATGGGTTGGGGAGACATGATCCCTACTGAGTTGTGGTTGCTCACCCCTCCTACTGTGGTGTGTTTTCTTGCAGGAACCTACAGGCGTTAGGTGGGAACACCAAGGTGGGAGAGTTCTATTTTGTGGCTTTGTTTTATGTTATTTGTGTTATGTAATTTCGTTGAGACCTTGTAACCCCAGCGAGGAGATTTTGTAATGAAGTTTAAAACATAATAAAGGCATGTGGTTTGAATTTACTAAATATATGATTTTGTCTTTCTGAATATATCTTGTGACGGTGTATGTTGTCTTGTGTGGGAAAGTTGTATCCTACCCCCTTATCCACCGCGTGGGTAAAGGGGGAGTCACGAACCGGTTTCCTCGGGTTGGAATTCGGGGCGTGACACAAACAACGCCTACAACGAAATGAATAAATTAATAAAGAGAACATATTATGAAACTTTACAAAAGAACATGAAAAATAGGTGCATAGAAACCAAACTAACCAAACCAATCAAAGCCAAACACACAGTGGGACCTTGCAATGGACTTCATTAAGTTAAAAATAAACCAAGAGGAGGTAAATATGAAGTGCCAGCAGAGATATATGATGCAAAATCAAAGTAAAACACATGATGCAAGGAGAAATAAAATAAAATAAAATAAAGAAAGCAGTCACTAAATCTGTCATAAAACAAATCATCGATCTAGTCATTAGTACACATGTGCCGATTAGAGCTAGAGGAGAGAACCAAATGCAAAAAATGGGATCAAGATGTACTCACTAAACTCACAAGAACAGTGATTCAACAATGGGAGCAGGCAGACCAATAACGTGACTAGGGTGACTTCACCCAGGAACCAGGCGTACACTGGGTTAAAACCAACGACATCAATGAAACCAGTCCGGAACAGATTATGATAGCATGTGTAGACCATAATGTTAATAATCAAAAATTTATTTTGACACAAAAAAAATAGACGAAAATATATATGCATATACAGTGTAACAAAAAAACATATTTTGACAAGAACCGAAACCAAATGATTGAGAAACAAACGAAGAATATATAGGTAGTGTAACAACAAAAATGTATTTTGCCAATGTATAGACAGAACAAGATAGAAAGAGAAGAAAAACACAAACGTCATTAGGGGCAGACCATACCAGAACAAACGAGCATAGTGTGATAAACTCCAAACAATCAAACAAAATACAACAGAAAAAATCAAAATTAAACAGTCGAGAAACAAAGGCACAACAAAATCCCTAAAAGCACTGCAAAGGGGAACCCACGCCACACCTTTCTTCAACCTCACGAACCAAGGCGGCTTCTTCTAGGTTCTCTGAACTATGCTGGGTAGTGAAGCAATGAGGCGTGGTAGAACAACGACATGACTGTGTGGTAGCAGTTTGGAGCAGCGGCTTTGTTAGGTCGCCGTTGAGGGGTGGCAACTCTGGGCGTCATTGAAGGCGCCGTCGCAGACACAGGAAGGTGGAGGCGCTCCACGGTTGGGATCGTCGCTGGGAGATAGAGGCGCGCTGCGGTTGGAATCGTCGGTGTCGTGGATCGGTGCTTGGGGGGCTACTGTGGCATCAGGGAGGATTAGGTAGGCTAGAGGGTGCAGGATGGTGGCCGAAGGTGCATTTTCCGGCCAGGGGACTCTTTGTGGTCTGTGGAGATGGAGGCGGAAGAAGAAGGGGGAGGAATAGGTATTTTTTTTACTTTGTTGTAGAGAGAGAGCCCCCCTTGCTTGATGGAAAAGATGAGTTTAATAGGGGGGAAGGAAGGTTAGGGTTTTGGGTTTGATTAGGGGAGAGAGAAAAGGAGGTAGGGGCATGGCCGAGAGGGGGTAGGCATGATGCTATCCGGCGTGGATGAGGAAGACGACACAGCGTGGGGAGAGAGAGAGAGAGAAAAAGACGCAGAAGAGATAAGGTGCGTTTTGTGTGGTTGAAACTTTTATATTTTGTTTATTATTATTATGGTTTTGTTTTCTTTTTCTTCTTTGTTTTTTTCTTTCTACCAATAAAATGATGACACGTGGACAAGACATAGGCGGGAAAAGAGAGGATGGCGGCTAGGGTTTTGACTTTTTCAACTGGATAGTCGTTAAATGGCATTTTAGGTTTTTGGGATCGGAAAGATAACTCGGGTTTCAAAAAAAAATTAAGAAAATTATTTTTAAACTTGGGGCGTCGTGACGAGCGACCCCATGTCCTTTTTAATTTAAAATGATTTTGTTTTTGCGCCAAGCCTATATACTGCGTGTCCCGAAACTGCTTTATTACTGAAAAATATATTTTTAAATTTTTCAAAAATAAGCTTTGTGAGTGAATATATGCAAAATATACGTCAAAATTTTCAGAGTGATGAGAGGGTTAAGAAAATGAGGTTCGTGACCTAATCCGGAGTGTCATTTTGAATATTGGCCTTTAGTTGACCACCGTTAGCGGTCCAAATACGGCTTTGACCATAACTTCTTCATTTGACCTTGGATTTGAGCGCGGTCGAAGGTGCCGATCCTAAAATTTAATTTTCTATCACTTGGGACTGGATTTTTAGCGTTTGAAATCCTTTTTAAAGAAGTCGTTACAATTGAGCCTTTCGAATCAACGGTCACGTCTCTTTAAGTATCTATACAAAATGGTTAACAAACAGAAAAGAAGTCTAAAGCAAAAATAAATAAATATGTATGTCCAACCCGGACAAAATGAGGTCCAACAATAAAAGTCCAACACTAAGGACTTCGTAAGTCCCACATCGGCTGGGGAGGAGAACGAAGCATGCCTCTTAAGAGGGCATAGAGACCTCTCCTGGAATGAGCCCTTTTAGGGTGCCTGTATGGCACTGCCAAGAACAAAACTGGGGATTGGGCTTGGGCCCTGAACCGGACAATATCGTGCTACGGGAGACTTGAGCTGTTACAAATGGTATTAGAGCTGGGGATCGAGTCGGTGTGCCATAGTCCCACAAGGACATGGGCCTCCTAAGGAGGGTGAATTGTAGAGTCTAAGGACTTTGCAAGTCCCACATCAGCTGGGGAGGTGAACGAAGCGTGCCTCTTAAGAGGGCATGGAGACCTCTCCTGGCACAAGGCCTTTTGGGGTGCCTGTGTGGCACTACTAAGAATAACACTGGGGATTGGGCTTGGACCCTGAACCAAATAATATCAGGCTACGGGGGACTTGGGTTGTTACATAACTCATGTCTATAGTTTATGTCTTTTGACTTATCAATGAGTGAGAGACTTAGTGCTTTAAATACCTCGATATCTTAGAGATATAATATTATAGATAGTGGGAGAGTCAAGTGAGGTGCGTGGAATCCATTGCTTTGCTATACGAAGAGTAATGATATTCCCATGTTGTTTAATTCGAGATTCTTGGGTGAATCAAGCGCTTGTAATTATATTTGATATAATTTATTATAAATCCTAATTCATGATTGGATCATGAATAGGTCTCCCATTGGAGAATTAATGGTAACATATGGACAAAGATATAATTAGAGAGGTTGAACGGAATCTATTGATACATGTCTCTAATTATGAATATCATAGTGGAGGATTATATCACATGACAATCAGTTATATCGATGGAAAAATCCTTTGTTGTGGGTTCTTGTAATTATATCTACTTAATCTTAGAGTGCAGTTTTAGTCTCTGATTGTGGCTCGGACTAAAACTAATAAATAATGATTTAATTGATTAATGAAATTAATTAATTAAATATTATTTATTGGAGCTTCGATTAAGCAGGTCCATTTGGTCCCTCTTGCTAGCACTGTTTATTCTTGTATAGAGTACTAGATCGATGTAAGATAATTCTCTGGCTGTGTTTAAGAGCTAATTAATTAACGTATGTCAATATATATTTAAAAGTTAAATATATATTACATGGTTATTTATTTAATTAGATTAAATAAATAATAATAAATATTTTATACATTTAATGTGATTAAATGAATAATTATATTATTTATTTATTTGATGAATAAATAATATTAGATATTTATTTAATTAGTTTTGTTGCGTAACAATTATATTATTTAAAGAGTTTAAATAATATGTATTATTATTATTTAACTAAAGGGGCATATGCGTAATAGCATAGGGATAACCCTAGGTCTATAAATAGATGCATAGCCTCCTAGGTTAAAAGGCGTGTGCGTGTGCAATCGTTGACAGCAAAGAGAGAGAGAGGCATGTGACGGACAACCCTAGCAGAGGTGGTGTTCCTTCTTTGATCCAAGGGTGTCATAGCCTTGTACTCCTTGAGAAGGTGAATAGCAGAGAAGATTGTTTGGTGATTGAATCCAGGAGGCTATGAGGACGATCAAAGGTTGATCGTGAGTTCGTTCTTGGAGGGAAAAGAAGAGGGTTCTTGCATTACCGATCTTCAGGTTAGTTTCTTGTTTTCGCTCTTTGCAAAATTAAACTAATTGATTCATGTTTAGATCTTGGTGTTTGTCTGCTAGAATAAAATTTTTAAAATCCATTTCCGCTACGGTTAATCGTTAACCCTATTCCAGTATTCCAACAATTATAAACTAAAGATACAAGAAATCAAAGGACCAACTATAAATAACATCATCAATAAAGTGTTTTGAGATGTTTTTAGCTATACTACCATATAAACCCATGACAACAAGGTTGTTAAGTAACTGTAACCATAGACGTCTTGTATTGCATATTGATACATTGACAGCTATGATTCGTTACTTATGGTTTTGTTGGTCCAGGTTTTGTTTAGAAATGTTGTCTTTGTTACATAGCCTGTGAGTTTTATTCCTTATTATATATATAAATATTTTGCTATAATAAAATATTTTAAGATTTTAAAGTTACAATTAATGTTGCCCAAGTGGAAGACTATTAGAAGTTTTTTAAATTTGGGTTATCGTTAATTGTGACCTGTTAATTAAAATCGGGCTGTGATACAAGACAATGTAGGTAGCCCATATAAGAATATTTTTGTTATTGGGCTATGCGCATCTCATATATGGTTTTATGGCTCAGTGTAGGCTTTATATACTAATGAGGCTCATTGATGTATAGTGCCTATTAGGTCATTGCATAGCTAGGTCTCTCCCTCCATTCTCTCTCTCTCTCTCTCTCTCTCTCTCTCTCTCTATATATATATATATATATATATATATATATATATATATATGTTGGTGGTATAACCCTAACTCATCTATCGAGTTTTGAGCCGACAAGGAGAGAACAAGAGGGAGAAGACTAGTTGCACACGTAGCATTCATTCTTGATCTGCTAAGGAAAGTATTATACTATGATATTGATTGACATACATGATCTTGAGTGTATATATTTACTTACAATAAAAGCTTCTTCAAGGTGACTACGAATTCTCTTCCGTAAGTTTAGCACTCTCGGATTCTGGAACGTTGTCTTCAAAACAATATGTAAGGATCTCGGGAGATTCATCAAAGCACTCTCGGAATCCTGATATTTTCTTGAAGAGTCGAGAAAGAATTTGCCATAAATCAATACATCCACCCTGTAATGCAAGCATTGCATATGAAAATATGAAAAGTAAAAAAGAAAAGGCATGATCAGAAAAATTGTGTGAAATTAGTGAATTTACGCATGTCAAATTTCTTTTTTAATTCAATTCCCAGAGGAAAAAAAGTCCACAAATTCGAACTTTAGTGCACAAATATTTTCCAATGCTTATAACTCTGTTTGGCAATCAATTTAACTAGTGTGAAAATTGTAATAAAGAATATAAAATTAGTAACAAAAAGCAAATCATAACAAGCTATTCTACTAGTTATTCATAAGTTTTATGGTATATAAATTTGATAAGGTAAAGCGTATTTTGTGTGAGTTTCCGTTGATTGCTCGGGAGCGACTTAGTACGGATAGGGCTGAAATTTTTTTAGGCCACATGACTCCAAATCCATCATTTAATTTGCATCTAAAATCCATATCGTGGGACAAAAATTGTAAAGAAGATTGACGCTACACACACACACACACAATTACGCAAGGACACAAGATTTACGTGGTTCCCCAAAACTAGGTACGTCCACGGGAGCAGCGGCGTTTCTGTTATTATTCTCTTGAATATTACATTCACTGGGGTTTACATCAATAGGAACATATATATATATATAGTCGTCCTATTAATTCCCCAAGTCATCACAGGTCCGTACCGCGAGGGGCAAAGCCCCAGAGACGGATCTAGGGGGGACCGGCGGGGGCCATGGTCTCCCCCCTCATTTTGCAGAATATAAATTTGTATATAAAAGACAATAATATTTTTATAAACTCATACAATCGAAATGTCAAGAAATGCCAAAAATAAATTAATTACTAATATGACAGTTCGTTTAAATCATATCATTACTAAATTAATACATTCTTTAATATGCTAATAAATGCCAACGAAACGCCAAAAATAAATTAATTATTAATATAATAAACACTAACTATGACAGTTCATTTAATATTAATCATTAATATTGCAATCACTAAATTAATACATTCTATTTTATAGCGGTTTGTTTTTACTTATATTAAGTTTATTAGTTTATAAATTTGGTATATAAACTTCAATTTTGTTCTTGATTTTGTATTTGGTCCCCTATAATTTGATCACTTATCGTATTTTGATAGAAAGCCTCTCGATGTAAGTAAGAGGTTTACAAATTTTTCCAAGTCATCTTTAATTTGGTGCAAGATTCATACGATTCTTTAGCCTTCTTCAAGACCAGTATAAAGGAGTGGTGGGCTAACACTTGCAGTAATCCTACAATTCTCTATCCTTCCTTTTCTTTAAATATGATGCATACTTGGTGGGCATAAATCATCTCCTTTATCAAAATTGACATTTTTTAATGTAATTATATGCTAAAATTTTATTTTTTCTTAATTTTTAATTTCTATTTGATCAGCAATGTATGTGATATAAACTTAAATTATACTATAAAATTATTTTTGATATTTCAGTTTTAAAAAATTCTTCTACAATACATTATATTTTGTGCCCCCCCTAATTAAAATATCTAGATACGTCCCTACAAAGCTCCCCGCACCCCCCAAACCTCCTGGGCCTCCAGCCCAATAGAAAGAAGCCGGTGACAGGTCATCCAAGCTCCATTCCGTGTCGTTCCGTTCGCTCGCTCACTCCATGCTGCTCTACTCACTTGACTAGCTTTCTATTGGTATCTCTCATACATCATATATGAATCATAGCGCAGAAAGGTAGCTTGTCCTAACTTGTGCTTCAACTCTCAAAATTGGTTGTCGTGTCTGGCGCTACGTGGAGTGGGTGTCGTGCATCTCAAATTTATTTTTGCATCAAATCAATTTGTGGTGCGCCATGGTACGTGCGTGGCGTTGACCGTTCATGTCGTGGTGTAGCTTTGATTGTGCATCGTAATGTAGTTCCTTATTATTTTGATTCTACCCTTTGCTTCATTACCACGGCATGAAAGCCCATTTTCGTTGTCTGGTTTTTTGCCAATGTCTTTATTTAGAGCTAGAAAGTCCCTTAAAATGCACATAATTGTCTTACGAGATGTATTTAACACATATAAAAACGAAGCATTAACAAACTCTGAAAGTGTTGAGTTTAGAGTAAAATAATACGATTTATGCCCATAAAAAGCTGGCCTAGCATTTGTGTTGGTATTAGGATTGTAAACGATCTGAATCGAGCCGAGCTTAGAGCTGTTCGAGCTCAGCTCGGGACTATTTATTAACGAACCGAGCCGAACACGAGCCTGAAATCAAGGTGTTCGAGATCGTTCGTTTATGTTCGCGAACAGTTCGCCAATGTTTACGAACAGCTCATGAACAAAAACTGTTCGTTCGTTTGTTCGACTGTTCGTAAACATTTTTATATTATTTTTAATATTTTATAACGAATAAGTTCGTTCATTCGTTCATATTGTTCGTTTGTTCGTTTGTTCGAATGTTCGTGAACAAATACATCTGTTTATTTTAAAAAACATTTAAAAAGAAAAATTAACATAAATAAATATCATTCCCAAAAAAAAGGCTACAACAACATGCGTGTTTAATGGTTTTCACACTTATTATTACAATCACAAATTTAAAATACAAGAATTTTCAATGTCATCCATGTCCAAGCTATCCAATTAATCATTCATCTCAATTCTCAAGTCTCAACACATGATTTTCCTCAATTTCTTTAGCCTCTTCTTGCTCTTCAATTTCAGCCCCATAAATTGCATTTGACCAATAAATCTGATACTCATAAAAAGCAAAGAATGAAAGCATTTGTCAAATTGGCATATGACAAAAGAAAAGAATGGAAACATTTGACAGAAAAAGAACAAACAAAATATAAAGGTACATAACCATCTCTCAAACAATGCTAGAAATGCAACAATTTAAAATTAAAGAAAATACAACATCCAACTTTTTCCAATGCAGGGAACAACAGCTGTTAAAAATTAATGCTGGAAATGTAGTTTTTAACAATGCTAAAAGTGCTGAAAAATTCTGAAAATGCAGTTTTTAACAATGCTAGAAATGCAGAAAATGCTGGAAACACATGCATCTATTTAAAAATAATGCTGGAAATGCTGGAAACACATTAAGATGTTAAAAATTAATGCTGGAAATGTAGTTTTTAACAATGCTGGAAATGTTGGAAAATTCTGGAAATGCAATTTTTAACAATGCTGAAAATGCTGGAAATGCTAGAAACACATGCAGCTATTTAAAATTAATGCTGGAAATGCCTTTTTAACAATGCTGAAAATGCTGGAAACACATGAAACTGTTAAAAATTAATGCTGGAAATGCTGAAAACATATGTAACTTTTAAAAATAAATACTGAAAATGCTGAAAACACATGCAGCTGTTAAAAATTAGTGCTAGACAATGCTAAAAATGCTAAAAATGCAATTTTTAACAATGCTAGAAATGCTGGAAATACACATGCAGCTGTTAAAAATTAATGTTGGACAATTCTTAATACACAAATATAAGTTAATACTTCAATACATCTCATCAACATAGGAAATATTCCTTAACTTCATCTTTCATCTGTCAAAAATTACAATCATAAATATAAGTTAATATGTGATTAAAAATCTCAAAAAACATAAATTCAATATTAATATTATATCAAACTTACTTTGATTTTCTCTTGATTCCATATAAAGATCGAAACCAATCTTCTCCACACATTAGAACTTCAACTGTTTTAGTTCCTAATGATGCACGATAAGTGTCAATCACCCTTCCACCTGCACTAAATGTTGCTTCAGATGCAACTGTAGTAACTGGAATAGATAAAATCTCACATGCCATTTTTGATAAGATTTGATACTTGAGATTATTTGCTTCCCACCATCCCAATGCATCAAAACTAGTCTCCTTCCAAATTAATACGCCCTCATCCAAGTATACATCAAGTTCAGATTTAACATTTTCAAATGTATCCACATTTCTAATGAATTCATCTAATTTAGATCGACCACTTTTGATGTTCTTCCCATGCATAGCACTATCATTGTCATTACAATTCTTCATGCTACAGCTACTAGAGTCGGGCCTATTACTTTGACTCTCATTCACACCATTTTCAACTCTGTGTGAGGTAACATAAGAACTATAAAGTTCAAACAATTTGCTTCTAATAGTATCAATATGCAAACTAGCTTCAGGCTCAGGATATATCACGGGAAAACAAAATTCAATAAGTTTCATCTTGTTTCTTGGATCCAACACTGCAGCAATAGAAAGCAAGAGATTGCAATCACCCCAATACTTATCGAATTTAGTCTTCATTTTCATAGCCATTGATTGCATAAAAACACTTCCATGGGTAGCCTTTTCATCTAAAACTTCCTTTATCCTCCATAATTCAGGTAGAAACAAATTAGATGTAGGATAATCACTACCTATAAAATATAACAAATTAAAACAAGTATTAAAAAGAGTTAAAATAGAATTACAATAATATTATAATATCATAATCAAATAAAATGAAAAATAAAGACATTAAATTTAGATCCCTGATATTAGCTTTGTCACTTCATGAAAGAGAGCCAAAAAATTACAGACTTCCTCAGCTTTTCCCAATCCTCATCACTCGGCAAATACTTGTAATCGGCATGTTTATCTTTGAATCTCGGGAAAACAACCTTAAATTCTAGTGCAGATGATAACATAGCATATGTTGCATTCCATCGAGTACAGCAATCAAGCACAAGCTTTTTAGATGGCAATTTCAATTGAGTCGCAATTTCTTTAAAGCTATTCAAGCGTGCCTCCGAAGCTCCAATAAATCTAACACTTTCTCGAACATTTTCAATAATATCCTTAATATCTGATAGACCATACTGGACTATGATATTAAGAACATGTGCACAACAATGAACATGAAACAACTCTCCATTCAAATCAAGTGTTCTATGAAAAAGAAGACTTCCTTTTATTGAATTCGCACACACATCATTATATCTAGCATTGTCAACTGTCATTGTACACACTTTATTTTCAATACCCCATTCTAAAAAGCATTTGAAAAGAGCATCAACAATGGCCATCCCTGAATGGGGGGGGGGGGGGGGGACATCAACAAAATTCAAAACTCTTTCACACAACTTCCAATCCTTCCCAATATAGTGACCAGTCACAACCATATATTGAATTTGTTGACCAAACTTCCACAAATCGGTTGTAATGCTAATCCTTTTAATCCCTTCTAATTCAGCTTTCAACCTTTTTTTTTCCAACTCATAACTTGTCAAACAATCTTGTTTTGCTGATGCACGAGAGATTTTTTTGTAATGTGGGGTGGCAGTCCTCATTAACAAATTAAACATCTCATACTCCACAAAATTAAATGGCAACTCATAAACCATAAGCATATGAGAAAATACTTCTTTTACCTTCGCATGGTCATACCTGAAATTTTGAACCATATGCATACTTTCATCTTTAGTTTGAGTTGAAGTAACATGAAGTTGAAGTTGCCCCCTTGCTATGGCAACTTTTCGAGCGGAACAAAGCTTCACATGCCTCAATAATTGAGTAGTAGTGCCAGTGTGATGCATAATCAGTTCTTCTTTACAATGATTGCATTTTGCCTTTTTAGTGCCATTTGGAAGAGCTATTTGAGTGAAATCATCCCAAGCTTTAGAAATAGTCTTCCTTTTCCTCTTTCCAAATTGATTTCCCTCATCTATTTCTTTAGCCTCTTGTTGCTCTTCAGTTTCAGCCCCACCATTGTTTTCCACTTCCATATCGTTGCTATCCAAATTGCTTTGAGATAGACTTGTGGAAAGCTGTACAAAAAAAAGGAAGACTTATTTTAAACACACAAATCATATTTGGTCTCTATATATACTAGTATTGCAGGTCCATAGCAGTCATAACATCATAATTAAATTAGCTTTGAGAATTTAAAAGACAAAATAGTCTTTGCACAATGAAGAAATAATATTAACTTTGAATCTACCATAAATACACGTATTAAAGGTCCATAACAATCATAATATCATAATCAAAATAGCCTTCTACTTTTGTTATGTATTTAATGTTTAAAAAATTTCCACACATAGCTGTTGAATTGTCGCATTTAATGAGATTATGGGAAATTTCATGAGGGCCACTTTCTTAAATATTCATTGTCTTAATTATCACTAGGTCCACTCTAGGATTGTACGTTCTGGAATTGCCAGCATATGGCCCTCTAACTGACCCTGATCCAAACGTTTTTAAAATGGCATATTATAGCATCGTGGGTCCAATTCTTGGCATAAGAACCGTGGTCAACAACACTGTTGCAATTTAATTTAATTTCTTGTTATTGCTTTTTCAGCTGAAAATGCATAATAATAATAATAATAATAATAATAATAATAATAATAATAATAATAATAATAATAATAATAAAATTAAAATCGAAGCTATTGGTGTTATGGAGCGTTGCATAAATGGATTTTCAAAGGTGACTGAATATCAGCAGACGGCATGCGCAGGTAGATCTAGGTAAGCCTGATAGAGTCCGAACTGCTGGAGCGTCTTCAAGTTGGTGCCATAGTATAGGTTCATCGCCCGCAAGCAGCAGGGAGCGAATATCAAACCTGAGGGCCTTGCCAATGAACCTTCCGGTGACCCAACCACGGCTTCATCGTTCCCTCAGCTCTCTCGATTGGCGATCTCTCTCTCTATTTCCACGCACATCGTTGTGGCTCTGAAGAAGGATCCCCACGGTCGGAGTTTGCCAGACACCCAACGACAGTCGGCAGTCGGGAATCGTGTGGAGCCAGCAAGTTTTTAGTTTTGGGGGGGGGGAGAGGGGAGGTCCGGACACGCACGATTATACCATAGCAAAAAAGATAAAGTAAGAGAAAGAGCAAGGTACCTGATCCTTATTCGGTTCTCCCATAAACAGGGACACACGATCTGAGACAATAGGTGAGCTGAGGAAGAAGAAGAAGGTAGCGTTGCTGAGATCTGAAAGGATGTAAAAGCGTGCAGCCGTGTAGTCTTTAGGTTTACCCTAATCCTAAATTTTAAATATATATACTTCTGAATAATATGAATATGGGCCTGGGGGCCTGGCTTGGGCTTGATATTTAAATTTAATGGGAAAAAATATTCGCGAACCGAGTTCATGAACGTCATTATCTGTGTTCATGAACAATATAAACGAATATTTGTTTGTGAACAATTGTTCACGAACATAATTATTATTGTTCGTGAACATATGTTCGTGAACATAAACGATCCGAACACTAACTTGTTCGAGCTTGTTCGTTTATGTTCGCGAACAAAAAATTTTTGTTCACGAACAATTCAACTTTTAAACGAACGAATATAAACGATCTTTTATCGAATCGAACACGAACTTGTTCATGAACGTTCTGTTCGTTTACAGCCCTAATTGGTATGCATAGTATTATTGACATTTTTACCAGGATTCATTCATACCCTATTAAAACAAAAAAAAAAAACATACTACCATTCTTTTGTATCCGCCAATCGGGAATCTTCCACGTGTCCACAACTGGATGCGCAGTACATTTGTAGCATCTGATCGGAGCCTCCACTATGGGGCCCACTACGAACCATCAAATCCGTCGGACGGACCAGACCAATCCATAACGTGCGACAAACGGACGATGTATAGCCGTTCGAGACCGAACTCACGGCGACAGATATGTTAAACGTGTCGTGTCTAGTGGTGGTGATGCGAGTGCGAGTCTGGTTCATGGGCGATTCAGATTCGCCACGCGTCCACGGCGAGAAAGTTCCACGCCAAAGACTTAACGACGAAGTGAAATGGTCCAAAACAAACCCATACGATGATAGTTTGCCCTTTTTCTCGAATCGAAACCTCTGTTGATTGGCTCGCTGTTGATTCGTTTCCTCCGATCACGCAATTTGCATGCTTGTTCAAGACCCAGAAGAGTTTCGCCCATCTCCCTTTCGATTTGTCAGCGGCTCGTGTCGTTTTTGTCTGATATTTTCGAGGTTCTGGTTTCTGGGTCCTTGAGCTTTTGTTGGCTCTGTTCATTGCAGTTTCAATCTGTTTTAAAAAAAGAACAAATTCGAGGACCAAGGATAAAAAGGGATCGAATCGGCCACGTCTCTGATCTGGGTTTTGAGGATTTCGCGATCTGTTGAAGATGCGAGAAAAGCTGGGATTTTGGATTTGTGTGTGGCTTTCGTTTTGGGGTTTTTGTGTTGGGAGGTTCGTGGTGGAGAAGAACAGCTTGAGAGTCACTTCGCCGGACTGGTTGAAAGCCGTGCACGAATGTGCGATCGGCAATTTTGGGGTTCCTCAGTACGGAGGTACTATGGTCGGGACTGTGACGTATCCCAAATCCAATCAGAAGGCATGTAAATCCTTTGACGATGTTGACGTTTCCTTCAATACCAAGCCGGGAGCCCTTCCGGTCTTTGTCCTTGCTGATCGAGGCGGTGAGGGGCTTTGATTTCATGCTACATTTATACATTTTTTTTTATATATATATATATATGTATATTTATACACACACACACACACACACACATATATATATATATTTGTATATATGCTACATTTCCAAGTTTTTGTCGAGAACTTTCAATTGGACCAGTATTCAACTGTAAAGATGAGTTACCATTTAATGAAAGTTTAATTTGGACGATGCAACATCCATATATGTGTGTGTGTGTGTGTGTGAGCGAGCAGCGGCCCGATTGAACAATTCAACTATGACTCTATAAGTTTTTTTTATAAGTAACTATAACTCTATAAGTAGAAACGCATTGTTTTGGTGTTAACATTGTTCTAATGTACCATATCAAAGTTAAAGTTGGGTTTTGATATGATGTTCCTTTTACAGATCAATTGAACTGTCCCTCATTTTTGGTGTATATATATATATTGCACTTTTATGGCTATGAATGTTGGTTTTTTTAATTTTTAATTATATCTAAAAATATATTGTATGTGACTTGTTTGTCTTAGATAAATGCCATTTTTAGTGCATTACTTGTGTAATTGGAATAACCGTTTTGTTTTGTATCTTAAATCAGGAAGACTCAATTTAAACGACATTCTTTTAACACACCCCTCAACACAGCAAGTTGAAACCTTCATTCTAACTATTTAATCTGTTCTGAGCAGTAGGAACAGAGGCTATTTGATGTGGTTCAGCATAACTATCCTATTCCACTTGCAGAATTCTCACAATCAACCGTTTAAAGCAGCTTGTATATAGAGCAAGGCATGCTAATTTATTTTCTCACAAAGAATATAACAATTAAACACAATAGTCAAAACATAATTTGACTAACACAATGGTTAACACATGATCTCGAAAAGTATTCTCAAAACAAAGTTTGAATTTTAGAACTTACCAAACTAGAACATTGTACCCACAGCTTGTTTACACCATCCTCTAGTGGCATCTAACTTTGGATGATGCACAGATGTAAGAGCTATCTACTGCTTTCTTGAAAATACCTTGCCATATCACGCATTATCAGAAGCAGAATCAAGGACAAGAGCTTGAGAGGTTGGAGGTGTTGTTTGTTCATGAATAGATTCAGATGCAAGAGTTGGTGTAGATGAAGCTAGAGAGGTTGGAGGTGTTTGTTCAAAAACAAGCTCTGATGCGCGAGCTTGTGTAGATGTGAGAAGAGACAACTCATCAAGAAAGAAGTTTTCATCCTTCTCTTTCAAGAGCGAGTATAAAGTCTTCCCTTGAGGAGAAGGGTGTAATATGGCTTCCTTTCATTGGAAGTAACTTTGCAAAAAAAAAACTTTTGCGAGATGGAAGGATAATACTCATATTTCTTTTGTGTGGGAGAGTTCCCCACAAATATGCATTTCAAGGCCTGTGCATCAAGTTTGTCCTAATTTTGACTATGAATGTGAACAAAAGAAGCCCACTCAAAGATGCGAGGAATAAAATTATTGATAGTGCTTAGATTAGGATAGAAGGTTGAGAGTACTTTCTTTGGGTTACGAGTTTGCAGGACTTTGAAAGGAAATCAATTTATGAGACAAGTAGCCCTAAGGATAGCTTTCCTCCAAAAGGATTTAGGAATGTGATTCTAAAAAAGAATAGCTATAGTACATTCAAGAAGATGATCATTTTTTTGTTCAACGAGACCATCCTGTGGAAGAGTATAAAGTATAAACACAAGAAGATTCATGTATGATTCTTTCTTTTTGAAAGTAGGGGGTTAGGGTTTGATAAAAGTAATCTCTAGCATTGTTAGGCCTCAATTTTTTCATATTAGCTTCAAATTGAATTTTGATCGTAGATAAAAAATTTGAGAGGATGATACCAACAATAGATTTTTGTTTCAGCAAAAAAAATTAGATAACACGAGAGCAATCATCAATAAAAAAAATAAATCATTGGGTCCTGGAGATATCAAGAACATTAGAGGGTCTCCGGAAAACGTTTGTGTTTGTCAAGCTCACAAGTGTCATAATAGAAATTTTTAACATTTGAATTTTTGAATAACAATAAAAATATTATTTTTAGAACACTAAAAGTAGGGTGTCCAAGTCAGTAATGGATTTTGTCCTTATTTGAAAAGACATGCTGAGACACAAGAGAATGGGAAAAATTGTTATTGATAATATTTGACTGGTGCAGTGCTTCATGGTAGTAGAGTCCATCCCATTATCTAACATTTCCAATAGTCCTCCCCAAATCCTTATCATGTATCAAAATAGACAATATTTATGAGAAAATACTACATAAGAAGATAAATCTTGAATATGTTTTTGAATGGAGATAATATTGGTAGATAATCTTGTGACATTGAGAACATTATGTAAAATAAGTGAGAGACTTATAGTGACATTTCCAATACTAGTCATAGTGGTGAGAAAACCATTTGTAGTGACTATTTTCCTATTGTTGGGACATGAGAGATGTGAGAAAGACATTTGGAGAGTTTGTCATGTGATCAGGGGCACTAGGGCACCTGAGTCCATGATCCAGGAAGTGGTAGGAGACTTAGCCAAGGCACTTAGTCCAAAAGATGGAAACATACTTGAATGGATTATTGAACAATTACTTGGGGCTTTATCCAGACTACCTAGGAAGGATTACACCTTTTCAAGTTCTTCATGGTTGAGACCCTTTAATTTCTTTAATTCAACATCTATTGGTTTCATGAAAGCAACATTAATCTAATTGTTGTTATGTGAAGACTTTTCATGTTGTCCCCTTTCTTCTACAAGGGATATGGTTGTGGTAGAGGTTTTTGTATTGTTTGGCATAGTGATCTTTTTAGCAATGAAGGCTAATCACGAAGAATGACCAAAAAAAAAACACCAGCAATGAAGATTGGTCCAATAATAATGGCTAAGAAAACGGGAGTGATCATCGACAATGAAAGCTAAAAAAGAGGGGAGGGGAGAACTTAGGTTTTCTTCGTAATAGTTTTGGTATCATATAAGAAATAAGAAATATTCTTTTTTTTTTTTACTAACACCGAATGTATACATATATATACTATAGTTCGATATTGGTCTTACAATAATTAATACCTAAAAAAATAAAAAGCTTGACAACAATTAATACTTAGGAAATTAAAGAGTCTTATAATTATTAATATCTAATAAATTAAAGAATTGTATAACAATTAATAATTAGGAATCATAAATACAAATAATAAATATAATATAGAGAAATTAAAGAGTTAATGTAATAACTAAAATTTATATTTTTTGGTTGCCCACATTAATGAATCTAAATTAACTTTTAACAATAACTGTTATTTCTCTTCTTTCAATCTAGTTAATATGCTCTTCATATGAGTTCCTCTGTGTGGATTGTCGTAAATTTTGGAGTAGTTAATGGTTCATGTATGCAAGTCAAGGTAGCGCCTCTGGTTTTATTTAGCTCATTGTTTTTGCCTATTTAACTAGATCCGTAAATTTTGGTGACTCCATGCTTAGTATATCTTCCTTTTTTTTTTTTTCTAAGTTTTGGTGCCTTGTATCCTACGGCGTTTTCTGTTTTAAATTATTAATTTTAATTTGGAGTTGAGTTGGTAACTATGCCTATGTTTGGTAAACCTATGTTTTTTTTTAAATAGAATTGTTATTAAAAACTGTAGGCTTAGTTGAGTTTTCACTATTTATAAATACTTTTAAATTTCATTATTTTTTAAAACAATCCTATTTTCAAAACAATCGTATTTAAAAAAAATATGATTGTTTAATTTTAATTCATTTGGTCCCACCGTTATTAAAAACAATCGTATTTGAAAAAAAAAGGACTTTGCCAAACGTAGTCTATAATTCTGGTTGTGCTTTCCTTAATTTACTTCTGGTGAAATATTAGTCAAATATTTTAGGTATTTGTCATACCTCCATTATCTTATATTGCTTTTTCGGCAGATTGTTTCTTCACCATGAAGGCATGGAATGCACAGAGCGCTGGAGCAGCTGCTATTCTTGTTGTGGATGATAGGGTGGAACCCCTGATCACCATGGACACCCCCGAAGAAGGTAATACTGAAGCTGATTACGTAGACAAAATCACAATCCCTTCTGCACTTATTAGCAAGCCCTTTGGGGACAAAATTAAGAAAGCTTTATCCAATGCGGAGATGGTTAACATCAACCTTGATTGGAGGGAGTCTCTCCCACATCCTGATGAACGGGTCGAATATGAATTTTGGACAAACAGCAATGATGAGTGTGGCTCAAAATGTGAGAGTCAGATTGAGTTTGTGAAGAACTTTAAAGGGGTTGCTCAGATACTTGAGCAGAAAGGTTACACACTCTTCACCCCACATTACATAACTTGGTACTGCCCTGAGGCTTTCATTTTGAGCAAACAGTGCAAGTCTCAGTGCATCAATCATGGCCGGTACTGTGCCCCGGATCCTGAGCAGGATTTCAGCCAAGGTTATGATGGGAAGGATGTTGTGGTTCAAAATTTACGTCAGGTTTGCTTTTACAAGGTGGCTAATGAGAGTAGAAAGCCTTGGCTCTGGTGGGATTATGTGACAGACTTTGCGCTTCGTTGCCCAATGAAAGAGAAGAAGTACAACAGGGAGTGTGCCAATAAAGTCATAGAGTCTCTGGGTATGGGAAATCTATATTTTTCTGATATTTATATATTCTGCTTGGTGTTTTAGTCATTTGAGAGCCGGGAGAAGTAATTTGATTCTGTTTCTTTAAAAAAGTGTTTTGCATAAGTACTTCCTGATGCAGCTTTAGTAAATTTTCGTAATCTCCCTGCCTGTCTCATCAGGCAATGATTTGTTCAATAATGTGTAGCTTTGGATTTACATTTTAGTGTTTTTTTTTAATATAAAATGTTGTCCGGCTTGGTGTACTCATATAAGACTAAATTTTATTTAATCATAATAACATTTTCATTCTCTGGGTTTCCATGATTGTTGAAAGGTGTTGATCTCAGTAAGATTGACAAATGCATAGGAGACACAGAAGCAGACGTGGAAAACTCAATTCTTAAAGCTGAACAGGATTCACAGGTTAGGCTTATAAGGGACAAGCTGTTAATATCTTGCAGCTTCTAATGGCAGTTTTAAGTCTGTGCACATATTGTGATGTTACTGATATGTTATTTGTTGTAATTTTGATTGCAGATTGGAAAAGGAGCCCGTGGAGATGTGACTATATTGCCAACTCTTGTGATAAATAACAGACAGTATAGAGGTTTGAAGCTATTCTTTAGTATCTGACTGCTTGGATCTGTTGCTTTAATCATATTTCTGAATGGTTTCAGGGAAGTTGGATAAAGGACCAGTTCTTAAGGCCATTTGTGCAGGTTTCCAAGAGACAACTGAGCCTGCTGTTTGTTTAACAGATGGTAATCACATTAAACTGTGTCATTTGATAGTAAACCGATCCTGCATGTTCGTTGTAACTATATTATTCAGGGTAGTGGTGCGTAAACTTTCCATGCACTTTAAGTTATAAGTTTTCTGCGGTTGACCCTGATTTCAACTTATCGGCTAGAGCTAGTAAAAGTATCAATTGTTTTAGTGAATCATTTTAGTCATCGTATGAATCATAAATTGTTTCAAATCATTAATTGTAAGGTTCAAAAACAAATCTTCACATATAATAATGCACTTCATAGTTAAAAACATTATAATTTAACATAATTAAAGAGTCAAAATACCATATATCACTTAAGTCCAAGAGTGAAACGCGCAATAGAAATCACTAATTATTTAGTATTATCTCCAAGTAATATTTATTTGAATAATAATTACATTCTAGTCTCATACAAATTTTTTTTCTGTTTCCTTAGTTTCATCAATATGTTGGTAGTGTTTCTAAGTAATATCAATAGATTTTATTTTCTATATACTCATTATACCATTGCCTAGCTTCATGTATTGAAATAAATTAGAATTGTAGACAAGGAAAGAGAAAGGAAGAAACAAACGAACATATGAACAAGTGGTGGTGGACGATAGTTAAGTAAAGAAGAGATGTGAAAAGAAGTGGAAAGAGTAGAAAAATAAAAGAATAAGGAGAGCAGTACCTTTTTTTAGGTTTGGAATTGGATTAATTTTTAGTTAAAGTAACATATTTTTAGCTTTTTAAATTTTATTGCTTTATATATAATAAAGTAATATCATAGGCTTTATTGATAAAAATCCTAGTCTTTAATAAGCCAATAAGTTCATTAAAATGGTCAAACGTATTTTCCTATTAGTTCAAGTTATTATAATTTTGAAAAACCCAAATTTTAATTTTTGAAAATTTAAAAATATTCTTATAATGAAATTGTACTATGAATCATACAGTTAGACGAAAGAACAGTTCTTTGTACTGATTCAAATCATTTTGCCCCCAAATTGTACAATTATTGTACAATCATTTTACCCCCAAATTGTGTAGTTGTGGATCATACAATTCTAACTACAGTCTGCGCTCTCCATTGATGATTGTTGTTATTTATTTATTTTCCAGACATAGAGACAAATGAATGTTTGGAAAACAATGGAGGATGCTGGCAAGATAAGTCTGTAAATGTTACAGCATGCAAGGTACAAAGACAATATATCCTATCAATTCTTTTTTTGTATAGTATGTAGCATCACATCCTCATGTTAATCTGATATGTTCTAGGATACATTCCGGGGAAAAGTATGTGAATGCCCTATCGTGCAAGGAGTGAAATTTATTGGTGATGGCTATACTCATTGTGAAGGTAAGCTGTTCATGGCTTCAGAATGTTACCCCATTTAAATTTTGACAGAGCAATGTATGGTCCTGCTAAGAGCCATTAGGCATTTCTTTAATTTAAAATTTGTTCTAATCCAAAATAAAAAATAAAAAGAAACCAAAGACAAGTGGTGGTTTTTGTGATATAAAGCTAAGTGAGGTCAGGAAAATTTCTATCGGAAGAGTGAATGATGTTCTAGGATGCTTAGTGGGCTTAGTTTGCATGCCAAAAACTACCTTTGTAATCTATTGGAAGAGTGAATGATATTCTATGCTGAATTAAATATTATAGTGCTGTGAAGTCATGTTTTTGTTAATTACGTTCTCAACTTGTTTTTTGTGGTTACTCATTTAATTCACTTTTAAAAGAGAAATAAATTTCAAGTCTTTTGGATCCAACATTACTATATTACTAAGGCAGCCTTGGCACTAATTATCCTATTATCTTATTTTTCAATTTTATTCACACACTGAAATTTAAAAATAAAAATCTATCCAAACTCATCTGATTAGATATTTATTAATTTTAATTTTATTTTTGAGTTGTGTGTATATAATTTGAATGAAAGAGGAATACAAAATAATAGAATTGAGATATTTAGGGCATGTTTGTTTTAGGTTGTTTTTCGTTTTCGTTCTTAAAATGTGATAGCTATTTTCGATTATAGAAAACAACTATCTTAAAATGTGATTGGTGACTTAAAATAAAATAATTTTTATTATTTTTAATTTTATATTTTTCGTGACCAAAAACAGTTATTATATTTTGAAAACAAAAATAGAAAGCAACCTAATCAACTGTCTTCATATATTGCATTGGCTGGGTCTTAAGCTACTATTTTCCAATCTCAAACTTTTATGTATATATGTTCAATATATTGAAATTATAATAGAATTATGATAGTTGCATAGACTGACTGCATGAACTGTGGTATCTCATTCCTCATAGTGATAGTGTTTTGGTTTCTCTTTTTAGAAAATTGTGATCTGCATCAGCTGCAGGAATGGTTTGGCCATTGCCACTTGTCTTGTTTCTATGATAGAATTATAATATATGAATAGATAATCATGATAGATTTATACTCTATAGTCTTCAATTTTTTATTTTTATCCTCATTAGAAAATTCTTAATTTTTCCCACTGATTATTTACTAGCATAGAGTTATGCAATAGAGTGCCCTGTGCTAGGAAATTACTTAGCATTATACTTGACTCTAATTACTTATCATATATATGGCGTAGGGGATGGTTTTCATGTATATCATGTTCTGATGCGCCTCTAAGAGTTTGGGTATGTTTTTGTTCTCTTCCTTATCTAAAACAGCTTCGGGGGCATTACGTTGTGAAATTAACAATGGTGGATGTTGGAAGCAGACCCATAACGGAAAGACCTACTCAGCATGCACTGTAAGTGTTCAAATCTTCATTGGCCACCTTATCTTTCACAAGCCAGGGTGCTGGTTTGATTTGGTTTTGTAATATACTGTTCAGGAAGGACATTCAAAGGGTTGCCAATGTCCTCCAGGATTCCGGGGAGATGGAATTCATTCATGCGAAGGTACGCTCACTAGCTGTACTTGTAAAAAAAAGTTAATATTTCTTTGTTATAGTTTCTCCTTTCAGACATTGATGTTACACAGTAAAAACATACTATCAGGCGTCAGATCTCATTTTTAGACTTTTTTATTTTTATTACAGTTATATTAGTGTGAAAAGGTTAATATTTTTCTTGAACTAATTGTGGTTTTCCTCTTTTATTTGGTTCTACTACTAAAACAGTTAATGTTTTTGTAAAATACGTCTACTGCCATTTATATGATGTCCCCCGCCTGATGAAAACATTTATTTTTTTTATGCCAGATGGAATCTCATGCAATGTTTTATGAGTAACTGAATTTTTTTGCTCTTAAAAAAATATTCATTTCTGTTGAGTCTCTAACGCCCCATAGATCAATCCCACATCGGTTAGGGCGAACATTGAGGTCGTCTTAATGAGGAGACTCATGTGCACCTTGTCACAACGCGTTTTAACGGGTCGCGGCCCGTTAGAAACAAATCCGTGCGGGCTGCGGCCCATGGGTGGGCGCGCGAGTGCCAAAGCGGATAATATTGTGATAGTGAGTGTCCTGGCCGAGGTCTAACAAGTGGTATCAGAGCCGGGTCCTCTAGATCGATGGTGGGATTGGGGGGGAGACTGTTGAGTCTCTAACGTCCCATAAATCAATCCCACATCGGTTAGGGCGAACATTGAGGTCGTCCTAATGAGGAGGCTCATGTGCACCTTGTCACAACGCATTTTAACGGGTCGCGGCCCGTTAGAAACAAATTCGTGCGGGCTGCGGCCCATGGGTGGGCGCGCGAGTGCCAAAACGGATAATATTGTGATAGTGAATGCCCTGGCCGAGGTCCAACAATTCCTTTCTTGAGTTGTTCTATTTATGTTTTTGCTCCTGCTGCAGATGTAAATGAGTGCAAGGATAAGACAGCCTGTCAATGCTCGGATTGCAAATGCAAGAACACTTGGGGTAGTTATGAATGTAGCTGCTCTGGTAATTTACTGTATATGCGAGAACAAGACACATGTATAAGTGAGTTTCTTTTTTGCTTTTTTTCCTCTTTTGATGAAACACTTTGAAAAAGTGGGAGGATCATTTTTAAACAAACGTCTCAATCTTCCCTTTTAAGCTTTTATAATGTCCCAACAACCAATGACCAATATTAGTCATTTGCCATGTTGCTGAAACTATGATTTTGCTATCATGTAATTTCACTTTTTGTCACCTACATGTTTGACTAAATCAGGTAGACATGCGGATACAGCCATGAGCTGGAGCTTCATTTGGTTGCTAGTATTTGGTTTGGCTGTTACTGGAGTAGGGGGCTATGCAATTTACAAGTACAGAATCCGGGTATGCTTTTTTCTTTTATTAATTAGACCCCTTGATACGTCTTATTTGCATGTATCACTGCCCTTTTTTTCTTTTTCTTTTTTCTTTGTATGCCATGGCCATTAATGGATCTAATTCCCTACAAAATACATTTTGAAGTTTGATCCGTCCTAGATATCCTTCAAACATGTTCAAGTATGATTTTCCTGTAATAATTTGTCATGTTACCATACTAAGGATTACGTTTTGAAATTGTTAGATGTGGTGCACATTTACTCAAATATTTGAGGTTCTTTCTAAGGCCATTTGTGATAAGTTCTCCAATATGTACCAATTTGTATCCATAAGATTGGCTAACATGTTGTAATGCAGAGATACATGGATTCAGAAATTCGAGCGATTATGGCACAGTACATGCCATTGGATAATCAAGCAGAAGTTACTCACCACTCCTCCCATGGTGGGATCTGAAAATGTGCTGCAGTGTTGAACGTTGTTATGAAAACATGGAGATCATAGAGATCTGAAAGGATAAAATGTTGTGAGGTCGGAGGTCCTTGGCGCTGCTTATTTTATATTGGGTGTAGTGTTAGTTGTTACTTGTTCTTGGGAACCTTACTCTGTTTGAATCGGAATGCTTGTTTTTCATATTAGTATCACTGTAATTATGGGTTTACTCTGCATTTTACCACGGCTGATAATGTAAAATTTTACTCCTTGGATGGAACTAGACACGGCAATGCCGTGGGTGCCCCATATAGAGGCAAAAATGCCCATATAGAGGCTGAATGTGTCCCTTCTCCCACCCTTACTGAAGATAAACTTAGTGGCAGTAACGTTTATTGATCTGCAACCCTTCCAACACGTTCTTATGTTTAAGCTGATTAGTAGTTTCCACCCTGCTGCCAGAGTACAGTGCAGTTTTCGGTTATAGGTCGTGTTTAGTTATAAATTATCACCCTGCTCCCAACACGTAAGGAGGTATGTATTATACCTCTGTTATTGTGCTTTGCGTCATCTCTCATGCATTCATCATCACCCGTGTATGTATTTTGAGCGTCTCTTAACGTTAATTATAAAATTTTCTCTCGTCCTATATATTTGAAAGTTTATTTCTATACTTAATATTTTTCTTTTTTGGTCAAATTCCTTGTGCTCTTTAAACATCTCACCCTTTTCGTTAAACAAAAGTTAAAAGTTGGACGTCTTAAAATGTTAGAATTGTTCGTTTCATTAAAAAGTAATAACATAATGATGTTGTGTATTATCTGACGTAAGAGTTGTTGCGTATCTGAGGGCTATTGCAGCTGTTTTAGATGTCAGCATAGCAGAAGCAATGTACGTAGGAATTAATTAAGTTCGGGTTGGTAAATAAGACAATGTCTTGGACCAGACGGTTTACAATCAAACTGAATCTAGCATAGAATGTCTAATGATGGCTGTCTTGACCACTAAGCTTCATCTGCAGGGGTTCATGACTCATGAGTATAATCCCTCCCTCCCGGCCACAAGCTCTATCATCTGCTCTAGTGAGGGAGACCATTGCCAGGCAGCTACTAGAACGCCAACATACAGGATGGGCTTTTCCCTAGACCTGTTGGTCTAGCTACTCCAACTACTCGGCCAATTTTTTTTTTTTTTTTTTTAAGCTTGTAAGCAAGTGGAGTTGAGTTTTGACAAGCTTGACTTAACTTGCTCAAGGAAAAAATATAATCACGTCAGATTTAAAATTTTTTATTCAAAGTTTAGTACTTTGTTGAGCTTTGTGTAAGTTATTTTTTTAGTCGAATCAAGTTGAGCAGAATCAAGATAAGCCCTTATTTTTTGTGTAAGTTGTCAGGGCTGTCCCCGAGATCTAGAGGGCTCAAGGCAATGATTAAAATGGGACCCTAACAAAGTGAGCCAGAGGAGAAATGTCCATTGACAACTAACAGTGGCGAGCCAGAAGAGTGTCAGGATTAGGTAACAACCAGAAGCGGCTGTTGGCGGGGCGTCAGGCATGGAGTTTGGAGAGAAAGAGAGGAGATGTGGGGCCATGGGCCAATACTACATGGATATCGACCATCAACCCTTGAATTGGTGGCTAGCCGGTTAGGGTATCGAGTACCAGCATCAAGGCAGACGACAGTGGGCTGAAGGTGTCTGATCTGATGGTGATGGTGATGGAGCGTAGGTAGCGTGGATATTAGCATGCCGTTAGGTTATGCGATGCGTACTTATATATTAATAAAATGTATAAACCATGTGAGGACCCGTGTCCTAGTTTAGAAAGTTAGAGGTTGGTAGGTGCCTTATGATGCTAAAATTTTGGCTTTTATGTGTTTTCTAGTATTTTGGAGTGAGTAAAGGATGATCATGGTCAAATTCGGATCATCATGGTCAAATCTGGATCATCGTAGTCAAATCTAGAGCATGAGTAAGGATCCGAGCGATCTCTTGGCACGGAGTAAGGATCCGAGTGATCCCTTAGCACGAGGATTCGAGCGATCCCTTAGTACGGAGCAAGCCTCGGTAGTCCGGAGTAATACGTAGCGTTGCTTGCTCGGAATGATCCATAGCATCAGTGATCCGGAGTAGCGGAGGTCGACACGAGGTCAACACGTGTTCTAGGCCGCGTCAACCTAGCGTAGCTTGTCTTTTTTGTTATATATATATATATATATATAAAGATATGTATATATATATTCTGTATTTTTGGGAGGGAGAAAAACCCTAGCTGTCGTCACACTTTTGAAGGTGATAGATAGATAGATAGAGAGAGAGAGAGAGAACGTGGTGTGAAAGGTAGAAATTGAATCCTTGGGTTAAGAACGCGAGGTGCAAGCTTCCAATTCTTTTTTCTAGCAGAGATAGGTGGTTCTGTCCCGTTGAATTTCAGAGGTTGTGGAAATTCTAAATGTTGAGATTTCGAACTCTATTTTGGTAAAACGGTTCGGGAAACTATCACATTGTGATGAGTGACCTTGATATCAACAAGTATTGAGATTTGTTGACTTATATGTGTATATGAGCATGTTGTGTTGTGATGTAAAGACTCGTATTTGGGTAGTTTTGAGAGATAGTCATTCTATGGGAATGCAACTATCTGGACGGTAGTGTAGTCATCGATGTGAGCATTTTGACTGTAATTTGACTCAATTTGGAGTTCGGGACCTTGAAGGTCAATTATTGACTAGGTCAATGATTGACTAGGTCAGTTATTGTTCAATGACTGGCAGAAATATAAATAGCAGGAAAAGATAGAGCTTTTACTTTACGCTATCACATTTGTGCGTTTGAGAGAGAGAGAGAGAGAGCTTATAAGCTTGAAGCCTTGGGGCGATTTGGGTTCGTGGAGTTCAAAGAATCACTCCAGGTAGGTGTCCTTAAACTCCTTATCTTGATTCTGTTTTGGATCTGTACGAATTTATCATGATTTATGAAATTGAGCATGAACCCTAGATTTTGGGGGAAATCCAATTCTGGGTTAGATCTAATGGTTTAGTATAAGATCTGTGGTTAAGAACTGATTTAGATCATTGTAGAGATGTGTTTCTGTGATTTTGGGGGTGTATAACTATGTATTTCATGATGGTTGAGAAGTCAACCATGGAAATCTGGGTTTAGAACTAGATTTATCGAATCTGCAATTATATGTGTGTATTTCTGTTGTTACTGTGCGATTTAGAGGCGTTCTGGATGCATTTTTAGGTAGATATAGTCGTCTGTTGCGTAAAACGTGTGTTTGGGAGCGTCTGGGGGTTGCTGGGTTGGTTCCAGACGAAGAACAGGCGAAAATGATGATGAATAGTACCCTGGGCGCGTTACTGGGTCGAACTAACGAAAATCTGAAGTTCTGGGTCATAAGGTCGTAGTTCGTAGACTCGTAGTTCGAAGGTTCATAGTTCGAAGGTTCGCAGTTCAAAGGTTCGCAGTTCGAAGGTTCGTAGTTCGTAGTTCGTAGTCCGAAGGTCGAAGATCGAAGATCCGCTTCGAGTCTTCGAGGCGCGTTACTGCGCTACGAGTCGTAGCTCCAGCTACGAGTCTCCGAGGCGCGCTGTAGTTCCGCACTACGAGTCACAGCTCCAACAGTATAACTGGACACTAGACTGCACTGGACTGGACTATTTACATTGTAACCCATACCCATCTACACATTTAAGTATTAAGTTACAATGTAAATAACGAAATACCCCCCATTTGGATTCAAAGAAAAATACTAGAAAAATTAATTCCCACTCTTACAAAATGTGAAAATTGGGATTTAGTGTAAAATCTCGGAAAAATCCAGTTTTTCATAGAGGTGAATTTTTGGAAAGTGGGTTAGACATCTCAGAAAAATCCCCAAAAATCAGATTATCTTATTTATGATATGAGAACCCAATGCCGGGACTTTTTATTTTAAGAAAACAACTCCTATAGGTATCTCTTTCCTTAGTCAAGGAATGATGATCGACTTGTGAAGACTGGCTACAGTTCTAAAGGGAGTGTTGTCCTTAAGACCATATTGGTGTTGGTATGTTGGTTTGTGGATTTGGGACTTGGGTTCCATGACTTGTTGGGTTCTCACCGTGATGCACCGATGGTGCTATGTGGTTGACGTGGCAGGTATATGCGCCGATGGCAGGCCTATGTGGCGACTGTGGCCGGGCATATTGTGCTGTGGACAGGCTAAGGCCTCAGTTAAGCCGTTGAGCTCGTGGAGCTAGGGCTGAGTGCCCTGAGCTGGGATCCCGTGGAGGATCGTGGACAAGCTGTCCTGTGTGGGCAGGCTGGGTCCTGATGTTTGTTTGCAGGCTAAGTCCTGATGATTGTGCACACTACACAATGCACGAGTACACAGAGCATGTAGTATAGATTTGTATGTTTGCATGATGTGGAGTGTTGGGGTCACCTACTGAGCTTGCCGCTCACCCCTACTTGCTGTTTACCCTTTTCAGGTGTGACCCGAGACTAGTGGAGGACTTTTTTCCAGGAGGACGCCCACTACTCGATGTATAATACAATATTATATTATGTATTGTTTTATGTGATATCCCGGACATGGGTCCGTGGACAGTTGTATTTGCATACCTTTTGTGATGTGATGTTTGTATGACTGTTTGACTCATTGTATGCATGATGATATATGGGAAAGTACAGGATTACCCTTGATATATGACTGTACAGGGTTGCATATTTGAGACAGCACCCGCAGTGTAGTCTCCATTGGTGCTAGTGTCACGGACCGAGGCTTATCCTAGCATACTTAGGCCATTTTGGGGTATTTCCCCTTTGTAAAGTGTTGTACTTAGCTTATAGAGTAAGTTGTAGAGATTTTAGATTTCGATCATATATGATGTCTCTTGGCGACATAGCCAGAAAAGTGTTAACATCTATATGTAGGGGAGTGATGTTGTAAAGCTTTCAAGCATTCAATACAATCGTTTGTTGCCTTCGTTTAAATCGATCTTCCGCTAAGCGCTTCCCTACACAATTGCTTTACAACGGATCGATGGGTTCCGATCCAAATGCGACGAGTTAGGCTGACCTAGTGTTCCTTCGTACGGGTGGGAACTAGGTACCGCACGGGTTAAGCTGCTATAAAGGCTGACCCCGTGACAAGTGGTATCAGAGCACGGTTGGTGCTAAAGTTCGGTGGAACAATCAAAACTTCGAGACGGTGTAAAAATGACAAACGGAGGATCTGTTGTCATTAGTGGTGGCGACCACGAAGGCCGCGACAAGGAGCACCACGCTAAGGAACGGAGGAGAGATAAGTCCGTTTCGAGGGAAACATGTCCGCTGGAAAGTCGGCTAGCCAAATTGGAGTTGGCGTTAGCCGAACAGATGGAGGTGGTCGAGGAGCACACTGAAAGCATCGAAAAGCTGGACTCAGAGGGTGAGGAAAGCTATGGGAGGATGCAAGGGCTTCTCAACTCCGTCATGGACGACATGAACTCTTGATTTGAGGGCTTGAAGGGTTCTCTCATGTCCCAAATCCTGGCGATGCAAGAGGAAATCAAAGAGATCAAGGCGGATTGGTCTCTCTGCAAGATGGCGGTCACCCAAGGTGGCGTTGGCGGCCATTCCAGCTCCAAAATCGATGTGCCAAAGCCTAAGACCTATGCTGGGTCTAGGAATGCAAGGGAGTTAGACAACTTCCTCTGGACCATGGAGCAGTACTTCGATGCCTTGAATATTGTTGACGAGGCAAAGAAGGTGAAGACCGCTCCGCTATACTTAGTCGATTCGGCTATGGTGTGGTGGAGGCGACGATATGCCGACAAGGAGTGCGGCCTATGTATCATTGATAATTGGGCGGATTTCAAGCGGGAGATCAAGGCCCAGTTCTATCCCCAGAATGCGGAAGATGAGTCCCGGGCGAAACTTTGGCGCCTTACCCACAAAGGCACGGTGCGGGAGTACGTCCGTGAATTTTCCGAGCTGATATTGGAGATCCCGGATATGTCCGCAAAGGATTCACTATTTTCCTTCATGGACGGATTGCAACAATGGGCGAAATTGGAGCTGCAGCGGAGGAATGTACAGGACCTGGCGTCGGCCATGGTAGTGGCCGAATCACTCATCGAATATAAGAAGCCGGAGAAGGCCACCAGCTCTTCATCGACTTCCAAGGCGAACAGGTTCCACAAGGAGAAGCATGGGGGAGACAACTAAAGTGAAGGAAAAGGGAGACCCTTCCAACCATCTAAGGACTTTCGCCCAAAACATTTCGCGAATAGTTCCAAGGATGGGGAGAAACCAAAGATCTCCTGTTTCCTTTGCGAAGGCCCCCACAAGGCGTTTGAGTGCCCGAAGCGCTCCAAGCTCTCGGCGATGATCAATGAAGACGAAGGAAGGGATGCGAGGGATCCACGACTTGGTTCCTTGTAGCTCCTCAATGCAATCAAGGCGAAGGTGGAGGTGCCACCATCCGGACGACAGAAGGGCCGCATGTACGTGCTTGCTAAGGCCAACAACCTTGAAACTAAGGCCTTGGTGGACACGGGTGCGACCAACAACTTCATCAAGGTCGAAGAAGCTCGTAGACTGGGGATAGTCTACAAGGAAGAGAAGGGCTGGTTGAAGGCGGTGAACTCCAGTGCCAGTCCAATCCATGGCGTGGCTCGAGGCGTCGAGCTAAGTATTGGCGAGTGGAGAGGCAAGGTGAATCTCTCCGTGGTGTCGATGGACGACTATCCCATGGTGTTGGGGATGGAGTTCATTGACCAGGTGCGGGCAATTCCAATTCCTAGCACCAACACAATGTGCATCATGGACGAGGGGAAAACGTGCATGGTGAAGGTAATGCGGGAGGAAGAGCTCAAGGCGAAGTCTCTTTCGGCGCTCCAACTGTCTAAAGGAGTTAGGCGACAGGAGCCAACCTTCATTGCTATGGTGAAGGAAGGATGCCCAAGTGTTGGGGAGGAGCCCCCAACCGAAGTGAAGACGGTCCTTGAAGAGTTTGGGGACGTTATGCCACCCGAACTCCCCAAACAACTTCCGCCGAAGTGGGAGGTGGACCACAAGATCGAGCTAGAGGCCGGTGCAAGGCCTACTGCTGCGGTGCCCTATCGGATGGCACCACCGGAGTTGGAGGAACTTCGGAAGCAATTGAAAGACTTGTTGGATGCCGGGTTCATTCGGCCATCCAAAGCGCCCTTTGGAGCACCGGTGTTGTTCCAAAAGAAGCATGATGGGTCGATGCGGCTATGCATTGACTATAGGGCGCTAAACAAGATAACGGTGAAAAACAGCTACCCCATCCCACTTATATCCGACCTCTTTGATCAACTTGGTGCTGCGAGATGGTTCTCAAAGCTAAACTTGCGGTCGGGATATTGGCAAGTGCGGATAGCCGAAGGTGATGAGGCAAAGACGGCGTGCGTCACAAGATATGACTCTTACGAGTTCTTAGTGATGCCCTTTGGCCTCACAAACGCCCCTACCACATTTTGTACGTTGATGAACCGGATCTTCCAACCATACTTGGACAGATTCGTCGTGGTGTACCTTGATGACATTGTCGTCTACAGCAAAACCTTGGAGGAGCACAAGGCACACTTACGGCGGGTTTTCCAAATCTTAAGGGAGAACCAACTCTTTGTAAAGAAGGAGAAATGTGACTTTGCGAAGAAGGAGGTGCCCTTCTTGGGTCACATCATTGGCGGCGGCAAACTAAAGATGGATAACAAGAAAGTGTTAGCCATCAAGGAATGGGAGACGCCCAAGAAAGTCCCGGAGATGCATTCATTCCTTGGCTTGGTTAACTACTATAGAAGATTCATCCGCGGCTATTCCCACATTGCCGCACCCTTGACGGAACTACTAAAGAAGAACAAGACTTGGGTGTGGGATGATGCTTGCCGAGAGGCATTTGAGAAGTTGAAGCAAGCCGTGACAAACGGACCGGTGATGGCACTGCCGGACCATACGAAACCTTATGAAGTTCACACGGATGCTTCAGACTTCGCCATCGGTGGAGTTTTAATGCAGGAGGGGCATCCTGTAGCATATGAAAGCTGGAAACTTAATGGCACCGAACAGAGGTACGCGGTGCATGAAAAGGAGATGACGGCAGTTATGCATTACCTTCGGGTGTGGAGGCATTACTTGCTAGGGTCCAAGTTCGTGGTGAAGACGGACAATATTGCTACGAGTTATTTCCTAACTCAAAGGAACTTAACTCCGAAGCAAGCACGATGGCAAGGACTCCTAGCGGAATTCGACTTTGTGCTCGAGTACAAACCGGGCACAAATAATGTGGTGGCCGATGCACTAAGTCGGAAGGCAGAACTTGCAGCCATTAGCCAACCACAATTCCCCCTAGTGGACAAACTAAAAGAAGGAATGGAGCACGACCCATTAGCCAAGTCCTTGGTGGAATGCGTCAAAGCTGGGAAGACGCGGCAATTTTGGCTAAGGGATGACTTGCTCCATACTCGAGGGGAACGGGTGTACGTTCCTAAATGGGGAAGTTTGAGGAGAGACATCCTCAAAGAATGTCACGACTCGCGGTGGGCTGGCCATCCCGGAGTCGATCGTACCTTGGCGTTGGTGGAGCGGAGCTACTATTGGCCTCAACTTTACGAGGACGTCCAAGTGTACGTGAGGACTTGTCTTGTGTGCCAACAAGACAAGATAGAGAATCGGCAATCGGTAGGACTGTTAGAACCTTTGCCTACTCCGGAAAGACCTTGGGAGAGTGTTTTGATGGACTTCATTGTTTGTCTCCCAAGATCCGAAGGATGCGGTACGATCATTGTGGTGGTCGACCGATTCTCTAAGTACGGAGTTTTCATTCCAGCTCCGAAGGACTGCACGGCAGACGACACGGCCCGACTATTCTTCAAGTACGTGGTGAAGTACTGGGGCATTCCAAAGACAATCGTGAGCGATCGGGACTCACGATTTACTGGGCGGTTTTGGACCGAGCTGTTCCGGATAATGGGTTCAGACTTAAACTTTTCAACAAGTTTCCACCCACAAACAGACGGCCAAACTGAACGTGTCAATGGCTTACCTGGAGCCGTGCACTGAGGCACTATGTGAGTGCCAATCAAAGAGATTGGGCCAAGTTCCTGGACATAGCCCAATTCTCATATAACTTGAGAAGAGCGAGTCCACGAACGAGAGCCCGTTCGAACTCGCAATCGGGCAAGCAACCATTGACGCCCACTTCCATCACTCGGGGGTACACTGAAAAGAGCCCCGCGGCGTTCAAGTTTGCAAAAGGATGGCATGAACAGACGGATCTGGCCAGGGCATACTTGCACAAGGCGGCGAAGAAGATGAAGAAGTGGGCGGATCAATAAAGGAGGCCCTTGGAATTTCAGGAAGGAGACATGGTGATGCTCAAACTCCTTCCGCGCCAAACCAAAGCACTCAGACAATTGCATAAGGGTTTGGTGCGCCGATATGAGGGGCCTTTCAAAGTACTTAAGAGAGTTGGGAAGGTCTCATACAAACTGGACCTCCCGACTAGCTTACAAAGGCATCCGGTGTTCCACGTTAGTTTGCTCAAGCCTTACCACGAAGACTTGGAAGATACGAGCGGACAATGGGCGGTGCGGACACCAACAGCATCAACGGGCAAGACCTACGATAAAGAGATAGAGAAAATCCACTCTCGTAGAGTCGTGCCAAGAAGGGGAGTAGATCCAAGCCGAGTGGAGTACTACGTCCAATGGAAGAACAGGCCGGTTGAAGAGGCAAGTTGGGAGAAGGAAGAGGATCTGGGGCAATTCTCCAAAGAGATTGAAGAGTACCGAAAAGAAACCGAACGCTACATCCAGCAGTTCGACAAGTTCGAGGAAGCCGAAGGCGCAACGAGGACGCTGCAAAATCGGGTGGGGGAGAATGTCACGGACCGAGGCTTATCCTAGCATACTTAGGCCATTTTGGGGTATTTCCCCTTTGTAAAGTGTTGTACTTAGCTTATAGAGTAAGTTGTAGAGATTTTAGATTTCGATCATATATGATGTCTCTTGGCGACATAGCCAGAAAAGTGTTAACATCTATATGTAGGGGAGTGATGTTGTAAAGCTTTCAAGCATTCAATACAATCGTTTGTTGCCTTCGTTTAAATCGATCTTCCGCTAAGCGCTTCCCTACACAATTGCTTTACAACGGATCGATGGGTTCCGATCCAAATGCGACGAGTTAGGCTGACCTAGCGTTCCTTCGTACGGGTGGGAACTAGGTGCCGCACGGGTTAAGCTGCTATAAAGGCTGACCCCGTGACAGTCACCAACCCCTTGACCTATCGGGTGCGGGCAAGGGGAAGTCATGTACCCGGTTCTGGGTTCCCTGGAATTCGGGGGCGTGACAAGTGACGTTTGAACTGAGGTGTTGTGGATATATATATGTATATGTATATATATATATATATTAAAGTGCATTGAGTATTGGGATATATGTATGAGAATTATTATTCTAAAATTTTGATGTGTGATGAGATACTTGTGTGCATACTATTTTATTTGGGTATGCGATATTGAAGTCCCATTGAGGGAACAGTCCTGGGTTGGACATGAGATGTTGAGGTTCCATTGAGGGAATAGTACTGGATTGGACATGAGGTATTGAGGTTCCATTGAAGGAACTATCCATGGGATGGACATGAGTTATTAAGGTCCCATTGAGAGGACGATCCAAGAGTGGACACGAGTATTTAGGTTCCATTGAGGGAGCCACCTTTGATTTTCCTTTGAGTGTGGTTTACTGTTATTTTAACTACACTACACTACACTACACATATTTGCACTGAGAATATTGTGGAAGAGATATTGGGTTGGTCCAGGGAGGCATAACCCCTACTGAGCTATGGTTTGCTCACCAACCTTTAATGCCTTTCCTGCAGGACCTAGCAGGCATTAGGAGGTTTCACTGCTGTAGAAACATGTGTATTTGATTGTCATTTTATTTGATACATTATAATTAATGAGACTGAGACTCATGAATTTACTTGAGATTAGTGTATTTACTTGCCACATCATCATAGCGCTAGCCATTCCATTCTCCACCGGTGCAACCCAGCGATTTGTCCGAACAAAAATTAAAGAAGAATATTGAACGAATATTGAAGATTCGGATCAAGTTCAAGACCGGATATTTAATTTTCTGCGGTTTATTTTTCTTAATTCTGTTCTAATTTTTGCTGTTTAAATTTTTCCGAACAGATTTGTGATTTTGCAACCTATGGAGGGGTAAGTATTTTGTAATCCGTTTAGCGTAGCACTTTAGATGCTTGTTTTAAATCCATATTTTAACATTTAATTTGGTATTTTATGTGCTATGATTTAATTCTCTATCTCTTTGATTTGTTGATTTAATATCTCGGTTGAGTGTTGATTTAGCAATTCATTGTGCGTTAATATTTTAATTGAGTGGAAAGATTTGTTTCGTAGGGAACGGGCAGTCTTTCGAGAATTAATTCATAATTATTCTGGTTGGAATAAATTCATAATTTGATTGTATTCATGGTGTCTTGATGCATTTGAATTATGGGGCCATAATTTATCTAATTAATCTTTTGGGATAGTGATAAACAGCATTCAGGTGTGAAGTTAAACCGGTTACATCTTTAATTAATTGATTTTCTCAGTTATTACTTTTCTTAGTTGAAAATCTTTGCTTTAATTAGTTTTCATTCAATCAAAAATTCCCCAATTTTCCATTTATTCTTTTTCATTAGTTTTTTTGTTTAACAAGTAATTAAATAAGTTGAATTGAATTTTATAAGTCCTCCGGTAGAGAACGATCTAGGTTAAGCCACTAGCTATACTTAGTTTAAATTTTATTTGAAGTGCGTGTGCGACAAACGCTCTTTTCAAATTGGCGCCGTTGCCGGGGAGGCATTAAATTTGATTCAATTTATTTTCTTGTTTGTTTTATTATTTATCTTGTTTTAAATTTATTTAGTATTTTGTTCGAACTTACCTGGTAGTTTCTTGTTTTTGTTTTTGCAGGTTTCCTTTTTTATTTATTTATTTATTTTATTAAAAAAAAATCAAAGAAAAATTCATTTTTCTAAAGTTTCCTTTTTTTGCAGGTTTCTTTTTCTATCAAGTTTCCTGTTTTGTTTTATTTCCTTTTTTCTCATAATTTTATTTTTTGTAGGTTTTTTTCTCTTTTGTTCCTCTTAATTTCCTTTTTTTTGCAGTTTTATGACACGATCCACTTCAGGGGAACTACTAGATTTGGATCCAGAAGTTGAGCGGAACTTGAGGACTCGTCTTCGACATACTCAAGTAAAGGAAGAAAGCCCCTCACCAACAATGGCAGGGCCAAATGGAGAATACAACCGCACCATCCGAGAGTTGGCAGCACCAGACATCAACTATCAACCGACGTGTATTGCTTACCCAACCTTGGAGACTGACTTCGAGCTCAGATCTGGTCTTATACATCTTCTTCCCAAGTTTCATGGGCTATCTGGAGAAGACCCACACAAGCATCTTAAGGAGTTCAATGTGGTCTGCTCAACCATGAAGCCCCGCAATGTCCCAGAAGATCAGATCAAGTTGAGAGCTTTTCCATTCTCACTTGATGGAGCTGCAAAAGACTGGTTGTATTACTTGCAACCAGAAGATGTCACATGCTGGAACGAGCTGAAGAAATTGTTCTTGAATCGGTTCTTCCCAGCATCAAGGACCACAGCGATCCGGAAGGAGATCTCAGGCATCAAACAGGGACATAGTGAGACGATGTACGAGTAATGGGATGTAAGACCCGCAAAAATTTAAGCCCTTTCTTAAATAGTAATAATAATAATGTCATTACTAAAAAATAGTTAGAAAGAATATTTTAGATATTATCAGAATAAAAATAAGTACCCAATATAGTCATTTAAGTAGCATGTGACTAGTAAGTAGCCGTTAGAATAGTAACTAGCAGTTAGAATAGTAACTAACCGTTGGAATAAGTAACTAACTGTTATGAATAGTATCCGTTTGAATTGTTATAAATAGGTATGTGTATGTAATAATGTTTTATAATATTATACTTTATAAGTTTATAAAGTAAGAAGTCATGGAATATAATGTTATCTTACTTTATTATTTATTGATTACAAGATTATTATTTATTGATTACTTTATTATTTATTGCAATTAGATTATTTTATCCGCGTTAATATTAAATACGTTATAAAAATAAAATAATTTCTTATACGTCATAAAAAGTTTAGATGCTATCTATTATGTCATTTAGTTTCTTAAACCAAATTACTATGGGTAAGTAAGTATTACAAGCTTTAACTTTACCAAAAGTATGAAACATAGGTAAGACCCAAAAATTTGAATAAGGCAGATTCTGGAGGTCCCATTCAAAAATTCATAACTTGAGTTATACAGATCCAATTGACATGAAACCAAAGCCCATTTGTTCCTTTATCACTTAGCTAAAACGTGTAAAAATTTCAGAATTTAATATGAAGCCAATCAATTCCAGAAGTTAAAATACTACACATAGGTTCAGTGTGAACGGGTAAACATTTTAGTATGACTTTAAAATTCAATAACTTTTGTTATACACATGTGAAAATTATAAAATTGGTACCCATTTGTATATATTTGAGTTACTAATGCAATACAATTGGCCATTTGTCAAAAACAACAAAAATTAAAAACGTTATAATTGAATTAGTAGGGAGTACACCAATGTGGACTTTTGATGCCAAAGGAACCTTCTAGGTTTAAAAGTCTTAAAACATTTTTTAATGGTAGGAGGAGATAACCACGTTTTTAATAAGAGATAATATGAGGAAAATAAAGTATTATATATATTTTAAATAATTTAATTTAATGCCAAAGTCAAATTCGTACACTATTTTTCACACTATTACACCTACCACCTTACCTATAAATAGCATGCCTCACTTCCCTTCTCAAGCACTCTTTCCATTCAAATAAGCCACAAAACTCTCCTCCAAATACTTCCCAAAAAGTTCTATTAACACCCCAATAGCCCTCCAAGCCTTCTCTTCTCTCAATCTTCCTCTCACTTGTTGGAAGTTCCAAAAGGTAAATATTTCAAGCATATATTAATCATGTTCTTGGAAGGCTAATCCTCCTCATACATATATATATTATGGATGGCCTTGCCCCTCAATATATATATGTATATTTATTAAATAATATGTATATGTGTATATATATATTATTATTATTCCATGGAAGGCTAAGCCTCCTCATACATATATATATTATGGATGACTTTGCCCCTCAATATATATATGTATATGATACGTATATGTGTATATATAGATTATTATTATTCCATGGAAGACTAAGTCTCCTCATACATATATATATTATGGATGGCTTTGCCCCTCAATATATATATGTATATTATATAGTATATACGTATATTATATATGTATATGTATACGTATAGATTATTATTATTATCATGAAAAGTTTTTCCACCATAATATACTTATATATGTCTCTCAATATATTACTTATGAATATACTATTATTATTAAAACTAAAATATTAACTTTTAAATTTTGTTTCAAGGTTTATAAACGCTGGAAGACAAAAAAGATTGTAAGGATCCCCTCTTCTTTCCTTACCACGATCTCCGACGTGGAAATTCATTTCCTATTTCTTCTCTATATTTCTATCTCGATATTTAATAATTAACTTTCTTTGACACTTCTTGAAAAGTTGGTAATCTAATTTATTGAATGGTGAATAACCCTTTTACTTATCGGGGCTATTATTGTAAGACCTTCCTTTACGTTGAAATTTACCATTGATGTGGTTGTTTGAAATTTTGTGAAGATATGTTTTATGTTTGGCAATATGTTTATGGGTGGTTCCAGGAAAGACCTCCAATGCATTGGGTAAAGAACATCAACTGGAGAGTGTCAATCCAGTTGATAACAAGTTATGCAAGATATCTAGGTGGTGAACCTAGATGAGTAGATATTCTTATTTTTCCATGAGTTGATTATTCTCCATATATTATCCCTTACTTTTAACCTTACTGGGCTATTTGAGCTCATTTCCTTTCATGTTTTGTTTCAAACCTCAGGGAACTAGGAGAAAGCAAGGATGCTAGGATAATGGTGTCCAGAGTGCTTGGAATAAAATCATAAGAAGATTATGCATGTAGTATTTATGTCATGTAAAACTATAATGGGTTATCAACACCTAGTCTCTAAACGCTAAACCTTAGAGATCTTGTGATGAGTCTTGATGTAATAAATAAACCATCGAATTTATGTTGAGTAATAGATTACTATTCATATAATTGTAATATTTTATTTATCTAACGCACCCGGTCTGGAAGTCCAGATTTGGGGCGGCGTTATAACTGGTATCGAGCAAAGGTTTAGTTAGGTATAGAGACTAGTTATAAATAACATAGTATAGAGTCCTATACTTATAACAATTATAGTGAATTATTTTACATAAGTATTATTGTGGTTATATGGTTAATTTTGAACTAACCTAACCTCGAGTAACGTGTGTGCTTAAAGGGCCAAAATGGTTGAAACAAGGAACGGAGGAAACAGGAACAACTCCACAAGGAATAACGGTATGGCAAATGAACTTCAAGAGGGTTCAACACCAATGAACTCTTCCTCTAGTGGACAGGTAGGGAACACTACCACCAAATGGGCAACCTTCAAACATGGCAGCACCACAAGGTGTAAGCGCAGAGAACCTGATGGCATTTCTTATGCAAATGGCACAAACGATGGCAAGAAATATGACTCAACCCAACACACCCGTTGGTCAACCGGAGCAAGGTATAAACCCTCAACCAAAAGAGGTGACAGTTGACCAATTTATGAAGCAAGATCCCCCAACCTTTCTGGTTCAACCGATCCCACTCACATGGAGGAATGGATTAATAAGTTAGAAAAGATATTCTCAGTATTGGAATGTCCTGACCAAGAAAAAGATAAAGTTTGCCATTTACGAATGGAGGGCGAGGCAAACCAATGGTGGACCCTTGTTAAGAATACCAAAACCGAGGGAGAGATGAAGCTCTAAGCCTGGGAAGCTTTCAAAGGAATCTTACTAGAAAAGTATTTTCCTCGACCATTGAGGAGTAAGATGGAGAGGGACTTCCTCGATCTTAAACAAAAGGATGATGATACCGTGGCCACGTATGAGGCAAAGTTCACCAAGTTAGCAAGGTACGCACCTCAGTACGTAGCTGAAACGCAAAGTAAAGTTCAAATGTTCTACCATGGGTTGAAACCAAGCATACGGAGAGCATTGGCAGCTTTTGACTTCCCCGACTATGAAGCTGTTGTTCGATGCGCAATCAAAGTAGAAATGGAACATCTTGACTACCACCAAAATCGTAGTCAAAATGATAAGAAAAGGAAACACCAAGCTAATGGATCGGAGATCACAAAGCCTAGTATGAAGGAGGTAGTACATTCCACCTGCCCTAAATGTGGTAAAAGACACTCTGGTGAATGTCTCCAAGGATCGGGAAAATGTTTCAAGTGTGGTAAAGCTGGACATCAAGCACGTGAATGCCGGGAAAGGCCTAAACAAGGGCCCCAAATGGGTCCTAATCCCATTCGTATGCATAACCCTTTACATACACCAAGACCAGAACCAAGTACACGCCCGACCGTCCAATGTTTCAACTGCAATGAATTTGGACATTATGCAAATAAATGCCCACATGCAAAAACTACGGGGGATTATCGACAACTGTTGCAGCAACCACTTCGACATGTACAGCCACAACGACCCACAACCACCGAGCCACAACAACCACCTAGGGCACCAGCTGCTCGTACGCCATTACAACTGCGAAGTGGAGCCAATAATGGAAGAAGAATCAAACAACGATGTGGTGAAAGGTACCTTGCTCATAAGCTCAAGAAACGCTTATACCTTATTTGATTCTGGTTCAACGCATTCTTTCGTCTCACCAAAGTATGCTGAACATATGGATATTCCACATCGAGATTAAAAGTGGAATTAAGTAATGACACCAAGTGGTATCACCATAAATGCCACTAAGATATATAAAGCATGCCCCATTACTATATGTGATAGGGTACTTCCTGGAAACCTAATCTCCTTACAAATAGTGGACTTTGATGTTATATTAGGGATGGATTGGTTAACATCCAATCACGCCACCATAGAGTGTACTCGAAAAGAGTAATTTTTAATCTCCCAAACCAACCTAAGTTGGTGTTTACGTGTCAAAAGGATGGAGAGGATGTATCTAACCATCCAAAAGAGGGATATCTTTCCTCGGTCAACACAAGTGTAGGTGAGATTACATTAAAAGAAGTCCCTATCGTTTGCAAATATGAAGATGTGTTTCCGGAAGAATTGCCAGGACCTCCTCCGCCACGAGAAGTTGAATTCTCCATTGATCTATTTCCTGGGACAAATCCAATCTCCAAAAGTCCTTATCGGATGGCACCAACAGAGTTAAACGAATTGAAGAAGCAATTGCAAGATTTGATGGACAAAGGATTCATTAGGCCTAGTGCATCACCTTGGGGAGCACCGGTCTTGTTCGTGAAGAAGAAGGATGGCTCAATGAGGCTCGCATCGACTATAGAGGACTAAACAACGTCACCATCAAGAATAAATATCCTTTACCAAGGATAAATGATCTCTTCGATCAACTTAAAGGCGCTCAATACTTCTCAAAAATTGACCTTCGATCAGGTTACCATCAATTAAGGGTGAAGGAGATGGACATTCCCAAGACGGCCTTCCGAACGAGGTATGGCCACTATGAATTCGTCGTAATGCCTTTCGGATTAACCAATGCCCCCGCAATATTCATGGACCTGATGAACGGAATATTCCATGACTTCTTGGACAAGTGTGTCGTTGTTTTCATTGATGACATACTTATTTACTCCAAGAGTCGCGAAGAACATGAAGAGCATTTAAGGAGCGTACTACAAACCTTAAGGGAGAAGAAACTATATGCCAAATTCAGCAAATGCGAATTTTGGTTACAACAAGTCGCATTTTTAGGACATATTGTCACTCATGAAGGCATCTCCGTGGATCCTGCAAAAACAAAGGCAATAGAAGACCTGGCCAAGACCCAAAAAAGACAACGGAGGTTCGTAGTTTTCTGGACTCGCAGGCTATTACCGAAGGTTCGTAGAAAACTTTGCGAGATCGGGCAGGCCCATTAATAAAGCCGACTCGTAAGGGTGCTAAGATCGAATGGACCACGAAGTGTGAGGAAAGCTTTCGAGAACTAAAACGGCGCCTAGTTAGTACACCCGTGCCGGCACTACCTTCAGGAGGAGAAAACTTCACAATTTATAGCGATGCATCGAAGGAAGGACTTGGTTGTGTGTTAATGCAAAATGGTAAAGTAATTGCCTATGCATCACGACAACTAAAGACCCATGAGGTGAACTATCCCACACACGACTTAGAACTAGCAGCAATCATCCTTGCACTAAAGATTTGGCGTCATTATCTTTATGGGGAGAAATGTGAGATCTACACCGATCATAAAAGTCTAAAATACATATTCACCCAAAAGGAGCTCAACATGCGACAAAGAAGGTGGCTAGAATTATTAAAAGACTATGATTGCACCATCAACTACCATCCTGGGAAGGCAAACGTGGTGGCGGATGCACTAAGCCGGAAACATGTCGGAACCTTGGCAACATTGATCACTTCGCAAAGGCCTCTAATTGAAGATCTGAAGAGGTTGGATGTTGAAATCATAAAACCTGGAGAAAGAAGCTACCTATTCCACATGACCATACAACCAACACTTTTGGAGAGGATAAAGGTGGCACAACAAGAAGATCCCAAGCTACAACGAAAGAGGGAAGCAAGCGAAAAGGTGGACTTCCTGAGTTCAACATCGATAAAGGTGGTTTCTTAAGATTTGGTACAAGACTCGTGTACCATCATCTTCTGGACTAAAAAGGGAGTTACTAGCCGAAGCACATAGCTCCGCATTCTCTATACATCCAGGAAGCACCAAGATGTATCGAGACTTACGAAAGAACTATTGGTGGGACAACATGAAGAGAGAAATCGCGGAATTTATATCCAGGTGCTTGGTGTGTCAAAGAGTAAAGGCCGAGCGCCAATTACCAAGTGGAGTATTGCAATCACTTCCAATACCCGAATGGAAGTGGGAAAATGTAACTATGGATTTTGTCACGGGTCTACCTAGAACATCAAAAGGACACAATGCGATTTGGGTCGTAGTGGATCGCCTGACAAAAACGTCTCACTTCATCCCTATCCGCGATGATTTCTCTTTGGATCAATTAGCCAAGCTATACATCAAGGAAGTCATTCGATTGCATGGAGTGCCATTATCAATCGTCTCCGATCGTGATCCAAGATTCACATCTAAGTTTTGGAGGAGCCTTCAACATGCCTTAAGTACCGAACCGAAGTTTAGATCGCCTTCCACCCTCAAACAGATGGGCAATCAGGAGAGGACAATCCAAACTTTGGAGGACATGCTTAGAGCTTGTGCTATTGACTTTCAAGGAGATTGGGAGAAACACCTTCCCTTGGTGGAGTTCTCTTATAATAATAGCTATCACGCAAGTATACAAATGGCACCATATGAAGCTCTTTATGGGAAAAGGTGTCGAACACCAACATGTTGGGATGAGGTAGGAGAAAGCAAATTACTTGCCCCCGATTTGGTGCAAGAAACAACGAAAAGGTGCGTCTAATTCAGACCATATGCGAGCCGCTCAAAGCAGGCGAAGAGTTATGCGGACCACCGACGAAAGGACTTGGAGTTTGAAGTAGGCGATCATGTATTTCTAAAGGTTTCACCATGGAAAGGAGTCATGCGATTTGGAAAGAAAGGGAAGTTAAGCCCCCGATACATTGGACCATTTGACATAGTAGAAAAGATTGGAGCAACAAGATATCGCCTAGCCCTACCACCACATTTGGAACACGTGCACAATGTGTTCCATGTGTCTCTCCTAAGAAAGTACATACCAGGATCCATCACATGTTTTAACGAAGAGCCTGTCCAACTCAATGTTGACTTGACCTATGAAGAACATCCGGTGCAAATCCTTGACCGTAAGGAACAAGTGTTACGTACGAAAAGAATTCCACTCGTGAAAGTGTTATGGAGGAATCAAATCACCGAGGAGGCAACGTGGGAGCATGAAGAAACGATGAGGCAAAAATATCCTAAACTTTTCCATGATTAAGGTACGCGATAATTTCGAGGACGAAATTCTTTTAAGTGGGGTATAATGTAAGACCCGCAAAAATTTAAGCCCTTCCTTAAATAGTAATAATAATAATGTCATTACTAAAAAATAGTTAGAAAGAATATTTTAGATATTATCAGAATAAAAATAAGTACCCAATATAGTCATTTAAGTAGCATGTGACTAGTAAGTAGCCGTTAGAATAGTAACTAGCAGTTAGAATAGTAACTAACCGTTGGAATAAGTAACTAACTGTTATGAATAGTATCCATTTGAATTGTTATAAATAGGTATGTGTATGTAATAATGTTTTATAATATTATACTTTATAAGTTTATAAAGTAAGAAGTCATGGAATATAATGTTATCTTACTTTATTATTTATTGATTACAAGATTATTATTTATTGATTACTTTATTATTTATTGCAATTAGATTATTTTATCCGCGTTAATATTAAATACGTTATAAAAATAAAATAATTTCTTATACGTCATAAAAAGTTTAGATGCTATCTATTATGTCATTTAGTTTCTTAAACCAAATTACTATGGGTAAGTAAGTATTACAAGCTTTAACTTTACCAAAAGTATGAAACATAGGTAAGACCCAAAAATTTGAATAAGGCAGATTCTGGAGGTCCCATTCAAAAATTCATAACTTGAGTTATACAGATCCAATTGACATGAAACCAAAGCCCATTTGTTCCTTTATCACTTAGCTAAAACGTGTAAAAATTTCAGAATTTAATATGAAGCCAATCAATTCCAGAAGTTAAAATACTACACATAGGTTCAGTGTGAACGGGTAAACATTTTAGTATGACTTTAAAATTCAATAACTTTTGTTATACACATGTGAAAATTATAAAATTGGTACCCATTTGTAGATATTTGAGTTACTAATGCAATAAAATTGGCCATTTGTCAAAAACTACAAAAATTAAAAACGTTATAATTGAATTAGTAGGGAGTACACCAATGTGGACTTTTGATGCCAAAGGAACCTTCTAGGTTTAAAAGTCTTAAAACATTTTTTAATGGTAGGAGGAGATAACCACGTTTTTAATAAGAGATAATATGAGGAAAATAAAGTATTATATATATTTTAAATAATTTAATTTAATGCCAAAGTCAAATTCGTACACTATTTTTCACACTATTACACCTACCACCTTACCTATAAATAGCATGCCTCACTTCCCTTCTCAAGCACTCTTTCCATTCAAATAAGCCACAAAACTCTCCTCCAAATACTTCCCAAAAAGTTCTATTAACACCCCAATAGCCCTCCAAGCCTTCTCTTCTCTCAATCTTCCTCTCACTTGTTGGAAGTTCCAAAAGGTAAATATTTCAAGCATATATTAATCATGTTCTTGGAAGGCTAATCCTCCTCATACATATATATATTATGGATGGCCTTGCCCCTCAATATATATATGTATATTTATTAAATAATATGTATATGTGTATATATATATTATTATTATTCCATGGAAGGCTAAGCCTCCTCATACATATATATATTATGGATGGCTTTGCCCCTCAATATATATATGTATATGATACGTATATGTGTATATATAGATTATTATTATTCCATGGAAGACTAAGTCTCCTCATACATATATATATTATGGATGGCTTTGCCCCTCAATATATATATGTATATTATATAGTATATACGTATATTATATATGTATATGTATACGTATAGATTATTATTATTATCATGAAAAGTTTTTCCACCATAATATACTTATATATGTCTCTCAATATATTACTTATGAATATACTATTATTATTAAAACTAAAATATTAACTTTTAAATTTTGTTTCAAGGTTTATAAACACGGAAGACAAAAAGATTGTAAGGATCCCCTCTTCTTTCCTTACCACGATCTCCGACGTGGAAATTCATTTCCTATTTCTTCTCTATATTTCTATCTCGATATTTAATAATTAACTTTCTTTGACACTTCTTGAAAAGTTGGTAATCTAATTTATTGAATGGTGAATAACCCTTTTACTTATCGGGGCTATTATTGTAAGACCTTCCTTTACGTTGAAATTTACCATTGATGTGGTTGTTTGAAATTTTGTGAAGATATGTTTTATGTTTGGCAATATGTTTATGGGTGGTTCCAAAGAAAGACCTCCAATGCATTGGGTAAAGAACATCACTGGAGAGTGTCAATCCAGTTGATAACAAGTTATGCAAGATATCTAGGTGGTGAACCTAGATGAGTAGATATTCTTATTTTTCCATGAGTTGATTATTCTCCATATATTATCCCTTACTTTTAACCTTACTGGGCTATTTGAGCTCATTTCCTTTCATGTTTTGTTTCAAACCTCAGGGAACTAGGAGAAAGCAAGGATGCTAGGATAATGGTGTCCAGAGTGCTTGGAATAAAATCATAAGAAGATTATGCATGTAGTATTTATGTCATGTAAAACTATAATGGGTTATCAACACCTAGTCTCTAAACGCTAAACCTTAGAGATCTTGTGATGAGTCTTGATGTAATAAATAAACCATCGAATTTATGTTGAGTAATAGATTACTATTCATATAATTGTAATATTTTATTTATCTAACGCACCCGGTCTGGAAGTCCAGATTTGGGGGCGTTACATGGGAGCACTTCAAGAAGTTGGTTGCTAGTTGTCCACATCACCAAATTAGCGACCAACTCCTCATCCAGTACTTCTACGAGGGTCTTACATCTATGGAGAGGAGCATGGTGGATGCAGCTGCAGGAGGAGCCCTAGTTGATAAAACACCAGTGGATGCAAGAGCTCTCATTGACAAGATGGCACAGAATACGCAGCAATTTGGAGATCGAGCATTGCCTACACAGCGAGGAGTCCACCATGTGAGCCCCAACACACAGCCTAGTCTTGAGGCGCACAAGCTTGATGAGATCTCTACTATGATAGCAGATGGCCTTAGCCTTACCAGCCCTCGCTAGTCCTGCAAAAGTTTGTGGAATCTGCACTGCCATTGATCACCCTACTGATGCATGTCCACAACTCCAGGAAACAGAAAAGTGTAATGGCATCTTTCCAGGTCGCCCATATGAGCAGCAGCAGCAGCGTCCCCCTCAGCAGAAATATGATCCATTCTCATAGACATATAATCCAGGGTGGAGAGATCATCCCAATCTTCGCTATGGGACAGGGCAACCTCAGAGGCCTCCATATCCTCAGAATTTTCAGAAGAGGCCTGAGGGGCCAACATCGAATGGTCAATAGCAAGCTCATCCTCAACAAAAGGCAGAACTAGATAACTTTAATCTCCTTCAGCAGATTGTGCTCAACCAACAAAATGAGTTGAAGGAACTCAAGATGCAAATAAGTCAGATGGCCACTGTTGTACATGAGATCACTAGTCATCAGCAGAACACACTTCCCTCTCAGACTACTCCCAATCCTAAGGGGAATGTTAGTTCTATCACTTTGAGGAGTGGCAAGCAAACTAGAGATCCACAGGTTTCATCTACTCCACCAGGATTTGCACCACTAGCCAAGGGGCCACCCCCTACCTCAACCACTGAGGAACCAGAGATCAAGGAAAAAGAGCTGAAGAAGGAGAAGGAGACCACCTCTAAACCTCTTCCATTCCCATACAAGGCTATTCAAAACAAGAAGATGACAGATGAGGCAATTCAGCAGGAGGTTCTGGATATATTTAAAAGGGTGGAGATCAACATTCCACTCTTGGAGGCTATCAAGCAAATTCCTCGATTTGCTAAATTCTTGAAGGAATTATGTATCAACAGAAGAAGAAGCCTAAAGGGAGTTGAAAGAGTCAACCTTGGGAGAATAGTCTCAGCACTCATCACACATTCTCCTCCCATGCCTCCGAAGTGTGAAGACCCTGGCACTTTCACTATTCCATGTACCATTGGGACACTTCACTTTGCTGATGCTTTGCGTGACTTGGGCGCCTCTATCAATGTCATGCCCTATTCTGTCTACTTTTCTCTTCACATTGGGGAGCTTAAGCCAACACAGGTGGTAGTCCAATTGGCTAATAGATCCACAGTTGGACCAGTAGGCGTTCTTGAGGATGTTCTAGTTAGAGTGAGAGATGCCATCTTTCCCGCTGATTTCCATGTCCTCAACATGGAGGAGGACTTGGCAAACTCTCATGCCCCTATCATTCTTGGCAGGCCATTCCTCAAAACTGCCAAAACCATCATTGATGTTTACCAAGGTACGCTTTCTATGGAGTTTGGTGATGAAATTATTAAATTTAATATTTTAAACTCCATGAAGCATCCCTCTGAGCATAGTGTCTTATTCCTCTCACACACTGAACCACCATATGAGATTGATTTTGACCTTAATTTCAGTGATGTGAATGATTTTGATGATGAGGTGGATTATGTTAATGGATTGAATGCTTTGTTTTCTGATGATGTTGCACATGTTCACTCTATTTCTTCTTGTGCACAAATGTCTACACCTAGCATGATTCCTTCCATACAACACCCACCTACACTTGAGTTGAAACCTTTGCCTAATAATTTGAAATATGCATATTTGATGAATGGAGATAGATTGTCTGTTATCATTGCTAGTAATCTCCTACCAGACCAAGAGACCAAACTGTTGGCTCTCTTGAGGGACAATATTAAGGCAATAGGTTGGACCTTAGCTGATATTCCTGGACTTAGCCCATCCACTTGCATGCATAGGATTTTCTTAGAAGATGGTGCTAAACCAGTGAGGCAGCCCCAAAGGAGGCTAAACCCCACTTTGCTAGAAGTTGTTAAGAAAGAGGTAGAAAAATTATTTGCAGCTGGCATTATTTATCCTATCTCTGATTCTCAGTGGGTTAGTCCTGTCCAAGTGGTACCCAAAACGACTGGGTTCACTGTGGTGAAAAATGAGAGGGAGGAATTGGTTCCTATGCGAGTCCAGAATAGCTAGCGAGTATGCATTGATTATAGGAGACTTAACGGTGTCACTCACAAGGACCACTTCCCACTTCCCTTCATTGACCAAATGTTAGAGAGACTGGCAGGTAGGACACATTATTGCTTCTTGGATGGTTTTTCTGGCTATTTTCAGGTTCCCATTGCTCCAGAGGACCAAGAAAAGACTACATTCACTTGCCCATTTGGTACTTTTGCATATAGAAGGATGCCATTTGGTCTTTGTAATGCTCCTGGTACTTTCCAAAGATGCATGATGAGTATATTTTCTGATTTTCTTGAGAATTGCATGGAAGTATTTATGGATGATTTTACTGTTTATGGCTCCTCATTTGATGAATGTCTCTCTAGCCTAGGTAATGTTTTGCGTCGTTGCATTGATAAAAACCTTATGCTTAATTTTGAAAAATGTCATTTCATGGTTGAGAAAGTTCTAGGACATGTAATTTCCAAGCATGGTATAGAGGTAGATAAATCTAAAATTGATCTTATTACATCTTTACCCTATCCTACTTGTGTTCGAGATGTTCGTTCTTTCCTAGGACATGCAGGTTTTTACAGGCGCTTCATCAGGGACTTCAGCAAGATTGCGCACCCATTGTCGCAATTGTTGCAGAAAGAGAAATCTTTTGTTTTTGATGATTCTTGCAGGTTAGCTTTTGATGAGTTGAAGAAGCAGCTGACCACCCCGCCGATCATTCAACCACCAAAGTGGGACCATCCATTTGAGCTTATGTGTGATGCTTCCAATTTTGCTGTGGGAGTTGTTCTTTCACAGAGAGTGGATGGAGTTCCACATGTCATTGCCTATGCCTCGAGGACCTTAGATGCAGCTCAGTGCCACTACACCACTACTGAGAAGGAGTTCCTTGCAGTCATCTTTGCCTTAGACAAATTTCGTACCTATCTCTTAGGATCGAAAGTTGTTGTCTTTTCTGATCATGCAGCCCTGAGGTACCTATTGAAGAAGCCAGATGCCAAGCCACGACTTATTCGATGGATGTTGCTTCTTCAAGAGTTTGACATAGAGATCAGAGACAAGAAGGGGTCTAAAAATCTAGTTGCCGATCACATGAGCCGACTTCCCCACCTATCAGAGGACATCACTTCCTTGGGGTTGTGAGACACCTTTCCAGATGAGCACCTATATGCAATCTCTTCTACCCTCCCATGGTATGCTGATTTGGTGAACTACTTGGTGGCTTCTAAAATTCCTGATCATTATAGGAAGCACCAAGTAGCGAAGTTAAAGAGTGAAGCGAGGCACTATTTTTGGGACGATCCCTATCTTTGGCGGATTGGCAGTGATCAGATTATTCGACGATGTGTCCCCAGCCATGAGATCCCATCTATTTTGAAATTCTGCCATATACTTGCTTGTGGAGGACACTTTGGCTCACAGCGCACATCTAGGAAGGTATTGGACTCTGGTATGTATTGGCCCACTTTGTTTCATGATGCTTATGAGTTTTGTAAAGCATGTGATCGTTGCCAACATACTGGTAATATATCTAGGAAGCATGAGATGCCCCAACAGCCTATGATATTTTGTGAACTTCTTGATGTTTGGGGTATTGATTTCATGGGTCATTTTCCTAGTTCTTTTGGTTATTTATATATATTGGTTGCTGTGGATTATGTGAGTAAGTGGGTGGAGGCGAAAGCCACGAGGACTGACGATTCAAAAGTTGTTGTGGATTTTGTGAAAACTAACATCTTTTGTAGGTTTGGCATTCCTAAAGCGATCATTAGCGATCAAGGGACTCACTTTTGCAACAGAAACTTTTGAGCACTACTTCAGAAGTATGGGGTGACACACAAGACATCGACACCATACCATCCCCAAACCAATGGCCAAGCAGAGGTGTCCAATCGGGAGTTGAAGCAAATCTTGGAGAAGACTGTTTAGCCCAATAGGAAGGATTGGAGCCAGTGCCTTGATGATGCACTTTGGGCTTATCGAACAGCATACAAGACTCCCATTGGCATGTCCCCATTTCGATTAGTTTATGGGAAGTCTTGTCATCTTCCCGTGGAGGTGGAGCATAGAGCATACTGGGCGGTCAAAGCTTGCAATCTGGACCTAGCCCAAGCAGGGGAGCACAGGAAACTTCAACTTCAGGAGCTTGAGGAGCTTCGTTTGGATTCTTATGATAATGTAAGGCTCTACAAGGAGAAGTCCAAGGCTGCCCATGACAAGATAATTCACAAGAGGGAGTTCGAAGAAGGCGAGCGTGTTCTTCTTTATACTTCGAGACTGAAGCTTATGCCTGGTAAGCTGAGGACGAGATGGACTGGCCCCTATACTGTAGTTCGTGTCTTTCCATATGGTGCAGTGGAGATCATTCAGGAAGAATCAGGACATAACTTCACGGTCAACGGACATCGGCTCAAACACTTCTATGGGGGTTATCCTCTACCTGCGTTGGATTCTATCCAACTGTACGACCCTGTCATTCTTTGAGCCCATCAGGTTGTTTCTTTCCTTCTCATTTATTGTCCATTGTTCACTTTTAGAATTGCATTCCATGTCCATAGCTCCTATTTTTGGGTAACATTGAGGACAATGCAACATTTAAGTGTGGGGGAGGGAACACCTAGCTTAGTTTAGTTATTTTTTTTTTTTGTGTTTTTCATTAGTCTATTTTTGCTTGTTATTGTGTTTTTATTTAGTTTATTTTGTTATTTATTTATTTTTAAAATCAAAAAAACCAAAAAGATTTTCTTTTGTTTTTGTGTGCTTTATTTATTTATTTATTTTTGTTTTTAGGCTGCATGTTTTTAATCTTGAACTTGATTGACACTTGAATTTTTGGTAAATCCTTGAGCACTAATGATTAGTTCCATTTGAGTTTATTTGATTGTGTAATATTTGAATAATGATTGAGAATCTTGAATAGTTAGAGTTAAGTTGTCTAGTATGGATACATATTTTGCACAACTGAAATTTTGATGCTTTAATATTTGATTAATTCATCTTGACTTTTATGCCTTAATTGGGATGTGCAAACATGTGAGAATCATGATTTTAGCTATTTTTGAGTTATGCTTGGACTTTAATTCAATGAGTTGTGAAATACTGCTTATATCATTACATTTTATTCATGCCAATACTTGAGTTTTTCTTGCATTTGGGTTTTATATGAGCTAAGCTTGTGGATGTAAAAGTGAGATATTTAAACAAAAAGAGTGAATAATCCATCAAGGGAGAGCATAAAATGCAACCTTGTAAGGTTATTAATTAAAAAAAAGAGCATTATTGAAAAAGGTTAGCCAACTTGTGGAGTATGCTATATTACTTGGAATTTATCCTGAAGGGCTTTTAAACCTGGTACCCTAAGATCCGCCATAATCTGGGAGCTGCCGGATGGTTCCGCTACAAGGGTGGTATAGATGGTTATTGTTAAGTAAGTTTGGCTGCCTATTTTTAAAAAATGAAAGAAAAAAAAAATTAAAAAAGTGATTGGCCAATCCATTGCATATATCTTGTTTAGCTCCAGTAATCTTCACCCATTTGTTTCACTTAAGTATGTGTATGAATGATGACATGATATTTAGAGTATGGAATAACTTTGGTTAATTTTTGGGTATGCTTAATATTAGCCAACTGATTGATAATTGCATATTTGTGTGACTTGATTGAGTGTCATGAATGAGAGATGGGTTGAAAGAATAAAGAAGTTGATGAATTTTTAGTTTCACACACTCACGTCTATACTAGAACTCAATTCGTGATATTCAAGTTGTTCTCTTTGTATATTTGAATTTGCATGATTTGATAATCTTTGTTTGGTGCTTAAGTTTTAATATTTGTTCGAGGACGACCAAAGTTCAAGTGTGGGGGAATTTGATAACTGCGAAATTTGTAATTAAATTTGCATTTAATTTATGGGCTTTAATTAAATATTTTGTTGAATTAATGCATTTTTATAATAGTTTTTCCCGATTTCAATTATTTACTGTTTTATTCATTTTTATAGATTTAATATTAAATTTGGTGGTTTTAAATGGTTTTTAAAGAAGAATATTGAACGAATATTGAAGATTCGGATCAAGTTCAACACCGGATATTTAATTTTCTGCAGTTTATTTTTCTTAAAACTGTTCTAATTTTTGCTGTTTAAATTTTTCCGAACAGATTTGTGATTTTGCAACCTATGGAGGGGTAAGTATTTTGTAATCGGTTTAGCGTAGCACTTTAGATGCTTGTTTTGAATCCATATTTTAACATTTAATTTGGTATTTTATGTTCTATGATTTAATTCTCTATCTCTTTGATTTGTTGATTTAATATCTTGGTTGAGTGTTGATTTAGCAATTCATTGTGCGTTAATATTTTAATTGAGTGGAAAGATTTGTTTCGTAGGGAACGGGCAGTCTTTCGAGAATTAATTCATAATTATTCTGGTTGGAATAAATTCATAATTTGATTGTATTCATGGTGTCTTGATGCATTTGAATTATGGGGCCATAATTTATCTAATTAATCTTTTGGGATAGTGATAAACAGCATTCAGGTGTGAAGTTAAACCGGTTACATCTTTAATTAATTGATTTTCTCAGTTATTACTTTTCTTAGTTGAAAATCTTTGCTTTAATTAGTTTTCATTCAATCAAAAATTCCCCAATTTTCCATTTATTCTTTTTCATTAGTTTTTTTGTTTAACAAGTAATTAAATAAGTTGAATTGAATTTTATAAGTCCTCCGGTAGAGAACGATCTAGGTTAAGCCACTAGCTATACTTAGTTTAAATTTTATTTGAAGTGCGTGTGCGACAAACGCTCTTTTCAACTACATAGAAGTATTGATGGAGAAGACGACAGTAGTAATGTGAATGATGTGAGACTTAATTAACTATCAGACAAATCTGAGATGTGAGTAAATGTTCTTTGCTGAACAGATCTCAGATATGATAGGAATGCTCGGAGATAGTTTTGATTGTGGGAAACAACACGGAGAAGAGACTCAATAATCGTGTTGGATCTTGGATAATACAAGAAAGTATTATTGATCGAAAGGTTTGATCTTGATCTTAGTTCAACGCGGCGCACAACACTTCCAAGTTTGTTCTCTCTCTCAGAGTCTCTATCTCTTGTGTTGGAACTCTTGCTTGAATTTTGCAAAAGATATATGTTAACGTATTTTAGAATCCTTTTATTGAAGTCTGTGTATTCCACGCTTTCAGAGAAAGAGACTAACTCCCATTTTTGTCGTTAAGTGTGAGAGAGATATATATTTTAAGTTTAAATTACTGTGCACCTAGTTGTCCATCCGACAGACTGACTTCCCGCCACTAGATATGCGGGATGTCAGGGAATGGGTTGATCTGCTCTGATTTGCAGATCTGTTGCCCATGTTGCGCAGTTGCATGCCCATACTTGCGCAGTCGATCTTGGTCGTTCATCCTGGAGAGTGGTTGATTGCAATTAATGCGGCATTAATTGCACTTCAGCTGCTCTAGACGGTGCAGGTTGACTATACAAACCCTAGCTGAAGATATCGCTAAGTGAATATGCTTAGGGTTGTAAGTATGCTTTGAAGGTGAGTGCCTCGTAGGTTTGGTGACTTGAAGGTTTCAGTTAGAGCTTATTGAAGTTGCGGAAGTTTGCTTTAGGCTTTACAGTGTTGATATCTGCGAGTCTACGACTCACACATCTTCGAGTCTTCGAGGCTGGAGTTCGAGTTAGATTAAGTCTTTTGTGTCACTCTATTAACTATGAGTCTACGACTCTACGAGTCTGTGACTTTCCTAATGGCTCTTAGAGTGACTTCTTCGTAGTGCGCCTAATCTATCCATTGTTACAGCTGTGAGTCTACGACCCTAGCTCTGCGGATCTACGACCCTCGGGTTTCTTAGTTTATTTTACTTGACTAGGAGGCTCTTCTACTCTACGAGTCTTCAACCTTGAAAATCTTCGACTCTACAAGTCTTAGACTTTACATTTCTTCCTTGGCCTTTCGCATTTGTTTATGCCCTAAGATTATTCTACGAGTCTTCGACTCTACGGCTACGACCCTTCAGCTACAACTCTCTGCCTTCAAGATCTTCGAGTCTGTGATATGTCTGACAAGTTCTTTAACATACCTGTATCCCTTGAGTCTACGACTCTACGACTTTCGAGTTACAGATTCATTTAAGTTAGTCAGTCTTGTTGGCTTTAACTCTTTGACCTTCGACCTACGAGTCTGTGAGTCCCATTTTCTTAACAGGGTTTTAAGGCTGCGACTCTACGACCCTTGAGTCTACGAGTCAAGCGGTACATTAAGTTCTGTTAAGTGACATGAGCGCTCTAGGAACTCTACAATTCTATAGGTTTCGAGTCTTCGAATTATTTAAGTTCGGTTACTGTTCTTTTATTCTTCGACTCTATGAGTCTCTGAATTGAATCGTCCCTTACAGTAACGCTCCCTTTTTCGTAGTGAGACTCTACGACCTTCGACCCGGGATCTACAAGTCGTAATGTGTTCTGTCACAAATATGCTTCGAGTCTCCAGACCCTACGAGTCTACGAGCCTCTCGCCAATATGTCCTGTGACAATTTTACTTCTACGAACTACGACTCTCTGACCCTACGACCTTCGGATCTTCAAGTCTCCAGACTTAGACTGTATTTTGGCAGCTTCATCAAATCCTATATTTCCAACAAAATGCATCAGGAGTGATCATGGTATGGAATTCAACTTTTCCGATATGAGATCCTATTGTTCTGAACAGGGCATTTAGCACGACTTTTCTAAGCATAAGGAATCACACGTTAGTCGAAGCGGGTAGATCAATGTTAGCAAGGCAAAGCTTCCTCTCAGTCTATGGGCTAAAGCTATGTCCACTGCATGCTATGTTCAGAACAGAACTCTTATTAATAAGGTTACCATGAAAACACCATATGAGATGTGAAGAGGCAGGAAGCCGACAATCTCTCATTTCAAAGCTTTTGGGTGTGCTTGCTATGTGTTAAACAACGGCAAAGAGGCCCGGAGTAAATTTGAGCCAAAATCCGATGATAGATCTTTGTCGGATATTCTTTACACAGCAAGGCTTATCATATTTTCAACAGAAAACGTCTAACAGTTGAAAAATTTATCCATGTTAACTTTGATGAATCTAACCTTGATTGGTTAAGTGTATGATCTTCAAATCCAATTGCATAGGATCATACAGACAACACGATTGACTATTCTTAGTTCAGACGTGTTCCTACCACAACTCCTGATGAATCACCCAGTACCGGTGAAGCAACAAGAAATCCTACTGATGATGCTTTAGAAGATTCGGACTCAGGACTTCCACTCAACTTTGGACAAATTGTTACGGATATTCATAACACCGAAGAACCTTCAAGTCCGTCCGAACCAGCTAATACTGAAAGTCACAGTGCCGAAGAACCTCCAAGTTCTTCAGAACTGTTCATTATGCGGATACAACTTGCCCGGAAGAAGCTCAACCAACTGATATACAAGATCCACCTAATCTGGCAGAGCTTCAAATCATTAACTACTCACCACCACTTGTGCAGAACTATAGGTGGACTCGGAACCACCCATCAGATCAAATGATTGGTGATCCTACTGTTGGAGTAAGAACAAGGGCAGCCACTTCCAATCTGTGCCTCTACTCGTGTTTTCTATCATAGATAGAGCCAAAGGTGGTGGATGAAACCCTTCAGGATTCAAAATAGATAGACGCTATGCAAGAAGAGCTGAATTAGTTCAAGAGGAATGAAATGTGGACTTTAGTACCAAGGCCAAGGTCGTAACAAGTCATTGGAGTTAAATGGGTGTTCCGGAACAAATTAGATACTGATGGAATAGTAATCTGGAATAAAGCACGACTGGTAGCCAAAGGATATTGTCAAGAAGAAGGCATTGATTATGACGAAACCTTTGCTCCAGTAGCTAGACTTGAGGCGATCCGAATGTTCCTGGCGTATGCTTCATATGAAAACTTCACAGTTTATCAAATGGACGTCAAGAGCGCTTTTCTTAATGGAGATCTTCAAGAGGAGGTTTATGTTGAACAACCTCCGGGCTTCGTTGAACATAAAGCTAAACATATGGTATATAAACTACGAAAAACTTTATACGAATTGAAGCAAGCTCCAAGAGCCTGGTATGACACTCTGTCAGAATTCTTGCTCGAGCATAATTTCAGAAAAGGGAAGATAGACACCACACTATTTCTACGAAAGGAGAAAGATCATTCTCTGATCATACAAATTTACGTGGATGACATCATTTTCGGATCGTCCAATCCAAAGCTATGTAAAGAGTTTGCGAAGTTGATAACTGGCAAATTTGAAACGAGCATGATGGGAGATTTAACGTACTTCCTTGGAATAGAGGTTAAACAAATGAAGGATGAAATCTTCATCAACCAAGCAAAGTACACACGGGACTTAATCAAGAAGTTCGGAATGCAAAACTCAACTCTTGTGAAGACTCCCATGCCAGTCAGTGCAAAGTTAGATCCTGATACTGACGAAAAATCAGTAAATGTGATTAAATACATATGTATGATTGGATCATTGTTGTACCTTATAGCAAGTCACCCGAACATAATGTTTACAACTTGCATTTGTGCAAGATATCATGCGAATCCCAAAGAGTCACACATGCTTCATATAAAACGAATATTACGGTATCTCAAAGGGATAGTGAATTTGGGACTCTGGTATCCAAAGGAGTCCAACTTCTCTTTATCCAGATATTCAAATGCTAATTTTGCCGGGTGTCGTATTGACAGGAAAAGCACTAGTGGTACTTGTCAGTTCCTTGGAAACAGACTCATCTCTTGGTTCAGTAAGAAGCAGAATTCCGTATCAACCTCTACTACTGAGGCAGAATATATAGTTGCTTGGAGTTGCTGCGCACAGCTTCTCTGGATGCAAAGTCAACTTACTGACTACGGCTTTAACATGACATTTGTTCCATTATACTGCAACAACACCAGTGCGATTGCTATCAGCAATAACCCTGTTATGTACCCGAAAACAAAGCACATTGAAGTCAGGTATCACTTCATCCGAGATCATGTTCTCAAAAAGCACATATCACTTGAACATGTTGCTACGGATGATCAACTCGTAGACATACTCACCAAGCCCCTACCCGATGCATGATTCTCTTAACTTCTCTTAAAATTAGGTATGCTTGACCTTACTGCATAGTTTCTTATTTATCTATCCAACAGTACTTCTCTCAGAACATGCATCGCATTTCATGATGAGCGTTATACACTTACTATACTTCATGCTGATCATGCTTACTGCTGATATGCATCATGTTTCTGATAATTTTCTCATATTTTCATATGGGAGGATGCTTGTGTTTCCCGACTAAAATCACTTATGCTAACATAATTAATGTTATATGAGTACAACCTCTTTAGGATTTCATAACTCAAATTTTCATTTATCACCATATGTTCAATGTTGTTTCATATTGATTACACTATTAACATGTCTGGTTGAAGAAATGAAATTGGTAAGCTCGAAAAGCTGGTGGATGAAATCACAGTTGCGGTCGATCAGCTTTTGAAGTGGAGTTTCCTGAAGGATAGACAGCAATTTCTTATGATCTAAATAATTAAGCCGGAAATGTCCATCGAGAGTATTGTAAGATCTAAGGGGGAGAAAATGTTTTACCTATTACCCAAGTAATACCCCCCCTTATATGTCTCATGACCTCTTTCCTGGCTATTATCTGAGGGGAAATTTATCACAAAGAGGATCGCACGATCTATGGGAGAGCAAAAGCTCTATCTATTATTTCAGTAATAACCCCCAAATATCTCGGATGCTCCTCCCTCTAACTTCTCACTTCTGGATCTAACTGGACATGCATTGTTGAATCAAACTTGTGGCATGTTTGGATGTTTTTATTTCTTCAACTGTACATCTTAATCAGATAATCAATTGATTGCATCCAGCATGTGTTATTTCTTCCATTCTCACTCATGAATCTTAATCTGAGTAACTTATATATTGTTAATTAATCTTAGCTACGATGTTCAGTATGACGGTTTCACTATGTTGACCAATGTGAACTTATGTGTTTCTTATCTGTCATATGCATTGATTTTAGTAACATGATCGTTAACTAATATGTATGTGTCTCATATTCATTTTTAATGCATAAGTTCTGGTTTTTCATTAGTTCGGATCATGCTAACTTTTCATATTTGTTTACATCCGCACTAATCCCAACCTGTAAAGCTTTCTGTTCTTTTTAGTTTATCTTTGTGAAGTTACTGTAACACCCCCAAATCTGGACTTCCAGACCGAGTGCGTTAGACAAATAAGATATTACAATTATATTAATAGTAATCTATTGCTCAACATAAATTCGATGGTTTATTTATTACATCAAGACTCATCACAAGATCTCTAAGGTTTAGCGTTTAGAGACTAGGTGTTGATAACCCATTATAGTTTTACATGACATATAAATACTACATGCATAAACTTCTTATGATGTTATTCCAAGCATTCTGGACACCATTATCCTAGCATCCTTGCTTTCTCCTAGTTCCCTGGGGTTGGAAGAAAACATGAAGGAATTGAGCTCAAATAGCCTAGTAAGGTTAAAAGTAAGGGATAATATATGGAGAATAATCAACTCATGGAAAAATAAGAATATCTTCTCATCTAGGTTCACCACCTAGATATCTTGCATAACTTGTTATCAACTGGATTGACACTCTCCAGTGATGTTCTTTACCCAATGCATTGAAGGTCTTTCCGGAACCACCCATAAACATATTGCCAAACATAAAACATATCTTCATAAATTTTCAAACAATCACGTCCATGGTAAATTTCAACGTAAAGGAAGGTCTTGCAATAATAGCCCCAATAAGTAAAAGGGTTATTCATCATTCAATAAATTAGATTACCAAATTCCCAAGAAGTGCCAAGGAAAGTTAATTCTTCTTAAAATAATATTATGAGGAGAAATCTTGAGATAGAAATATAGAGAAGAAATAGGAAATGAATTTCCACGTCGGAGATCGTGGTAAGGAAAGGGAGAGGGGATCCTTACAATCTTTTTGTCTTCCGCATTTATAAACCTTGAAACAAAATTTAAAAGTTAATATTTTAGTTTTAATAATAATAGTATATTCATAAATAATATATTGAGAGACATATATAAGTATATTATGGTGGAAAAACTTCTCATGATAATAATAATATTTACTTATACATATACTTATATAATATATGTATACAATATACATAAATATATTGAGGGGCAAAGCCATCCATAATATATATATGTATGAGGAGACTTAGCCTTCCATGGAATAATATTATATATATATATACATATACGTATCATATACATATATATATATTGAGGGGCAAAGCCATCCATAATATATATATGTATGAGGAGGCTTAGCCTTCCATGGAATAATAATAATATATATACATATATACATATTATTTAATAAATATACATATATATATTGAGGGGCAAGGCCATCCATAATATATATATGTATGAGGAGGATTAGCCTTCCAAGAACATGATTAATATATGCTTGAAATAATTACCTTTTGAAACTTCCAACGGGTGAGAGGAAGATTGAGAGAAGAGAAGGCTTGGAGGACTATTTGGGTGTTAATAGAACTTTTTGGAGAGTATTTGGAGGAGAGTTTTGTGGCTTATTTGAATGGAAAGAGTGCTTGAGAAGGGAAGTGAGGCATGCTATTTATAGGTAAGGTGGGAGGTGTAATAGTGTGAAAAATAGTATACGAATTTGACTTTGGCATTAAATTAAATGATTTAAAATATATATAATACTTTATTTTCCTCATATTATCTCTTATTAAAAACGTGATTATCTCCTCCTACCATTTAAAAATGTTTTAAGACTTTTAAACCTAGAAGGTTCCTTTGGCATTAAAAGTCCACATTTGTGTACTCCCTACTAATTCAATTATAACGTTTTTAATTTTGTAGTTTTTGACAAATGGCCAATTTTATTGCATTACTAACTCAAATATCTACAAATGGGTGTCAATTTTATAATTTTTACATATGTATAACAAAAGTCATGCTCCCATGTTGCCTCCTCGGTGATTTGATTCCTCCATAACACTTTCACGAGTGGAATTCTTTTCGTACGTAACACTTGTTCCTTGCGGTCAAGGATTTGCACCGGATGTTCTTCGTAGGTCAAGTCAACATCGAGTTGGACAGGCTCTTCTGTTAAAACATGTGATGGATCTGGTATGTACTTTCTTAGGAGAGACACATGGAACACATTGTGCACGTGTTCCAAGTATGGTGGTAGGGCTAGGCAATATGCTGTTGATCCAATCTTTTCTAGTATGTCAAATGGTCTAATGTATCGGGGGCTTAACTTCCCTTTCTTTCCAAATCGCATGACTCCTTTCCATGGTGAAACCTTTAGAAATACATGATCGCCTACGTGGTCCGCATAGCTCTTCTGCTTCCTTTGAGCAGCTCGCATATGCTGCTGAATTAGACGCACTTTTTCTGTTGTTTCTTGCACCAAATCGGGGGCAAGTAGTTTTCTTTCTCCTACCTCATCCCAACATGTTGGTGTTCGACACCTTTTCCCATAAAGAGCTTCATATGGTGCCATTTGTATGCTTGCGTGATAGCTATTATTATAGGAGAATTCCACCAAGGGAAGGTGTTTCTCTCAATCCCCTTGAAAGTCAATAGCACAAGCTCTAAGCATGTCCTCCAAAGTTTGGATTGTCCTCTCTGATTGCCCATCTGTTTGAGGGTGGAAGGCAAGACTAAACTTCGGGCTGGTACTTAAGGCATGTTGAAGGCTCCTCCAAAACTTAGATGTGAATCTTGGATCACGATCAGAGACGATTGATAATGGCACTCCATGCAACCGAATGACTTCTTTGATGTATAGCTTGGCTAATTGATCCAAAGAGAAATCGTCGCGGATAGGGATGAAGTGAGACGTTTTTGTCAGGCGATCCACTACGACCCAAATCGCATTGTGTCCTTTTGATGTTCTGGGCAGACCCGTGACAAAATCCATAGTTACATTTTCCCACTTCCATTCGGGTATTGGAAGTGATTGCAATACTCCACTTGGTAATTGGCGCTCAGCCTTTACTCTTTGGCACACCAAGCACCTGGATATAAATTCCGCGATTTCTCTCTTCATATTGTCCCACCAATAGTTCTTTCGTAAGTCTCGATACATCTTGGTGCTTCCTGGATGTATAGAGAATGCGGAGCTATGTGCTTCGGCTAGTAACTCCCTTTTTAGTCCAGAAGATGATGGTACACAGAGTCTTGTACCAAATCTTAAGAAACCACCTTTATCGATGTTGAACTCAGGAAGTCTACCTTTTTGCGCTGCTTCCCTCTTTCGTTGTAGCTTGGGATCTTCTTGTTGTGCCGCCTTTATCCTCTCCAAAAGTGTTGGTTGTATGGTCATGTGGAATAGGTAGCTTCTTTCCCCGGGTTTTACGATTTCAACATCCAACCTCTTCAGATCTTCAATTAGAGGCCTTTGCGAAGTGATCAATGTTGCCAAGGTTCCGACATGTTTCCGGCTTAGTGCATCAGCCACCACGTTTGCCTTCCCAGGATGGTAGTTGATGGTGCAATCATAATCTTTTAATAATTCTAGCCACCTTCTTTGTCGCATGTTGAGCTCCTTTTGGGTGAATATGTATTTTAGACTTTTATAATCGGTGTAGATCTCACATTTCTCCCCATAAAGATAGTGACGCCAAATCTTTAGTGCAAGGATGATTGCTGCTAGTTCTAAGTCGTGTGTGTGATAGTTCACCTCGTGGGTCTTTAGTTGTCATGATGCATAGGCAATTACTTTACCATTTTGCA